>CP142454.1:48342500-49542500 GCA_038049695.1 Cinnamomum chago | reverse complement strand
GACGAACATATTTCGTCACCAAAATAAGGCGCCAATTTCATTTGCTTTGGCGCGGATTATTTTAGCTCATTGGAGACGAACATTTTTGTCACAAAATATAAATTGTTTTTGTGACGAACTTAATTCGTCACTAATAAGGATAAGTTATTGAAGACGAAAATATTTAGTCAATAGAATAAGGTGCCAATTTCATTTGCGGGCGCGAATTGTTTTAGCTCATTGGAGACGAAAATTTTTGTCACAAAATATAATTTGTTTTTGCGACGAACGTAATTCGTCACCAATAAGGATAAGTTATAGACAACGAACATATTTCGTCACCAAAATAAGACGCCAATTTCATTTGCTTTGGCGCGAATTATTTTAGCTCATTGGAGACGAAAATTTTTGTCACAAAATATAATTTGTTTTTGTGACGAACATAATTCGTCACTATTAAGGATAAGTTATGGAAGACGAAAATATTTGGTCACCAAAATAAGGCGCCAATTTCATTTGTGGTGGCACCAATTTCGTTCGCACTTGAGCCTATTCCTCTCTTACAAGTAATGTTTTGGAAAAGCCTTTAAAATGACTAAAATGGGCCCCCCAAGGCCCTAACGTCCATCCTCCCCCCCCACCCCAATCCAATGCCCCTTTTCCAAAACTCATTTCCCCCTTTGTCCCTCCATCTATCCCGGTCCCCCTTTTCCCAAACCCTTTTCCAGAAGAGGAGAGAAGAACCCTTTTCCCCATTTTCCAAAACCCTTTTCCAACATCTCCCACCCATCATCACAAGCAGCAGCCCCATGGCTCATTGGCCCCCATCAATCATCATCACCCTCCATCAACACACGCAGTGCAGACCCATCCTTGATCAGTGATCCCTCTCATCTCTACTTCTCTCAGTCTCTCTCACCTAGAATTCCAAGACGCAGCCACCATCATCTGTGCCCATCATCCTCCATCCAGGAGTCCTCCACCGCCAGGTACACCTACCTCTCTCAGTCTCTGCTACTGTGAGAACTTGGTCCGGGCGGTACCCTTAACCACGGGGCGTAGCATGTCAACCACGGGCTTCAAACGGTGAGTCTCCGTTAGCCCGCATCAGAAATATCCAAGTCCTGACCTTGGGCTTATAAGTCAAACCCCGTATTAACTTAGCATGAGGCTTTTTAAAACCATGCATCCCCGGAAATCGTAAGAACTCCGAAGCTAAGCGTGCTCGGGCGGGAGCAGTATTAGGATGGGTGACCTCCTGGGAAGTCCTCGCGCGTGCACGTGGGCCAAAGCGGACAATTTCATGCTGAGTTGGGCGGGGCTGTGACAGTTGGTATCAGAGCCGAGGACGACTCTATTTCTAGTGGGGGAGAATGTGAGATCTTGATCCGGGCGGTACCCTTAACAACTAGGCGTAGCGTGTCAATCACGGGCTTCAAATGGCGAGTCTACGATAGCCCGCATCGGAAATATCCAAGTCCTGACCATGGGCTTATAAGTTAAACCCCGTATTAACTTAGCATGAGGCTTTTTAAAACCGTGCAGCCCCGGAAATCGTAAGAACTCCGAAGTTAAGCTTGCTCAGGCGGGAGCAGTACTAGGATGGGTGACCTCCTGGGAAGTCCTCGCATGTACACGTGGGCCAAAGTGGACAATTTCATGCTAAGTTGGGCGGGGCTGTGACAGTTGGTATCAGAGCCGAGGACGACTCTATTTCTAGTGGGGGAGAATGTGAGATCTTGGTCCGTGTGGTACTCTTAATCACGGGGCGTAGCGTGTCAACCACCGACTTCAAACGATGGGTCTCTGTTAGCCTGCATCGGAAATATCCAAGTCTTGAGAATGGCTTATAAGTCAAACCCCGTATTAAGTTACCATGAAGTCTTCTAAAATTGTGTGGCTCCAAAAATTGTAAGAACTCCGAAGTTAAGCGTGCTCGGGTGGGAGTAGTGTTAGGATGGGTGGCCTCCTAGGAAGTCCTTGAGTTGGGTGGGGTAAATGCGAAAAAAAATTTTTGTCTTTATTTCTTATATTTATGAGAAATATATGTTTTTCTCTAATTTCTTCCTTTAATGACAAAATATTTTGTCACTAATTACTTACAGGTATGTTTCCAACATAGTGTATTGGAGAAGAAAAAAAAATTACTTTTTTCCAACAGAGTGTATTGGAGACAAAAAAAAAATCGTCACAAATTTATCTTTTTCAATGATGAATTTTTTTTCGTCTCCAATACCTTTTAGCGACAAGGCTTTGGCAACGAAACGGGTGACGAAAATTTTTCGTCTCGATTAGTTTTGGTGACGAAATATGTACATTTTGGGACAAATTTGTGTCGTCCTTAAACCCCAAATTTCTTGTAGTGTGTCTTGGGTACATAGTAATTAGGACTGTGGGAACATCCAATGGTCAAGAAGGAATCTATCTATGTTATCCCCTTGTGCCAATTAATGGATTTGTCATTAGAAAGTGCGCACGTATCTCGATTAAGAGTTAATTGGATGATACTGATGATCACTGTGATTAATTGGGGTTCAAGGATAATAAGATGTGAATCTAAGATTGGACGGGACAGGTTTATTCCAATTGATCCATAGATATTGATGAGGGGTCTACTTGTGGTAATTGGGAAGTTTAGGGTATTATTTGTAATTTATTCTTAAGACTGGAGTGCAATTGCATTTATATAGTGGTGTTATTTGCAATAAACTGTGGGCCCAGATTGCACATGAGATGTGGGGTCGCGGTGTCTGTTGCGACCCCGGACCGGGCCCACCGAGGTCCCAATCTGGGATCGGGACTCATTGATGATGTGTGTGTACATTTATTTTTATTTATTTAATTTCCAACAGGTGTCCGCGGTGGGTGTCGCGACCCCGGAACGGATTCCCGGGCCCGCGACGTTGGTGATGATGTTTATGCTTAATGGTTCATTATTTTCCCACAGGTTCCCGCGGTGAGGATTCCCAAAGACACGCGGAATCTGACTCACACGTACACGATTGCGGAAGCGTGTAGCAAAACACATCACGATAAGCACAATCAAATCTTTAAGTGCTATAACATTTAATAACAAGACATAGCATCAAAGAAAAGAGTTATCATGGCATTCCCAAACATAGTTCAAGTTATAAGTTTAACAAGAAAGTGAGTTAAGTTTATTACAACCCATAAGAGACCAATAAAGGTCAATACAATCTCAAAATAACCAAAAGAAACCCCAAGACTAAAGGTGACGAAACTCGAGAACCAGACCGACATCTAAATGACATCGTCGGGCTGCCACTCTCTCACGGGAGTTGGCTCACAAGCCTCCTCCTGACGCTCCTCCTCAAAGGCAACGTCTCCTGCACCTGGGCACCAATAAACAAGGGTCAAACACGACGGTTTGGCAGGTAATCAATTTAGGCATGAACATGAACAATAACATTTAGAGAAAACATGTAAGCAAATCTTTGGTATGAAGTACTATCAAAGCTGAGATACATTTTCAAGAATACGAGCAAAGCTGAGATACCAAAACAAACTAGCATGAGTACATAATATATCATGAATAGTTACAATCCACAAAGAGCCCATCATTTCTCTATCATTTATATAATGAAAAGAGCAAGCACGCACGACAAGCACGATATACATAATATAAGCACGACACGATTTCCCACAAAGACGGGAATTCCGGCCGCGGAACCGGACACGCACGATGTGTAATAAATACACGACCAGTCTGTAGACAATCCACATGTTTTAAAGACCCCCAGACAGTGGATCAAACTAAAAGGGCAGTCTAAGCTCAGTGGTGTTTACTTAATTCATGAATGCACAAAACACGCGAAGCACTATCAAAACTTGTCGAGATAAAAAAAGGGGAGATCACTTATCAAAACACGATGAACACGACTAGCAAGGGCATAATTAATATGCATAACACGCTTAGGAAGTGATCCCCTTTTTCTTGGAACACATTTTTAAAACTAGCTTGTACTAAACTTCAAAACGAGTACACGATGATATTCATTATATCAAACTAAGGTACGAACACAAAGCCTATCAAGCACATGTGAGGACCCTTGATTGATCTTCGTGTATTCGAAGCCCAAATGTTGGAATTTGGAATAGAGTTGGTGTCCCGGAAGTTCAAGACATCTCGAGTTTCGAGTACACAATATCAAGCTAAAGGTCACTTAACATGTTCTAGTTTTCACTCTTGCAAAACTTCTTCAAAACTAGGAATTGGTCAATTTCGGTCAGCTTGCGGTCAGCTGGCGGCTAGCAAAAATAGAAACTGGCGGCTAGCCGTAAGCTGACCGTAGGGCTGACCGCTGAAAACCCAGGTCTGATGTTGCTCTCTGGAAAAGGAACCGTAATAATTTCGGTTGGCTTACGGTTAGCCGCAAGGGAACTGGCGGCTAGCCGTGAGCTAACCGCAGGGCTGACCGCAGGACCCTGAAGCAAAAGTCAGCTACTGGAAAAGGAACCGCTGATTTCGGTTGGCTCGCGGTTAGCCGAAATGGGAATTACGGCTAGTCGCCAGCTGACCGAAACTGCACGGGAAGTACAGTTCAGTGCAGATTTTTCCACATTTCCTTCTTCTCTTCTTCTTATTTTTCATTCCACCTGCACTCCCTGAGCCTCCATGCTCTCCAAGGGATAAAATACACATTTCTCACAATCCCAAACATCCAATCCAAGGAAAACATGATCATGAAGCTTATAAACATTTTCATATGCAAAATTTCCGAAAACAACAATGTAGCTTAAAATATACATGCACAATGGTCCTATAGAGATTACTTGCCTTGCCCAAATGCTAATAATCCTCTCCAAGCACTTCACTCAAAAGCTAAGCCAACACTACAAGAAAACCCAAGAGAAAACACACAAACTCACTCAAAAATGGAACCAAAGAACCCATTTTAACAAAAGGGTTTGCAAACATGAAAAACATAATCTTGAGGAACCAAAATAACTCTATGAAAGACATGAGTGGAAGCTCTTACCTAACAATGGCCAAACAAGGAAGATGGGAGAGAATGGAGAGCTCTCCCAACTTGAAACCTCAAGAAAATTGTATCAATGGAGAGCTTAGGATGAGAGGAAGAAAATGGTATTCTTGAAATCTTCTTTGGAGTCTTCTAGCTAGATCAAGTAAGAGGGGGAAGATGGAAAGAGAAAGGGTTTTCCTTGCCCTAGGTCAAGAAAGTTGCAGGATTTTTTTGGTAAAGTGAATGAAAGGGAGGGAGAAGGGTTTAAGTGAGGAGAATGGGTCCCAACTAACTTGAACTTGAAATGACCAAAACATGATCTTGTGGACCTCGGATGACTTCGACGAAGAAGGATAAAATGATCGTCGAAATATCTAGTTTCCAAAATGTATATTTTTGACATGGTTTCGAGATCTCGAAAATTGTGTCCAGATTGTGCAAGAAAGACAACTTTACCCTCTTTGGGCCAAAACATAGGTTTTTGGGCTTCAAACATGAATGTGCTTAAAACGAAAGTTGCAACATGTCGAAACATCATTCAAATGAAATCAAAATCACACTCACACGGAAATCGATACGATCTTCCCAAGCTTACACGTGCACTCAGGCCTTCCTGAGTGTGTCTAATTAATACTGAACGTTCTCAAAATTCCCAAAGCTATGTCCAAGACTAAAACTAATTACTTCTAACCCAACAACAACTAAGCTCACTTAGGACTAAACACATACTAATCGCACACTAATCGACTTGGTCTGGGTTGGGGTCTAACAGTGGGGATATCACAACAACATAAATATTTCTATTAAGTGCGGAAGCGTGTAGCAAATCAAATTGATAATTTCAATTCTAGTCACAAGATAAAATCATATTTATATACCAAGTATCAGAATGAGCAATGATCATTAGTGCTTTCCCAAAAACAAAGTTAAAGTTTATACAAAATATCATTTAATTACATTCCCGAAAGTAGAGGCCTACAAAGGCCAATATAAAAAAAATACCAATCCCCAAAAGAATGGTTAAACGTTTTCCCAAAATGTTATCTCTCTCTAGCAATCAAATGTCTAAACGACATCATCAGCATGCCACTCAACTAGGCGATGCGGTTCGCTGACCGCGTCCTCAAGCTCCGCCTCGGGGTAGATAATGTCCGGACCTGAGTACCAAAGAGTGGGTCAAACACGACAGTTTGACAAATGGGTGAAGAGACATAACAATGTAATAATAAATGAATATACCTTTAAAAGCATTTAAACTTGTTTAAATAACAATTTCCATAAAAGAGATAAATCATTTATTCAAATACAAGTATGCATTGTCAAACATGTAAAGGTAACCAAGGAAATGAGAAACGAGCAAGATGGCAACCACACGAAGCTAAGTCCTCTATCACCGAAGTGATAGAGCAATATCAAGGCGTTGATCTCAGTCACACGAGGTGAGGAGAAAGAATGGAATATATACATATACATATAATGTACGGGACATGACCACGGTAGCGAGCCAGGCGTCGGGAACCACTGTAGCAATCTGGGGTATCGGGACAAGACCATGGTAATAACCGGGTAGCGGAATCCAAACTGCAGTTGGCGGGACAAAAGGGGGATCTCCAAGTCGGTGGATCAGACCAACAAGGTTATCCAAGCTTAGTGGTGCCGACTCATTGGTCAAATGACAATATCAAAACATGTATGAAATACATCAAGTGCAAGTACATAAATAAATGAGACGGAGCTGCTCAAAGGCACAACTACCACATCAATCTGGGCATGCTTATCGATACTAGCAAAATTGTCACGCCCCCGAACCGAAACCTCGGGGGCGGGAGATGGGATTAAGCATAAATATATTTTACTTCTCCCAGGATCCGCGTGTGTGAAGACAACACATTCTGAATATTTTGCGGAAGCTTTTGTGGCGTTGCGACCCGAAGTCCGTGGCCATCGGATTCCGCGTCGCACTCAACCTTTAGCACATAGCTATTATATCAAGGATCATATCAGACTGGAGTAACCATCACAATAAATTACAGAGCTGACGGTAACAGGATATTACATTCCCAAATATGTTCAAGTTACAATTATCAATGTACATTAATTAAGAATCCCAAGAAAAAGGCTAATAAAAGCCATACAACAATAAGCTATAAACTACTACCCAAAGGTGACGTAGCTCCGATGTCAAGCTCAATGTCTACATGACATAGCCGACAAAACAACCTGCAAGGCATGGCTCCACAGCCAACAAAAACACTCAACTCGGGGCGAAGAAATCTGAACCTGAGTACCAAAAGTAATGGGTCAGACACGACGGTCTGGCAGGTGGATGAAAAGAACACAATATAGCGGATAATAATACAAATGATAAATCATGCTATTTGCTCAAATGCTGCATATAATTAAACGGGTGAAAACTCAAGAATCTCGGACAAAACATGTATTCTTTTCAAACATGGTTAAAACAGGAAGATCTAATAAAGCATATGTTCATTTACATCATCTATAAAAGCATAGATATTTGACAATCGGGTGTTGGTGGAAAACGTGTATGAATATGGAAGTTTGGGAAAACCACGTTCATTTAATCATATTTCAAAGCATGGATCTTTAATAGCTCGGGTAATCATTTGAAACAGGTATAAACATAGAAACCTGACAAAACACGTGTCATTTAAAACATATTTCAAAACAGGGATATTTAACAAATCGAGTATTCATTTGAAACCGGTATAAACATAGTGATCTGGCAGAACAAGTGTCATTTAAAACAAAGCACGAATGTTTAGCAATTCGGGTATTCACTTAAAACATGTATAAACATCGGGATCTAACAAAACGAGTGTCATTTAAAACACATTCCAAAGCATGGACATTTAATAACTCGGGTAATCATTTTGAACATGTGCGGGTACAAAGGACAGAAAACAATATAATAATAACTGAATTTACATTGGAGAATATTAGCACTTGTTTAGATAACAACTTTCATAAAGGAAACGAATCATTTATCGGAAAGCAAGTAAGCAATATAAAACATGTCGGGTATCCAAGGAATCGGGAACTGGCAAGATGGCAACCACACGAAGCTAAGTCCTCTATCACTAAAGCGATAGAGCAATAACTAGGCCCTGATCTCAATCACTCGAGGTGAGGAGAAACAGGGGATCTCATAAATACATATACATATACTAGGCCCTGATCTCAGTCACTCGAGGTGAGGAGAAACAGGGGATCTCATGAATACATATACATATACTAGGCCCTGATCTCAGTCACTCGAGGTGAGGAGAAACAGGGGATCTCATGAATGCATATACATATACTATACATGACCACGGTAGCGAGCCGGGCATCGGGGACCACAGTAGCAATCTGCGGTATCGGGACAAGACCACGGTAATAACCGGGTATCGGGACGGGACCACGGTAATAACCGGGTAGCGGGATCCAAGCTGCAGCTGGCGGGACAAGAGGGGGATCTCCAAGTCGGTGGATCAGACCAACAAGGTTATCCAAGCTTAGTGGTGCCGACTCATAGGTCAAATACAATCGAGACATATGCAATTAAATCAAGTACAATAGATATACGGGCAAGACGGGGGTGCTCAAGGGCACACTAACATTTCATATCGGGCAATACATGTCGGGACAAATAACTGTTACTAGTGTTACTTCAATGCTTTCGGGAAAACAAGTCATGTAATGCAAATCTCGGGAAAAGAGGTGAAACAATGAACTATAACAATTTCGGGAAAAGTATTAATTTCAAGATCTATTTAAGTGAATAGGGGTCCCGTACGTCGATTATAATAATTACTTGGTACTCCTTGAGTTTGAAGACATTCCGGGCTCCTTATGCACTTTTACTACTTTCAAAACTTAAATGAGCTTATGGGTAATACTAGATGCCACAATAGAAAAGAATCAAGATTATAATCGGTCCATCCTAGGTATGATACTAATCCGAAAACATCGAGCAACCTATTCAGTCACCGAAAAGAATAGAATTTGGATAACCAAGGGCAAGACTTATGTTTAAATATAAAGAAGATATCGCGTCGTTCCATTCCGTTCAAGATTGAAATGGATTGAACTTCGATGCATCCGAACCAACCGTGACGAGCATCGGCTCCAGACGCTCTCACATATGGTCGAGTGAGTCCGAGGAGGTTAGCCAAGGTCCACAAAGAAAAATAAACCTCAAAACCCACTGGACTCAAACTGAGTCCTCCGATCGGTCGGACCGAAGGTCCGATCGATCAGCTGAAATTTCTGTACCAGCGCCTTAAAACAGTTCAGACAGGCCGCATCGCTCGAGCGAATCGAAGGGTTCGCTCGAGCGAACTCATCGGTCGAGCGGTTATTTAAGTGCGTTCGAGCGACCAAGCTACTGGAATTCCCGTATCCCTTTCTGGACAGGTCGCTCGAGCGAACTGTCATGGTCGCTCGAGCGAACTGTCCAGAAACTGAATTCTGGGCAGTTCATTTCCCCTCTTTCTCTTCCTTTTTACAACCCTCTTTCAACCATCTTTATACATCAATTGAGGAGTCTAAAACTTGATTCAAATACCATCAAATGTTTCACAACCTCCATCACGTTCCCCTCCATCAACATCACATTCAATCCAAGGAAAGCAAGAATGAAACCATTTCACATAAGATATAATTGGGACAAAACAAGAGGAATTAAAGGCTATGAACCATCACATATCTATGACAATAAATGTACTATCAAGGCTCTTCATGAGCATTCATTTCAAGTCAAAGTAATAAATAAACATGTAGGGAGAAACAATAAAATCAACCACATTTCTATAAAAACCATATGAGCAAACTTTGACCAAATAAAATGCATACCTTTCTACGAGATTTAACAAGAGAGAAAAACCCATGAATATGCATTTCAAAATCACTAGAATGTGGCAAGAAACATATGTGAAAACATATATCAAATTATCAAGAATAAGTAACAAAATTTAGGATTTCTCATAAAACTTTGATAACATTAAAACCATCCATTCATCCACTTGCCTTGGGTTCCAATCTAGCAAAACAAGCTCCTAATCACCTCTCAAGCTCAAGATCCACAATCTCTACAAAAACCCCCAAAAAAGCCCTAAAATGGGTTAAACCATGAAATGACAAGGAAACTTCTCAATAATCAAGGTGGAGCTTCTCTAAGGCTAGAAGAACACATATCTAGAAGATGAAGAAGAACACTTACTTGGAAGGCCCTCTAATGGACAAGGTAAGCTCAAGGAAAGTCTTGTGATGGTTGGTGAGCTCCACAAAAGCTATGGAAAGAAAGTTCTCAAGGAGATGAAGAAGATGGTGGCCTCCAATCTCTTCTTGGTGCAAGCTTGGAAGTGGATTGAGTGATGGGAAGCAAGAAGAAGAGGAAGGGTTCCTCACAATGCCCTAGCTTCTCACTTGTGCTGGAAAAGAAGAATGAAGAAGAAGGGAAATGGCTTCCCTTGTTAACAAGTGAGTTGGGTTGGGTTGGGTCCCACAACTAAAGGAACTAACTTGGCGGAAATCATCTCTCTCGGGTCCTCGGATGAATTCGACGAAGAAGGAAGAAATGATCGTCGAAATATCTAGTTTCCAAAAAGTGTATGTTTCACGGATTTCGAGAAAATCGAGTTTTGGGTACAGATTTGGTGTGAAAAGACTGTTTTGCCCTCAAGGCCAAGAAATCGGTTTTCGGGTTCTCAAATGGATACGAGATCAACATGAAAGTTGTAGGATTCCTCAAGATGAATGCAACGGGCCAAAAACACAATACGAAACCAATCGGGAAAATCTCGCAAGAAAATGCAAAGCCGAAAAAGGAATCCCCAAAGGGCCCCACAGCTACCAAAGCACTCAAAAGCCCAAAACTAGAAGAAAAACCATTCTAGCTCACAAACTCAATCCAACAAATACTAATCCCACTAAAAGAACTAATCCACAAATAAAACAACACTAATCCAAGAGATTAGGGGTCGAGTTCTCACATCCTCCCCCCCTTAGAACATTTGGTCCTCCAAATGAACTAAACAAACTCAAAAACAAGTGGGGACATTAATCCCACACTTCAAAAAGAAAAACCTCAAACGACTACTCCAACTGGTCCTCTCGGAGGCACTGAACTCACTGTGTCATCCTCGCTGTAGAACTCCTCGGTCAACCATCAACAGTTGTCAGACATTCCACCACTGGCTCAAATCTGTTACTGCTCTACCAATCTGACTGCTCAAGGAAATTGGCTATCTCTGACTCCTTCAAAGTTCCACCAAGTCTCTCGCTTCTAGCTACTCTGATGCCGAAAATTCTTGGAACAATTCTGTCGACTTCATCACAACTGTCGAAGCTAGGTCTCATGTCAATTGCACAATCTTCAAGGAGAACTCTTGTTAGCTCTAACTATTCATGCTCGGTGCTTTTGATCCCTTGCACAGCAATCAGTCTCTGACACTATCATGCTTGCCCTTTCACCATTCTTCAACATTTGAAGCTCTAACTGTTTCTGTCCGTTGCTCTTGATCCACTGCACAATAGTCGGTCTCTGCCGGTCTTGGATATGCCTCTATCTTGAAATATTGTCTTGTTCTTCTATCTGTCCTAACTTCGGAAAATTGGTGACGCTGAGCATTATCAGATAACTCTTACCTTAGGCAATGTCGTCCAGTCCTCTGTACTCTTCTGTCATCTCCGTCAAAGTTGTCGAAATTATGTCTCCTGTCCCTGCACGATCTTCGAGGTGAATGACTTGGAAATCTGTCACTCCTTCATATACCAAGCTGATTCAATCAAATATTTGAACGGTCCTCTGAACACTTCACTCGTCTATATCTGCTAGTTGGAAGCACAATGTTCACAGCTCTGTAGGTTTCCAACTCTGACTAGACCCGTCAACACTTTAACTGTCATGCTACTCCACTCGTCCAAACTTCGTAAGGTGTGCTTCTGACAAATTCATTCTTCTCTGAATCCTTCAACTGTCATTGTCCATCGGTGATGATTTTTCTGCTCGTATCTGTACTCTGCCTCAAACTGATGTTCTACAAGTCGGTAAAGTCCACTAAATCTTCTCATCATGTGATCAAGTAACAATCAATTCCACATGTAACTCTCTACACTGCTGCATACAACTAATTTCCTATGCTTTTAATCATCCACTGATACATCCTGCCGAGTCGACTCACCATCATAACTGCAACTGTTAAACCTCATCCAACAATTCTACATCATAGGCTCATCAATACTCAAGAAATTTCTAACTTTTCACATCTTTTGAAGCTGCACCACTGAAAATCACCTCAAATCTCATAAAGTCCATCACTTCTTCGGCTTATGGAGTCTTCTGACTTAGGAAAATAATCCAAGTTTATCCAAAAATCCACACTTACTTGCCTGACGAATCCTCTGACGGTACACGATCAACTGTAATTGGGTCTCGATATGCTGCTCACATTCCTTGCCGACGAACAATTGGTCACAAATTCCTTCTCTAGCTCCATCTATGACATCCAAAAGCTGAAAATTCTGCCAAAGTCCTTCTAGAAACACATGCTAAGTCCACAAAACTCTGACTCTCTGGCGCGAAAACAAGGAAAAGGAACTAAATGTGGGTGCGGAGACACTAAATTCTCCCCCACTAGAAAGAATTTGGTCCCCCAAATTCACTAACAACAAGAACAAGAAAAGGAGACAAAAATAGTCTCCCCCACTAGGAGAAAAGCAGGCACAAACTCACAAAAACAACAACTAGAGAAAAGAAAACGAGTCCTCACCACACGTCTTAAGGTTCCTAGAGTGTTTTATTTCCTAGAAACCTGCCCGCTCTGATACCAGTCTGTCACGCCCCCGAACCGAAACCTCGGGGGCGGGAGATGGGATTAAGCATAAATATATTTTACTTCTCCCAGGATCCGCGTGTGTGAAGACAACACATTCTGAATATTTTGCGGAAGCTTTTGTGGCGTTGCGACCCGAAGTCCGTGGCCATCGGATTCCGCGTCACACTCAACCTTTAGCACATAGCTATTATATCAAGGATCATATCAGACTGGAGTAACCATCACAATAAATTACAGAGCTGACGGTAACAGGATATTACATTCCCAAATATGTTCAAGTTACAATTATCAATGTACATTAATTAAGAATCCCAAGAAAAAGGCTAATAAAAGCCATACAACAATAAGCTATAAACTACTACCCAAAGGTGACGTAGCTCCGATGTCAAGCTCAATGTCTACATGACATAGCCGACAAAACAACCTGCAAGGCATGGCTCCACAGCCAACAAAAACACTCAACTCGGGGCGAAGAAATCTGAACCTGAGTACCAAAAGTAGTGGGTCAGACACGACGGTCTGGCAGGTGGATGAAAAGAACACAATATAGCGGATAATAATACAAATGATAAATCATGCTATTTGCTCAAATGCTGCATATAATTAAACGGGTGAAAACTCAGGAATCTCGGACAAAACATGTATTCTTTTCAAACATGGTTAAAACAGGAAGATCTAATAAAGCATATGTTCATTTACATCATCTATAAAAGCATAGATATTTGACAATCGGGTGTTGGTGGAAAACGTGTATGAATATGGAAGTTTGGGAAAACCACGTTCATTTAATCATATTTCAAAGCATGGATCTTTAATAGCTCGGGTAATCATTTGAAACAGGTATAAACATAGAAACCTGACAAAACACGTGTCATTTAAAACATATTTCAAAACAGGGATATTTAACAAATCGAGTATTCATTTGAAACCGGTATAAACATAGTGATCTGGCAGAACAAGTGTCATTTAAAACAAAGCACGAATGTTTAGCAATTCGGGTATTCACTTAAAACATGTATAAACATCGGGATCTAACAAAACGAGTGTCATTTAAAACACATTCCAAAGCATGGACATTTAATAACTCGGGTAATCATTTTGAACATGTGCGGGTACAAAGGACAGAAAACAATATAATAATAACTGAATTTACATTGGAGAATATTAGCACTTGTTTAGATAACAACTTTCATAAAGGAAACGAATCATTTATCGGAAAGCAAGTAAGCAATATAAAACATGTCGGGTATCCAAGGAATCGGGAACTGGCAAGATGGCAACCACACGAAGCTAAGTCCTCTATCACTAAAGCGATAGAGCAATAACTAGGCCCTGATCTCAGTCACTCGAGGTGAGGAGAAACAGGGGATCTCATAAATACATATACATATACTAGGCCCTGATCTCAGTCACTCGAGGTGAGGAGAAACAGGGGATCTCATGAATACATATACATATACTAGGCCCTGATCTCAGTCACTCGAGGTGAGGAGAAACAGGGGATCTCATGAATGCATATACATATACTATACATGACCACGGTAGCGAGCCGGGCATCGGGGACCACAGTAGCAATCTGCGGTATCGGGACAAGACCACGGTAATAATCGGGTATCGGGACGGGACCACGGTAATAACCGGGTAGCGGGATCCAAGCTGCAGCTGGCGGGACAAGAGGGGGATCTCCAAGTCGGTGGATCAGACCAACAAGGTTATCCAAGCTTAGTGGTGCCGACTCATAGGTCAAATACAATCGAGACATATGCAATTAAATCAAGTACAATAGATATACGGGCAAGACGGGGGTGCTCAAGGGCACACTAACATTTCATATCGGGCAATACATGTCGGGACAAATAACTGTTACTAGTGTTACTTCAATGCTTTCGGGAAAACAAGTCATGTAATGCAAATCTCGGGAAAAGAGGTGAAACAATGAACTATAACAATTTCGGGAAAAGTATTAATTTCAAGATCTATTTAAGTGAATAGGGGTCCCGTACGTCGATTATAATAATTACTTGGTACTCCTTGAGTTTGAAGACATTCCGGGCTCCTTATGCACTTTTACTACTTTCAAAACTTAAATGAGCTTATGGGTAATACTAGATGCCACAATAGAAAAGAATCAAGATTATAATCGGTCCATCCTAGGTATGATACTAATCCGAAAACATCGAGCAACCTATTCAGTCACCGAAAAGAATAGAATTTGGATAACCAAGGGCAAGACTTATGTTTAAATATAAAGAAGATATCGCGTCGTTCCATTCCGTTCAAGATTGAAATGGATTGAACTTCGATGCATCCGAACCAACCGTGACGAGCATCGGCTCCAGACGCTCTCACATATGGTCGAGTGAGTCCGAGGAGGTTAGCCAAGGTCCACAAAGAAAAATAAACCTCAAAACCCACTGGACTCAAACTGAGTCCTCCGATCGGTCGGACCGAAGGTCCGATCGATCAGCTGAAATTTCTGTACCAGCGCCTTAAAACAGTTCAGACAGGCCGCATCGCTCGAGCGAATCGAAGGGTTCGCTCGAGCGAACTCATCGGTCGAGCGGTTATTTAAGTGCGTTCGAGCGACCAAGCTACTGGAATTCCCGTATCCCTTTCTGGACAGGTCGCTCGAGCGAACTGTCATGGTCGCTCGAGCGAACTGTCCAGAAACTGAATTCTGGGCAGTTCATTTCCCCTCTTTCTCTTCCTTTTTACAACCCTCTTTCAACCATCTTTATACATCAATTGAGGAGTCTAAAACTTGATTCAAATACCATCAAATGTTTCACAACCTCCATCACGTTCCCCTCCATCAACATCACATTCAATCCAAGGAAAGCAAGAATGAAACCATTTCACATAAGATATAATTGGGACAAAACAAGAGGAATTAAAGGCTATGAACCATCACATATCTATGACAATAAATGTACTATCAAGGCTCTTCATGAGCATTCATTTCAAGTCAAAGTAATAAATAAACATGTAGGGAGAAACAATAAAATCAACCACATTTCTATAAAAACCATATGAGCAAACTTTGACCAAATAAAATGCATACCTTTCTACGAGATTTAACAAGAGAGAAAAACCCATGAATATGCATTTCAAAATCACTAGAATGTGGCAAGAAACATATGTGAAAACATATATCAAATTATCAAGAATAAGTAACAAAATTTAGGATTTCTCATAAAACTTTGATAACATTAAAACCATCCATTCATCCACTTGCCTTGGGTTCCAATCTAGCAAAACAAGCTCCTAATCACCTCTCAAGCTCAAGATCCACAATCTCTACAAAAACCCCCAAAAAAGCCCTAAAATGGGTTAAACCATGAAATGACAAGGAAACTTCTCAATAATCAAGGTGGAGCTTCTCTAAGGCTAGAAGAACACATATCTAGAAGATGAAGAAGAACACTTACTTGGAAGGCCCTCTAATGGACAAGGTAAGCTCAAGGAAAGTCTTGTGATGGTTGGTGAGCTCCACAAAAGCTATGGAAAGAAAGTTCTCAAGGAGATGAAGAAGATGGTGGCCTCCAATCTCTTCTTGGTGCAAGCTTGGAAGTGGATTGAGTGATGGGAAGCAAGAAGAAGAGGAAGGGTTCCTCACAATGCCCTAGCTTCTCACTTGTGCTGGAAAAGAAGAATGAAGAAGAAGGGAAATGGCTTCCCTTGTTAACAAGTGAGTTGGGTTGGGTTGGGTCCCACAACTAAAGGAACTAACTTGGCGGAAATCATCTCTCTCGGGTCCTCGGATGAATTCGACGAAGAAGGAAGAAATGATCGTCGAAATATCTAGTTTCCAAAAAGTGTATGTTTCACGGATTTCGAGAAAATCGAGTTTTGGGTACAGATTTGGTGTGAAAAGACTGTTTTGCCCTCAAGGCCAAGAAATCGGTTTTCGGGTTCTCAAATGGATACGAGATCAACATGAAAGTTGTAGGATTCCTCAAGATGAATGCAACGGGCCAAAAACACAATACGAAACCAATCGGGAAAATCTCGCAAGAAAATGCAAAGCCGAAAAAGGAATCCCCAAAGGGCCCCACAGCTACCAAAGCACTCAAAAGCCCAAAACTAGAAGAAAAACCATTCTAGCTCACAAACTCAATCCAACAAATACTAATCCCACTAAAAGAACTAATCCACAAATAAAACAACACTAATCCAAGAGATTAGGGGTCGGGTTCTCACAAAAATGCTATCATTGCAATTTCAATAGTTTTGGGAATGCAAAAGAAATTCGGGAATAATGAAATACAAATGAACTTTCGAAATCTCAAGACAAGTATCGGGGTTCTAGATTTGTTTAAGGTGAATAGGGGTCCCGTATGTCGATCTAATAACAACTTGGTACTCTTTGAGTTTGGGGACATTCCGGGCTCCTTATAAACCTTAGGATTCTCAAAACTTCAAAAGAAATCTTCTTGAAGTGGTTTTTTTCTCAAACGGATGTCAAATCATATGAACGGTTCTTCTCATTGCAATAAGGCGCTCAACAAACCTCTCACAATCATATAAACATTTAATTTATGCTTCCAAAACAGTCTCAGGGGAACAGTACCCATCGCTAGAGCGGATTTGAGGTTCGCTCGAGCGGTGAGCTCTCTGGAATGGTTATCTGGGTGGGTTTTGTTAGGGATTTTGTATTTTGAAATTTGATGGATGCATTATCATTTTAGCATCATTCGAATTTTCACACATGCATTGATTTAGAAATTCTTGAAATCTTGATTTACACATGCATTGTTTTTTTAGACTTGTGGAAATATTGATTTATGCATGTTTTGATTTTGAACTTGGATGCATTTGATTTTCAAAAGAAGATTTTCGAATCAAGCTTGCCTATGGTTTTAAAAGTTTCAAATTATCTTAGGCAATTTAGGTTTCATGTTTTTAAAACTCTTAGAATGATTTAAAACATGTTTCCAAGCTTGATCCAATGTCCTAGACCTTCAAGACCAAGTTTCCATTTCAAAAATCTTTTTTACAAATCTTTATAATCAAGGAAAGTTCAGTCAACTGAACCTTTGTCGGTCAGCTATCGGTTCCGATTCCAGAATATGAAATCTGTGTTTTCTGGGAACTTCGGTCAGCTGTCGGTCACGTGTCGGTCACCTGTCGGTCGACCAAACTTCAGTTCGGTTAACCAATGAGTGTATTTCGGTCAGCAAACTTTCAAAATATATGACCGTTGAGTTCGGTCGACCAAACCCCAAATGTCGGTCGACCGACAATAGAGCCGTTGGACAATTTTCTCTATATAAACAGACCATTCCTAGGCCAAATTTGAGGATCCCAAATTTGAGGATCCAAGGGATACTCCTTGAGGTGTTTTGAGGCCAAATAAAGGGTAATGAGCTAAGGGAGGCTAGTTGGTCAAAAAGGGAAGCTAAAGCTTGGAATCATAAGTAAATCATCTATATAAGCTTAGTTTTCCTTATCATATGTTTTCATGCTTTGTTTAAATATTTGAAAAATAAATTTTAGCATGATAACTATGATGTGTTGAATCCATTATTTACATTTAATCTTTGATCTAAGTTGTATTGGATACTTCATCTTGATTCGAACCAAGTTTGTTTTAAATTTCATAAATCATGCTTTGTCAAAACCTTTGGTTACTTTTATAGCATGATTCATTTACTTGGTTGAATCCTCACTTGTTGTTTTCAATCACATTAGAACCATAGTTTAGCTACTTTGTTTTTGAAAACAACATTGCACATGCATCACATGTTTAGTCTTAAATAGTTTCATACAACTTGTGAGCCTTTGATTTTCATATCATCAACAAGTTAGTATTTATACATGTGATTTGCATTTCACTTCAGTCAAATCTTTTGTGTGCCTTAAAATTTTTAAATGCGTTAAGCATATATTGACTGGGCTTAATTTAAACTTGATTGAAGTTTTCACACACACCATGAGAATTCATTTTTGAATTACATAGAGTGTTGTGTGAGTTTGTTTTTCAATTTCATATCCGCCTAATTTAGAGGCATAGTAATTGAGCTTTAATTGTATCTCTTAAAGTGTTTGTGTAGACACTATTTTGAGAAAATCATCATGTAAAGGTTATTGCTTAGCCTAAGAAAAGCATAGTATATAGGTTATTGCTTAGCTTAGAAAAGCATAGTGTAATAGGTTGATGTTAAGTCTTGAAAAACATCATTGTTAAAGGTTATTGCTTAGCCTTGGAAAGCATATTGTAAAGGTTATTTCTTAGCCTATTGAAAAGCATAAATAGTGGAAATTCAGTGGTGTGTTGGATCACAAGCCGGTAGTGGATGTAGGCATTGAGGCCGAACCACTATAAATCATTGTGTGATGGTGAATGCTTTGTGATGATTATTTTTATTAGCTTCCGCATTTTAGTTCTATATCATCACTTGTGACTAATTGAATTAAAGAACTTTAAAATTGGTCATAATTAGTCACTAAGTTGTAGCTCACCCTATTCACCCCCCCCCCCTCTAGGGTTCGGATCCCGGACTTTTAGTTTCGCTCGAGCGAAGTTGAGGTCGTTCGACCAAACTCATCTAGTATCAGGTTGGCTCAAGCGAAGATTCAGTTCGCTCGAACTAACCACTCTCTGGAACGAGTTCTGGGAGGGTTCGCTCTATCGACAAAGGGTCCGCTCGAGCGAACTATCCTCTGGAACGACTCGAACCCTTTTCTGGACACTTCGCTCGAGCGAACTGTCATGTTCGCTCGAGTGAACTGTCCAGAAACTGATTCCGAGACAGTTCTTCTCTCCTCTTTCTCCTCCTTCTACAACCTCTTTTTTGTCCCCTTGAATACACCAAATGAGGGGTTCAAAACTTCATCTAAATCAATATCAAATCTCCTACAACATCCATTCCATCTTCCTCCAACAATATCACATCCAAAAACAAAGAAAGAAGGGAAGGAAACCACTACACACAAAAGTACATTTGAGATAAAACAAGATAACATTGAATGCCATAAATCAAAACATTTCTATGATAATAAATACACTATCAAGGCTCTTTCATGAACATTTATTTCAAGTCAATGCATTAAATGGGCATGAGTAGAAAACAACACAATAAATCACATTTCTTATAAAACCATTCAAAGCTCAAAAAAATCAATTCATCCACTTGCCTTGGGTCCAAGCTAATCAATAATAAGCTCTAAACACTCCTCCAAGCCAAAGATCCAAGCTATAACAAAAATTCCCAAAAACAAATCCTAAAAGTGTCAAAACAAGAAATAGAAAGAGAAACTTACTATAATAGAAATGGAATCTCTTCAAGGCCAAAGGAACACAAATCTAAGAGATGGGGAGGATTGCTTACGTGTAGGTTCTCCAAATGAGCAAGAGTGGTGTAAGACCCCGACCCGAGAGAACCCGGTTAGTGTTAATTAAGTCATGTGTTAGTCTTAAGCGTGATTAGTAGTCTTTGACTAAGTTGGGTTTGGAATAGCTTTTGATATAGTTTTGGAGAATTTTGAGTGCTTTGGTGACTAGTGGGGCCCTTTAGGGGTTCCTTTTCATGACTTTGCATGTGCTTGAGGATTTATCGGAAATTTGTGCATTCATTATTTTAATCTCATTTTATTTGTATTGTTAATCCCTACGAGTTTTATGCTGATCCCGTGCTCGTTCGAAATCCCAAAACCCGACCTTCTTAGCATGGAGGGCAAAATAGTCTTTTTACACTAAATCTATACCCAAAATTTGATATCCCCGAAACCTGCGAAACAAATTATTTTTGGAAACTAGATACTTCGGCAATCACTTTTCTCTTCTTCGTCGAATTCATTAGAAGCCCCAAAAGCCATGATTTCAGCCCAATTAGATTATTAGTAGTGGAGCCCACTCCCTATTTCCTTATAAGGGAACTCTTCTTCCTCATTTTCCTTTTTCTAGCTCAAACCTCAATCTCTCAAACAAGGGTTTTCCCTTTTCTCTCTTTTCTTGCTTTCCATCTCCCAATCCACAACGAAACCTTTGCTTTTGGGATAATGCTTGTCATCAGCTTCTTCCTCATCACCATAGCTCTCCATTGATATCCTTTTTAGAGAAAACTCCTCATTCCAAGACTCTCTTTGAGCTCACCTTGCCCATTTGGAGAACCTACAAGTAAGCAACCTTCCCCATCTCTTAGATTTGTGTTTCTTTCATCTTGAAGAGGTTCCATTTTCATTATTGTAAGGTTTCCCTTTCTATTTCTTGTATTGACCCTTTTAGGGTTTGTTTTTGGGGATTTTTAATTCATAGCTTGGATTCTTGTCTTGGAGGAGTGTTAGAGTTTGATTTGCTTGATTAGCTCGGACCCAAGGTAAGTGGATGATTTGATTTTTCATGAGCTTCCAATGGTTTTGGTATTTCCACTCATGCCTATTTATTGCATTGATTTGAAATAAATGATCATGATAGAGCATTGATAGTGCATTTATGTCGTAGAAATGTATTGGTGCATGGCATTTAATTTCCTCTTGTTTTGTCCCAAATGTACTCTTATGTAGAATGGTTTCCTTCTTTCTTTGTATTGGATGTGATGTTGATGGAGGAGAATGGAATGGATATTGTAAGAGATTTGATGTTGTTTTGAATGAAGTTTTGGACTCCTCATTGGATGTATAAAAGAAGCTAAAAAGAGGTTGTAGAAGGAAGAGATAGAGAGGAGCTGAATTGTCTCAGAATCAGTTTATGGACAGTTCGCTCAAGCGAAGTGCCCAGAAATGGGTTCGGAGATTTCCATAGGACAGTTCGCGCGAGCGGGCCCCTTGGTCCCTCGAGCAAACCACCCAAAACTCGTTCCAGAGAGTGATTAGTTCGAGCGAACCACTACTTCGCTTGAGCCAACTTGACTCTGGATGAGTTCGCTCGAACGAACCTCCAGTCCGCTCGAGCGATGGGTACTGTTTACCTGGGACTGTTTTGGGAGCATAAATAAAATGCTTATATATTTGAGAGAGATTTGTTGGGAACTCCATTGTATTGAGAAGAACCGTTCATACGATTTGACATCCGTTTGAGAAAGAAACCACGTCACGAAGATTTCATTTGAAGTTGTAAAAATCCTAAGGTGTATAAGGAGCTCGTAATGTCCCCAAACTCAAAGAGTACCAAGAGGTCATTAAATCGACATACGGGACCCCTATTCGCCTTAAACAAATCTTGAACCCCGGTACTTGTTTTAAGATTTTGAAAATTCATTTGTATTTCATTATTTCCCGAACTTCTTATGTATTCTCGAAAATGTTGAAATTGCAATTGTAGCATTTTGCTAGCCCCGATTGAAAGTCCTGGGATCTAACCCTAGAGGGGGGGGGGTGAATAGGGTGAGCTACAAAATGTGACCAATTGTGACAAATTTTAACTTCTTAAAAATAAACTAGTCACAAGTGATGATAAACAAACAATATGCGGAAGCTAAAAAGAATCACCACAACACATTCACCACCACACAAAGATTTATAGTGGTTCGGCCTCAATACCTACATCCACTACCGACTTGTGATCTAATCACCCCACTGGATTTCCACTATCTATGCTTTTCAATAGGCTAAGCAATAACCTTTACAATGTTGTTTTTCTAGGCTAAACAACAACCTTTACAAGATGCTTTTCTAGGCTAAGCAATAACCTTTATGTTAGGGTTTTTGTATTTGCAATTTGATGGATGCATTAACATATTCACATCATTTGAATTTACACTCATGCATTGTTTTAGAAAACCTTGAAATCTGGTTTTATACATGCATTGGTTTTTAGATTTGGAAAAGTACTTGTTTTATGCATGTTTTGTTTCTAAACTTGGATGCATTGGTTTTAGAATACAAACTCTTTTGAAAACCTAATTCTTTGTGCATTATATTTGGAAAATCACTTTGTGAATTTAGGTTTGAGCCTTGCATACATTCATCACTTTCAGAATCAACTTTGTATGCATTTTCATATGAAAAGAGTTTTTAGAAATCAAGCTAGCCCTTGGATTTAAAGTTTCGATTTGATTTAGGCTTCGTGTGTTTCATGTTTTTTAAAACATCTTAAGTTGATTTAAAACATGTTACCAAGCTTGATTTAGTGGCCCAAAAATCCTCCCAAAGAAATATCTTCAAATGTGCAAAAGTTGGAAATTTTGCAAAAGGGGAGTGACCTGGCAGTGTCGCCGGTCGACCGAGACCTGCTTCCCGGTCGACCGGGACAACTGTCGGTCGAGTGGGCAGTTTCTGAACTGTAACCTGCCAACGGTAAAAAATATGACCGTTGTGCTTTCTCGGTCGACCGAGACCTCTTTGCAGGTCGACCGAGGACTAGCCGTTGGACACTTTTTGGCTATAAAGTTCATTTATTTCCAACCTTTTTCAAGGCTTGACACATGAACCTTTGAGACCATTTTGGAGCCATTGAAAGGGGATGAAGTTGGAATGGCTAGAAGGTCATTAGGAGAGCTAAAGCTTGGATTAATGAGTTAAACCACCAAGTAAGCTCTACCTTTCTTTATCATAGTTTACATGCTTGTTTAAGTTATTGGTAAATGTTTTTATGCATGATAACTATGATGTGTTGAATCCATTCTACCCTTCATCTTTGATATTCAAGATTGGATTCATCACTTTGATTTCAACCCAAGTTTTGTTTTAAACTTTCTTAATCATGCTTAGCCTAAATCTTTGATTTCTTTTATTGCATGATTATTTCACTTGGTTGAAACTTCCCTTGTTGTTTTCATTCATTTAATCTTTAGTCAAATTAGTTTTGAAAACAACATTGCACATGCATCACTTGATTAGGCTTAAACACTTTCATACAACTTGTGATCTTTAGATTTTCATATCATTCACAAGTGTGTAATTGTTCAAGTGATTTGCATAGAACTTCAATCATATCTTTTTGTGCCTTAAACTTACAAATTGCATTAAGCATAAATTGATTGAGCTTACTTTTAAACTTGATTGAAGTTTTCACACACACACACTTCATAAGCATACATCTTTGCATTTCTTTGAGTGTTTGTGTGAGTTAGTTTTCTTTTTCATATCCGCCTATTTAGAGGCAAATTAATTTGAGCTTAAATTGTAATCTCTTAGAGTGTTGTGTAAACACTATCTTTGAGAAAATCTTCTTGATTTGTAAAGGTTATTGCTTAGCCTATGAAAAGCATTGTGTAAGGGTTATTGCTTAGCCTTGAAAAGCATCTTGTAAAGGTTGTTGTTGAGCCTAGAAAAACAACTTTGTATAGGTTATTGCTTAGCCTTTGAAAAAGCATAAATAGTGGAAATCCGGTGGGGTGTTGGATTCACAAGCCGGTAGTGGATGTAGGCACGTTGGCCGAACCACTATAAATATTGTGTTGTGGTGATTGTTTTTGTTTAGCTTCCGCATATTGTTTGACTAAATCATCACATGCGACTAGTTTTTGTTAAGAAGTTAATATTGGTCTTAATTAGTCATAATTGTAGCTCACCCTATTCACCCCCCCCCCCCCTCTAGGGTTAGGATCCCAAGGACTTTCAATTGGTATCAGAGCCTCGTGCTCTATCTTATAGGATCAAGTGTTTGGAACTCTTGATTAGGTGTAAAAACCTAGAGTCATAACCCTAGATTTGTCCTTGTATGAAAATCATTAGAATGGACTCCACTATGCTAGACTTTGTAGATTCTTCTAGACCCCTCATTCTTCCTTCTTTTGGAGATTCAAACCCTCAAATTAATGAATCTCAATATGAGTCAAAAGAAGAAAAAAATGATTATGATGAAGATGATCTTCAACAAGCCTATAATGAATTATATAAAGTTTCCTTAAAGCTTGAGAAGAAAAACAAAAGTTTAAGAGAAGAATCTATGAATCTAAACAAACAATTAGTCTCTTCAAAAGATGAACTTAGAGAAAAAGAAGAAGTAATAAAATGTTTGGAATCTAAGTTCATGATCTCTTTAAATAACTTATCCAATATCAAAGATGAACAAAATGAGATCAAGATAAGTTATGATGATGTTAAAAAGGAAAACTTAAACCTAAGAGATCAAGTAAAAAGGCAAGAAAAAGACTTTATCAATTTAAAATCCAAGTTGACAATTTCCATGGAAAACATGTCAAATGTTCAAAGTAAATTAAAAACTTTAGAACTTGGATCTAATGTCATTAATGAACTTAAATTTGAATTAAAACACGCCAATGAAGAGCTAAGCAAATATAAGGAAATTGAAAATGAACTTACAAAAGTCAAACATGAAAATTCAATCCTTATAACCAAAGTCACTCAACTTGAAGAATATAAGCAAAAGTATGAGTGCAAGTTTACCCAAAGTGAAGAAAGACTTGAAAAGTTATTTAAATTGGGTAAACCTCATGGAGATAGGACGGGTATTGGTTTTAATAAGTACTCTTCACATGACCCAAAATTCACCAACACTTTTGTGAAAGGTGAGTCCTCTTTCTCTAGCACTCTTTCTCCCTTGCCCAAAACAAAATGTATTTATTGTGGCATTGAAGGACATTTTAGGTTTGAGTGCAAACTAAGAAGAAGCCATGTGTCTAAACCCATCTTTGAACTCAAAAATGTAGAATCAAAACCTATGAAGGGTAAGACACTAAAAATCAAGAAAGACTCCAAAAAGACTAAACAAGTTAAATCTATTAAAATGGAGTCTCCTAAGATAGATTCTAAGAAGTTTAAACAAGTTAAACCAAGCTTGAAAGAATCTATGAACAAAAAGCTTCTCAACCTATCTCCCTTATATAAACCCATGAAAGAACTTTTGAATAAAGTAACAAAGTTAAATTTAAAATTCAAAAGTCAAGTGAAGGGAGAAAATAAGAAGAAAAGAAAAGAGAAACAATCCCCTAAGAAACAAACTCACCAACATCAAAAGCCTAATCACCAATCTAAGCTAAATTTAGTGAAATCTAAATATCATGGTGATAAGTTCAAATTGAAAATTTATCAAGTTAAATCTCCTTTAGTTGGTGAGAATTCCAAAATAGACCTCAAAGTTCAACCCTCTCAAGACCTTAGGTGGATTCCTAAAGTTGTTTACTTAGACAAACCTTAAGGCCTTGAACCTCATTGACCAACCTAGTATTTTTAAGTTAAATCACTTTGTTGGTCATGTTGCTTTTGCATTTTGTTCTTTCATAGTTACATTTCTTAAAATGCAATGTTTCTTTATGATCAATTGATTTTGTTTTCATACACCATTCTAAGTTACACTTCATGGTTTTCAAAATCTTTTGATTATAATTTCATCATGTTTGATTTGCTTTTTGCACTCATTTAGTTTTATGTTTTGCATTGCATTTCTACATGATTAATTGATTGTGATTTTAAAAGCTTTCATAGCTAATTTATTCATGATCAATTGTTGTTGAATCATTTGTGTTATGTCATAGTAAGATTATTTGAACAAATGATTTGAATCAATTCAAGTTTTTCCATGGATTCCTAAGTTATACTTTTATATGGAGAACATTGTTTTGAAAAATCAACTTGTATGTGTTTCAATTAAGTTATATCTTTTAAAATACAATGTTGAAAATTGATCTTCAAAATCATTCTTTTTATGGTCATTGTTGGATTTTGTTTTTCAAAATGATTTGAAGATTGTTTGATTGGAAATGCTCTAAAACATCACTAGTTATATTCATCCAAGCATGTTCCATTATTCTCATTTCCTTTTCTTTTGGTTTCATTATCTTAGAAATGGAGATGTATGTTGTTTGCATCCTTGCTTGTTTATTTACATTCTTTTTATATGCAAATGACTTTTGGTTCCATGTATGGTTGTGATCTTAGTTTTATTTGTAGAAACCATACTAGAACCCAAATCCATCCTCTATGCCTTATAGTCATTTCTTTTTGGATGGTTATGATGTTGACTCATGTAGATTCTCTTGGAATCATCCTTATACATGTTTCAACTTCATAAGTAGTGTTCTTAATCATATGAAACTCCTTAAAACCCATTTCTCATATTTCTATATGTTTGATGGATTTCTTAGATGTTGAATTCATATGATTTTGACACTTTGGAAATTGCATGCTTTACCAAGTCATATTCTTTTGCATTGCAATTTGTCTAGTTCATCACTATGCTCAATAGTCATATCTTAGTGATGAATATGCATTTATGATGCTTGATGGTATTTTGAGTTTGTCACATCTTTGCTTTTAATCATGTTGTCAAATTCAATTGGTTTCATTTGGTATAATTTAAGATTGATTTGATTTCTTGTGTATGTGATAGACCTTGTGTGCATTGGATTGAGCTTGATAGTTATATATTTGTTCCATGTCACATTCCATTGGCATCATAATGTTCATGTTGCCACCTCTTTTGCTCATATAGGTATATCTCATGACCACCATGTTTATGTGTTCATAATATGGGTTGGTTATTAGTTGAGGTTGGCTTCATGCTTGAATTTCATTTCACTCATCTTGCACTTTAATAGTCATATTTATTGTTTGAATGAAATGATTTTCAAAACTTACATAGCATATGATTTTCATAGTTATATTGATTGATGCTATGTTTAGTAAACCCCATTTCATCATGGATAGCTCTAATTTGGATGTTTCCTAATAGTTATATTTTTAAATCCATTTTAGAGTGATTATGTTTAATAGTCATATCTCTAAATCTCAATTGGTATTCTTTGTTTTTCCAATTGATATCCATGATTGCTTTTCTCATTGACCTTGCTCTCTTTTGGTAATTTGATCATATTGAGCTTGATAGTAAATGAATCTAATCCTCTCCTTGAAGTTGACCCTCATTGATAAAACCATCTTCTTCTTGCATCTAATAGTTAAATCTTTGTCAATATGTTGACAAAAGAAGAGTATGGATTGAGGGGGAGTGTAAACCTTCATAGGAAGTATTAGTTTTGATCAAATTGACCCTTGGATTGGCTTTTAACCCTTAGAGTCTTCTTCCATACATGATAGCCTGTTATGTATTTCATTTTCGATTTCATTTGTTAACAGGTGCTACTAAAAGGTATTTTCCTTGTTTCATGTGTGTAGGTACCTTTGCAATTTAATGGCAAAGGGGGAGAGAACATTCAAGTACTCAAAGATCTCCTATTCTTCAAAAGGGGAGTCAAGAAGGGTGAAGAGAATGTCCAAGCTTCCTAAGGGGAGAGTTGTGTATGATCTTCTAAAGGGGAGAGAATGCATACCTTGCCAAAGGGAGAGAGAGGCATGGTCAAAGGGGGAGAGCAAATAGAAGAAAGAAAGCTTGGAGCTAAAGAAGATGCTTGGCCAAAGAGAGGAAGATGAATAGAAAGCTTGAAGATTGATCAAGCACCAAGCATCAAGAAGATTGAAGAAGAGAGCCCAAGAGCCCAAGCTAAGAGGAGGAGCATCCAAGAAGATTTCAAGACTTGTCCAGCTAAGGGGGAGCTGAAGACTTAGTGTGTAATTTCAATGATGAGTAAGTTGCCATCAAATTGCAAAGGGGGAGATTGTTAGGGTTTTTGTATTTGCAATTTGATGGATGCATTAACATATTCACATCATTTGAATTTACACTCATGCATTGTTTTAGAAAACCTTGAAATCTGGTTTTATACATGCATTGGTTTTTAGATTTGGAAAAGTACTTGTTTTATGCATGTTTTGTTTCTAAACTTGGATGCATTGGTTTTAGAATACAAACTCTTTTGAAAACCTAATTCTTTGTGCATTATATTTGGAAAATCACTTTGTGAATTTAGGTTTGAGCCTTGCATACATTCATCACTTTCAGAATCAACTTTGTATGCATTTTCATATGAAAAGAGTTTTTAGAAATCAAGCTAGCCCTTGGATTTAAAGTTTCGATTTGATTTAGGCTTCGTGTGTTTCATGTTTTTTAAAACATCTTAAGTTGATTTAAAACATGTTACCAAGCTTGATTTAGTGGCCCAAAAATCCTCCCAAAGAAATATCTTCAAATGTGCAAAAGTTGGAAATTTTGCAAAAGGGGAGTGACCTGGCAGTGTCGCCGGTCGACCGAGACCTGCTTCCCGGTCGACCGGGACCACTGTCGGTCGAGTGGGCAGTTTCTGAACTGTAACCTGCCAACGGTAAAAAATATGACCGTTGTGCTTTCTCGGTCGACCGAGACCTCTTTGCAGGTCGACCGAGGACTAGCCATTGGACACTTTTTGGCTATAAAGTCCATTTATTTCCAACCTGTTTCAAGGCTTGACACATGAACCTTTGAGACCATTTTGGAGCCATTGAAAGGGGATGAAGTTGGAAAGGCTAGAAGGTCATTAGGAGAGCTAAAGCTTGGATTAATGAGTTAAACCACCAAGTAAGCTCTACCTTTCTTTATCATAGTTTACATGCTTGTTTAAGTTATTGGTAAATGTTTTTATGCATGATAACTATGATGTGTTGAATCCATTCTACCCTTCATCTTTGATATTCAAGATTGGATTCATCACTTTGATTCCAACCCAAGTTTTGTTTTAAACTTTCTTAATCATGCTTAGCCTAAATCTTTGATTTCTTTTATTGCATGATTATTTCACTTGGTTGAAACTTCCCTTGTTGTTTTCATTCATTTAATCTTTAGTCAAATTAGTTTTGAAAACAACATTGTACATGCATCACTTGATTAGGCTTAAACACTTTCATACAACTTGTGATCTTTAGATTTTCATATCATTCACAAGTGTGTAATTGTTCAAGTGATTTGCATAGAACTTCAATCATATCTTTTTGTGCCTTAAACTTTCAAATTGCATTAAGCATAAATTGATTGAGCTTACTTTTAAACTTGATTGAAGTTTTCACACACACACTTCATAAGCATACATCTTTGCATTTCTTTGAGTGTTTTTTTGAGTTAGTTTTCTTTTTCATATCCGCCTATTTAGAGGCAAATTAATTTGAGCTTAAATTGTATTCTCTTAGAGTGTTGTGTAAACACTATCTTTGAGAAAATCTTCTTGATTTGTAAAGGTTATTGCTTAGCCTATGAAAAGCATTGTGTAAGGGTTATTGCTTATCCTTGAAAAGCATCTTGTAAATGTTGTTGTTGAGCCTAGAAAAACAACTTTGTATAGGTTATTGCTTAGCCTTTGAAAAAGCATAAATAGTGGAAATCCGGTGGGGTGTTGGATTCACAAGCCGGTAGTGGATGTAGGCACGTGGGCCGAACCACTATAAATATTGTGTTGTGGTGATTGCTATGTGGTGATTGTTTTTGTTTAGCTTCCGCATATTGTTTGACTAAATCATCACATGCGACTAGTTTTTGTTAAGAAGTTAATATTGGTCTTAATTAGTCATAATTGTAGCTCACCCTATTCACACCCCCCCCCCTCCCTCTAGGGTTAGGATCCCAAGGACTTTCACTTTACACAATGCTTTTCTTAGGCTAAGCAATAACCTTTACAAAAGAAAGATTTCTCTAAGAAGGTGTCTTCACAAAAGAACACTCTAAGAGATACAATTTAAGCTCAATGAAATTGCCTCTTAAATAGGCTAATATGAAAGTGAAAAACAAACTCACACAAACACTATATGAATGCAAATGTGTATGCTCATGATGTGTGTGTGTGGTAACTTCAATCAAGTTAAAAACAAAGCTCAACTAATATATTGCTTAAAGCAATTCAAAGTTTAAGGCTCATAAATGATTTGATTAAAGTTTAATGCAAATCATATGTATGAATATCAACTTGTTAATGATATGAAAAACAAAGATTCATAAGTTGTATAAAAATGACTAACTTAGAACATGTGATGCATGTGCAATGTTGTTTTCAAAACTAAACAAAATTAACTAAAGTTCAAATGAATGAAAACAACAAATGAAGATTCAATCAAGTAAAAGAATCATGCTATAAAAGAAAACAAAGTTTTTGGCTAAGCATGATTAAGGAAGATTTAAAACAACTTGAATTGAAATCAAAGTGAAGAATCCAATCTTAATTAGATCAAAGATTAAGAGAAGAATGGATTCAACACATCATAGTTATCATGCTAAAAATCATTTACCAATAAATTAAACAAAGCATATAACCTATGATTAAGAGATGTAGAGCTTACTTAGAGATTTAACATCATTAATCCAAGCTTTAGCTCTCCAAATGACTCTTTGGTCTCTCTTAGTTCATCCCCTTTTCTTTCTCTCAAAACACCTCAAAAGAGTCTTGAAAATCTCCAACTTTGACAAAGGAATGAACTTGGTTTTATACCCAAAAAGTGGGTTTTTGTGTCTCTCCGGTCGACCTGCCATACCCCCGGTCGACCTGGTACACACAATGGTCATAAACAGACCGTTTGAAAAGAGCTCAACGGCTCTTTACCCGGTCGACCCGCAGTGGGCTCGGTTGACCGGGCCTCTGGGCTGGTCGACCGCGCCCACTGCAGGTAGACCGGGCCTGGGGCCAAAACTTCCCTAAAAATCATTTTTCAAAGTATATCTTTGTGGGGATTTTTGGGCCATTAAATCAAGCTTGGAAACATGTTTTAAACCAAACTAAGATGTTTAAAAACATGAAACATAAAAAGCCTAAAATGATTTGAAAGATTTAAAACATAGGCTTGCTTGATTTCTAAAACTTCTTTTTAAAACTCCTTGCAACCAAGTTTAAAAACAAAACATGCATAAATCAATATTTCTTCAAGTCTAAAAACCAATGCATGGGTAAATCAAGATTTCAAGATTTTCAAAATCAATGCATGTGTGAAAATTCAAATGGTGCTAATATGATAATGCATCCATCAAACTGCAATACACAAAATTCCTAACACCGATAAGCACGCCCGAATTGATATGACAGTTGTGCCTTTGAGTACCCCGTTCCGTTTATTTATGTATTTGTACTTGATGTATTTTATACATGTTTTAATCTTGTTATTTGACCTATGAGTCGGCACCACTAAGCTTGGATAACCTTGTTGGTCTGATCCATCGACTTGGAGATCCCCCTCTTGTCCCGCCAGTTGTAATTTGGATCCCTCTACCCGGTTATTACTGTGGTCTTGTCCCGACGCCGGAAATTGCTACTGTGGTTCCCGATGCCCGGCTCGCTACCATGGTCATGTATAGTATAGGTATATGTATTTATAAGATCCACTGTTTCTCCTCACCTCGAGTGACTGAGATCAGTGCTTAGTTATTGCTCTGTCACTTTAGTGATAGAGGACTTAGCTTCGTGTGGTTGCCATCTTGCTTATTTCCCCGTTTCCTTGGTGACCTTTACATGTTTACAATACACACTTGTATTTGAATAAATGTTTTATCTCGTTTATAGAAATTGCTATTTAAACACGTTTTAAATGCTTTTAAAGGTAAAATCATTTATTATTTTATTGTCATTGTATTTTACCCATTTGCCAAACCGTCATGTTTGACCCACTCTTTGTTACTCAGGTCCGGATATTGCCTACCTCGAGGCGAAGATTGAGGATACGGTCGATGAACCGCAACGCCTAGTTGAGTGGCATGTTGATGATGTCGTTTAGACATTTGACTGCTTTGAGAGACGGAACATTTTGGGAACGTTTAGCCATTCTTTTGGGGATTGGTATTTTGTTTATATTGGCCTTTGTTGGCCTCTATTTTTGTGAATTGTAATTAAATGACCTTTTGTATAACTTTAACTGTTCTTTTGGGAAAGCGCTAATGATCATTGGTCATTCTGATACTTGATTATACATGTGATTCATCTTGTGAATAGAAATGAATTATCATTTGATTTGCTACACGCTTCCGCATTTAAACAGAAACATTTATTATATTGATGTGATATCTGTCGCGACCCCGGACCGAAAATCCGGGATCGGGACATTAGTGAACAATGATTAATGAAAGATACAACTTATTTAATTTCCCACAGGTGTCCGCGGTGAGGATATCACAACCATAACTGAATATTTCCTTTTTAAGTGCAGAAGCATGTAGCAAATCAAATAGACAACTATCTCTAGTCATGCAAGCATTAACATCAAATAACAAAACTGTATCAGAATGAGCAATGATCAAAAGCATGTTTCCCAAAAGTAGTTAAAGTTTATACAAATATCATTTAATTACAATCCCCAAAAATAGAGTCCAACAAGGGCCAATATGACAAAATAATAACCCGAAAGAATGGTTAAGTAATTCTCCCAAAAATGTACGCCTCTCGTAGCAACCCGATGTCTACATGACATCGTCGGCACGCCACTCGACTAGAGGTTGCGGCTCACCTACCGCCTCTTCGGCTCCTCCTCAAGAAAACCGGCAACGGGACCTGAGTACCAAAGCAAAGGATCAGACACGACGGTCTGGCAAGAGAATGAATAGATACAGAAACATATATGATAAAAGAATATCTTGAAAAGCAAGGAAATTTGTTTAAACAAGAACTCTCACAAAATAGATAAATCATTTGCTAGAAAACATGAAAACAAGATAAAACATATGAGGTAACCAAGGGATCGGGAACTCACGAGATGGCAATCACATAAAGCTAAATCATCTGTCACTAAAGCGACAACAGTATAACGGGACGTTGATCTTAGTCATACGAGATGAGGAGAATCAACGTAAATCATATATACAATATAAATATATGGGACGGGACCACGGTAGCGAACCGGGTATCGGGACGGGACCACGGTAATGACCGGGTATCAGGATCCAAACTGCAGCTGGCGGGACGAGAGAGGGATCTCCAAGTTGGTGGATCAAACCGACAAGGTATCCAAGCTTAGTGATGCCGACTCATAGGTTAAATATCAAATCGAGACTTATGCAAGTAAACCGAGTACAATATATACACGAGTAAGACGGGGTGCACAAGGGCACATTTTCGTTCCAAGTTGGGTAATATATCTCGGGACAATTCACTGATACTAGTGTAACTATCATGCCTTCGGGAAAACACATCATGAAAGATAAATCTTGCAATGAGGGGAAACAATGAACTATAGCAATTTCGGGTAAAATACTTGTTTCAAGATCTATTTAGTATATAGGGATCCCGTATGTCGATTATAATGAAAACTTGGTACTCCTCGAGTTAGAAGACATTCCGGGCTCCTTATACACCTTGAAGTTTCAAAACTTCGAATGAAATCTTGGTGATATGGTTTCTTCCTCGAATGGCCTCATACAATGTTTAATAAATCTCCTTGATCTAGAGGGGTTCCCAGAGAATAGACCCAACCATTGCAATAGTTGGACATTGTCCCAAACATAGTCCATGCTAGACGAACCGCATCGCTCGAGCGAACTTGATGGTCCGCTCGAGCGAGTCGCTCGCTGGAACGGTGGTCTGGGTGGGTTCGCTCGAACGAACTCATTGGGTCGAGCGAATATTTAAATGCGTTCGAACGAACAACTCTCTGGAATGAGTTCTGGAATGTCCGCTCGAGCGACCAGGGGTCCGCTCGAGCAACTGAGCTACTGGAATGCCCGAACCCTTTTCTGGACAGGTTGCTCGAGCGAAGTGCCATGGTCGCTCGAGCGAACTGTCCAGGAATTGATTCCGGACCAGTTCAGTTGTCCTCTTTCTCTTCCTTCTACAATCTCATTTTAACCACCTTCATACATCAAATAAGGAGTATACATCTCCATTCAAATGACTTCAAATTCCCAACTACATCCATCCCATTCTCCCCCATCCATATCACATTCAATACAAGGAAAGGAGAGGAAACCATCTCACATAAGATGCATTTGGAGCAAGACAAGAAACCATTTAATGCTATGAACTACCATTTCTCTATGTTCATAAATATGCCATTAATACTCTATCATAAGCATTCGTTTCAAAACAAAGCCATAAATGTGCATTAATGGAAAGTAGCCAAAATCCATGAAAGCTTAGGAAAATCATTCATCCACTTGCCTTAAGTCTTCTAACAATGAAATCAAGCTCTAACAATCTCCAAAGACAATGGTCCAAGCTACAAGGCAAAACCCCAAATAAAACAAACCCTAAAAGAGTCAAAACAATGAAATAGCAAGGAAATGATCCAAGGATGATAGTGAAGCTTCTCAAGAGCTAGGAGATAACAAATCTAGAAGATGAAGGGAAATACTTACTTGCAAGGTCCTCTAATGGCAATGGTGAGCTCAAAGAGAGTCTTGTAATGGTTGGTGAGCTCCACAAAAGCTATGGAAAGAAAGTTCTCAAGGAGATGAAGAAGATGGTGGCCTCCAATCTCCTCTTGGTGCAAGTTTGGGAGTGGATTGAGTGATGGAAGGCAAGAGCAAGAAGAAGAAGAAGAAAACCCTAGGCTCTCACTCTCTTGTGCTGGAAAAAGAAGAATGAAGAAGATGGTCTCCTCTTGTAGTAAGTGAGGAGTGGGCTCTACCACTAACAACCTAATTAAGCTGAAAACATGGCTTTCGGTGCTTCTAATGGATTCGACGAAGAAGGAAGAAATGATCGTCGAAATATCTAGTTTCCAAAAAGTATATGTTTCGCGGGTTTCGGGAATATCAAGTTTTGGGTACAGATTTGGTGTGCAATGACTGTTTTACCCTCAAGGTTATGAAATCGGGTTTCGGGATCTCAAACAGGGACGGGATCAACATGAAAGTTGTAAGGAATAACAATACCAATAAAGCGGGATCAAAAATCACGAATGCAGAAACCTCCGATAAATCCTCAAACATATGCAATGTCATGAGAAGGAAACCCCCAAAGGGTCCCACTAACACCAGGCAATCGAAATACCCCAAAACTATAACAAAGGCTAATTTAAACCCAACTTAGCCAAGAACACTAATCAAGCTTAGCACTAACACGTAACTTAATTAGCACTAATCAGGTTCACTCGGGTCGGGGTCACACAATATCCTCACCGCGGACACCTGTGGGAAATAAAATAGATGTGTACACCTTTCACTCATCACCTAACATCATCACACAACCAATCAATCTTCAATCCCGATCCCGGATCAGTTCGGTAGACCCGGTCCGGGCTCGAAACAGACTGGTATCAGAGCGAGACGTGTTTCAAGCAATTAAAAGAAACTAGAAATCCTAAGGACGTGGCGAGGATTCGTTAGACTCTTCGTTAGTTAGTATCAGTGAGCAATGTATGACCCTTTATTTGATTATTATGTGCTAACCACTTGTTTTGCAGCATCATGCCACCTCGTAAAAGACTGGTAAACGACAACCCCTCTGCAAGCAATAGTGATCATATAGGGCCAGTTGAAGAGAATAGAGTTGATAATAACATGCCGAATCAATTCCAACAAATGATGCAGGCAATCCTTGACCAGCGTCAGGCCAATGAGAATCAGGCTAGACTGCAAGAACAAATGCTTAAGAGAGAGGAAGACAATGTAAGAGAATTGGCAGAAATACAGAGATAGTTGTTAGAGGTGCTACAGAGAAGGCCAGAACCGGTTCAACCCCAACCCGCCATTGTCATCAATCAGAGGCAACATGACCCGAACGCTTTGTTTGAACGGTTTCGGAAGAGAGCTCCAAAGGAATTCCTAGGCATAGAGGATCCATTAGCTATAGATGACAGGTTAGAGCGTACCGAGAACATCTTTGAGATCTTCCAATGCACCGGAGGAGATTGAGTGAAACTCGCATCATCTCTCTTTATTGGTACAGCAGACATTTGGTGGAAGACAGTTAGAGATGAATACAGGACTATGGCAGATGTAGTGGCTTAGGGAAATTTCAAGAGGCAATTTCATGATAAGTATGTACCCACACACATCAAGAGACAGAAGGCAGTGGAATTCCAGCAGCCTGTCCAAGGGAATATGACAGTCCTCGAATACCTCACCAAGTTTGAGAGACTATCAAGATATGCTCCAGAGATAGTGGACACGGTAGAGAAGAAGATTGCTAAGTTCCTATAGGGACTTAACCCTTTCATTGAGAGAGATGCTACCGGAGTCGTACCACCTATCACTTTCGATGAAGCTGTCAAGAGGGCCTACAAGTTTGAGAATATCCATAACAAGATCCTTAGAGTTCAAGGCAAGGGACAAGCTCATCAACAGAACTACCAGCACAAGAATCATTAGAACAAGAAGCAGAGGACAGAACCGAATACTCAGAATCCATTGGTTTGTGCCCATTGTGGGAAGAACCATGAGAGTGCATAGTGTCGTACACTCACAGGGGCATGTTTCAAATGTGGTTCCATAACCCATCAGATGAGAGACTGTTAAAGGCAGAACAGACAGAATCAGCAGCAGCAAGGGGTACAGCGTCCATCACCACCATAGAATGCTATAGTTTTCCAGAACCAAGAAAGGCCACTTTAGCAGCAAGCACTACAGCAGCAACAGCATAGACCCCAGCAGTAGCAACAGACCCGTCAACAAGGACAGAATCAAAATCAACGTCCCCCACAACAGAATAGGAATGCACAATAAGGCAGGCTACAGTAAGCTCAGAATAGGCCACAACATCGAGGACAAATCTATGCGGTCAATAGAGCTGATGCAGAGGCAGCGAGAAATGTAGTGGAACGTATACTTCTTGTTTGTGCGATGAAAGCTAGGATTTTATTTGACCTTGGCTCTACACATTCATTCTTATCCCATGAATTTTCTAAGTTGATTGGTATACATGCTAGAGAACTTGAGTTCATTTTGACTGTGGCAATCCCAGTAGGCAAACAAGTTATTTGTAGAACCTTTTACCCTAGAAGCACAGTTCAAATAGGAGAAGTGGTTTTAACCGCAAATCTCATTTTATTAGAGAAGTATGATTTTGATGTCATCCTAGGGATGGACTGGCTGGCAAGGTACCATGCCACAATGGATTGTTTCCATAAGACCCTGACCTTCAAGTTAGATGAGACACCAGCAGGGGTGTTATTTCAGGGAGAGAGGAGAAATCCTCGTACAGGGTTTGTCTCGGCATTGAAGGCTGATAGACTTTTGAAAAGTTGATGTGAAGCCTATTTGGCATTTATCACGGAGGATAAACGGTCCCAAGGAGTGGAGGAGATCCCAATTATTTGGAAATTCCCGGATGTTTTTCCGGAGGAGATTCCAGGTTTGCCACCCATCAGAGAGATTGATTTTACTATTGAGTTGTTACCAGGGACCGCTCCGATATCTATTGCACCTTATAGAATGGCTCTGGCATAATTGGGAGAGTTGAAATCACAGTTACAAGAATTGTTAGACAAAGGTTTTGTGAGACCGAGTATTTCACCATGGGGAGCTCCAGTCTTGTTTGTCAAGAAAAAGGATGGTTCGATGAGAATGTGTATAGATTACAGAAGATTGAATCAAGTGACCATCAAGAACAAGTATCCATTACCAAGAATAGATGAATTCTTTGATCAATTGCAAGGTGCATCATATTTTTCAAAGATTGATTTGAGATCCGGTTACCATCAGCTGAGAGTCAGAAAATCAGATGTGTTGAAAACAGCTTTCCGGACAAGATATGGCCACTATGAGTTCCTAGTGATGCCGTTTGGGTTGACTAATGCACCGGTAGTGTTCATGGCATTTATGAACAAGATATTTGTGCGGTACTTAGATCAGTTTGTGGTAGTATTCATAGATGAAATTTTGGTGTACTCCAAGACCAAGGAAGAGCATGAAGAGCACTTGAGGATAACACTGCAACTTTTGAGAGAGAACCAGCTGTATGCAAAGCTCAATAAGTGTAAATTTTGGTTGGACCAAGTAGTATTTTTTGGGCACAGTAGATCCGTCCAACATTGAAGCAATTATGAGTTGAGAAAAACCAAAGAATGCGTCAGAAATCAGAAGTTTTCTGGGATTGGCAGGATATTACAGGAGGTTTGTGCAGGGATTTTTGTTGATTGCGTCACCTTTGACGAAGTTGACAAGGAAGAATGTGCCATATGTGTGGACAGATCAGTGTGAAGATAGTTTCCAAAAGCTGAAAAAGAGATTGACTACAACACCATTCCCTACTTTACCATCCGGAAGCGGCGGTTTCACCATTTTTACCAATGCTTTGAATGTTGGACTTTGTTGCGTGTTGATGCAAGAAGGAAAAGTTGTTGCATATGGATCCCGGTAGTTGAAAGATCACGAGAAGAACTATGCCACCCATGATCTTGAGTTAGCAGCGGTTGTTTTCGCATTGAAAATATGGAGACATTACCTCTATGGAGAGAAGTTCGAAGTCCACTCCGATCACCGCAGTTTACAGTATTTATTCTCTCAGAAGGAATTGAACATGAGGCAAAGAAGATGGATGAAATATATCAAGGACTACGATTTTCCAATCTAATATCACTCGGGGAAAGCAAATGTAGTTGCAGATGCCTTGAGCAGAAAATCAGTAAGTATGACAAATCTAAGTGGCACTTGTATTTTTGAGCAATTTGAAGAGTTGAGTATAGACCTGCAGCCACTAAGGAAAGGTGTACTATTAGCTAACATGTCAGTGTCAGAGCCTTCCTTCATTCAGAAGATCAAGGATAGTCAGTTGCAAGATCCAGAGTTGGCCAAGTTTTCAAAACATATAGCAGACCGTCCAGATTTTCGTATTGTTGATGGAGTTTTGTACTACCGTGACCGTCTGTGCATACCTAACGTTGAAGATTTGAGGAATTATATCATGACCGAAGCTCATAGCACGAAGTACTCTATGCATCCAAGCAGCACAAATATGTATCAGAATTTGAAGGGCAAATTTTGGTGGAACAACATGAAGACAGAGATTGCAGCGTTTGTCTCCCGTTGCATGACTTGCCAGTTGATTAAGGCAGAACATCAGAGGCCTCCAGGATTGTTACAGCCATTAGAGATCCCGGAATGGAAGTGGGAGCATATTACCATGGATTTTATTTCGGGACTACCGAGGACCAGCAGAGGTAACGATGCGATATGGGTCATTATAGACCGTCTCACCAAGTCAGCTCACTTCATTCCTATGAGGATAGGGAAGAAGATGCACATGCTACCTTTGGCAAAGTTGTTCATCAACGAGATTGTCAGTCGACATGGACAGCCAGTTTCTATCACTTCTGACCGAGACAGCAAATTCGTCTCGAGGTTCAGGAAGATGCTACATGAGTCTATGGGTACGAGATTACAGTTCAACATAACTTATCACCCGCAAACAGATAGCCAATCAGAGAGGACTATTCAAACTCTTAAGGATATGCTCCGTGCTTGTGTGTTAGATTTCAAGACTCAATGGGATGAGACTCTACCGTTGTGTGAGTTTGCTTGCAACAACAGTTACCACTCGAGCATTGGGATGGCGCCTTTCGAGGCATTGTATGGCAGAAGGTGTAGGACACCTGTATGTTAGGAAGAGGTCGGAATTCACAGTTTCCCTGGACCAACCATAGTGAGTGAAACCAGCAACAAAGTGAAGTTGATCCAAGAACATCTGAAAGTGTCTCGGAGTAGACAGAAAAGCTATGCAGATTCTCATCGAAGGGATTTACAGTTCAAAGAAGGAGACAAGGCTTTTTTTGAAAGTGTCACCTACATGAGGAACTTTGAGATTTGGATAGAAAGGCAAGTTATCACGGAGGTACATTGGACCGTATGACATTGTGAGCAAGATCGGTGATGTGGCTTATAGATTAGCCTTACCACCAGAGTTATCAGGCGTACATAATGTCTTTCACGTGTCTATATTGAAGAAGTACGTCCCCAACCCTTTGCATGTACTCCGACATGAACCTTTGGAAATCAAAGAAGATGCCACCTATGTTCAGAAGCCCGTACAAATCATTGATACGAAGGAACAAGAGTTGAGGACACGGACTATTCAGTGGGTAAAAGTACTATGGGAGAATCATGGACCGGAAGAGGCCACATGGGAATTACGAGATCAAGTTCAGAAGAAGTATCCATATCTATTACCTGAGGTGAGTTTTATATTTCATTTGGAGGACCAAATGCCCCAAGGGGTGGAGGATGTAAGACCCTGACCCGAGAGAACCCGATTAGTGTTAATTAAGTCATGTATAGTCTTAAGCGTGATCAGTAGTCTTTGACTAAGTTGGGTTTGGAATAGCTTTTGATATAGTTTTGGAGAATTTTGAGTGCTTTGGTGACTAGTGGGGCCCTTTAGGGGTTCCTTTTTATGACTTTGCATGTGCTTGGGGATTTAACGGAGAATCTTGCATTCATTGTTTTAATCCCGTTTTATTTGTATTGTTAATCCCTACAACTTTTTTGTTGATCCCATGCCCGTTCGAAATCCCAAAACCCGACCTTCCTAGCATTGAGGGCAAAACAATCTTTTTACACTAAATATGTACCGAATATTTGATATCCCCGAAACCTACGAACCATGTACGTTTTGGAAACTAGATATTTCGACGATCACTTTTCTCTTCTTCGTCGAATTCATTAGAAGCCCCGAAAGCCATGATTTCAGCCCAATTAGATTATTAGTAGTGGTGCCCAGTCCCCATTTGCTTATAAGGGAACTCTTCTTCCTCATTTTCCTTTTTCTAGCTAAAACCTCAATCTCTCAAACTAGGGTTTTCCCTTTTCTCTCTTTTCTTGCTTTCCATCTCCCAATCCACTACCAAACCTTTGCTTTTGGGATAATGCTTGCCATCATCGTCTTCCTCATCACCATAGCTCTCCATTGATATCATTTTTTGAGAAAACTCCTCATTCCAAGACTCTCTTTGAGCTCACCTTGCCCATTTGGAGATCCTACAAGTAAGCAACCTTCCCCATCTCTTAGATTTGTGTTTCTTTCATCTTGAAGAGGTTCCATTTTCATTATTGTAAGGTTTCCCTTTCTATTTCTTGTATTGACCCTTTTAGGGTTTGTTTTTGGGGATTTTTAATTCATAGCTTAGATTCTTGTCTTGGAGGAGTGTTAGAGTTTGATATTCTTGATTAGCTCAGACCCAAGGCAAGTGGATGATTTGATTTTTCTAGAGCTTTCAATGGTTTTGGTATTTCCACTCATGCCGAATTACTGCATTGATTTCAAATAAATGATCATGATAGAGCATTGATAGTGCATTTATGTCATAGAAATGTATTGGTGCATGGCATTTAATTTCCTCTTGTTTTGTATCAAATGTACTCTTATGTGTAATGGTCTCCTTCCTTCTTTCTTTGTTTTGGATGTGATGTTGATGGAGGAGAATGGAATGGATATTGTAAGAGATTTGATGTTGTTTTGAATGAAGTTTTAGACTCCTCATTGGATGTATAAAAGAGGCTAAAAAGAGGTTGTAGAAGGAAGAGATAGAGAGGAGTTGAACTGTCCCGGAGTCAAATTTTGTACAGTTCGCTCGAGCGAAGTATCCTTAAATGGGTTCGGAGCATTCCAGAGGACAGTTAGCGCGAGCAGACCCCTTGGTCGCTCGAGCGAACCTCCCAGAACTCGTTTCAGAGAGTGGTTAGTTCGAGCGAACCAATACTTCGCTCGAACCAACCTGACTCTGGATGAGTTCGCTCGAGCGACCTCAACTTCGCTCGAGCGAACCCACCTAGATAACCATTCCAGAGAGCTAACCGCTCGAGCGAATCACCAGTCCGCTTGAGCGATGGGTACTGTTTACCTGGGACTGTTTTGGGAGCATAAATAAAATGCTTTTATATTTGAGAGAGGTTTGTTGGGAACTCCAACGTATTGAGAAAAACCGTTCGTACGATTTGACATCCGTTTGAGAAAGAAACCACGTCACGAAGAAAGGTGTATAAGGAGCTCGGAATGTCCCCAAACTCAAAGAGTACCAAGTGCTCATTAAATCGACATACGGGACCCCTATTTGCCTTAAACAAATCTTGAACCCCGATACTTGTCTTGAGATTTTAAAAATTCATTTGTATTTCATTATTTCCCGAACTTCTTATGTATTCTCGAAAATATTGAAATTGCAATTGTAGCATTTCGCTAGCCCCGATAAGCACGCCCGAGTTGATATGACAGTTGTGCCTTTGAGCACCCCGTCTCGTTTATTTATGTACTTGCACTTGATGTATTTTATACAAGTTTTAATCTTATTATTTGACCTATGAGTCGACACCACTAAGCTTGGATAACCCTGTTGGTCTGATCCACCGACTTGGAGATCCCCCTCTTGGCCCGCCAGCTGCAATTGGATCCCGCTACCAGGTTATTACTGTGGTCTTGTCCCGATGCCGGAAATTGCTAATGTGGTTCCCGATGCCCGGCTCGTTGCCGTGGTCATGTATAGTATAGGTATATGTATTTATACGATCCACTATTTCTCCTCGCCTCGAGTGACTGAGATCAGTGCCTAGTTTTGCTCTGTCACTTTAGTGATAGAGGACTTAACTTCGTGTGGTTGCCATATTGCTTGTTTCCCCGTTTCCTTGGTTACCTTTACATGTTTTACAATACACACTTGTATTTGAATAAATGTTTTATCTCGTTTATAGAAATTGCTATTTAAACACGTTTTAAATGCTTTTAAAGGTAAAATCATTTATTATTTTATTGTCATTGTATTTCACCCATTTGCCAAACTGTCGTGTTTGACCCACTCTTTCGTACTCAGGTCCGGATATTGCCTACCCCGAGGCGGAGATTGAGGATACGGTCGGTGAACCGCAACACCTAGTTGAGTGGCATGCTGATGATGTCGTTTAGACATTTGACTGCTTTGAGTGACGGAACATTTTGGGAACGTTTAGCCATTCTTGTGGGGATTGGTATTTTGTTTATATTGGCCTTTGTTGGCCTCTATTTTTAGGAAATGTAATTAAATGACCTCTTGTATAACTTTAACTGTTCTTTTGGGAAAGCGCTAATGATCTTGCTCATTTTGATACTTGATTATACATGTGATTCATCTTGTGAATAGAAATGAATTATCATTTGATTTGCTACACGCTTCCGCATTTAAACAGAAACATTTATTATACTGATGTGATATCCTCACCGTGGACACCTGTGGGAAATTAAATAGATGTGTACACCTTTCACTCATCACCTAACATCATCACACAACCAATCAATCTTCTGTCCCGATCCCGGATCAGTTCGATAGAACCAGTCCGGGGTCGCGACAAGTAGTTCAATGAAGATCTTGGAATGGGAGGTTTTCTCTCAAATGGTATCAATGGAGAGCTATGGTGGTGAGGAAGAAGATGATGACCAGCATTACTCCAATAGCAAGGGTTTGGTAGTGGATTTGGGATATGGAAAGTAAGAGAAGAAGGAAGAAGGAAAACCCTAGGAGAAGATTGGAGTTGAGCTACAATAGGGGAAAGGGAGAAGAGTGTTCTCTTTATATAAGGAAGTGAGATGGGTCCCACTACTAGAATTATTCAAGGGCTGAAATCGTGTTTATTGGAGCCTCGAACAAATTCGACGAAGAAGAGAAAGATGATCGTCGAAATATCTAGTTTCTAAAAAGTATATGTTTCGTGGGTTTCGGGAATACCAAATCTTGGGTACAGATTTAGTGTACAATGATTGTTTTGCCCTCCATACTAGGAAAGTCGGGTTTCGGGGTCTCGAATGGACACGGGATCAACATAAAAGTTGTAGGGACCAATGAGATAAATAAAACGGGATTAAAACAGTAAACATAAGAATCTCAGATAATCCCCCAAGTAAACACAAAGTCATAAAGCAACCCCCAAAGGGCCCCACTAGTCACAAAGGCACTCAAAATTTCCCAAAGCTATTTCAAAATCTATTCTATTCCCCACTTAACCAAAATCCACTAATCACACTTAAAACTAAAACACAACTTAATTAACACTAATCGAGGTCATTCGGGACGGGGTCTTACATCCTCCACCCCTTAGGGCATTTGGTCCACCAAATGAAATAACTCACCTCAAGTAGTAGATGTGGATACTTCTTCTGCACTTGATCTCGTAGTTTCCACGTTGCTTCTTCCGGCCCATGGTTCTCCCAAAGTACTTTCACCCACTGAATAGTCCGAGTCCTCAACTCTTGTTCCTTCGTATCAATGATCTGAACGGGCTTCTCAATATATGTAGCATCCTCTCGAATTTCCAAAGGCTCATGTTGGAGTACATTTAAAGGACCGGGGACGTATTTCTTCAACATTGACACATGAAAGACGTTGTGTACGCCGGATAGTTCGGGTGGTAAGGCTAATCTGTAAGCCACATCATCAATCTTGCTCACAATGTCATACGGTCCAATGTATCTGCGTGATAGCTTGCCCTTTTGTCCAAATCTCAATGTTCCTCTCGTAGGTGACACTTTCAAGAAAACCTTTTCTCCTTCTTTGAATTGTAAATCCCTTCGGTGAGAGTCTGCATAACTTTTCTGTCTACTCTGGGCAACTTTCAAACGTTCTTGGATTAGCTTGACTTTGTCGTTGGTCTCACTTACTATGGTCGGTCCATGGAAACTGCGAATTCCGACCTCTTCCCAACACACAGGTGTCCTACACCTTCTGCCATACAAAGACTCAAAAGGCACCATCCCAACAAAGCCTCAAAAGGCACCATTCCAATGCTCAAGTGCTAACTATTGTTATAAGCAAACTCACACAACGGTAGGGTCTCATCCCATTGAGTCTTGAAATCTAACACACACAAGCACGGAACATATCCTCAAGGGTTTGAATAGTCCTCTCTAACTGGCCATCTGTCTGCGGGTGATAAGCCGTGCTGAATTGTAGTTTTGTACCCATAGATTCATGTAGTGTCTTCCAGAACCTCGAGATGAATCTGCTGTCTCTGTCGGGTGTGATAGAAACTGGCTGTCCTGAAAGTCCTGGGATACTAACTCTAGAGGGGGGGGGGGGTGAATAGGGTGTGCTACAATATGTGATCAATTTAGACCAATTTTAATTTCTTTAAAATAAACAAGCCACAAGTGATGATTTACCAAACAAGATGCGGAAACTAACAAAAGAAATCACCACAAGCATACACCATTACACAAAGATTTATAGTGGTTCGGCCTCAATGCCTACATCCACTACCGGCTTGTGATCCAATCACCCCACCGGATTTCCACTAACTATGCTTTTTAGTAGGCTAAGCAATAACCTTTACAATGTTGTTTTTCTAGGCTAAACAACAACCTCTACAAGATGCTTTTCCAAGGCTACGCAATAACCTTTACAATGTGCTTTTCTTAGGCTAAGCAATAACCTTTACAAATGAAAGATTTCTCTAAGAAGGTGTCTATACAAAAACACTCTAAGAGATACAATTTAAGCTCAATAGAATTGCCTCTTAAATAGGCTGATATGAAAGTTTGAATCAATGTACAAACATACACAACAATTAGCTAAAGTGTGTGCACAAAGTGTATGAATGTTTACTTCAATCAAATTCTAAAATGAAGCTCTTAAATTAATGCTTGATGCAATTTAAAATCTAAGCTCAGAAAATGATGATTGAAGTTATAAGCTAATCACATGAAAAGTTCAAGCAACTTGAAAGAAAGAGCTAAACAAGTTGTAAGAAGATTAACGACTAAGAACATATTTGATTTAGACAAGAATGTTTGCAAAGCAATATAATATTCCAAAGATGATATTGTATTTGCTAAACATCTCTTTTAAAGCTAGAAATCATGCATATATGAAAATACAAAGAGTTAAACATGCATTGATTTTAAATGGAATGAAAATCAAAATAAACTAGAAAGATATACCTTTTAAATCTCAAACATTTGATTTCCAATAGCCTTCTAGCTCTCTTAGCTTATTCCACTTCTTTAGGCTTCAATGGGGTTCCAAAGATTCAATGATCAAGCCTTTTGAAAGAAGGGAATGCAATGGACTTATAAACAAAAAACAATCCAACGACTAGCTGGCCCGGTCGACCCCATGACCCCCGGGTCGACCTGGCCCACCGGTCATATTGGCCCAACGGCTAGTTACCTGGTCGACCTGGGCATGGCTCGGTCAACCGGGTACACTGGCTGTTTTCCCAACAGTCAATTGGGTCGGTCGATCGGGTACAGGGGTCGGTCGACCAACCAAACTGGCCTGGGATGAGTTCCTTTAGAGTTTTCAAAATTCCAAAGATGACACTTGGAACACAAGGCTAGTGTGATTTAAGCATAATAAAATTATTTTAAAAATAGGGAATGTATGCAAATCACAAACCTAAATTCTTAATTTGATTTTCCAAAATAATGCATGAAGAAATAGGTTTTTCAAAAGAGTATTTGGATTCTAAAAACAAGCATGAATAAATCATTTGAAAAACATATGCAAATGCAAGATAGAATCTTAGATTCCAAAGTCAAAACTAAGAGCATGAGTGTGTGATTATTTGACAGTGAAGGTGAATGTGAATCCATCAGATTTGCAACAACCAAAAACCTAACAATCTCCCCCTTTGCAATTTGATGGCAACTAATATGATCACAACACTTCTAGGACTTTGGTTCTTTTTAATGGCTCTGTTCTAGAAATCTCTTGAATGTAGCTTCGACCGTATGACCGATTCATTGAGAGCTTTTAACTTTTAACTTAATCTTTCCAAGATTTCTCCCCCTTGGTTAGAGCTCTCCCTTGCCCTTCGCTTCCAAACGATCTTCCTTTTTAGTTCTTGAAGCAGATCTCCCCCTTAGTTAGATCTGTTCTTCTCTCCCTCTTTGTTTGATCACCTTTGTGTCTAATCATCAGATCTTCTAATCTTCTCTCCCCCTGTGTCATTAAATAGATCTGTTCTTTTTCTCCCCCTTTGACATCGAATTGCAAAGGAACCTATATACATGAGAAAACAAATACATTTCAGTAGCACCTGTTACCAAATTGTCGCGACCCCGGACCGGGAATCCCAATCTGGGATCGGGACTAATGATTGAATGATTAAAGGGGATTATCTACATCCACAATATACAATTTATTTAATTTCCCACAGGTGTCCGCGGTGAGGATATCACAACCTTGCATGAATATTTCTTTTGAGTGCGGAAGCGTGTAGCAAATCAAATAGTAGACTATCTCTAATCATACAAGCCTTAATATCAAATATCAAAACTGGATCAGAATGAGCAATGATCTATAGCAAGTTTCCCAAAAGTTGTTAAAGTTAGACAAAATATCATTTAGTTACATTCCCCAAAATTAGAGGCCAACAAAGGCCAATATTACAAAATAATAACCCAAAACAATGGTTAATAAGTTCTCCCCAAAATGTTACGCCTCATGCAGCAACCCGATGTCTACATGACATCGTCAGCACGCCACTCGACTAGAGGTTGTAGCTCACCTACCGCCTCCTCCGGCTCCTCCTCAAGGAAACCGGCAACGGGACCTGAGTACCAAAGCAAAGGATCAGACACGACGGTCTGGCAAGAGAGTGAGAAGATACAACAACATATAATAGATAAAATATCTCGAAAAGCAAGGAAATCTGTTTAAGCAAGAACTCTCACAAAATAGATAAATCATTTGCTAGAAAACATATAAACAAGATAAGACATATGAGGTAACCAAGGGATCGGGAACTCACAAGGTGGCAATCACATAAAGCTAAGTCCTCTGTCACTAAAGTGACAACAGTATCACGGGATGTTGTTCTCAGTCACACAAGGTGAGGGGAAACAACGTAAATCATATATACAATATAAATATACGGGACGGGACCACGGTAGTGAATCGGGTATCGGGACGGGACCACGGTAATGACCGGGTATCGGGATCCAAACTGCAGCTGGTGGGACGGGAGAGGGATTTCCAAGTCGGTGGATCAAACCGACAAGGTATCCAAGCTTAGTGATGCCGACACATAGGTTAAATAACACATCGATACATATGCAAGTAAATCAATGAACGGGCAAGAATATTCAATGTATAACTTTCATTTCATATCGGGCAATACTCTTCGGGACAAGTCAATGTTACTAGTGTAACCATCAAGCTTTCGGGAAAACAGATCATGTACAGTAAATCTTGAAAAAGAAGAAATAAAATGAACTATTACAATTCCGGGAAAATATTGATTTCAAGATCTATTTAAGTGAATAGGGGTCCCGTACATCGATTATTGAAATGATTTGGTACTCCTTGAGTTGAAGACATTCCGAGCTCCTTATGCACTTTTACGATTTTTAAAACTTAACATGAGCTTATGGTTAGAACTAGGTATTATCATAGAAGATCAAGACTATAAACGGTCCATCCTATGTATGATGTCAACCCGAAACCATCGAGCAACCTACTCAGTCACCGAAAGGAATAGAATTCGCGATACCCAAGGAAATAGACTTTGCATTTAGGTATGAAGAAGATATCGTGTTGTTCCATCCCGTTCAAGATTGAAATAGATTGAACTTCGATGCATCCGAACCAACCGTGAAGAGCATCGGCTCAAGACACTCTCACATATGGTCAAGTGGGTCCAAGGAGCGTAGCCAAGGTTCACGAAATTTCTGTCCCAGTTACGAACAGAGTCCGATCGATCGGCTCAAAAAGCCTCTCAGTTAAAGACAGACCGATCGATCGGCCTGCACGTCCGATCGATCGGACCTGGGCGTGTAGCAGGTCCGGGACACTGATTTTTCTTCCCTTTTTCCTTTCCTTCCAACACATCAACAACCACAAATAACTATAAACAAGGTGACTTAAACACATGATTCCAAGACATTGAATGAGGCCATCAAGATGCATTAAGATCATTTATTTCAACTATGAAAAATCAATAAAAGCAATCAATGAAAGCATAAAAATGCATAAATGCTTCACCAAACCATTTGAAACTTAAAAACATCCAATCATTCACTTGCCTCAAGTCCAAGCTAGCTGAAATCAAGCCTCTATTCACTTTTATTGCTCAAAGCCAAGCTACAATCAAAAACCCCCAAAAACAACCCTAAAATGGGTTACACAAAGAATGAAAATGAAAGAACCAACATTAATGCAAATGTAGTTTCTCAAGGCTAGAGGAACACTAATCTAGGAGATGGGGATGATTACTTACCTTTAAGGTCCTCTAATGGCAAGAGTAAGCTCAATGTAGGTCTTGGAATGGAGGGTTTTCTCCACAAATGGTATCAATAGGGAGCCATGGTGAAGAGGAAGAAGAAGATGATCTCCATTTCTTGGTTGATGCAAGTTTGGTGTGGATTGGAGATGGAGAAGCAAGAAGGAGAAGAGAAAAGCAAGGAAACCCTAGGCTCTCCTCTTGTGCTGGAATATGAAGAATGAAATGAATGGGAAATGGCTTCCCTTGTTAACAAGTCAGTTGGGTTGGGTTGGGTCCCACAACTAAAGGAGCTACATTGGCTGAAATCATCTCTCTCGGGTCCTCGGATGAATTCGACGAAGAAGGAAGAAATGTTCGTCGAAATATCTACTTTCCAAAAAGTGTATCTTTCACGGGTTTCGAGAATATTAAGTTTTGGGTACAGATTTGGTGTGCAATGACTGTTTTACCCTCAAGGCTATGAAATCGGGTTTCGGGATCTCAAATGAGGACGGGATCAACATGAAAGTTGTAGGATTCCTCAAGATGAATGCAACGGGCCAAAAACACAATTCACAACAAATCGGGAAAATTTCTCAAGAAAACGCAAAGCCGAAAAGGGAACCCCCAAAGGGCCCCACTAGCCATCAAAACACTCAAAGTAGCCCAAAACTAGAATCAAGGTTATTCTAAACCCCACTTAACCAAAAACACTAATCAAGCTTAGCACTAACACGCAACTTAATTAGCGCTAATCGGGTTCACTCGGGTCGGGGTCTTACACAAATGAGATAGCAAATGTAATGCGGAACAGGCTATCATGTATATAGATTTGTCTATGCATTGTTTGAATTAAGCCAAAATAACATATGTGAATTGATTTATCAATATAAAGCTTCAAAGTAACATAAACATTCATCAAAAGAAATATAACAAGAGGAAAAGAGATGAAATGTGAAACTGTAATTTCATTGATTTAACAAGAGAAGTTCAGTACATAAATCACTAAATACTTGACCATTTCATAAACAAAAGATCATGGTCAGTAATCAAAATAACAAGTCAGTTGATAGATAAAGAATACATCAAGTGAAAAACAATCTATCACTACCCAAAACAATCCCCACAAAAAGATGAAAACCCTCCTAATGATCTAAGAAAAGTCTGGAGGAGACGGAGGCATAACGTCATCATGGTGCCTGTAGCTCTTGGAGATGTTCAAGAGATACTTCAAAGTCTTATTCATCTTCCCAAACACCTCTTGCCTAAACTCCTGAAATTCAGAGCGTAAGGTAGCAACCACTTGTTCCATAGACGACATGAGCTCCTCCATAGTACGCTGAGGAGGGGGCTGGGGCTGACGTGGCTGAGCAAGTGGTAAGTACTGTATCTGCAGTCTATGTCTCTGTAGCCTCTAACTCTGCATCTCCTTCTGCAACTTGGTTTGCTCGTGGTGGTGGAGGTAGCTTCATCAAGAGAATATTCGTTTTGTTAAAGACTGTGGTTGGAACAGGTCTCTCAGAAGCAGGAGGGATCACACCAAAAGATCGGGCAATCTCAGTGATAGGAAACCCAAAAGGAGCAGCACAAGGCTGGGAGCCAGTGATCACCCGGATGATATGGTGCATAATAATGAAAGGAAGACACATAGGCACTCCGGTAATCACATTATAAAGAATATTCGCCATGTACGGAGTCACTTCATTTCGATTCCCTTTCCTAGGGTAATTGGAATGAGTGAAGATAATGTGAATGATACGAAGGGAGGGAATCAAAGAAGAGGCTTGGAGACAGTTCTTGGCAGACCATTCTTCAGGCTTGCCACAAAGAGCACTAATGACTGACTCTCTCTCATCAAGAGGTAGGACATCTGAGATGAATATGGGACCATCAGATCTAGGGATGCCTAAGATGGAGGAAATCAAGTCTATGGTGACCACCTCTTCACCATGAAGAAATCTAATGGAAAATGAATTTGCAGTAGAGGCATAGATAGATTCCTATAGACCATGGACGGAGGAAGCATAAGATTTTCCACTCCAAGTAAGGATGTTATTCCATCCAATGGCTTCAAGTATAGCCGGGACATTGTAATCCACAAGATCTTTGACAATACAAAACTTCTCAACAATAATCCCTTTGCTTCGAAAAGATTTGACAACAGAGGATGGAGAAGGGATTGGGTTGAATCTAATCTCTGGAGGAGGGCCAGCATCAGGAGAAGTAGAAGGAAATCTATGAGATGATGATGCATGTCCGGTTTTGGACATTTTGCTAGGCCTCCTAGATGTTTGCTTTGTGCGAGCCATACTAGTAAGTGTCAAAGAGAAGGATGCTCAAGAATGAAGACAAGAGATGAAAATGGGCACAACAGTTGCTATTTGAATACAGAGGTGGTTCAGGCAAACTGTCAAACACTTGGTGTGTAGAATCTGGAGCTAAGAGATTTACAACTGAATGATGCCAAGTGAGAGTCAACACAAGACTACAAATGATCCTAAAATAATGAAGAAAACACAAACACCACGAAATATAGCAGAAACAGTCAAACAAAAATAGAAAAGACAGAGGTTGGGAGACTGAGAAAGGTTGAGGAAGCTTAGAGAAGAGGACGACCAAACAGTAAAGAAGATGATGATCACGAGGAATGAGAGAGTAATCTAGAGAAGAAAAGATTTGTTCCAGGTAGAAAGACTGAGGAGAAGAAAAAAAATGGAAGCTCAGGCTCTGCTGCGGTCGACCTGCACAAGAAAGAAGTGATTCTAATTGAAACAGAACTGACACTGCGCAACAGGTTTTGTTACTGTAGGCGCAGGCTCGGTCGACCGGCCACTTGACCCGGTCGACCGGGCTAACTGGGGCTGACTGACTTTCTGAACAGGTTAAGAGAAAACAGGGCTGAAAGAGGATGGGCCAAAAACAAGCACTCTACCCTTAACCCCAGCTATCATACAAGCTAAAAAGTTTTAGAAAAGAGATTTTACAAAATCAATTCTAAATAATTCCTTTTGAAGAAATGAAGACTTGTAAGATAAAAAGCATTTTTCAAAATCATTTAATTTTGACAAAACAAAGGTGTGACTATGAATTCATTAAAAAATAAACAATTTGAAAAACAAATCAATTGATTAAGGATGTATAACTTTTAAAAGCTTTTTGAAATCAAATTGATCAAAATCATGCATTTAATCATAAAATCCCTTTTTAAATACAAAATGCATTTTCAACAAACAAGACTCAACCAAATGAATCTAAAACCTAAAGAGATACTAAGAGAGTATAAGGAACTAGATACAAGACCAACTAGGCATATAACTAAGAGAAGAGGTTGGTCCTATCTATCTAAGAAGCCTTAGTAATTTTCTAAAGGTCTAACCTTAGGTATCCATCTAAGGTCTTGGGCTTTGGAGTCTATTTTTGAATTTCCACCAACTAAAGGAGATAAGGATTGAATTCTTTTAGACTTGACATCAAATCTTTGAGGTTTGACTATTTTAGAATGATGATTTGTCTTCGGAAGTTGGTGTTTCATTTTCTTTTTATTCTTTTCATTTCTTTTAGCTTTTCCTCCCTCTTTTTGTCTTTTGAACTTTAATTTTAACTTTTCAACCTTTTTCAAGAATTCTTTCATTTCTAAGGTTAAAGGAGGTAAAGTGAGATGTTTCTTTTTTATAGATTTATTTTGAATATTAGTCTTTTTAAAGTCTATCTTGGATGACTCTTTTTGAATTGTTTTAACTTGTTTGAATTTCTTAGAGTCTTCCTTGGAATTCAAAGTCTTACCCTTCATAGAATTAGATTTAATTTTCTTAGGTTCAAAGAAGGGTTTAGACATATAACTTTTCCTTAATTTGCACTCAAATTTGAAATGCCCTTCCTTACCACAATAATGACATTTAGTTTTGGGCATAGGAGAGAGAGTTCTAGAGAAAGAGGACTCACCTTTCACAAAAGTGTTGGTGAATTTAGGGCCATGTGAAGTATACTTATCAAATCCAGGACCCGTCCTATCTCCTTGAGATTTACCCAATCTAAATAATTTTTCAAATTTCTCTTCACCTTGGGTAAATTTGCACTCATACTTTTGTTTGTAACTTTCAAGTTGAGTGACTTTGTTTATATGGATTGAATTTCCCTTTTTGACTTTTAATAAATCATTTTCAATTTCCTTATAGCTGTTTAGTTCTTCATGGGTGTTAGACCCCGACCCAGACCAAGTCGATTAGTGTGCGATTAGTATGTGTTTAGTTCTAAGTGGGTTTAGTTGTTGTTGGGTTTGAAGTGATTAGTTAGTTTTGGGCATAGCTTTGGGAATTTTGAGAACGTCTAGTATTAGTCAGACACACTCAGGAAGGCCTGGGTGCACGTGTAAGCTTGGGAAAATCGTATCGGTTTTTTTGTGAGTGTGATTTTGATTTCATTTGAATGATCTTATTATGTGTTACAACTTTCGTTTTAAGCCCATTCGTGTTCGAAGCCCAAAAACCCATGTTTTGGCCCAAAGAGGGTAAAATTGTCCTTTATGCATAAATCTGGACACAATTTTTGAAATCTCAAAACCATGTCAAAATTATACTTTTTGGAAAGTAGATATTTCGACGATCGTTTTATCCTTCTTCGTCGAAGTCATCCGAGGCCCACAAGATCATGTTTTAGCCATTTCAAGTTCAGGTCACATGGGGCCCATGAGTCATCACTTAATCCCCCTTTCCCTCTTCTTCCACTCACTTTACCAAATCTCTGCAATTTCTGAATCTAGGGCAAGGGAAAACCTCTTTTCTTCTCCATCTTCCCCACCTTGTTTGATCTAGCTAGGGAGCTCCAAAGAAGATTCTAAGATTACCATTTTCTTCATCTCCTTGCAAGCTCTCCATTGATACAAGTTTCTTGAGTTTTTAAGTTGGGCAAGAACTCCATTTCTTTCCCTCCCTCTTGTTTGGCCATTTCTAGGTAAGGGTTTCCACTCATACTCTCCATTGAGTCATTTTAGTTCCTTGAGAGTATTTTTTTCATGTTTTCAAACCCTACTTGGTAAATGGGTTCCTTGTTTCCATTTTTGAGTGAGTTTTGTGTGTTTTCTTGATTTTGCTTGTAGTGTGGGATAACTTGTGTGAAGTGCTTGAGGAGGAGTGTTTAGCATTTGGGCAAGGCAAGTAATCTCTATAGGATCATTGTGCATGTTATTTTAAGCTACATTGTTGTTTTGGAAACTTTGCATATGAATGTGTTTACAAGCTTCATGATTGTGTTTTGTTGGTTTTGGATGTGTATTCTACCCTTGAAGGGCCTACATGCTCAGGGAATACAAGAGGAATGAGAATGAATGGAAAGGATGAAGGAAAAATGTGAAAATCTGCACTGAACCGCACACCCGTGCATTGGCGGTCAGCTCCGCGGTCAGCTCACGGCTAGCCGTCTGTGTCCACTGCGGCTAACCGCAGGCTGACCGAACTCAGCGGTTACTTTTCCAGAAGCTAGCATTTTCATCTGGGATCAGCGGTCAGCACCACGGTCAGCTCATGGCTAACCGCCAGTCTCGCTCGCGGTTAACCGCAAGCCAACCGTGGACTGCGGTTTCTTCTCCAGAAGCTGGCATTTCGATTGTGGTTCACGGTCAGCTCCGCGGTCAGCTCACGGCTAACCGCCAGTCCCACTCGCGGTTAACCGCAAGCCAACCGCGCAAATACGGTTCCTTTTCCCGAGAGCTAAGTTCGATTTGCTCTCCAGCGGTCAGCCTGGCGGTCACCTTGCGGCTAGCCGCCATGTCCCAGTTCGGCTAGCCGACACCTGACCGCGAGGTGACCGAAATTCACTGCTTGTGTATTTTGAAGAGTTTTGCAAGAATGAAAAACTAGAACGTGTTAAGTGACCTCTAGCCTGATATTGTGTACTTGAAACCCAAGATGCCTTCGAACTTCCGGGGCACCAATTCCTTTCTAAACTTCCAACACTTGGGTCTCAATTGCACAAGGATCAATCAAAGGTCATTACGTGTGCTTGATAGGCCTTGTGTTCGTGCTTTAGTTTTGATAAAATGAATATCATCGTGAACTTGTTTTGAAGTGTTAGTACAAGCTTGTTTTGGGAGTTTTGTTTCAAGAGAAAAGGGGATCTCTTCCTAAGCGTGTTATGCATAATTATTATGCCCGTGCTAGTCGTGCTCGTCGTGTTTTGATAAGTGATTTCCCCCTTTCTATCTCGACGTGCTTTGATCGTGCTTCGCGTGTTTTGTGCATTCATGAATTAAGTAAACACCACTGAGCTTAGACTGCCCTTTCAGTTTGATCCACTGTCTGGGGGTCTTTAAACATGTGGACTGTCTGCAGACTGGTCGTGTATTTATTACACATCGTGCGTGTCCGGTTCCGCGGCCGGAATTCCCGTCTTTGTGGGAAATCGTGTCGTGCTTATATTATGTATATCGTGCTTGTCGTGCGTGCTTGCTCTTTTCATTATATAAATGATAGAGAAAGGTGGGCTCTTTGTGGATTGTAACTATTCATGATATATTATGTACTCATGCTAGTTTATTTTGTATCTCAGCTTTGTTCGTATTCTTTAAAATGTATCTCAGTTTTGATAGTACTTCATACCAAAGACTTGCTCACATGTTTTCTCTAAATGTTATTGTTCATGTTCATGCCTACATTGATTACCTGCCAAACCGTCGTGTTTGACCCTTGTTTGTTGGTGCCCAGGTGCAGGAGACGTTGCCTTTGAGGAGGAGCGTCAGGAGGAGGCTTGTGAGCCAACTCCCGTGAGAGAGTGGCAGCCCGACGATGTCATTTAGATGTCGGACTGGTTCTCGAGTTTCGTCACCTTTAGTCTTGGGGTTTCTTTTGGTTATTTTGAGATTGTATTGACCTTTATTGGTCTCTTATGGGCTGTACTAAACTTAACTTACTTTCGTGTTAAACTTATAACTTGAACTATGTTTGGGAATGCCATGATAACTCTTTTCTTTGATGCTATGTCTTGTTATTAAATGTTATAGCACTTAAATATTTGATTGTGCTTATCGCGATGTGTTTTGCTACACGCTTCCGCAATCGTGTACGTGTGAGTCAGATTCCGCGTGTCTTTGGGAATCCTCACCGCGGGAACCTGTGGAAAAATAATGAACCATTGAGCATAAACATCATCAATCGCGTCGCGGGCCCGGGGATCCATTCCGGGGTCGCGACAGGACTGGTATCAGAGCGAGACATGTTTCAGGCACTTAAAAGAAACTAGAAAGATCTTAGGAACGTGGCGAGGATTCGTGAGTTCGATAGATTCGTTCGTATAGGATCTTAGAAACCCTTGTACCATGATTATTGTTTTCTAACTCTTTGTTCTACAGCAATATGCCTCCAAGAAAAGCTCCAAATCATCATGCTTCAGGCAGTAACCAGAATGAGTCAGATGCATCTGAGACACCGACAGCCACACAGTTTCAGGAACTTATGCAAGCCATGATAGCACAGCAAAGGCAGGCTAATGAGAACCAAGCAAGGTTTCAAGAGCAGTTGGCTAAGAAGGATGATGAGATGGCACAAGTTCAAAGGCAGTTATTGGAAGTCCTTCAGAACAGGAATGTAGCACCACCCGCAGATCCACAGATTGTTATTCAGAATAGGGATCCTGACCCTAATGCTCTATTTGAGAAGTTTAGGAAGAGAGCACCCAAAGAATTTTCGGGCAATGAGGACCCACTAGTGGCAGATGACTGGCTAGTCAATACGGAGAAGATCTTTGATGTCTTCATGTGCACTGGTATACAGAAGGTCAACCTCACAGCTTCATTATTTTATGGGCTCGCAGATAGGTGGTGGTAAACAGTCAAGGATCCTTATGCAATGATGGCAGATGATGAGGCATGGGCAGCATTCAAGATACAGTTTCAAGACAAGTACATTCCCTCTCATGTCAAGAGGCAGAAGGCTATTGAGTTTCAGCAACTCAAGCAAGGTAGCATGACAGTGTTGGATTATGTCACCAAATTTGAGAGATTGGCGAGGTATGCCACCGAGTTGATTGACACGGAAAGGAAGAAGATCACTAAGTTCTTGGAAGGGTTGAACCCCATCATTATGAGGGATGTCATAGGAGTAGTGCCTCCAGCTACCTATGATGAGGCAGTCAAGCGGGCTTATACTTTTGAGGATATTAACAATATGATTGTTCAGGACAGGAAGCAGCAATATCAGCAGCAAAATCAGAGGCAACAACAGGGCAAGAAGCCAAGGCAAGAGCAAGGTCATGTGAGGCAGGGTTGTGGACATTATGGCAAGAATCATGAAACTCACGAATGTAGGAAGGCCATGGGTGCCTGTTTCAAGTGTGGGGCTATGAATCATTCAATCAAGGATTGCCCACTACTTCAGAATCAAGGGAACAGGAACCAGCAGCAGAGACAAGTAGCTCCTCAGAATCAAGCACCAGTTCAGAATCAGATGAGACCACCTCAGCAGCAGCAGGCTAGGCAACCAGGACAGAATCAGAATGTTCGTCCTCCACAACAGAACAGACAAGGCCAAGGAAGGCAGAACCAAGTACCGAACAGACTACAGATGCATGGACGTTTGTACTATCTCAACCGTGCAGATGCGGAAGCTGCAGGAGACGTGGTAGAAGGTAAACTTCTTGTTTGTGGGGTAGAAGCCCAGATTTTGTTTGATCCCGGATCCACTCACTCTTTTTCATCCCCTAGTTTTGCTAAGTTGATTGATGCACCATGTAGTGAATTGGATTACATTCTAGTAGTGACCACTCCAGTAGGGAAACAAGTTGTGTGTAGAAACCATTACCCTAGTTGTACAGTGTTATTAGGAGATGTTAATCTACCGGCCAACCTCATAGTTTTGGACATGCATGATTTTGATGTCATTTTAGGCATGGATTGGTTAGAAGCATATCATGCCACTATGGATTGTTTTAGTAAGACCATCACATTCAGATTCCAAGGACCACAGGCAGAGTTGATATTTCAGGGGAACAGGAGGAAATCTCAGGCAGGGTTTATTTCAGTGTTGAAGGCAAGCAGATTAGTGCAGAGTGGGTGTCAGGCATTTATTGCGTTTATCACGGAGGATAAACAGTCCCAAGGGGTGGAGGATATCCCCATTGTGCGTGAATTTCCGGATGTTTTTCCAGAAGAAATCCCGGGTTTACCACCAATTAGAGAAGTTGAGTTTACAATTGAACTCCTTCCAGGGACAGCTCCTGTGAGAACCCGACCCCTGATCTCTTGGATTAGTGTTGTTTTATTTGTGGATTAGTTTCTTTTAGTGGGATTAGTATTTGTTGGGTTGAGTTTATGAGCTAGAATGGTTTTCTCTAGTTTTGGGGAATTTTGAGGGCCTTGTGATTTGTGGGACCCTTTGGGGGTTCTTTTAGTGACTTTGCGCGTGATTGGGAGGTTATTCTAAATTCTCGATAATTCTTGTTTTAGCCTCATTTGACTTGTTTTGGTAACCTCTACAACTTTCATGTTGATCTCGTATCCATTTGAGAACCCGAAAACCGATTTCTTGGCCTTGAGGGCAAAACAGTCTTTTCACACCAAATCTGTACCCAAAACTCGATATTCTCGAAATCCGTGAAACATACACTTTTTGGAAACTAGATATTTCGACGATCATTTCTTCCTTCTTCGTCGAATCCATCCGAGGTCCCGAATTAGATGATTTCAGCCACCCAAGTTCTTTAAGTTGTGGGACCCATTCTCACTTGTTTATAAAAGGAACCCATCTCCTTCATTGCTCATTCTTCACCATTGTTCCAGCTGAACCTAGGGTTTTCCCTTATGCAACTTCTTCTTCTTCTTGCTTCTCCTCCTCTAATCCACACCAAGATTGGCATCAACCAAGAAATGGAACTCATCATCTTCTTCCTCATCTTGCAAGCTTCCTATTGATACCATTTGTGAAGAGAACCCTCCATCACAAGACTTTCCTTGAGCTTACCTTGTCCATTAGAGGGCCTTCCAAGTAAGTGTTCTTCTTCATCTTCTAGATTTGTAATCTTCTAGCCTTAGAGAAGCTCCACCTTGATTATTGAGAGGTTTCTTTGTCATTTCATTGTTTAACCCATTTTAGGGCTTTTTTGGGGGTTTTTGTAGAGATTGTTGATCTTGAGCTTGAGAGGTGATTAGGAGCTTGATTTGCTAGATTGGAACCCAAGGCAAGTGGATGAATGGATGTTTTTAATGTTATCAAAGTTTTATGAGAAAATCCCAAGTTTATTTCTTGTTTTTGATCATTGGATACATGTTGCACATATGCTCCTTGTCACATATATATATATATGGATTTCGAAATTTGCACATTAATGGTTGTTTCTATCTTGTTAATCTCTTGGAGAGGTATGCATTTCATTTGATCAAGTTTACTCATATGGTTTTATAAGGAATATGATTGGTTTGGCTATTCATGGTTATGTTTATGAGTTGCATTGATTTGAAATTGATACTCATTTATAGAGTTGTGCTAAAACATCTTTGGTTATGGAAATGTGATCAATAGACCTTGTTTATCTATAAATGTTGACTCAAATGAACCCTTGTCTACGATGGGAACTCCTCTCCTTGTTTGGGGATTGAATGTGAAGAAAGAGGTTGGATTTAATGATTCATTGAAGTCTTGATGGGAGTTTTATTGTAATTAGAATGTTATTGAAGTAAGGAAAAACTCATTTGTATAAGTATTGGAAAGGAAAAAGGAAGAGAAAGAAGGGAACTGAACTGCCAGAATTCAGTTTCTGGACAGTTCGCTCGAGCGACCATGACAGTTCGCTCGAGCGACCTGTCCAGAAAGGGATACGGGTTTTCCAGCAGCTTGGTCGCTCGAACGCATTTAAATAACCGCTCGACCGATGGGTTCGCTCGAGCGATGCGGTCTGCCTGGCATGATGCGCTGGTACAGAAATTTCAGCCGATCGATCGGACCTTAGTGGGTTTTGAGGTTTATTTTTCTTTGTGGACCTTGGCTAACCTCCTCGGACTCACTCGACCATATGTGAGAGCGTCTGGAGCCGATGCTCGTCACGGTTGGTTCGGATGCATCGAAGTTCAATCCATTTCAATCTTGAACGGGATGGAACGACGCGATATCTTCTTTATATCTAAACATAAGTCTTGCCCTTGGTTATCGCAAATTCTATTCTTTTCGGTGACTGAATAGGTTGCTCGATGTTTCCGGATTAGTATCATACCTAGGATGGACCGATTATAATCTTGATTCTTTTCTATTGTGACATCTAGTACTACCCATAAGCTCATGTTAAGATTTTAAAATAGTAAAAGTGCATAAGGAGCCCGGAATGTCTTTAAACTCAAGGAGTACCAAGTAATTGTTATAATCGACATACGGGACCCCTATTCACTTAAATAGATCTTGAAACCGATATTTTTACCCGAAATTGTTATAGTTCATTGTTTCACCTCTTTCCCCGAGATTTGCATTACATGACTGGTTTTCCCGAAAGCATTGGAGTTACTCTAGTAATAGTCATTTGTCCCGAAGTGCATTGCATCACATGATATGACAGTGTGCCCTTGAGCACCCCCGTTTTACCCGTTTATTTATTGTACTTGATTTACTTGTTTCCCCGAAAGCATTGAAGTTACACTAGTAACAGTTATTTGTCCCGAATGTATTGCTCGATATGAAGTGACAGTGTGCCCTTGAGCACCCCCGTTTTACCCGTTTACTTACTGTACTTGATTTACTTGCATATGTCTCGATTGGTTTTGACCTATGAGTCGGCATCACTAAGCTTGGATACCTTGTCGGTTTGATCCACCGACTTGGAAATCCCTCTCCCGTCCCGCCAGCTGCAGTTTGGATCCCGATACCCGGTTATTACCGTGGTCCCGTCCCGATACCCGGTTCGCTACCGTGGTCCCGTTCCCATTCCCGTATATTTATTATTGTATATATGATTTACGTTGAGTCTCCTCACCTTGTGTGACTGAGACCAACGTCCCGCTCTTGTCACTTCGGTGATAGAGGACTTAGCTTCTTGTGATTGCCATCTTGTCAGTTCCCGATTCCTTGGACACCCGACATGGTTTATATTGCTTACTTGTTTTCAGATAAATGATTCATTGCTTTTATGAAAGTTGTTATTTAGATAAGTGTTAATGCTCTCTATTGTAAATTCAGTCACTATTATATTGTTTTATGTCCTTTGCACACGTACATGTTTTACATGAATGCCGGTTGGGTGAATACCCGTGCTTTTACATATGGTTCTAAAGATCGATGGTTTTGCTAGAGTTATATGATTACACATGTTTTAAAATGAATACCCGAGTTATTAAATGTCCATGCTTTGGAACGTGTTTTAAATGACACTCGTTTTGTTAGATCCCGATGTTTATACATGTTTTAAGTGAATACCCGATTTGTTAAATATCCCTGTTTTTGAAATATGTTTTAGATGACACTTGTTTTGCCAGATTCCTATGTTTATACCTATTCGCACATGATACCCGATGTGTTTAAATATCCATACTTTGGAATAGGTTTAAATGAACATTAGTCTTGTCAGATTTCCTTGGTTACACCTGTTTTAAATGAACACCCGGTTTGTTAAATATCCGTGTTTTTACATATGTTTCAAATGGACTTTGGTTTTGCTAGACTGCTATGAATACTTGATTTGTTGGATACTTGTGTTTTACTTAAGTTTCAAATGAACGTTTGTTTTGTCAAACCACTATATTTATACATGTTTTAGACGAATACCCGATTGTCAAATATCTATGTTTTTAGATGATGTAAACGAACACATGTTTTATTAGATATTCATGTTTTACCCGTGCTTGAAATGAATACAGGTTTTTCCCGAGATTCCCGACTCTGCACCCGTTTAATTATATGTAGCATTTGATCGAATAGCATGATGTATCTTATGTTTTATTCTTCAGTATATTTGTTATCTTTTCACCCACCTGCCAGACCGTCGTGTCTGACCCACTACTTTTGGTACTCAGGTTCAGATTTCTTCGCCCCGAGTTGAGTATTTTGTTGGCTGTGGAGCCATGCCTTGCAGGTTGTTTTGTCGGCTATGTCATGTAGACATTGAGCTTAACATCGGAGCTACGTCACCTTTGGGTAGTAGTTTATAGCTTATTGTTGTATGGCTTTTATTAGCCTTTTTCTTGGGATTCTTAATTAATGTACATTGATAATTGTAACTTGAACATATTTGGGAATGTAATATCCTGTTACCGTCAGCTCTGTAATTTATTGTGATGGTTACTCCAGTCTGATATGATTCTTGATATACTAGCTATGTGCTAAAGGTTGAGTGCGACGCGGAATCCGATGGCCACGGACTTCGGGTCGCAACGCCACAAATGCTTCCGCAAAATATTCAGAATGTGTTGTCTTCACACACGCGGATCCTGGGAGAAGTAAAATACATTTATGCTAATCCCATCTCCCGCCCCCAAGGTTTCGGTTCGGGGGCGTGACAGCTCCGATCTCGATTGCACCATACAGGATGGCTCCAGCAGAAATGGGTGAGCTAAAGCTCCAATTGCAGGAATTGTTGAGCAAAGGTTTCATTAGGCCAAGTGTTTCACCATGGGGAGCACCGGTGTTGTTTGTGAAAAAGAAGGATGGAAGTTTGAGAATGTGCATTGACTATAGGAAGTTGAATCATGTGACTGTGAAGAACAAGTACCCTTTGCCAAGGATAGATGAATTGTTTGATCAATTGCAAGGAGCAACCTATTTTTCCAAGATAGACTTGAGGTCAGGGTACCATCAGTTGAGAGTTAGAGACTCAGATGTTCAGAAAACAGCCTTTAGAACAAGATATGGGCACTATGAGTTCTTAGTGATGCCCTTTGGTTTGACGAATGCACCAGCAGTCTTTATGGCTTTGATGAACAAGGTCTTTGCACCATATTTGGATCACTCTACGGTAGTGTTTATTGATGATTTCCTGATATATTCTAAGAGTAAGAAGGAGCATGAAGAACATTTGAGGACAGCGTTGCAGCTCTTGAAAGACAACCAGTTATATGCGAAACTCAGTAAGTGTGAATTCTGGTTAGAACAAGTTGCTTTTCTAGGCCACATCATCTCTAGAGAAGGTTTAGCAGTTGATCCAGCGAAGATAGAGGCAGTTGTTAGTTGGGTGAGGCCAAGCAGTGTGACAGAAATTAGAAGCTTTTTGGGGTTAGCAGGCTACTACAGAAGATTTGTCCAAGGTTTTTCGTCCATCGCAGCCCCTTTGACAAAATTGACTAGGAAGAATGTTCCATTTGTGTGGACCGATCAGTGTGAAACCAGTTTCCAAGAGTTGAAAGGAAGGTTAACCACAGCCCCAATTCTTACATTACCCTCGAGCAACGGCGGATTTATTGTTTATACAGATGCGTCGAATGTGGGACTAGGTTGTGTATTGATGCAAGATGGCAAGGTGATTGCCTATGGCTCGAGACAGTTGAAGGACCACGAGAAGAATTATGCGACTCACGACTTCGAGTTGGTAGCAGTTGTTTTCGCATTGAAGATGTGGAGACACTATCTCTACGGAGAGAAATTTGAGGTCCACTCAGATCATCGAAGTTTGCAATATTTGTTCTCGCAGAAGGATTTGAATATGAGGCAAAGAAGGTGGATGGAGTATATCAAAGATTATGACTTTCCAATCAAGTATCATCCAGGCAAAGTGAATGTGGTAGCAGATGCGTTGAGCAGAAAATCAGTAGTCATGGCTAATTTGAGAGGAATGGGTGTCTTACAGCAGTTCGAAGAGTTGGGTGTAGAGGTACAAACCCTGAGATTGGGTGCAATGTTAGCGAATATGACAGTTTCAGAACCTACCTTCATCCAGAAGATTAAGGAAAATCAGTTGCAAGACCCAGACTTGGCCAAGATAATAGAAGTTATTGCAGAACGCCCCGATTTCAAGATGGTGAATGGAATCTTGTATTTCCGTGACCGGTTGTGTGTGCCAAATGTGGATGATTTGAAGAATGAGATAATGAATGAGGCTCACAGCACGAGATATTCTATGCATCCGGGTAGCACGAAGATGTACCACAACTTGAAGAATAGATTTTGGTGGAACAACATGAAGAGAGAGATAGCAGCTTTTGTGTCTCGTTGTCTAACTTGTCAGTTGATCAAGGCAGAACATCAGAAGCCTCCAGGTTTGTTACAGCCTTTGGAAATTCCGGAGTGGAAATGGGAGCACATTACCATGGATTTCGTCTCCGGTTTGCCTAATACTAAGAAGGGAAATAATGCAATTTGGATCATTGTAGATCGTCTGACAAAGTCTGCTCACTTCATTCCGATGAAGACCGGGAATATGATGCATATGGCACCACTTGCGAAGTTATTTGTTGATGAGATTGTTAGTAAGCATGGTCAACCCGTCTCCATTACTTCAGATAGAGACAGTAGATTTGTTTCAAAGTTTTGGAAAACTCTTCATGAGTCGATGGGTACCAAGCTCCAATTCAGCACAGCTTATCATCCTCAGACCGATGGTCAGTCAGAAAGGACGATACAGACTCTCGAAGACATGTTGCGTGCTTGTGTATTGGATTTCAAGATTCAGTGGGATGAGTGCTTACCTCTTTGTGAATTTGCTTATAACAATAGTTACCACTCGAGCATCGGTATGGCACCTTTCGAGGCACTTTATGGTAGAAGATGCAGAACTCCGGTTTGCTGGGAAGAAGTCGGTGAGCGTAGTTTCCATGGACCAACGATAGTTGGAGAGACAAGTGACAAGGTCAAGCTGATTCAGGAACGGTTGAAGATCGCCCGAAGTAGGCAGAAGAGTTATGCAGATACTCGCCGAAGAGAATTGCAATTTCAGGTGGGTGACAAGGTGTTTTTGAAAGTCTCACCAACTAGGGGAACCTTGAGGTTTGGACAGAAGGGCAAGTTGTCCAGGAGATTTATTGGTCCGTATGAGATTTTGAGCAAGATTGGAGATGTCGCTTATAGACTTGCGTTACCGCCGGAATTCTCCGGGGTACACAATGTTTTTCATGTTTCTATGCTCAAGAAGTATGTCTCTAGTCCTGCACACATTCTACAACATGAGCCTTTAGAGATTCGGGAAGATGCCTCGTATGTGGAAAGACCGATCAAGATCATTGACACCAAAGAGCAAGAATTGAGAAACCGGACTATTCATTGGGTCAAGGTACTTTGGGAAAATCACGAACCAGAGGAAGCCACCTGGGAATTGAAAGAGCAAGTGCAGAGGAAGTATCCACAGCTTTTACCAGAGGTAATTGTTTGATTTATTTGGTGGACCAAATATCCTAAGGGGTGGAGGATGTTAGACCCCGACCCAGACCAAGTCGATTAGTGTGCGATTAGTATGTGTTTAGTTCTAAGTGGGTTTAGTTGTTGTTGGGTTTGAAGTGATTAGTTAGTTTTGGGCATAGCTTTGGGAATTTTGAGAACGTCTAGTATTAGTCAGACACACTCAGGAAGGCCTGGGTGCACGTGTAAGCTTGGGAAGATCGTATCGGTTTTCGTGTGAGTGTGATTTTGATTTCATTTGAATGATCTTGTTATGTGTTACAACTTTCGTTTTAAGCCCATTCGTGTTCGAAGCCCAAAAACCCATGTTTTGGCCCAAAGAGGGTAACATTGTCCTTTATGCATAAATCTGGACATAATTTTCGAAATCTCAAAACCATGTCAAAATTATACTTTTTGGAAAGTAGATATTTCGACGATCGTTTTATCCTTCTTCGTCGAAGTCATCCGAGGCCCACAAGATCATGTTTTAGCCATTTCAAGTTCAGGTCACATGGGGCCCATGAGTCATCACTTAATCCCCCTTTCCCTCTTCTTCCACTCACTTTACCAAATCTCTGCAATTTCTGAATCTAGGGCAAGGGAAAACCTCTTTTCTTCTCCATCTTCCCCACCTTGTTTGATCTAGCTAGGGAGCTCCAAAGAAGATTCTAAGATTACCATTTTCTTCATCTCCTTGCAAGCTCTCCATTGATACAAGTTTCTTGAGTTTTTAAGTTGGGCAAGAACTCCATTTCTTTCCCTCCCTCTTGTTTGGCCATTTCTAGGTAAGGGTTTCCACTCATACTCTCCATTGAGTCATTTTAGTTCCTTGAGAGTATGTTTTTCATGTTTTCAAACCCTACTTGGTAAATGGGTTCCTTGTTTCCATTTTTGAGTGAGTTTTGTGTGTTTTCTTGGTTTTGCTTGTAGTGTGGGATAACTTGTGTGAAGTGCTTGAGGAGGAGTGTTTAGCATTTGGGCAAGGCAAGTAATCTCTATAGGATCATTGTGCATGTTATTTTAAGCTACATTGTTGTTTTGGAAACTTTGCATATGAATGTGTTTACAAGCTTCATGATTGTGTTTTGTTGGTTTTGGATGTGTATTCTACCCTTGAAGGGCCTATATGCTCAGGGAATACAAGAGGAATGAGAATGAATGGAAAGGATGAAGGAAAAATGTGAAAATCTGCACTGAACCGCACACCCGTGCATTGGCGGTCAGCTCCGCGGTCAGCTCGCGGCTAGCCGTCTGTGTCCACTGCGGCTAACCGCAGGCTGACCGAACTCAGCGGTTACTTTTCCAGAAGCTAGCATTTTCATCTGGGATCAGCGGTCAGTACCACGGTCAGCTCACGGCTAACCGCCAGTCTCGCTCGCGGTTAACCGCAAGCCAACCGTGGACTGCGGTTTCTTCTCCAGAAGCTGGCATTTCGATTGTGGTTCACGGTCAGCTCACGGCTAACCGCCAGTCCCACTCGCGGTTAACCGCAAGCCAACCGCGCAAATACGGTTCCTTTTCCCGAGAGCTAAGTTCGATTTGCTCTCCAGCAGTCAGCCTGGCGGTCACCTTGCGGCTAGCCGCCATGTCCCAGTTCGGCTAGCCGACACCTGACCGCGAGGTGACCGAAATTCACTGCTTGTGTATTTTGAAGAGTTTTGCAAGAATGAAAAACTAGAACGTGTTAAGTGACCTCTAGCCTGATATTGTGTACTTGAAACCCAAGATGCCTTCGAACTTCCGGGGCACCAATTCCTTTCTAAACTTCCAACACTTGGGTCTCAATTGCACAAGGATCAATCAAAGGTCATTACGTGTGCTTGATAGGCCTTGTGTTCGTGCTTTAGTTTTGATAAAATGAATATCATCGTGAACTTGTTTTGAAGTGTTAGTACAAGCTTGTTTTGGGAGTTTTGTTTCAAGAGAAAAGGGGATCTCTTCCTAAGCGTGTTATGCATAATTATTATGCCCGTGCTAGTCGTGCTCGTCGTGTTTTGATAAGTGATTTCCCCCTTTCTATCTCGACGTGCTTTGATCGTGCTTCGCGTGTTTTGTGCATTCATGAATTAAGTAAACACCACTGAGCTTAGACTGCCCTTTCAGTTTGATCCACTGTCTGGGGGTCTTTAAACATGTGGACTGTCTGCAGACTGGTCGTGTATTTATTACACATCGTGAGTGTCCGGTTCCGCGGCCGGAATTCCCGTCTTTGTGGGAAATCGTGTCGTGCTTATATTATGTATATCGTGCTTGTCGTGCGTGCTTGCTCTTTTCATTATATAAATGATAGAGAAAGGATGGGCTCTTTGTGGATTGTAACTATTCATGATATATTATGTACTCATGCTAGTTTATTTTGTATCTCAGCTTTGTTCGTATTCTTGAAAATGTATCTCAGTTTTGATAGTACTTCATACCAAAGACTTGCTCACATGTTTTCTCTAAATGTTATTGTTCATGTTCATGCCTACATTGATTACCTGCCAAACCGTCGTGTTTGACCCTTGTTTGTTGGTGCCCAGGTGCAGGAGACGTTGCCTTTGAGGAGGAGCGTCAGGAGGAGGCTTGTGAGCCAACTCCCGTGATAGAGTGGCAGCCCGACGATGTCATTTAGATGTCGGACTGGTTCTCGAGTTTCGTCACCGTTAGTCTTGGGGTTTCTTTTGGTTATTTTGAGATTGTATTGACCTTTATTGGTCTCTTATGGGCTGTACTAAACTTAACTTACTTTCGTGTTAAACTTATAACTTGAACTATGTTTGGGAATGCCATGATAACTCTTTTCTTTGATGCTATGTCTTGTTATTAAATGTTATAGCACTTAAATATTTGATTGTGCTTATCGCGATGTGTTTTGCTACACGCTTCCGCAATCGTGTACGTGTGAGTCAGATTCCGCATGTCTTTGGGAATCCTCACCGCGGGAACCTGTGGAAAAATAATGAACCATTGAGCATAAACATCATCAATCGCGTCGCGGGCCCGGGGATCCGTTCCGGGGTCGCGACAATGGGCAAGTTTTAATTCAAATTTAAGTTCATTAACAACATTAGATCCAAGTTCTAAGGTTTTTATACTATTTTGAGCATTAGACAAGTTTTCCTTGGAAATTGTCAACTTGGATTCTAAATTGATAATGTCTTTGTCTTGCCTTTGTAATTGATCTCCTAGATTTAAATTTTCTTTAATAAGCTCATCATAACTTATCTTAATCTCATTTAGTTCATCTTTGATATTGGATAGGTTATGTAAAGAGATCATAAACTTAGAGTCTAAACATTGTATGACTTCTTCTTTCTCTCTAAGTTCATCTTTTGAAGAGACTAATTCTTTGTTTAGCCTTTTTTATTCATCTCTTAATTTTTTGTTTTTCTTTTCAAGCTTTAAAGATAATGTATATAATTCTTCATGGGCTTATTGAAGATCATCTTCATTTTCATCATATTCTTCTTCTTTTAAGTCACATTGAGATTCAATTATTTGAAGGTTTGAATCTCCAATAGATGGAAGAAAGAGAGGTCTAGAAGAATCTATACAAAAGTCTAATCAATCTAACTTAGTGGAATCCATTTCAATAGTATTCATTCAAACACAAGACTAGGGTCATAAACTCTAGGTTTTTACACCTAATCAAGGGTTCCAAACACTTGATCCTATAAGATAGAGCACGAGGCTCTGATACCAATTGAAAGTCCTGGGATCCTAACCCTAGAGGGGGGGATGAGGTGAATACGGTATGCTACAATATGTGACCAATTTAGACCAATTTTAATTTCTTTAAAATAAACAAGTCACAAGTGATGATTTACCAAACAAGATGCGGAAGCTAACAAAAGAAATCACCACAAGCATACACCATTACACAAAGATTTATAGTGGTTCGGCCTCAATGCCTACATCCACTACCGGCTTGTGATCCAATCACCCCACCGGATTGCCACTAACTATGCTTTTTAGTAGGCTAAGCAATAACCTTTACAATGTTGTTTTTCTAGGCTAAACAACAACCTCTACAAGATGTTTTTCCAACGCTAAGCAATAACCTTTACAATGTGCTTTTCTTAGGCTAAGCAATAACCTTTACAAATGAAAGATTTCTCTAAAAAGGTGTCTATACAAAAACACTCTAAGAGATACAATTTAAGCTCAATAGAATTGCCTCTTAAATAGGCTGATATGAAAGTTTGAATCAATGTACAAACATACACAACAATTAGCTAAAGTGTGTGCACAAAGTGTATGAATGTTTACTTCAATCAAATTCTAAAATGAAGCTCCTAAATTAATGCTTGATGCAATTTAAAATCTAAGCTCAGAAAATGATGATTGAAGTTATATGCTAATCACATGAAAAGTTCAAGCAACTTGAAAGAAAGAGCTAAACAAGTAGTAAGAAGATTAACGACTAAGAACACATGTGATTTAGACAAGAATGTTTGCAAAGCAATCTAATACTCCAAAGATGATATTGTGTTTGCTAAACATCTCTTTTAAAGCTAGAAATCATGCATATATGAAAATACAAAGAGTTAAACATGCATTGATTTTAAATGGAATGAAAATCAAAATAAACTAGAAAGATATACCTTTTAAATCTCAAACATTTGATTTCCAATAGCCTTCTAGCTCTCTTAGCTTATTCCACTTCTTTAGGCTTCAATGGGTTCCAAAGATTCAATGATCAAGCCTTTTGAAAGAACGGAATGCAATGGACTTATAAACAAAAAACAATCCAACGGCTAGTTGGCCCGGTCGACCCCATGACCCCCGGGTCGACCTGGCCCAACGGCTAGTTACCCGGTCGACCTTGGCATGGCTCGGTCGATCGGGTACACTGGCTGTTTTCCCAACAGTCAGTTGGATCGGTCGACCGGGTACAGGGGTCGGTCGACCGACCAAACTGGCCTGGGATGAGTTCCTGTAGAGTTTTTAAAATTCCAAAGATGACACTTGGAACTCAAGGCTAGTGTGATTTAAGCATAATAAAATGATTCTAAAAATAGGGAATGTATGCAAATCACAAACCTAAATTCTTAATTTTATTTTCCAAAATAATTCATGAAGAAATAGGTTTTTCAAAAGAGTATTTGGATTCTAAAGGCATGCATGAATAAATCATTTGAAAAACATATGCAAATGCAAGATAGAATCTTAGATTCCAAAGTCAAAACTAAGAGCATGAGTGTGTGATCATTTGACAGTGAAGGTGAATGTGAATCCATCAAATTTGAACAACCAAAAACCTAACATGTCCATGTCGACTGACAATCTCATTGACAAACAACTCTGCCAAAGGTAGCATGTGCATCATCTTCCCTGTCCTCAAAGGAATGAAGTGAGCCGACCTGGTGAGACGGTCCACAATGACCCATATCGCATCGTTGCCTCTGCTGGTCCTCGGTAGTCCCAAAATAAAATCCATAGTAATGTGCTCCCATTTCCATTCTGGGATCTATAATGGCTGTAACAATCCTGGAGGCCTCTGATGTTCTGCCTTTATCAACTGGCAAGTCATATAACGAGAGACGAACGCTGCAATCTCTCTCTTCATGTTGTTCCACCAAAATCTGCCCTTGAAATTCTGATACATCATCGTACTGCCTGGATGCATAGAGTACTTCGTACTGTGAGCCTCGGTCATAATGTCATTCCTCAAATCTTCAATATTGGGTACACACAGACGGTCAGGTAGTACAAAACTCCATCAACAATACAAAAGTCAGGATGTTCTACTATGTGCTCTGAAACCTTGATCAACTTTGGATCTTGCAACTGACTATCCTTGATCTTCTGAATGAAGGAAGGCTTTGACACTAACATGTTAGCTAACAAAACACCCTTCCTCAGTGGCTGTAGGTCTATACTCAACTCTTCAAATTGCTCAAAAATACAAGTGCCACTTAGATTTGCCAAACCTATTGATTTTCTGCTCAAGGCATCTACAACTACACTAGCCTTTCCCGGGTGGTACTTAATTGGAAAATTATAATCCTTTATATATTTCATCCATCTTCTCTGCCTCATGTTCAGTTCCTTCTGAGAAAACAAATATTGCAAACTGTGGTGATCGGAGTGGACTTCGAACTTCTCTCCATAGAGGTAATGTCTCCACATTTTCAATGCGAAAACAACCGCTGCTAACTCAAGATCATGGGTGGCATAGTTCTTTTCATGATCTTTCAACTGTCGGGATCCATATGCGACAACTTTTCCCTCTTGCATCAACACGCAACCAAGTCCAACATTCGAAGCATCAGTAAAAATGGTAAAAATGGTAAAGTAAAGACTGGTGCTATAGTCAATCTCTTCTTTAGCTCTTGGAAACTAGTTTCACACTGATCTGTCCACACATACGGCACATTCTTCCTTGTCAACTTCGTCAAAGGTGACGCAATCGACGAAAATCCCAGCACAAACCTCCGGTAATATCCTACCAATCCTAGAAAACTTCTTATTTCTGTCACATTCTTCGGTCTCTCCCACATCACTACTACTTAAATCTTGGACGGATCTACTGATAATCCTTCCTTGGAGATGATGTGCCCAAAAAATGCTACTTGTTCCAACCAAAATTCACACTTATTGAGCTTCGCATACAACTGATTATCTCTTAGAAGTTGCAGTGCTATCCTCAAGTGCTCTTCATGTTCTTCTTTGGTCTTGTTCATCAACGCCATGAACACTGCCGGTGCACTAGTCAACCCAAATGGCATAACTAAGAACTCATAGTGGCCATATCTTGTCCGGAAAGCTATTTTCAACACATCTGATTCTCTGACTCGCAGCTGATGTTAACCGGATCTCAAATCAATCTTCGAAAAGTATGATACACCTTGTAACTGATCAAAAAGTTTATTTATCCTTGGCAATGGATATTTGCTCTTGATGGTCATTTGATTCAACCTTTGGTAATCTATGGACATCCTCATCGAACCTTCCTTCTTCTTGACAAACAAGGCTGGAGCTCCCAATGGTGAAATGCTCGGTCTCACAAAACTTTTGTCTAACAACTCTTGCAACTAAGTCTTTAATTCTCCTAATTCTGCCGGAGCCATCCTATAAGGTACAATCGAGATCAGAGCGGTCCATGCTAACAACTCAATAGTGAAGTCAATCTCTCTGATGAGTGGCAAACCTGGAATCTCCTCCGGAAAAACATCCGGGAATTCCCAAGCAATTGGGATCTCCTCCACCCCTTGGGACCGTTTATCCTCCGTGATAAACGCTAAATATGCTTCACATCCACTTTTCAAAAGTCTATCGGTCTTCAATGCTGAGACAAACCCTGTATGAGGATTTCTCCTCTCCCTGAAACAACACCCTTGCTGGTGTCTCATCTAACTTGAAGGTAAGGGTCTTATGGAAACAATCCATTGTGGCATGGTACCCTGCCGGCCAATCCATCCCTAGGATGACATCATAATCATACATCTCCAATAAAATGAGATATGCAGTTAAAACCACTTCTCCTATCTGAACTACACAACTAGGGTAAAAGGTTCTACAAATAACTTGTTTACCTACTGGGGTTGCCACTGTCAAAATGAACTCAGGTTCTCTATCAAGCACATCAATCAACTTAGAAAATGCATGAGACAAAAAACGAGTGTGTAGAGCCAGGGTAAAAAAAATCTTAGCTTTAATCCCACAAACAAGGAATGTACCTTCCACGACATTGCTTGTTGCCTCTGCATCAGCCCTACTAACCACATAGATTTGCCCTCGATGTTGTGGCCTATTCTAAGCTTGTTGTGGCCTGCCTTGTTAGACGTTTCTATTCTGTTGTGGTGTACACTGATTCTGGTTCTGTCCCTGTTGACGGGCCTGTTGTTGTTGTTGTGGTCTATGTTGTTGCTGTGGTGCCTGTTGCTGAAGTGACCTTGCCTGATTCTAGACAACGATTGCATTTTGTGGTGGTGTCAGACGCTGTGCTCCCTACTGCTGTTGGTTCTGTCTGTTCTGTCCTGGACAGTCTTTCATCTGGTGGTTCATAGAGCCACATCTGAAGCATGCTCCTGTGAGTGTATAGCACTGTGTACTCTCATGGATCTTCCCATAGTGGGTACAGACCAATGGATTCTGAACATTCTGTTCTATCCACTGATTTTTGTTCTGATGATTCTTGTGCTAGTATGATGAGCTTGTCCTTTTCCTTGAACTCTAAGGATCTTGTTATGAAAATTCTCAAACTTGTAGGCTCTCTTGACAGCTTCCTCGAAAGTCACAGGTGGTACTACTCCCGTAGCATCTCTCTTAATGATGGGGTTAAGTCCCTCTAGGAACTTTGCAATTTTCTTTTCTACCGTGTCCACCAATTCCGAAGCATATCTAGACAATCTCTCGAACCTTTTGAGATATTCGACTACTGTCATTGTCCCTTGAACAAACTGTTGGAATTCCACTGCCTTCTGTCTCTTGATGTGGGTGGGTACATATTTATCATGAAACTGCCTCTTGAGATTTGCCCGAGCCACTGCATCTGCCATAGTCTTGTATTCATCTCTCACTGTTTTCCACCAAATGTCTGCTGCACCATTAAAGAGAGATGATGCAAGTTTCGTTCTATCTCCTCCGGTGCATTGGAAGATCTTAAAGATGTTCTCGGTATGCTCTAGCCAATCATCTGCAGTCAATGGATCTTCTATGCCTAGGAATTCCTTTGGAGCTCTCTTCCGAAACCGCTCAAACAAAGTGTTCGAGTCATGTTGTCTCTGATTGATGACAATAGCAGGTTGAGGTTGAACCGGTTTGGGCCTTCTCTATAACACCTCTAACAAGTGTCTCTGCATTTCTTTCAATTCTCCGACAGGATCTTCCTCTCTCTTCAGCACTTGTTCTTGCAATCTAGCTTGGTTCTCATTGCCTAGACGCTATTGATTAAGCATTTCCTGCATCATCTGCTGGAATTGATTTGGCAAGTTGTTATCAACTCTATCCTCTTCAACTGACCCTGTGTGATCCTTGTTACTCGCAGATGGGTTGCCATTTATCGGTCTCTTACGAGGTGGCATAATGCTGCAAAACAAGTTGTTAGCACATAATAATCTAATTAAGGGTCACACATTGCTCACACGACACTAGCTAACGAAGAGTCTAAGGAATCCTCGCCACGTCCTTAGGATTTCTAGTTTCTTTTCATTGCTGGAAACACGTCTCGCTTTTATAACAGTATGTTGCGACCCCGGATCGGGCCCACCGAGGTCCTAATCCGGGATCGGGACTCATTGATGATGTGTGTGTACATTTATTTTTATTTATTTAATTTCCTATAGGTGTCTACGGTGAGGATATCACAACAATATAAATATTTCTGTTACGTGAGGAAGCGTGTACGAAATCAAATTTATAATTTCAATTCTAGTCACAAGATAAAATCATATTTATATACCAAGTATAAAAATGAGCAATGATCATTAGTACTTTCCCAAAAGTAAAGTTAAAGTTTATACAAAAGATCATTTAATTACATTCCCAAAAATAGAGTCCAACAAAGTCCAATATAAACAAAATACCAATCCCCAAAAGAATGGTTAAACATTTTCCCAAAATGTTATCTCTCTCTAGCAATCAAATGTCTAAACGACATCATCAGCATGCCACTCAACTAGGCGCTGCGGTTCGCCGCCGCGTCCTCAAGCTCCACGTCGGGGTAGAGAATGCCCGGACCTAAGTATCAAAGAGTGGGCTAAACACGACAGTTTGGAAAATGGGTGAAGAGACATAACAATGTAATAATAAATGAATTTACCTTCAAAAGTATTTAAACATGTTTAAATAAAAATTTCCATAAAAGAGATAAATCATTTATTCAAATACAAGTATGCGTTGTAAAACATGTAAAGGTAACAAAGGAAACGAGACACGAGCAAGATGGCAACCACACGAAGCTAAGTCCTCTATCACCGAAGTGACAGAGCAATATCAAGGCGTTGATCTCAGTCACACAAGGTGAGGAGAAACAATTGAATATATACATATACATATAATATACGGGACATGACCACGGTAGCGAGCCGGGGTATCGGGACAAGACCACGGTAATAACTGAGTAGCGGGATCCAAACTGCAGCTGGTAGGACAAGAGGGGGATCTCCAAGTCAGTGGATCAGACCAACAGGGTTATCCAAGCTTAGTGGTGCCGACTCATAGGTCAAATGACAATATCAAAACATGTATGGAATACATCAAGTGCAAGTACATAAATAAATGGGACGGGGCAGCTCAAATGCACAACTGCCACATCAATCCGGGCATGCTTATCGGGACTAGCAAAATGCTATAATTGCAATTTCAATATTTTCGGGAATGCATAAGAAATTCGGGAATAATGAAATACAAATGAACTTTCGAAATCTCAAGTTAAGTATCGGGGTTCAAGATTTGTTTAAAGTGAATAGGGGTCCCGTATGTCGATTTAATAACAAATTGGTACTCTTTGAGTTTGGGGACATTCCAGGCTCCTTATAAACCTTAGGATTCTCAAAACTTCAAAAGAAATCTTCGTGAAGTGGTCTCTTTCTCAAACAGATGTCAAATCAGATGAACGGTTCTTTTCAATGCAATAAGGCTCCCAACAAACCCCTCACAATCATATAAACATTTAATTTATGCTCCCAAAACAGTCTCAGGTGAACAGTACCCATCGCTCGAGCGGATTTGAGGTTCGGTCGAGCTCACTCGAACTAACCACTCTCTAGAACGAGTTCTAGGAGGGTTCGCTCGAGCGACAAAGGGTTCGCTTGAGCGAACTGTCCTCTGGAAGGACTCGAACCCTTTTCTGGACACTTCGCTCGAGCGAATTGTCCAGAAAATGATTCCGGGACAGTTCTTCTCTCCTCTTTCTCCTCCTTCTACAACCTCTTTTTTATCCCCTTGAATACACCAAATGAGGGGTTCAAAACTTCATCTAAATCAATATCAAATCTCATACAACATCCATTTCATCTTCCTCCAACAATATCACATCCAAAAACAAAGAAAGAAGGGAAAGAAACCACTACACACAAGAGTACATTTGAGATAAAACAAGATAACATTAAATGCCATAAATCAAAACATTTCTATGACAATAAATACACTATCAAGGTTCTTTCATGAACATTTATTTCAAGTCAATGCATTAAATAAGCATGAGTAGAAAACAACACAATAATTCATATTTCTTATAAAATCATCGAAAGCTCATAAAAATCAATTCATCCACTTGCCTTGGGTCCAAGCTAATCAATAATAAGCTCTAAACACTCCTCCAAGCCAAAGATCCAAGCTATAACAAAAATTCCCAAAAATAAACCCTAAAAGGGTCAACACAAGAAATAGAAAGAGAAACCGTACAATAATATAAATGGAATCTCTTCAAGGCCAAAGGAACGCAAATCTAAGAGATGGGGAGGATTACTTACTTGTAGGTTCTCCAAATGAGCAAGAGTAGTGTAGACACCTCATTTGGCCCCCTATGATAGCCTTAAACACTTATCATATCTAACGATTCCCCCATTTCACCCATAATTGAATGATTAATGGTATAATTAAGATTGATTAATGACGATGAAGATACTTGTTGATAATTTTAGACTTAGTTCGACGATCTATAGAGATTCGTGAGAGAAAAGGCTGAATCGCATCGAGATCTCGAGTCCGACCCACTATTCAAACAAGGGATGGACTATAACACTATCCAAGCCCCTTCTAGACTACATAGAACACACTCAGGTTCCTGAAGAGATTACACTTAGTTTACCTAAATACGATATGATTAGCATGAATTAGGAGGCTAGGATCGTTGATCCAGATATCCCTACCTTTTCCTGACCTCTGATCATTATGATGTATAGACCAAAAGATTCTACATTCCGAGAGCTTTCCGACGATATGTAGTGTAGGCACCTCATTTTGGCACCCTATGAGGGGTAATTCAATCCACCCTATTTAACGGTGTCATGATTAGGTCCCGAGTCAAAGGTCACCTATTATTTATGGACCCCCGATCACCCTGGAAGGCAGCTTATTGCGATCTGCTCGTCAACGGCTTTCCATCCGTATGTAGAACTCTGAGATCCGACGGGCGGATCGAAAAATCATAACAGTGGGTCCCATACTTCAAAGGCGCCCACCTAAAAAATTACCTATCATTTCTAGACCTCCAATCGCCCTGAAAACTGGTTCATCGTGACCGACACGCCAAGAGCTTTCCATCGATGTGTAGAACGTCGAAATCTGGCTAGTGGATCAAAATTTATGAAGCCTGGGCCCCGACGATGATAACCCGACCAAACTCCATCAGACCCCACCTTCTGGGCCAAAACCAATTCCTTTGGTCCAAACCCAAGCCCATCATTTCAGGCTGGATCCAAGCCGGAACTCACCTAACCCTTTACCCCAACCTATACCAGACCCAACTCGACCCATCAAACCTGGGCCTAACCGACCCATCCAAAATTCAATGCCTAACCAAACTCACTAGGCTTGGCCCATCGAGCCCAAATCCAACCTCAACCCACCAAAACTCTAGCCCAAGCAAACCAATCCCCAAACTGACTTGAGACCTGGCTCAGATTCCTTCACCCGTCACCCTGGATAAGGAAGAAAGAGCCCAGGGATCTGGAGAAATAGAGTCCCAGATCCCCTCGTCTCTCGTTCCCCCTTAAACCCTCTCCCTCGTCTCTATCTTCTTCTAGATGTGCAGAGTGCTCCCCATCACGGCCCACCTTGATCCTCCATTCATTAACAACCTAAGTACAAACCTCTCCATCCTCCCATCCATCTCTATGGTAGGATCCTATACCAATAGCTAAGATAATTGATCTTTTGATTGGAGATCAGCCACCAAAGGTTTAGAAATATTGTTTGATTGATGAAACTTCTGAGTACAACTCAATAGACTTTATAGAGAATTCTACGTAATAGATTCCAAACTCATCTTGATATAGAAGTTCAACTAGATTAGGACTTTCACCTACTGACTTACCTAAACAGGACTTCTTACTAAAATAGGACTTGTTACCAACAAGGTAACATACTGGAGCTGGGTTCCTAACATCCCGGCCCCTTGAAACAGGGCTTGTCCTCAAGCCTGAAAACTAGGAAACCAACGACGAATATGTTCATAGTCTTCCCATGTAGCCTCTTCAACTGGGTGATCTTTCCATTTGATAAGCCAGCGAGTAACAGCGCGATTGTGACGGTTGACGAAGCCTCGGTCAAGTAACTGTTCAGGAATCCACTCAGCAATATCGGGACGAGTAGGAAGACTGGACGAGACAATAGTACATGTGCCTAAATTCTTCTTTAAGGCGGAGACATGAAACACTGGGTGAATGCGACAACCTGCAGGGAGGTCTAATTTGTATGCAACTGAACCGATCTTTTCAATGATGCGAAAAGGTCCATAAAATCGTGGAGAAAGCTTGGAGTACTGCTGAGAGGAGACAGTGGACTGGCGGTAAGGCTGTAGTCGCAGAAATACCCAATCATGAAGATCAAAGTGGCGTTCTGTTCTTTTGCCATCGGCATAAAGCTTCATTCGAGCTTGGGCAGCGACCAGATTATCCTTTAAAACTTGGAGAGTATGATCACGGTTACGTAATGTGATGCCGACGGCATGCACAGCAGTAGAACCAGGTATGTAGGCTGAAATAGATGGAGGTGGGCGACTATAAACTGCCTGAAAAGGTGTCATTTTAATAGCAGAGTGGTAAGTGGTATTGTACCACCATTCAGCCCAAGGTAGGCACTGAACCCAACTGGAAGGATTGTGTCCGGCAAAGCAACGCAGATAACATTCGAGTGTTCGATTTGTGACCTCAGTTTGACCGTCTGATTGAGGATGATACGCGGAGCTTCTGCACAATTGTGTCCCTTGCATTTCAAAAAACGACTCCCAGAAGTTACCAATGAAGATGGGGTCGCGATCACTAACAATTGATCGCGGCATGCCATGGAGTCGTACAATATCTCGGATAAAGACCTCGGCGACGGTCTGAACTGTGTACGGGTGTGCTAAGGCGCTGAAGTGTGCATATTTAGATAGCCGATCCACAACGACGAGTATCACGGTCTTCTTCTGCGAAACGGGCAGTCCATCGATGAAATCCATTGAGAGGTCGAGCCAGACATCCTCGGGTATAGGGAGAGGACTAAGCAGGCCAGGCGGGGAGATAGCTTCCGCCTTGTTTCTCTGGCAAACATCGCAATGGGCAATAAATGTCTTGATTGCACTCTTCATTCCAGGCCAATAGAAATTATGTTGGAGCCGCTTATAAGTACGCAAGAATCCAGAATGACCCCCTGATGGCGACGAATGGAACTCGTGCAAAAGCTTAACACACCATGGTGAAGAAGGAGCAACTACAATACGGCCTTTATATCGCAGGACCCCCTGTTCGTAAGAGTAATGCTTGCGGGCCGAAGGATCTTATGACAAAGCAGTAATAATGGCGCTCATAGCTGAATCTGCATGGTACTCTTTACATATCTCGTCGATACTATTAAAGGTTGGGGATGATATGGCGAGGAAAGAGCCAGTGCTAGGTACTCGCGAAAGTGCATCAGCGACCTGATTACTAGAGCCAGAGCGGTGTAAAATTTCATAATCATATCCCAACAGCTTAGTCACCCATTTCTGTTGTTCAAGGGAAGAGAGGCGTTGTTCGAGAAAATATTTGAGACTGCGATGATCAGTGTAAATCTTAAAACGTCGACCTAAGAGATAAGGTCGCCATTTGTGAACGGCGGCGACGATGGCCAGCATCTCCTTATCATAAACTGAGAGGGTCAAGTGCTTGCCTGAAAGAGCCTTGCTGAAATAAGCTATGGGACGTCCTTGCTGCATAAGAACGGCATCGATGCCATGACCAGAAGCATCGCTTTTGATACAGAATGGTAGTGTGAAGTCAGGGAGAGTGAGCACTGGAGTGGAGGTTAACGCTGCTTTCAATGCGGTGAAGGCCAGAGTAGCGTCCTCAGTCCATGTAAAAGAATCTTTCTTGAGAAGCTTAGTTAGTGGAGCGCTGATCCTGCCGTAATCTTTGACGAATTTGCGGTAGTATCCCGTTAAGCCTAAGAATCCGCGAAGATCCTTCGTAGAAGATGGAAGAGGCCAATGAGCCACAGAAACAATTTTGTCATAATCAACAGATACACCCTCAGCCGAAATGACGTGCCCGAGGTAAGCAATGGAAGATTGGGCAAAGGAGCACTTAGATTCCTTAACAAAGAGATTGTTGTCACGCAGTATTCCCAGAACCACTGATAAGTGATGAAGGTGATCGTCAGTATTGGCACTATAGATCAATATATCGTCGAAGAACACCAAGACAAACTTGCGGAGAAAAGGGCGAAACAGATCATTCATTAAACTCTGAAAAGTGGCTGGGGCATTGGATAGCCCGAACGGCATTACCAAGAACTCATAGTGGCCATCATGAGTACGAAACGCTGTTTTGGAAATATCCTCGTCATGGACTCTGATTTGATGATATCCAGCCCGAAGGTCGAGCTTAGAAAAGATGGTCGCGCCTTGTAATTCGTCGAGTAACTCATCCACGACTGGTATAGGAAAGCGATCCTTGACAGTGAGTTTATTAAGTGCGCGATAATCCACACACATGCGCCAGGATCCATCTTTCTTTTTCACGAGTAGCACCGGAGAAGAGAAGGGGCTCAGACTTGGTCTTATAAAACCAGCATTCCGAAGCTCGTGAACCACTTTCTCAATTTCTGCTTTCTGAAAATGGGGGTAACGGTATGGGCGAACATTTATCGGGGCAGCGCCTGGTAAGAGTGGTATGCGATGATCATGCTCCCTTCGAGGAGGAAGCGACTGAGGAATTCCAAATACATCGGAGAATTTGGAAAGAAGGTGTTTGACAGCGACATTGTCGTGTTCGCTGTTCCGAAGCAGCGACTTGGGCAGGCTCCCCTGGGTTGCTTGCTGTTCACAAATAGCGATTTGGTCTGGTGGGTGCTTCTGGACGTCAAGGTCCCTTATGTGGAGAAGGATGCCCTGTCGTTCTTGACGTAGCGTTCGAGTAATCTTCTCGCTATTCATAAACATAACCATAGGAGAATTGTTGCCAACCAATGTATAAACACGATCGGCGACTGTGAATTGCATGACCAACTGATGGAAGTCCCAAACAATACGACCCAATGAGCGAAGCCACTGAGTACCCAATACCACATCGTAACCCTTGATAGCTAGTAACCCTGAATAGTCATCGTGATATTCCTACAAGAACCGTGACTAGACAAATAGCCACCATCAGCAATCATGACTTTAAAATCTTTGGCGTATGCAATCGGAAGACCACATTGCTTTGCAACACTCGGATGGAGAAAATTGTGTGTAGAGCCAGAGTCGATGAGGACTGAAATCTGGCGATGCTTCAAGCTACCGGTAACTCGCATGGTTTCTGGCCTGGTCGAACCCATAAGAGCATGGAGGGAAATTTCCATCGCAGGTTCGAGATCGGAAAGAACGACGCTGTCTTCTGGAGGATACTCTTCAAGAGCGGCATCTAGTAACAGCAATTGTGGTATTTGACAGCGATGACCTGGTTTAAAGGTTTCGTCGCAGTTGAAACATAACCCTTTCTCGCGCCGTTCTCGTTGTTCGGCCCAAGTTAGTCGCTTCACGCCGGAAGGCAAGGCTGGAGGTGGAACCGGGGCCTTAAAAGTAGGCCGAGGGGCCACAGGGCGCGAAGGCTGTCTGTAGTACCCTTGAGACGAGGAATAAGCCGAAGTCGCCGTGATAGCTTCTTCTTGGCATAACGCTAAATCAAAAGCTTGGGTCAAGCTCGCAGGTTTAAGCAAGCGCACTCCTGACTGAATATCAGCACGTAAGCCTGAGAGGAACATACTGAACTGATGAGGTTCGAGCAAGCCCGGAACCAAATTGATGAGATTCTCAAAGGCTGTAATAAATTCAAGAACCGTCCCCGTTTGGGTTAATTTTGAAAGAGAGCTGCAAGGATCAATATGTTTGCGGGAACCAAATCGGGAACAGATTGCCTTGGAGAATTGTTCCCAGGAGAGTTCGCCGATGGATTGTCGAATCCAGCGATACCAAGCGATTGCGTCGCCTTTAAGGTGAATCGCAGCCAATGGAACCTTCTGATTGTCGACGGCCTGGTTAAGCTCAAAAAACTGTTCGGCTTGAAAAAGCCAACCTTCTTGATCGCCACCATCAAATTTAGGAAAATCAATACGAAGGGGTCGTCCCTGGAAATTAGGGCCGAGCTGATTGTTTTGGTGAGTAGGTTCGGATCATGGGGACCCAGTGGATTGGAGAGATTGAAGATGTTGTAATATTTGGGCAGTGGTCTGTAACTGAGTTTGGCGATCTTGGAGGAGGGTTTGGATATGGGAAGCCATTGTTCCCAATTGGAGGTTAATGGCAGCAACTTGTTCTTCGAGGTCTTTGACAGTCATGGTGGAGGGATGGGTGGGAGGGAAAAAAAGTTTGGAAGGGATGGGTAGGGCAGAACCGATGCTCTGATACCAGTTGGTAGGATCCTATACCAATAGCTAAGATAATTGATCTTTTGATTGGAGATCAGCCACCAAAGGTTTAGAAATATTGTTTGATTGATGAAACTTCTGAGTACAACTCAATAGACTTTATAGAGAATTCTACGTAATAGATTCCAAACTCATCTTGATATAGAAGTTCAACTAGATTAGGACTTTCACCTACTGACTTACCTAAACAGGACTTCTTACTAAAATAGGACTTGTTACCAACAAAACTCATCTTGATATAGAAGTTCAACTAGATTAGGACTTTCACCTACTGACTTACCTAAACAGGACTTCTTACTAAAATAGGACTTGTTACCAACAAGGTAACATACTGGAGCTGGGTTCCTAACACTCTACGCCCACCTCTCCATCCTCCCATCATCTCCATCCTACGCAGATCCCAGGCCTCCCAGACCCACCTCCCATCTTCATCTCCCTCACGCAGCAGTCCCTGGGATCATCTCCATCTCATGATCCGTCACCCATCTTCCATCATCCTCTCTTCTCTTCCACTCCTGATCTAAGCACATCATCGATCTTCTCCTCACATCGGGCAGCGTCGTCCATCTTCTCTCACCCCATCTCCCTTTGGCCATCCATTCCCTACAACCCATCATCCCCTCTCCGTCTCATCATCTCCGTTACCACATCACCACCCCTCTCCTTGATCTTCACGGTCTTCTTCTCCATCCCACAGCAGCACCACCAGACGCAAGCCAGCACGCCAGACGCTTGCAGCACCGTCGTTCTCCCCCTGTACGTAGCACCAGCGCCACCTTCTTCCTCCTTCGGACGCCTCCTTGACCAGGTAGACTCTCTCCTTCCTCCCGCACTCTGCACACACAACACTCTCTTTCCTTTCTTTCCTTCCTCTGTCTCCACCTGCACACCCATCTCTCGCTCTCTATCTCTCTGTCTCCTTCTTCCCTCTCCCTCTCTCCCTTGCGCCCCCTCCTTTCTTCCTCTACTCTCCCCTTCTCTCTCTCTGCGCTCTCCATTCATCTTTGTCTCTCTCTCCCTCTCTTCTCTCCCCTCCTTGCAATTCTCTTTCCTTCTTTCTTTTCCTCTTGTCTCTCTCTCTCTCTGCGCTCTCCGCCCCACTCTCTGTCAGCCTGCACTCTCCCTCTCTCTCTTTGCCAATTCTCTCTCTCTCTTTCTGCCTCTCCTCTCTCTCGGCCCACACTCTCTCGCTCCCTGCTCGTTCTCTCTCCCTCTCCTCTCTCTCCCCACCTTCTTCCTCCTTCCTTTTCTTTCTCCCCACCTTCTTCCTCCCTCCTTTTCTTTCTCTCCCTCTCCCCTCTCTTCTCTTCTCTCCTTCTCCTCTATACTCTCATCTCTCTCGCTCCCCATCTCTCTCTCGTTCTCATTCCTCACCCTCTCTGCCCTCTTTTCTCTCTGTCTGTTTCCCTCTCCTCTCTCTCCCCCACTTTCTTACTCCCTACATCTTTTCCCCCTGTGCACACACTGCCTCGTCTTCTTCCTTCTCTCTCCTCTCTTCCCTTCTCTTTCCCCCCACTCACTAGTACACACACCCCTTCACTGTTTTCTTTCCCTTTCTTTTCCTTTCATCTTCTTCCTTCGCTTCCTTTTTCCTCTTCTTTCTCTTCTTCTCCTCACCTCACCTTCCCTGCTCTCTTCTCGTTTATTCTCTCTCTTTCTCCTCACCTGCGCGCCCATCTCTCTCTTTCACCTTCACTCCCTCCTTTCTCTCAGCCCCCACCCTTTCTCTCTCTCTCTCTCTCTCTGCCCGTTCTCTCTCGGTTTATTCCCTCCTATTCTCTCTTCTTCCTCCTTCACTCCTACACTCACTGCACACACGCACCCACGTCTCCACACCCACCTAAACTAGCCCAATCAGTTGGCCCAAGCCGAACTACAGGGAAAAGGCCCATAACCCATCAGGCCCAGATCGCTATGCCTATCAAGCCCATGCACCTAGTAAATTTTTAGTTTTATTGTTTATTTTAAATTATTCCCAGCCAGCATCAAATCTGTCCATGCACTTAACATGCCATGCATTTAGGCAAATATTTTATTTTATATGTTTATTTCAATTTATTTCTAATTTGTTCAGGCAGGCCATGGATCTAGATAAGCTCTCCTATTCAATATTTATTTCAATTTATTCCTACCTTGTTCAGACCTGCCAATGTATTCAAACATGCCCATGCATCATATAAGTAGCCGCATTTCCTTCATTTTTGCACATTTATACTTTATTCCATGAAAATTAGGACTCCTCTTACTTATCTGTTCATCTTATTTTCTTTATAAAAAATTATAATTGCATAATTCATAAAAAAAACCAAACAAAAATCAAGAGAATAAAAAATAGAATCCTAGACATTAGTTAGATTGATTAGAACAATTAAGTTAGGTGTGATAAACCTCCTTTTCCTCCTCCCCTTTCATTAGGATTAGGGAATTTATTTAGAAAATTCTAAGTTAGTTATAAGGTTGATTATAATAAATAAAAATTAGTAATTTGTCCCCTTCTCTCCTCCTCCCCTTTCATTAGGATTAGACAAATTAGTTTAGGAGATTTTAGACTCTATAAATAAAACCAAAAACAGAATAAAAAATAATAAAACCCAAAAAGACCAAAAAACAAAGTAAAAGATATTAAAAATCTAAAGATAATAAAGTTAGAAATTAAGTAATAGTTTAGACTGATTAGGTCAGACCACAGACCCAGATCTAAGTCTCCCCCAAATCAGGTTAGACTACTTTTAGTTTCTTTCATTTAAATAAGGTAGGTCCCACTCTCTCTCCGGGCCCCGTTAAGGGACCGGGAGAGCTGATGTAGGCGGCCTAGGACCTTAGGTTAGGGTTAATCCGATGATCAATAATAAAGCACTAATCACATAAGTCCAAGTAAAAATCCCCTAGTTAGGCCCTTCTAGCCCAATATTAAAAATCCATAAAAACTATAAAACCAACAAAATAAACCCAAAAAGATTTTTCCTTTGTTTCTTCCTCCAACTCAGGTGCCAGATATTTAATCGAACTTAATGATAAAAGGGAATAAAGAACTGATTTCTAAAATTGAATAAATGAGAATGATGAGATGAGATGAGTGATTTCACACACTTTGCATATTTTTATTTTGGCCCATCGACCACCCGCAAACAATTTCAGCCCATTGGCCACTCTAAAACAAACACCGGCCCATCGGCCTCTCACTTTTATCACTCGTGTATCGCACACGGAAAACACAGAAATCACAAGTCAAAGTCTCATTTGCATCATCATTTTGGTTTGAAAAGTCGGCCTTTAAACCCTATTTTGCCAATGGATTAGAAGGGGGTACCAGGGAACGGGGCCGATGCTCTTCTTAAATATTTGGCACCTCCCCCCTTTTATTTTCTTCTTTTTAATTATTTTGTTTTACTTGGATACACCATGATTTTGTTGTGTGAGGGTTAACCTTTATTTGGACTTTAACTCATAACCCTGAACTAACCCTATATGAAAAAGACCCAAATTAATGTGACAAGAAAACCGTTGTGTGTTGCTGGCAGCACATTAGACGAGAGGAAGAACCCACCCATTTATTTTCTCCCATTCTTCTTCGGCTTTCGTCGAAGAACGGTGTTACGACCGTTATCGTAGCTGGCGATCGTGATCCATCGATTTTGAGGGTAGTCGGAATCCTCATTTTCGATGTAAAATTTAAATAGCACACATAGATGAATGACGATTTCCCTCCCCGGGGGGATCGAAATTCACATCCGGCAGCCTGGCGATTGTAACGCCCCACCCTTCACACATGCATGATATTGTCCTCTTTGGCCCGCGTGCACGCACGAGGACTTCCCAGGAGGTCACCCATCCTAGTACTACTCCTGCCCGAGCATGCTTAACTTCGGAGTTCTTACGTTTTCTGGGGCCGCACGGTTTTAAAAGGCCTCATGCAAGGTAAGGGTGTAAACTTTACATATAACCCCATTCACTTTCCTCTCTATAGTCGATGTGGGACTCCGGGGCGTCACATTCCACCCCCCTTAGGGCTGCACATCCCTGTGCAGCAGCCTGCCAGTCCCTGTAGCCTGCCAGCCCTCTTGGCCCGCCCACATGGAGACCCGCCCACTTGCACCAGACCACGGCAGGGGACCCACACTCGAACTAGTCGAGAGTCGGCTCTGATACCTTTTGTAACACCCCACCCTTCACACATGCATGATATTGTTCGCTTTGGCCCGCGTGCACGCGCTAGGACTTCCCAGGAGGTCACCCATCCTAGTACTGCTCCCGCCCGAGCACGTTTAACTTCGGAGTTCTTACGTTTTCCGGGGCCGCACGGTTTTAAAAGGCCTCATGCAAGGTAAGGGTGTAAACTTTACATATAACCCCATTCACTTTCCCCTCTATAGTCGATGTGGGACTCCGGGGCGTCACAGCGATCGTGATGGGACCTCTTGTGTTTTCCTGTCACTTATTTGGGTCTTTCTAGAGTTTTATTCTAGGACACGAACAGCTGGTCAATGATGAAATGTTTGTGTCCCATTCACTTTAGGGTTATTATGAGTGTAGTCCAAAAATTTAAACCTGAGGTCTGATTATACCGCCTACTGAAGCCTTCCCTAATTATAACAAAATAAAAAAACATCATTAAAACTTTCCCCTTTCACCACTAAAATAAAAATTAATTATAAAAAAAAAAAAGAAAAAACTTTCTCTCCTCTTCCCTCCCTTCTATTTTTAACCAAAATTTTTTTTTGGTGTTACATGACATTGTTTGATAATTGCTTTGGAAATCAAATATAAGATGGCCTATCAAAATCCACATCGAACAATTGCATCCCAAACATCATTCATGCTCGACTCAAATTACCAATCTTACACATGTTAGGAATTTTGTAGATTGCAATTTGATGGATGCATAATCATTCTAGCATCATTTGATTTACACACACTTGCATTGTTTAAGAAAACTTGAAATCTTGTTTTATACATGCATGGTTTTTAGACTTGAAAAAGCATTGATTTATGCATGTTTTGTTTTCAATCTTGGATGCATTTGTTTTTGGAAAGAGTTTTAGAAATCAAGCTAGCCTTTGTTTTTAAAGTTTTGAATCATTTTAGGCTTTTTATGTTTCATGTTTTTAAACCTCTTAGAATGATTTAAAACATGTATTCAAGCTTGGTTTAATGGCCCAAAATGTTCCGCAAAGAAAATCTTTCAAACATGCGAATTTGGGGTCCCGGCAGTGTCGCCGGTCGACCGGGAACACTGCAGGCAGACAGTGGCCTGGCGCACCAACGGTCATTGTTCTGACCGTTGTGTGATCCCGGTCGACCGAGACCTGTTTGCAGGTCGACCGAGGACTAGCCGTTGGGCACTTTTTGCTATAAATATGTGTTCTTTCCTTTGCCAAAAGTTGGAAATTTTAAGCCCCTCCTTGAGAGGTTTTGAGGCATATTCAAGGGAAAAGAACCAAGGGATGAAGGGGAGCATTAGGAAAGCTAAAGCTTGGATTAATGAAGTTAAATCACCAAGTAGGCTTTACTTTCCTCAATCATATGTTTTCATGCTTTGTTTTATTTTTGGTAAATCATTTGTAGCATGATAAACTATATTTGTGTTGTGTCCTTAACATGTTTTATGTTTTGAATTGATATATTGTTTTGGATACATCACCATTGATTCAATCCAAGTAGTACTTAATCTTTGGTAAATCTAAGTAGATCATGTTAATGAAAGAACCTTTGAAATTATATGTAACATGATTCCTATACTTGGTTGAATCTTTGGTTGTTGTTTTCCATCATAAGAAAATCACTTTCAAAACTATCTTATGTTTTGGATTCAACTTCTTTACAAATCATATGTTTTCATGTTTTGTTTTATCTTTGATAAATCTTTATTAGCATGTTAAACTATGATGTGTTGTATCCTTAGCATGTTCTATATTTTGAATAGATCTATTGTTTTGGATGCATCACCATTTGATTCAATCCAAGTAGTACTTTTTCTTTGGTAAATCTAAGTAGATCATGTTAATGAAATATGTAACATGATTCATATACTTGGTTGAATCTTTGGTTGTTGTTCTTCCATCATAAGAAAATCTCTTTCAAATGTATCTTATGTTTTGGATTCAACATCTTTACAAATCATATGTGTATTATTGTTTTAAAGTTTCACAACTTGCTTTGCTTTGATTGGTATATCACTTTCAAGTTGTATTTATAATTACATATGATTTGTCCCCTCTTTTCAATCAAATCTATTTTTATGTTTTTGAGCTTCATTGTTGATTTGATTGACATCCCTATGCATCACATGTTTAGAACTAATTAATTTCATACAACTTGTGTATCTTTGACATCATTAACAAGTTGTTTCTTTTAACATGTGACTTGCATTCTATCCTCAATCATAAATGTTTTATGAGCTAAAACTTTCAAAAGCCTTAGGCATACATTTATGAGCTTTCTTTTTCAAAATGATTGAGGACCACACACACACACTTCATGTACTTTCATCTTTGCATTCATAGTGTGAGTGTGTATTAGTTTTACACTTCCATATCCGCCTAATTAAGAGGCAATGTAATGAGCTTAATTGAATCTCCATCAAGTGTATTATAGACACTAACTTAGAGAGATAACCAACCTTGTGGTTGAAGAGGTTATTGCTTAGCCTATAAAAGCATAATGAATAGGTTGATGTTAAGCCTTGAAAAACATCAATGTAAAGGTTATTGCTTAGCCTTGGAAAGCATATTGTAAAGGTTATTGCTTAGCCTATTGAAAAGCATAAATAGTGGAAATCCGGTGGGGTGTTGGATCACAAGCCGGTAGTGGATGTAGGCATTGAGGCCGAACCACTATAAATCTTTGTGTGATGGTGATTGCTTTGTGGTGATTCTTTTGTTAGCTTCCGCATATTGTTTGATAATCGTCACTTGTGACTAGTTTGTTTTAAAGAAGTTAAAATTTGTCTTAATTGGTCATAATTGGAGCTCACCCTATTCACCCCCCCCCCCCCCCTCTAGGGTTCGGATCCCCAGGACTTACAACACAAACCACATGACTCAAGATTCTCATAACTTAAACTCATACACGAATATAAACCAACACTACCTCAAGGAAACACAAAATTATCGATACCTTTCCAACCAAACTATAACAACTCAAACTTCTTCCCTTAGATCTACACGACACTTTTATGCAAATGAAGACTTAAACAATCACACCTCTTATGAGCACACGAGGCCAAACCATGGCCCGGTCCATCAACCCCAACCATATCAAACCACTTCCCAACCAACTCGACAATATTACACTCAATCGAATCAAAACACAATGCACACAAATTTAAATAATTAAAACATTAATCATGACATAAATCAAAATTTAAACCTTAATAATCAACGAATCTACATCCAAAATGCACAGTATATAACGACAAACCGAATCCTAATCCATCTTGATCAAGACTACTAATCCTTTCAAACTATCCCATCCAATCAAACTTCTTCGCCTAATCAAACCAACCAATCCATCCCAACCATCTCACCCAATCAAACGTACTCACCAATCCAAACCATCCGATAATCAAACCTACCAATCCATCCCAACCATCCCATCCAATCAAATCCCTTCACCAATCCGAACCATCAAACATAATCAACTCAATCAACCTATCCAAACTCCCATAACCATCTCAACCAATCAAATTCCCTCATCAATCCAAACCATCCAACCTCATCAATTCAATCAACCAATCCAACCTTCCATAACCATGCATCCTTATCCGACCTATCAACCATTCCAATCCACGCCATCCAATGAAAGCCATCATCCCACCCAACCCTCACCATTCAACCAAACAACATCACCTACCATGATCGTTGACCCATTCCAGCCACACCCAACCATGCCATCCAACTCAATCCATCCACCAACCCAATCTCCAACAATCATATATCAACAATCCACTCACGCTCCGACCGACCAGCTTAAACAAACATCAAATCAAAACCAAGGTAGAAACTCAACCATAGATGCTAGAACCCAAAATCCATTTTTACCACGCAAAACAAAAATATCTCGAAAACAGATCCAGGAAGAGTTTGCTAAAATGGTGGACATAAGCGAGCTAGAGTTACCCAACCTCGACTGGTTTAACAGCATCACTTCGAAAAATGATCCATATGCAAACACAGGGAAGCCCCTAGAAGAACAATTTATAGGTGGTGAATACCTAGAATGGGAACTTAGATAAATCTCAGAAACTCTAAGAAGACTTATGACCGAAGAGATTAAGATCCTAACATTATGGAAGGGCTACGAGGTAGAAGAGGGGATACGAATTCTTAGAACATATTTTGCTCCCTTCCATCAACTCAAAAATGAAGAAACCATAGACATGCCATATACCATAATTAATTCCCCAATATATCATGTTCTCGAGAATTGGACCTATGATCCTCCATGTTTGACAAATTTAGCCCTTGAAGTAACCTATTATCCACCAAATGACCAAACTTCTGAATCTTCCGATGAGATTTACGACCCCATCTTTAAAGACATGCCTCCTGAGGAATTTTATGATATGTTTAATGAAGATTATGAACAATATGAAACACCTTAGGACAGTAAAATCCAGATCACTAGGCATCAAATGAACGAACCAAATCAATCACAAACAACCATCCCATCAGAAATACCAAAACTACAAATGCCACCCAAAACACAACCAAACGAAGATAATTCAACACAACAAATAAAAGACATAATGATTCAATCGAAGACACACAAGACAATACAACCTAATGACCCACACGAAGAATCTGAATTCATGACGACAATGAAGATACTTGACCTTCAAATGGAACGAGTGGACGAATTAATTAAAGATTTTGATGTCATAAGATCTGAAACACACGAACTAGTCAGGTTTGAATCGAATGACTTAGAATCAAGTGTGGAAACTCATAGACTGGTTAAACCATCTTCATTTGAAATAAAATACCAAACCCATACTAACAAAATCATACAAGATCCAAAATCTCAATCTAAGACAAATACCACTAAAAGACATAGACCACGTAACAAAGGAAAGAACTTGAATCCCAGACAATCATGCAAAACCAAAATCATGATCCAAAGACAAATAAACATGCAACCAAATGATGAACAAGACTTTCCTAAGCCCAAACCAATGCATCTTGACCCCATTCCAACACCAGCTGTACCAAGAAAGGTTGACAAAGAGTCTGGATTTGAATTCCTAGATACGAACATGTTTAACAAATTACAAGAGGACATAGAGAAACTCAAATCCGAGGTTAGAAAGATGCCAATTAGGACGAGCGTGCCATTAGATCGAATAAAGCCATCCGAATCTATCATAGAAACCAAAGCGTTACTTGAGAATCAACACCAAGAGACTGTTAGGCCTACCATTGAAATCCAACAAGGAAGCCCTCAACTAGACCCTAACCACTCAGTAGAAAAGACCCTAGAGGAGGAACCACAATCAAATGATGTCTTCACTAGTGAGCCTCATAGGTCAAACCCTCTTAGAAGATCAAATGATAACAATATAATTAAACCGATCTTAGAGGACAAACATGACTTCCACAATGAGATAGAGTCTAGTCCGGTATTTGCCTTGATTAAGGCCCATCTAAATGCGAGACTAAGACTTCAGAGTATTCTAAAAGGTTTACCATGCCCGCCCTTGACCAATCCAATAATCATGAGCCAAGATTGCATAGAATACTTTGAGAAGAGACAACTACCAAGAGTTGATCCAACTCCGATCCTTCACCTAGAATGGTACCCTGCCCATAAAGAGCAAAATCCAAACACAATGTACAACAAAGATCGTTCCCGAATTAGAAAGCCAAATAGAGTTTGGTCCAATTAGTTTCCATGAAAGAATTGAGACCACTCCCAAAGCTCCAGGAAAGACTTTCGGAGATTTAACTGTAGAAGAACTTTCAAGTGTTAACCCAAACGTGCCACCTAAGATTCCGATAGTCCCAAAGAACAATGTAAAAATCCACACGACTGAAGAAATTCTTATCCCATGTGACCATCTAGTAGCGACACAACCAAAACTTCAAGATTACACCCTTGCTCAAAGGCTTTCACGATGTAAGTCTACTTGGTTACAAAGAAAATTTAGAGCACACCTTCCAAAACATGGACGAGCTACATTTAAGGAAGCTAGACGAACTACAACAAAACCTAGAGCCCAAAGAAAATGGAAAATCATACGGTTCACACAAAAGATGAGGGTCGAACAATTAGGAAAACAAAAAACCGGAGATCATCAAGTAAAAATAGGGAATCATCATTCAAAGATCACAAATCTCCTAATTGTTCAAACTCTTTGAGACCAAGGCCCAAATGGCGGAGGTCCAAAACATTTCAACGCTCTCATTTTCAGCAAGAGCAAACTAAAGGTCCCCAATATAAGAGCCTTATCTTAATGCATCAACGAGCGAAGTCATATCTACGTTATCAAAGAAATCAACATAATGAGACACATATGAAACTCTTTAATATGAGACCAAGGCCCAACTGGTGGAGGTCTAAAATACTTCAACAGTCTCATTTCTGGATGAACCAAAATAAAAACTTATGGACTAAATGCATCATTTTAGGACCTGAACTACAAATAACAAATCACAGGTTTCAAAGAAGACACCCTAATAAAATATAAGTGAGATATGTTGTCATCAGACCAAAGCCCAAATGGTGGAGGTCGAAAATGTTTCAACGCTCTCGTTTCCGAAGAGAGCAAAATGATAAGACCCAGACCAAATATCCACTGATAAAAACACGTAGGTCAAGAGGTCTTAAACGCGCACGTTCTCAAATAGTCAAAATATTCAAAGTGCGCAACACATCACTAGCACACACAATGGAAAATAACAATCATGCTAGGCCGACCCTAGGCTTCATGCCAATGAAGGGTTGCAAATTCAAGCAAGCCCGAATGAATTAGTTACTACATAGGATTATGCAAAAAATAAAAATAAAAAATAAAAAACCCAAAAAAATAAAAAAATAACAAACCAAAAAAAGAAGTTTAAACAATATAAAAACACAATTGTCTGATCATCATAAAGGCATAGGCAAGCCAAAGCGGTGGAAAATCCCTCTAGTAGAACAATCACAACTAGAAAAGGTCACGAGTAGAATTAGTGAGATCGGTTGCAAATTTTACCTATTACTTCAAAACCGGGACTGCCCTATGAACCATGATTATTAATGATGATTGGATGTTTCTAAATTAGTGGGTACTAAAGAGGTTAGCTTGGTTGACCACATTAGGAGATTTAAGAACTGCCCGAGGCATTCATATCAACAGCAACAACTAAGGCATATGTCAACATTAAAGCTACCTTCGTAGTCAAATTCATTAAAAAGAACATAATAGCTTGACTTGGCATCCCCAATGTATTCATAACAGACAATGGTCCATAATTCATATCCCAACAAATAAACAAGTTGTGCACAAAATATGACATAGATTCACATCGTTCAACCCCATATTACCCCCAAAGATAGTAACCGGCCAGACCATTTGGTCAAAGCATTGTGGGTGTACCAAACTTCTATAAAAACTCCTATGGAAGAAACCTCATACTATTTGACCTACGAAATGGAAGCAATCCTTCCCCTCGAAGTCCTTCATCCATCACTGCGCGTCTAGCTAAACGAAGATATGACAGAAGACCAGAAGAGAGAACCATTTCTACTTCAGCTAAACCTACTTGACGAGAAAAGAATGAAAGCAGAAGAGCATGCACAAGTATACCAGAAACGAATCGCTAGAGCCTTCGACAAACATGTCAAAGAAAGAAAGTTCAAAGTTGGTGATTTGTGCTAAAGCGCATCACTCCATCCCAGCTTCCGCATCCCAAAGGTAAATTACGAACCAATTGGGAACGCTCTTATGTAATTAAAGAAGCATATTCTGGTAATGCATATAGACTAGTAAATGCAAAAGGGTAAGAGCTCCCTGATCCATGGAACGTACACAGTATGACCCTCCCTTACTTTTTACGGAGTATGACCCTCCTTGCTCCTTAGCGTAGTTGTAGAAATCTCGTAGGAGGACCGAAGAGATGCACTCTGATCAAACTTGGAACTCAAACACACACCAACACTTAAAAATACACAGAATGGTGAGTTTGCCCCCACACAAATTCCGCACGGTTAAAGCCATCCAATGTGAAGGTTTGTAGGTGAGTTCGCTCATGTCATGAAAGCTTCTCGACCGTCTGCTAAAAAAAAAAGAGAAGAAAATTTTTTTAGTTAGAAGTCTTGAAAAGAATAAAAGTTTTCTAATTAGTCTGGGTTCGTAGCCTTTTTAACTCGAGCCAGTAAGCCCGTAGGGGTATTCACATGCCTAGTGACCTAAAACCACCTGGTTTGGGAGTCATTGGCCGAATGCTCATTACATGGGTTGATAAGAAAGCTTAAGGGACCCATGCATTGCGCAGTCACATGTGAAAGAAAAAACAAAAAAAAAAAAAGAGAAGAAAAAATTCTATTAGAATTAGGCTTGCTGGAGTGACATGGGTACTCATCGGGCGAACTAAGCAAAAAGTGGTTGAAAATCACAACACTAAGGAAGCACGGTGACTCACCACCCCGCATACAAACACAACTCACAAATGAGCCCTAGGGATGGTCAAGTACTTTCTGGAGTTCAACCGAAAAGACTAAGCAGCTACAAAAGGGGGCTCGTGAGGGTTCGACCTCCAAAGGATAGTTAGGGAAGATCATGTTGCCACCAAGTTGACAATCATGGAATGAGAAGCTAATCTACCTTCGCATTCTCGCCCATAGCCAAAATGAACACTAGTCTTATGCTGGGGCATTTTAATATATATACTTATGAATATATGTTTATCTCGCACGGCTTCCCAATTCTAGGTCCTCATCTCATATATACATGGCTGCCACAAGCACTCAATAGCCTACACACACTCACCTCATGCATGCTTTCATTACTAATGACCTTTGGTTGAATACAGAAAAAAATAACATGTATCCCAAAGGTCCCATTCCCAATCTTGTTTTTCTCAAAGCTTGAGTGCCAAAACGGCCCCCTGACATTTTTACCGAGAAAGAAAAATGCTACCTTAGCCAGACCATGCAGGGAGCCTAAAAATATTAAACTAACAAGTTTGTTTTGAGACCTTGCAGGGAACCCAACCCCGATCACATCCAAAACATCCCATAAGCTGGGGCATTTTTTTATGGGTATTGTTTTGTGCACAACTCCATGTGACTTGAAATAAGATAATGATTGATAGAAATTATGGATCATGTCTATTCGATGTGTATATTGAATTTGACTGCTATTATATACCAAGGATGATGTCTGCCATGGGAATTCATGATAAAATATGATGATCGTTAGCATATGCCTTCACGTCTATACCTGATGTTATGGATGCCTCAAAGCATAGAGTTGCATAGGCCACAAATGTCACACACTCAGGCACTTCCTGTTGTTTGAAAACCTAATTCTATATTGTTTACTAAGTTTAGATTGATGAGAGATTATGCTTATTCTCTTTTTATTATATGAAATCTCACTTTATTAACTCTAAACTACTAATGCTCCCTCTGTGAGACTCCATGCCTAGGCATGAATTTTGAGGAAATATGAAGAGATTTCGCCAAAGTCTCCCTTATTTTTTTTAGACCCTGAAAAATCATCGGGTATAAAACTCGTCGCCTTTAAGAAAAAAAAACCACTTCACATGATCCCTTGGTGCCCTTCAGGGAGTCCATTCCATCATCATACACACAACCAAGGCACTTCTAAGTCAAACTACAAAACATGCACTCACATTATAAATGCTACATGCACTTGTACACATCTTATACGTCATAATACATTTATCAAAGTGAAAAAATGAGCCTAAAAATAACATCCCTCTATCATATATACAACACCAATGTTCAACAACTAATAATCAACACCAAAAGATAACAAACTCCAATCATAACCATAACAACAACAATATAGGGCCTCGATCGTCTCTGCACAATTTCCAATAGAATAGGAGGTCCCACAAGAGTATAACTCTAAGAGTATGTTCCGTTATGGAAAACCCCTCCAATGTCTCACGTAATTCCCTAATGCTCCGAATTCGCGTCTAAATCCTTTAGAGATCCATCCCGGATATAACCAGCTCTTGGTAGCCTCATCGATTAGGATAGTGTAATGACGATCTAGCTGTCACACAATGCTGCAAACGACAGCCTATCTGCGATCTTTGGAACATGGAATGCTATATTCTTTCAAATAAATAATGTTCTCCTACACCGCAATCAACTCGTCACTCGAGCCATCTTAATCGGGGAGCCAAGTGACCTACCAATCCAGAAGAGATATCAACTCACTAAATGAAGAACTAAGACCAAACTCAAATTTAAAATTTAAACCAAACTTGAACTTAAAATAAGAGAACTAAAATACTTAAAATTAAAATTAAACTTAAACGTAAATTAAAGACTTAACCCAACAAAGCCGAGAAAAATGATGCGTGCCTTGTGGTTCCTTAGCTCATTCAAGATGAAACAGTAGCTCTGTTGCACTCCTCCTTGCCTCTCCATGCTGAAATCAATCGAGGTTGTCATAGAACACCCTCCACCCTCCTTTTTGGTTTTCTCTGCAAAAACAACAGATTAACCATCAATAAAATCCACCAACCAACCAATAACAATGAACTTAATAGACAAAAAATAATAATAATAATAATAAAGACCAACTCACCAATGATAAAAAAAAGCAACAAATAAACAAAACAAACCAAACCAAACAACAAAAGCAAATTAAAACTAAACAAAACCAATTTTAAATTTCAATTAATCCATAACTAAGCTAAAAGAAAAAGTTAAAACACACCTCATAACCACAACCAACAAGAAATGATAATAAAACACACATTTCTATGGTTTGCATGCATACATCAGTCATAGGAAATAGAACTTTACCACTCCTCCACACATCACTTTATTCCATACTCCTTAGCATCTTTACCACTACATCTCACTCCATTTCACTTCACCTCATTACACCATGACCACATCTATAATACATCACTCATCAAGCACCACATATCACACATAAACATACATACACACAAACAAAAATAAGAAGAATTAAAACTACCCCCTTAAATCCACAAAAAAACAAAAAAACACAAAAAATTCACCAAAAAAAACTGAATCTAAATTAACCAAAACTCTCAATAAACCCAATCACACCAACTAATTCATTAATTTCCACGAATGGAAAAAATCCCCTTTTTCCCCCTAATTTTGCCTAAATCCTTTTAGGCATTGATCTCCCAATCAACATGTCCATTTTTAATGAAATCAGAGGCTAGGACCTTCATCCCCAGGCCGAAGCAGACATGCCCCACCATTTTTATGTAGATCCATCACCTCTATGGCCATCTCGGTCAATGGTCGAACCTCATTCCACATCTTAGAACTTCATTTAAGGAAAAGGAAAGGAGATAGAAAACTTGGAGGTTTATGCCATAGAATTTGAACAAACCTGATCCATGGTCTACTCCTAAAGCTATCTTTGATCAATAATTATCCTCTTTGCAAAATTAGGACCAGACCACTTGCTGGGTTCAAGATTTTTGAATAAAAATAATGAAAAGTGAAAAAAGAGAACCATGTCCAATTCAAGAACTAACACACAAACTGCCTAAAAATCACAAACCGATTGAAAACAACACTAAAATTAATAAAAAGTTTAAGGAACTTAAACCTGAACATAAATATTATAAAACCCTCCAACACACATGATCAAACAACATATTTAAAACAATTAATCTAAAAACAAACTAACTAATCAAACTTGAACAGTCGACTTAGACAAGAAACACCACTTAGATAAAAGATGAGTTGAAAGCTCTCACATTCGGAGTTTGGAATTGAAGGAAAATATGCAAAGGAGAGTAAAGGTGCTCCCAGCATAGGAAATGTGGAAAAGCAATGCTTTGAAAGGCTGGGTGCCAACCACCCTTACACCCATTTATGCTCCGAAAGCCTAAGAAATTGACAAAAATGATGACCAAACAAAAAAAAAGAAATAAAAAAAAACAAAAAAAGGGAAGTTAAACACACACAAAAGCACGACACACATTGTCGAACCAAATATTTTCCCATCACAAGGGGTCCAGTTATGTCATGCACACAGTAGTCCCTTCACGCATACATCTAGCATTATGCATTGCATCCTATGTCATCTCCATCAATAGATATTAGAATTGTTATTTCTGTAAATTATAAAACTAAGTACTCACAGACAAAAGCGCATAATCTTTTAGTGTTTGTCCACTGCAGATCTCCAACCCAAAAATGAGAACACCAAAGGTGACTCAAGCACGCTGATGGAGATGAATGGCACGAACCTTGGCTAATGAACAACGAAAGAAAGCGGCAATGATCCCCATCGTCAGATTTATGGAAAGCTCTTGAGGTAAGTACAATTAACTATGGATCTTCATGATTTTATTTCACGTCTAGAAATTTAGTCGCCGTAGGCCTCCCTTAAGCATTTATAATCGATACGGCAACCATAATACCGTGCTATCACGAATTGTGGTGTTTGCCGACTCAAATCTTGATGTTGGAGAATGGAATCCGTGTAACTTGAAACTCTCTGAGATAAGCACAAAATGATGATCGAATTTATCCTAAGTTCTCATCTAGGCCTGGGTGAAGACCAAGATCCCTAGAGAGTGACAGTTATTCCGATGGACATTTTCCATTGATTTAGCTTTTTCAATGCATACCTGAGTTTCAAAATAAAATCTCTTTTCAAAAAAAAAATGCATCTCATTCTCACATGCACCTCACACCATTGCTTGAACTATGTTTGTGATTGCCTGCAAGATCTCCATTATTGCTAGTTAGTTTCAACTATGCCTTGAGCATTCAACTATGGATGAAAGTCAAAAGACATTATATATGACAAATTGAATAGAACTATATTGCAAGAACAAATGAAATTCTAATAGTGACTTAGCCAATCAAAAGATCGACTTCTGATTTAGACCACCGGGGCACAGTTCCCACCATCACTTTAAATTATAAGCAACCGGGACACAGCTCCCACCATCAACTCAAATTAAGCAACCGAGGCACAGTTCCTAACCCGCCACGTGGCAATACCACGGGCACCGAGGCACATATCTCGGGTTTCCATTCAAATCAGTAGGCAAGTAACTTCTTTTTTTTTCCCCTGAATCAGGATCGATCCTAGAAAAGTGAACCTCGCCTTTAGAACAAGTTTGCAATTGCATACATCCGTAGGTGGCCACTCCCGCAGCTCAAAAGCTCTCGTGAGTCATGAGTGGTGTGTCTACTTTCTTTGGAGCACAACTCTCCACGTGTTGTTCTCCAAAGAGGGGCATACTGTAGACACCTCATTTGGCCCCCTATGATAGCCTTAAACACTTATCATAAATAACGATGCCCCCATTTCACCCATAATTGAATGATAAATGGTATAATTAAGATTGATTAATGACGATGAAGATGCTTGTTGATAATTTTAGACTTAGTTCGACGATCTATAGAGATTCGTGAGAGAAAAGGCTGAATCGCATCGAGATCTCGAGTCCAACCCACTATTCAAACAAGGGATGGACTACAACACTATCCAAGCCCCTTCTAGGCTACATAGAACACACTTAGGTTCCTGAAGAGATTACACTTAGTTTACCTAAATACAATATGATTAGCATGAATTAGGAGGCTAGGATCGTTGATTCATATATCTCTACCTTTTCTTGACCTCTGATCATTATGATGTATAAACCAAAAGATTCTACGTTTCGAGAGCTTTCCGACGATAAGTAGTATAGGCACCTCATTTTGGCACCCTATGAGGGGTAATTCAATCCACCCTATTTAACGGTGTCATGATTAGGTCCCGAGTCAAAGGTCACCTATCATTTCTGGACCCCCGATCACCCTGGAAGTTAGCTTATTGCGATATGCTCGTCAACGACTTTCCATCCATATGTAGAACTCTGAGATCCGACGGGCGGATCGAAAAATCATAACAGTGGGTCTCATACTCCAAAGGCTCCCACCTAAAAAATCACCTATCATTTCTAGACCTTCAATCGCCTTAAAAAATTGGTTCATTGTGACCTACACGCCGAGAGCTTTCCGTCGTTGTGTAGAACGTCGAAATCCGGTAAGTGGATCAAAATTTATGAAGCCTAGGCCCCGGCGATGATAACCCGACCAAACTCCATCGGACCCCACCTTTTGGGCCGGAACCAATTCCTTTGGTCCAAACCCGAGACCATCATTTTAGGCTGGATCCAAGCTAGAACTCACCTAACCCATTACCCCAACCTATACCAGACCCAACTCGACCCATCAAACCTGGGCCTAACTGACCCATCCAAAATTAAATGCCTAACCAAACCCACTAGGCTTGGCCCATCGAGCCCAAATCCAACCTCAACCCACCTAAACTCTAGCCCACGCCAAACCAATCCCCAACCTGACCCGAGGCCTAGCCCAGATTCCTTGACCCGTCACCCTGGATAAGGAAGAAAAAGCCCAGGGATCTGGAGAAATAGAGTCCCAGATCCCCTCGTCTCTCGTTCCCCCTTAAACCCTCTCCCTCGTCTCTATCTTCTTCTAGATGCGCAGAGTGCTCCCCATCACGACCCAACTTGATCCTCCATTCATTCACAACCTAAGTGCATACCTCTCCATCCGCCCATCCATCTCTACGCCCACCTCTCCATCCTCCCATCATCACCATCATCCGCAGATCCCAGGCCCCCCAGACCAACCTCCCATCTTCATCTCTCTCACACAGCAGTCCCTGGGATCATCTCCATCTCACGATCCATCACCCATATTCCATCATCCTCTCTTATCTTCCACTTCCGATCTATCCACATCATCGATCTTCTCCTCACAGCAGGCAACGTCATCCATCTTCTCTCATCCCATCTCCCTTTGGCCATCCATTCCCTGCAACCCATCATCCCCTCTCTGTTACCACATCACCACCCCACTCCCAGATCTTCACGGTCTTCTTCTCCATCCCACAGCAGCACCACCAGACGCTTGCAGCACCGTCGTTCTCCCCCTATACGTAGCACCAGCGCCACCTTCTTCCTCCTTCAGACGCCTCCTTGACCAGGTAGACTCTCTCCTTCCTCCCGCACTCTGCACACACAACACTCTCTTTCCTTTCCTTCCTTCCTCTGTCTCCACCTGCGCACCCATCTCTCGCTCTCTCTCTCTGTCTTCTCTCTCTGTCTCCTTCTTCCCTCTCCCTCTCTCCCTTGCGCCCCCTCCTCTCTTCCTCTACTCTCCTGTCACGCCCCCGAACCGAAACCTCGGGGGCAGGAATGGGATTAAGCATAAATATATTTTACTGCTCCCAGGATCCGCGTGTGTGAAGACAACACATTCTGAATATTTTGCGGAAGCATTTGTGGCGTTGCGACCCGAAGTCCGTGGCCATCGGATTCCGCGTTGCACTCAACCTTTAGCACATAGCTATTATATCAAGAATCATATCAGGCTGGAGTAACCATCACAATAAATTACAGAGCTGACAGTAACAGGATATTACATTCCCAAATATGTTCAAGTTACAATTATCAATGTACATTAATTAAGAACCCCAAGAAAAAGGCTAATAAAAGTCATACAACAATAAGCTATAAACTAGTACCCAAATGTGACGTAGCTCCGATGTCAAGCTCAATGTCTACATGACATAGCCGACAGAACAACCTGCAAAACATGGCTCCACAGCCAACTCAAGCACTCAACTCGGGAAGAAGAAATCTGAACCTGAGTACCAAAAGTAGTGGGTCAGACACGACGGTCTGGCAGGTGGATGAAAAGATAATAAAATATACTGAAGAATAAAACATAAGATAAATCATGATACTCGATCAAATGCTGCATATAATTAAACGGGTGCAAAAGTCGGGAATCTCGGGGAAAACCTGTATTCATTTCAAGCATGGATAAAACATGAATATCTAATAAAACATGTGTTCGTTTACATCATCTATAATCATAGATATTTGACAATCGGGTGTTCGTCTAGAACATGTATAAATATAGCGGTATGGCAAAACAACGTTCATTAGAAACTTAAGTAAAAACATAAGTATACAACAAACCAGGTATTCATAGCAATCTAGCAAAACCAATGTCAATTTGAAACCTATGTAGAAATACGAATATTTAACAAATCGGGTGTTCATTTAAACAGGTGTAACCAAAGAAATCTGACAAAACTAGTGTTCATTTAAACATATTTCAACGCATGGATATTTAACAAACCGGATCTCGTTTAAAATAGGTATAAACGTAGGGATCTGGCAAACAAGTGTCATTTGAAACATATTTCAAAGCATGGATATTTAACAATCCGGATCTCGTTTAAAACAGGTATAAACGTAGGGATCTGGCAAACAAGTGTCATTTGAAACATATTTCAAAGCATGGATATTTAACAATCCAGGTAATCATTTAAAACATGTGTAATCACATAAATCTAGTAAAACCATCGATCGTGTGAAACATATGTAAAAGCATGGGTATTCGCCCAACCGGCATTCATTTAAAACATGTGCGGGTACAAAGAACAGAAGGCAATATAATAATAACTGAATTTACATTGGAGAATATTAACACTTGTTTAAATAACAACTTTCATAAAGGAAACGAATCATTTATCGGAAAGCAAGTAAGCAATATAAAACATGTCGGGTATCCAAGGAATCGGGAACTGGCAAGATGGCAATCACAAGAAGCTAAGTCCTCTATCACCGAAGTGACAAGAATATAACGGGACGTTGGTCTCAGTCACACAAGGTGAGGAGACTCAACGCAAATCATATATACAATATAAATATACGGGAACGGGACCACGGTAGCGAACCGGGTATCGGGACGGGACCACGGTAATAACCGGGTATCGGGATCCAAACTGCAGCTGGCGGGACAGGAGAGGGATTTCCAAGTCGGTGGATCAAACCGACAAGGTATCCAAGCTTAGTGATGCCGACTCATAGGTCAAATAACAAAGTGGGACATATGCAAGTAAATCAAGTACAATAAATAAACAGGTAAAACGGGGGTGCTCAAGGGCACACTGTCACTTCATATCGGGCAATACATTTCGGGACAAATAACTGTTACTAGTGTAACTTCAATGCTTTCGGGAAAACAAGTCATGTGATGCAAATCTCAGGAAAAGAGGTGAAACAATGAACTATAACAATTCCGGGAAAATATTGATTTCAAGATCTATTTAAGTGAATAGGGGTCCCGTATGTCAATTATAGTCATCATTTGGTACTCCTTGAGTTTGAAGACATTCCGGGCTCCTTATGCACTTTTACGATTTTCAAAACTTTAAATGAGCTTATGGATAGTACTAGATACTATGATAGAAAAATCAAGACTATAAACGGTCCATCCTAAGTATGATGTCAACTCGGAACCATCGAGCAACCTACTCAGTCACCGAAAGGAATAGAATTCGCGATACCCAAGGAAATAGACTTTGCATTTAGGTATGAAGAAGATATCGTGTCGTTCCATCCCGTTCAAGATTGAATAGATTGAACTTCGATGCATTCCGAACCAACCGTGAAGAGCATCGGCCCAAGACGCTCTCACATATGGTCAAGTGAGTCCAAGGAGGGTAGCCAAGGTCCACAAAAAAAAATATAATACCGAAATTCTGTCCCAGCACATTAAAACAGTTCAACATTATCCCAACGTGGCCTATGCCGGGCAGACCGCATCGCTCGAGCGAGTCGAAGAGTTCGCTCGAGTGAACTCATCGGTTGAGCGGTTATTTAAATGCGTTCGAGCGACCAAGCTACTGGAAATGCCCGAATCCTTTCCTGGACAGGTCGCTCGAGCGAAGTGTCATGGTCGCTCGAGCGAACGGTCCAGAAATGGATTCCGGACCAGTTCAGCTGTCCTCTTTCTCTTCCTTTCCTTCCAACACATAAACCACTAACATTTTTATTCCATATTCACTTAAAATCCTCATTAAAACTCCAATGAAAAATTAACTTTAAACACCTCTTTCTTCCCATTTAACAAAAAACCAAACCAAAGGAAAGAATCTCCAATGTATACAAAGGTCCAATTGAGCCAAAAATCTATGGATAAACAAAGTCTATTGATCACATTTCCATCACAATAGATGATTTAACAAAACTCATTAAATGAGTATCAACTTCAAGTCATTGTAACTAATAAACATAACCATGGATGGCCAAACCAATCCTATTCCTTATAAAACCATATGAGCAAACTTGACCAAATGAAATGCATACCTCTCCAAGAGATTAACAAGATAGAAACAACCATTAATATGCAAATTTCGAAATCCATATATAAGTGACAAGGAGCATATGTGCAAGCATGTATCCAATGATCAAGAACAAGAAATAAACTTAGGGTTTTCTCATAAAACTTTGATAACATTAAAACCATCCATTCATCCACTTGCCTTGGGTTCCAATCTAGCAAATCAAGCTCCTAATCACCTCTCAAGCTCAAGATCCACAATCTCTACAAAAACCCCCAAAACAAACCCTAAAATGGGTTAAGCAATGAAATGACAAGGAAACCTTTCAATAATCAAGGTGGAGCTTCTCTAAGGCTAGAAGATTACAAATCTAGAAGATGAAGAAGAACACTTACTTGCAAGGTCCTCTAATGGACAAGGTAAGCTCAAAGGAAGTCTTGTGATGGAGGGTTCTCCTCACAAATGGTATCAATGGAAAGCTTGCAAGATGAGGAAGAGGTTGGTGATCTCCATTTCTTGATTGATGAACTATTGGTGTGGCTTGGGGATGAAGAAGCAAGAAGAAGAAGAGAAGCACAAGGAACCCTAGGTTCAGCTGGCTGTGCTGGAAAAATGGGGAATGGGATGCAATGAAGGGGGTGGGTTCTCTTATGTTAACAAAGGAGGTTGGGTCCCACAACTTAAGGGACTAGTTTGGCTGAAATCATCTAATTCGGGACCTCGGATGAATTCGACGAAGAAGGAAGAAATGATCGTCGAAATATCTAGTTTCCAAAACGTATATGTTTCGTGGGTTTCGGGAATATCAAGTTTTGGGTACAGATTTGGTGTGCAAAGACTGTTTTGCCCTCAAGGCCAAGAAATCGGGTTTCGGGTTCTCAAATGGATACGGGATCAACATGAAGGTTGTAGGATTCCTCAAGATGAATGCAACAGGCCAAAACACACAATACGAAACAAATCGGGAAAATCTCACAAGTAAATGCAAAGCCGAAAAGGGAACCCCCAAAGGGCCCCACAAGCTACCAAAGCACTCAAAAGCCCAAAACTAGAAGAAAAACCATTCTAGCTCACAAACTCAACCCAACAAATACTAATCCCACTAAAAGAAACTAATCCACAAATGAAACAACACTAATCCAAGAGATTAGGGGTCGGGTTCTCACATCTCCCCTTCTCTCTCTCTACGCTCTCCATTCATCTTTGTCTCTCTCTCCCTCTCTTCTCTCCCCTCCTTGCAATTCTCTTTCCTTCTTTCTTTTCCTCTTGTCTCTCTCTCTCTGCGCTCTCCGCCCCACTCTCTGTCAGCCTACACTCTCCCTTTCTCTCTTTGCCAGTTCTCTCTCTCTCTTTCTGCCTCTCCTCTCTCTCGGCCCACACTCTCTCGCTCCCTGCTCGTTCTCTCTCCCTCTCCTCTCTCTCCCCACCTTCTTCCTCCTTCCTTTTCTTTCTCCCCACCTTCTTCCACCCTCCTTTTCTTTCTCTCCCTCACCCCTATCTTCTCTTCTCTCCTTCTCCTCTCTACTCTCATCTCTCTCGCTCCCCATCTCTCTCTCGTTCTCATTCCTCACCCTCTCTGCCCTCTCTTCTCTTCTCTCCTTCTCCTCCCTGCTCCCCATCTCTCTCTCATTCTCATTCCTCACCCTCTCTGCCCTCTCTTCTCTCTGTCTGTTTCCCTTTCCTCTCTCTCCCCACTTTCTTCCTCCATGCATCTCTTCCCCCTGCGCACACACTGCCTCGTCTTCTTCCTTCTCTCTTCTCTCTTCCCTTCTCTTTCCCCCCACTCACTAGTACACACACCCGTTCACTGTTTTCTTTCCTTTCTTTTCCTTTCGTCTTCTTCCTTCTCTTCCTTTTTCCTCTTCTTTCTCTTCTTCTCCTCACCTCACCTTCCCTGCTCTCTTCCTGTTTCCTCTCTCTCTTTCTCCTCACATGCGCACCCATCTCTCTTTCTCTCTGCTACTCTCTCTCGTACTCTCCCTCTCTCTCTCATTCACCCTCACTCCCTCCTTTCTCTCAGCCCGCACCCTCTCTCTCTCTCTCTGCCCGTTCTCTCTTTGTATCTTCCCTCCTCTTCTCTCTTCTTCCTCCTTCACCCCTACACTCACTGCACACACGCACCCACGTCTCCACACCCACCTAAACTAGCCCATTCACTTGGCCCAAGCCGGACTACAAGGAAGAGGCCCATAACCCATCAGGCCCAGATCGATATGCCTATCAAGCCCATGCACCTAGTAAATTTTTAGTTTTATTGTTTATTTTAAATTATTCCTAGCCAGTATCAAATCTGTCCATGCACCTAACATGCCATGCATTTAGGCAAATATTTTATTTTATATGTTTATTTCAATTCATTTCTAATTTGTTCAGGAAGGCCACAGATCTAGGTAAGCTCTCTTATTCATTATTTATTTCAATTTATTCCTACCTTGTTCAGACCTGCCCATGTATTCAAACATGCCCATGCATCAAATAAGTAGCCGCATTTCCTTCATTTTTGCACATTTATACTTTATTCCATGAAAATTAGGACTCCTTTTTACGTATCTGTTCATCGTATTTTCTTTATAAAAAATTAGAATTGCATAATTCATAAAAAAACCAACAATAAAAATCAAGAGAATACGTTGTCCACCCCGAAGAGTTCCGGCGGTAATGCAAGTCTTTATGCGACATCCCCAATCTTGCTCAAAATTTCATACGGATCAATAAACCTTTTTGACAATTTTTTGCCTTTTTGTCCGAATCTTAAAGTTCCTCTAATTGCTGAGATTTTCAAGAACACTTTGTCACCCACTTGAAAATGCAATTTTCTTCGACGACTGTCTGCATAACTCTTCTGTCTGCTTCAGGCGATCTTCAAATGCTCCTTAATCAGTTTAACCTTGTCACTTGTCTCTCTAACTATTGTCGGTCCATGAAAACTACGCTCACCGACTTCTTCCCGGCAAACCGAAGTTCTGCATCTTCTACCATAGAGTGCCTCGAAAGGTGTCATACCGATGCTAGAGTGGTAGCTATTGTTATAAGCAAATTCACAAAGCGGTAAGCACTCATCCCACTGAACCTTGAAATCCAATACACAAGCACGTAACATGTCTTCGAGAGTTTGTATCGTCCTTTCTGACTGACCATCTATCTGAGGATGATATGCTGTGCTGAACTGGAGTTTAGTACCCATAGACTCATGAAGAGTTTTCCAAAACTTTGAATCAAACCTGCTGTCTCTGTCTGAAGTAATGGAGACAGACTGACCATGTTTACTAACGATCTCATCAACAAATAGTTTTGCAAGTGGTGCCATATGCATCATATTCCCTATCTTCATCAAAATAAAATGAGCAGACTTTGTCAGACGATCTACAATAATCCAAATTGTATTATTTCCCTTCTTGGTATTCGGCAAACCGGAGACGAAATCCATGGTGATGTGCTCCCATTTCCACTCCGGAATCTCCAACGGTTGTAGCAAACCTGGGGGCTTCTGATGTTCTGCTTTAATCAACTAACAAGTCAGACAACGAGACACAAAAGCTGCTATCTCTCTCTTCATGTTGTTCCACCAAAATCTATTCTTCAAATTGTGTTACATCTTCGTGCTACCCGGCTGTATATAATATCTTGTGCTGTGAGCTTCATTCATTATTTCATTCTTCAAGCCATCCACATCTGGCACACACAACCGGTCATGGAAATACAGTATCCCATTCACCATCTTGAAATCTGGACATTTGCAATATGTTCTACTATCTTTGCCAAGTCCAGGTCTTACAACTGACTTTCCTTGATCTTCTGGATGAAGGTAGGTTCTGATACTGTCATATTAGCCAACATTGCACCCAGTTTCAAGGTTTGCACTTCCACACCTAATTCTGCAAACTGTTGTAAAACACCAATTCCTCTCAAACTGGCCATGATTACTGATTTTCTGCTCAAAGCATCAGCTACAACATTCACTTTGCCTGGATGATACTTGATTGGGAAGTCATAATCCTTGATATACTCCATCCACCATCTCTGTCTCATATTTAAATCCTTCTGCGAGAACAAATATTACAAACTTCGGTGATCTGAATGGACTTCAAATTTCTCTCCGTAGAGATAGTGTCTCCACATCTTCAAAGCAAAAACAACTGTTGCCAATTCCAAGTCATGAGTTGCATAGTTCTTCTCATGATCCTTCAACTGTCTTGAGCCATAAGCAATCACTTTGCCATCCTGCATCAATACACACCCTAGTCCCACATTCGAAGCATCTGTATAAACAATAAATCCGCCGCTGCCTGATGGTAACGTGAGAATTGGAGTTGTGGTTAATCTTCTCTTCAACTCTTGAAAACTTGTTTCACACTGTTCGGTCCAAACAAATGGGACATTCTTTCTAGTCAATTTTGTCAACGGTGCTGCAATGGACGAAAAACCTTGGACAAATCTTCTGTAATAGCCTGCTAACCCCAAAAAGCTTCTGATTTCAGTCACACTGCTTGGTCTCAACCAATTAACAACTGCCTCTATCTTGGCTGGATCAACTGCTAAACCTTCTCTGAAGATGATGTGGCCTAGAAAAGCAACTTGCTCTAACCAGAATTCGCACTTACTGCATTTTGCATAAAGCTAGTTGTCCCTCAAAAGCTGTAACGCTGTCCTCAAATGTTCTTCATGCTCCTTCTTACTCTTGGAATACACAAGGACGTCATCAATGAATACTACTGTAGAGTGATCCAAATATGGTGCAAAGACTTTGTTCAAAAGAGCCATAAAGACTGCGGGTGCATTCATCAAACCAAAGGGCATCACTAAGAACTCGTAGTGCCCATATCTTATTCTAAAATCCGTTTTCTGAACATCCGAGTCTCTAACTCTCAACCGATGGTACCCTGATCTTAGGTCTATCTTGGAAAAATAGGTTGCTCCTTGCAATTGATCAAATAATTCGTCTATCCTTGGCAATGGATACTTGTTCTTCACGGTCACATGGTTCAATTTCCTGTAATCAATGCACATTCTCAGACTTCCATCTTTCTTTTTTACAAATAACACCGGTGCTCTCCAAGGTGAAACACTTGGCCTAATAAAGCTTTTGCTCAACAAATCCTGCAACTAGAGTTTTAATTCACCCATTTCTGCCGGAGCCATTCTGTATGGTGCAATCGAGATAGGAGCTGTCCCTGGAAGGAGCTCAATCGTGAACTCAACTTCTCTGATTGGTGGTAATCCCGGGATTTCTTCTGGAAAAACATCCGAAAATTCACACACAATTGGGATATCCTCCACCCCTTGGGACTATTTATCCTCCATGATAAGCGCAATAAAGGCCTGACACCCACTCTGAACTAATCTGCTTGCCTTCAATACTGATAATAAATCCTGCCTGAGTTTTCCTCTTGTTGCCCTGAAATATCAATTCTTCTTGTGGTCCTTGGAATCTAAATGTTATGGTTTTACTAAAACAATCCATGGTGGCATGATATGCTTTTAACCAATCCATGCCTAAGATGATATCGAAATCATGCATGTCCAAAACAATGAGGTTGGCCGGTAAATTAACATCTCCTAACAAAACTGTACAGCTAGGGTAATAGGTTCTACACACAACTTGTTTCCCTACTGGTGTGGTAACGATTAGAATATAATCCAATTCACTATGTGGTGTATCAATCAACTTAGCAAAAGTAGGAGATAAAAACGAATGTGTGGATCCAGGATCAAATAAAATCTGAGCTTCTACCCCACAAACAAGAAGTTTACCTTCCACCACGTCTCCTGCAGCTTCAGCATCCGCACGGTTGAGATAATATAAACGTCCATGCATTTGTAGTCTATTCGGTCCTTGATTTTGTCTTCCTTGGACATGTTTGTTCTGTTGTGGAGAACGAGCATTCTGATTATGTGCTGGTGGCCTGGCCAGTTGCTGCTGCTGAGGTGGTCTAACTTGATTATGAACTGGTGCTTGGTTCTGAGGAGTTGCTTGTCTCTGCTGTTGGTTTCTATTTCCTTGATTATGAAGTTGTGGGCAATCCTTGATTGCATGATTCATAGCTCCACATTTGAAACAAGCACCTGTGGTGTAAGACCCCGACCCAAGTGAACCCGATTAGTACTAATTAAGTTGCGCGTTAGTTCTAAGCTTGATTAGTGATTTTGGCTAAGTTGGATTTGGAATAGCTTTTGTTATAGTTCTGGGGAGTTTTGGTTGTCTTGTGATTAGTGGGACCCTTTTGGGGTTTTCCTTTTTATGGCATGGCATGTGCTCAAGGATTTATCGGAGATTTTTGCATTCATGGTTTTAAGCCCGTTTTATTGGTATTGTTATTCCATACAACTTTCACGTTGATCCCGTCCCCGTTTGAGATCCCGAAACCCGATTTCATATCCTTGAGGGCAAAACAGTCATTGCACAAAAAAATCTATACCCCAAAACTTGATATTTCCGAAACCCGCGAAACATACACTTTTTGGAAACTAGATATTTCGACGATCATTTCTTCCTTCTTCGTTGAATTCTTCCGAGGTCCCAAAGAGATGATTTTAGCCCAAATAGTGCCTTTAGTAGTGGGACCCAACTCATTGTTAACATAGGGAAGCCACTCTTCATTCCATTCCTTCTTCATGTTCCAGCACAAGAGGAGAGCTTAGGGTTTCCATGCAACTCTTCTTCTTCTTCTTGCTTCTCCATCTCCAACCCACACTAATCTTGCACCAAACTTGAAATGGAAATCACCATCTTCTTCCTCATCTTACAAGCTTCATCTTGATATCATTTATGGAGAAATCTTACAACCTTGAGACCTCCCTTGAGCTAGCCCTCTTCATTTGAAGGTCATCCAAGTAAGTAACCCTCCCCATCTCCTAGATTAGTGTTCCTCTAGCTCTTGATAAGCTCCATTTGCATTATTGAAAGTTCTATCCTTTTCATTCTTTGTTTGACCCATTTTAGGGTTTGTTTTGGGGATTTTTTATTGTAGCTTGGAAGTGAGCTCAAGAAGTGTTTAGAGGCTTGATTTTTGGCTAGCTTGGACCTAAGGCAAGTGAATGATTGGGGTGTTTTGGGTTTTACATGGTTTGGTGAAACATTAATGATCTTCTCATGCTTTTATTGATTTTCATTGTGGAAATAAATGTTCTTGATGGAGTATTAAAGGATGCATTTATGGTCATAAAGATATGTTAGCTCAAAGCATTTAATTCTTCTTGTTTGGTTCCAAATGTATCTTATGTGAAATGGTGTCCTTCTTCTTCCCTTCTTATATTGAATGTGTTATTGATGGAGGAGAGAATGGGATGAATGTGATGAAAGGATTTGATGTAGTTTGCTTGAAGTATCAGGCTCCTCATTTGATGTAGAAAAGGGGCAAAAAGGGGGTTGTAGAAGGAAGGGATAGAGGGGAGCTAAACTGGTCCAGAATCAGTTCCTGGACAGTTCGCTCGAGCGACCATGACACTTCGCTCGAGCGACCTGTCCAGGAAAGGGTTCGGAGCATTCCAGTAGCTGGATCGCTCGAGCGCACCCTTGGTCGCTCGAGCGGATATCCCATAACTCATTCCAGAGAGTTGTTCGTTCAAACGCATTTAAATATTCGCTCGACCCAATGAGTTCATTCGAGCGACCTCAACTTCGCTCGAGCGAACCCACCCAGACAGCCATTCCAAAGAGCGACTCGCTCGACTGAACTCTCCAGTTCGCTCGAGCGAGGGGCCCTGTTGGGCAAGGCTATGTTTGGGACGATGTTTAACTATTTCAATGTTTGGATCTATTCTCTAAGAACCCCGCGATGGCAAGGAGATTTGCTAAACAATGTATGAGGCCATTCGTGGAAAGAAACCATATCACAAAGATTTCATTCGAAGTTTTGAAACTCTAAGGTGCATAAGGAGCCCGGAATGTCTTCTAACTTGAGGAGTACCAAGTCTTTATTATAATCGACATACGGGACCCCTATACACTAAATAGATCTTGAAACCAGCATTCTACCCGAAATTGTTATAGTTCATTGTTTCACTTCATTCCAAGATTTATATTATATGATTTGTTTTCCTGAAGGCATGATAGTTACACTAGTAACATGGACTTGTCCCGAAGAGTATTGCCCGACATGAAATGAAAGTTATGCATTTGAGTATTCTTGCCCCGTTCATTTATTTACTTGAACTTGATGTATTTTGCATATGTCTCGATTTGTTGGTTAACCTATGAGTCGGCATCACTAAGCTTGGATACTTTGTCGCTTTGATCCACCGACTTGGAGATCCCTTTCCCGTCCCGCCAGCTGCAGTTTGGATCCCGATACCCGGTCTATTACCGTGGTCCCGTCCCGATACCCGGTTTGCTACCGTGGTCCCGTCCCGTATATTTATATTGTATATATGATTTGCGTTGAATCTCCTCACCTTGTGTGACTGAGATCAACGTCCCGTTATACTGTTGTCACTTTAGTGACAGAGGACATAGCTCTATGTGATTGCCCTCTTGTTAGTTCCCGATTCCTTGAATACCTTATGTGTTTTATCTTGTTTAATTGTTTTCTAGCAAATGATTTATCTACTTTATGAGAGTTCTTATTTAAACAGATTTCTATGCTTTTCAAGATATTTCCTTTATTATATGTTGTTATATCTTTTCACTCTCTTACCAGACCGTCGTGTCTGACCCATTTGCTTTGGTACTCAGGTTCCGTTGCCGGCTACCTTGAGGAGGAGCCGGAGGAGGCGGTAGGTGAGCCGCAACCTCTAGTCGAGTGGCGTGCCAATGATGCCATGTAGACATCGGGTTGCTAAGAGAGGTGTAACATTTTGAGGGGATCTATTTAACCATTCTTATGAATTACTGTTTTGTTTATATTGGCCTTTGTTGGCCTCTAGTTTTGGGGATTGTCACTAAATGATCTTTTGTTAAACTTTAACTACTTTTGGGGATCATGCTATAGATCATTGCTCATTCTGATACAGTTTTTGATACTTGATGTTAATGCTTTCATGACTAGAGATAGTCTGACTATTTGATTTGCTACATGCTTCCGCACTTAAAAGAAATATTCAATTATGGTTGTGATATCCTCACCGCGGACACCTGTGGGAAATTAAATAAGTGTATGTTATCATTTAAACAGATGTGGTTATCATCATCACCACTAATGTCCCGACTCCGGATCAGTTCCTTCGGGGGCCCGGTCCGGGGTCGCGACATGTGGCCTTACGATATTCATGAGTATCGTGGTTCTTGCCACAGTGGCCACAACCCTGCCTCACTTGACTTTGCTCTTGTTTCGGTTTCTTGTTATGGTGCTGCTTCTGATTCTGTTATTAATAGTGCTGCTTCCTGTCTTGAACGATTAGGTTGTCAATATCTTCAAACTTATATGCCCGCTCGACAGCCTCATTATATGTAGCTAGTGGAACTACTCCTATGGCATCCCTCATGATAATCGGGTTCAATCCTTCCAAGAACTTCATTATCTTTTTCTGCTCAGTGTCAATCAACTCGGTTGCATATCTAGTCAGTCTCTCAAACTTGGTGACATAGTCTAGGACAGTCATGCTGCCCTGCTTGAGCTACTGGAGTTCAATAGCCTTCTGTCTATTAACATGGGAAGGAATGTACTTATCTTGGAATTTTATCTTAAATGCTACCCATGCATCTTCGTTAGCCATTACCGTGTATGGGTCCTTGACCGTTTGCCACCACTGATCTGCAAGCCCATAGAATAGTGAAGCTGTGAGGTTGACCTTCTGTCTCCCCATGCATGTAAAGACATCAAAGATTTTTTCGATGTTTGCTAACCAATCATCTGCAACTAACGGGTTCTCGTTGCCTGAGAATTCCTTCGACGCTCTCTTCCTGAACCTCTCAAATAGCATGTTAGGGTCATGATCCCTATTATGGATAAAAATTTGTGAACCCAAAGGTTGAGGTTATGGAGCTTGATTTCTGTTCTGAAAAACTCCCAAGAGTTGCCTCTGGACTTGAGCCATTTCCTCATCTTTCTTTTCTATCTGTTCTTGAAATTTTGCTTGAGTCTCATTTGCCGGTCGTTGTTGCTCTATCATAGCTTGCATGAGCTCTTGGAACTATGTAGCGGTTGGTGTCTTAGTCATGTCTGACTCATTCTAATTACTGCCTGAAGCAATATTGTTTGGAACTTTTCTTGGAGGCATGATGTTGTAAAACAAGGTGTTAGTGCATAGTAAACATGGTATTAGGGTTTCTAAGGTCCTATACCAAACGAATCTATCGAACTCACGAATCTTCGACACGTTCCTAAAACCTTTCTAGTTTCTTTTAATTGCCTAAAACAAGTCCTGCTCTGATACCAGTCCTGTCGCGACCCCGGAACGAATCCCAAGCCAGCGACGTTGTTTTCCCACAAGTTCCCACGGTGAGGATTCCCAAGACACTCAGAATCTAGCTCACACGATCAAGTTTGCAGAAGCGTGTAACAAATAACATCATGACAGGCACGAATAGAGTTTCAAATGCCATAACAAATTAATATCAAGACATAGTATCATAAGTAAGGAGTTAACATGGCATTCCCATCATCAATTCAAGTTTCGAAAGTTAACACAAAAGTAAGTTAAGTTTTGTTACAACCCATAAGAGGCCAACAAAGGCCAATACAATTCTCAAGATATCACAAATAAAACCCATGACAAAATGAAACGAAGCTCAAGATCCCGCCCGACGTCTAGTTTACATCGTTGGGTTGCCACTCTCTCAAAGGGGGTGGCTCAACAGCCTCCTCCGGACGCTCCTCCTCAAAGGTAACGCCACCTGCACCTGGGCACCAAAATATAAGGATCAAACACGACGGTTTGGCAGGTGATCAATTTAAGCATGAGCATGTAATAAGTAAATGTTTAAAGAAACATATAAGACATTTTGCTGAATTGGGAACAGTTACATGACTAAGGTACATTTCAAAATACGAACAAAGCTAGCATGAATACTTATAATATCATGAATAGTTACAATCCACAATGAGCCCATCCTTTCTCCATCAGACATGATGACAAGAGTAAGCGCGCACGACAAGCACGATATACATAATATAACAAGACATGATTCCCACATATATGGGGATTCCGGCCCCGGAATCGGACACGCACAATGTGTAATAAAATACACGACCAATCTGCAGATAGTCCACATGTTTAAGGACCCCTAGACAGTGGATCAAGCTGAAAGGGCAATCCAAGCTCAGTGGTGTTCACTTAAATTTATGAATGCACAAAACACGGCGAAACACGTCTTAAACCAAATCAGGCTTGAAGGGGGAAATCACTTATTAGAACTAAACAAGACACGGCTGGCAAGAGGCATTAGTTTATATATGCATAACACACTTAAGAAGTAATCCCCTTTTTATCCTTAAAGCAATTTTCAAACGAGCTTATACTTAACTTCAAAATGAGTACACGATGATACTTGTTACATCAAAACTAAAGTTCGAAAGCAAAGTCTATCAAGCATATGTAAGGGCCTTTGATTGATCTTTGTGTAGACGAAACCCTAAATGTTGGAATTTAAAAGAGAATCGGTGCCCCGAAGTAAAAAGACATCTTAGATTTCGAGTGCACAATATCATGCTAAAGGTCACTTAACATGTTCTAGTTTTCATTCTTACAATATTCCTCAAAACGGCATTTTGTCAATTTCGGTCAACTCGCGGTCAGCTGTCGGCTAGCCGAAATGGGATATGGCGGCTAGCCTCAAGCTGGCCGACGGCTGACCGCTGGAACCCAGGTCTAAAACTCAGCTCTCTGGAAAAGGAACCGAACTAACTTCTGGCTTGCGGTTAGCCGAAATGGGATCTGGCGGCTAGTCGTAAACTGACCGTAGGGATGACCGTTGAACACTGATGCACATGCAAGCTTCTGGAAAAGGAACCGCCGAGCCCGGTCATCTCACGGTTAACCGAAATGGGGACTTCGGCTAGCCGTTAGCTGACCGAAACTGCACGGATAGTGCATTTAAAGTCAGATTTTTACATTCCTTCTTCCCTTCTTCTTATTTCTCCTTCAACCTGCACTTCCATGAGCCTACAAGCTCTCCAAGGAATTAAACATACATTTTCAAGCACAATTCAAAACATCTCATTCCCATTCTCCAATCTGAAACAAAAATCCCCAAAATTCCAATCAAGACATAGATTTCCAATGAAATGAAGAGAATGAAAGGAAAACCAACCAAACACACATATGCTAACATTCATCCTAAATTGTTTACTTGCCTTAGACCAAGATGCCACAAACCTTCTTCAAGAACTTCCACTCAAGCTAAGCCAAAGACTACAAAACCCATGAAACATCCATACAAAACTCACTCAAACTTGAAAACAAGGAACCCATTTTCACAAAAGGGTTTACAAACATGAAAAAGAAGATCTTTAGGAACCAAAAAGGCTCCGTTAAAGAGATGGGTTGGAACTCCTACCTAGAGATTCCCAAACAAGAGGGAAGGAAGAAAATGGAAAGCTTGCCCAACTAGAAACTTCAAGAAATTTGTATCAATAGAAAGCTTGGGATGAGAGGAAGAAGATGATGGTCTTGGAATTTCATTTGGAGTCTTCTAACTTGTGCATTCAAGAGAAATGAAGTGGAAGGAAAAAGGTTTTTCTCTTCTTGGTTCTCTAGGGTTAGGGTTTGAGAGTGAAAAGAGGGAAGGAGAAAGGGTTGACTTTAAACACTTGCAAAAAGGGACCCAATGAGCCTAAACCTTGTATTGACAAAAACATGATCTTGCGGGCCTCGAATGAATTCGACGAAGAAGGATAAAATGATCCTCGAAATATCTAGTTTCCAAAAAGTATATTTTTGACATGGTTTCGAGATTTTGAAATTTGTGTCCAGATTTGTGTATAAAAGATAATTTTACCCTTTTTGGGCCAAAGCTTGGGTTTTGGGCTTCAAACATGAACGGGCTGAAAACGAAAGTTATAACAAATAATAAAACCATTCAGATGAAATTAAAAACGGAAACCAATACGATCCTCTCAAGTTTACACTTGCACTCAGGCCTTTCTGAGCGTGTCTGACTAACACTAAACGTCCTCATAATTCTCAAAGCTATATCCAGGACTAAAACTAATTATATTCTAACCCAACGGTAACTAAACCCACTTAGGACTAAACACATACTAATCACACACTAATCGAGTTAGTCTGGGTATGCTATGTACTAAGACACCTGAGGAAAAGGAACAGATGAGGTTGATACCGTATGCTTCGGCTGTTCGTAGCCTCATGTATGTGTTGCTATGTACTAGACCGGATATCTTTCATGCAGTGGTCCTAGTCAGCAGATACAGTCTAACCCAAGACCTGAACATTGGACTGCTGTAAAATGTATTCTAAAATACTTGAGAAGGATTAGAGATTACACGTTGATTTATGGCAGTGATGAACTAATTCTAGTCGGTTATACAGATTCTGACTTCATGTCAGATAAGGATTCCAAGAAATCCACCTCTGGTTATGTATTTTTGCTTGGTGGCGGAGCTATCAGCTGGACGAGTATAAAACATGATTTTACCGCTGATTCCACCTCGGAGGCTGAATATGTAGCGGCTTATGAAGCAACTAAGGAAACAGTATGGCTGAAAAGATTCCTTATGGAACTTGGGGTGGTACCTTTGGCACGATAACCACTCATAGTTTACTGTGACAGCAGCGGGGCAGTCGCTCAGTCCAGGGAGCCTAGAAGCCATAAAAGCCAAAAGCATGTACAGAGGAAATATCATTTAGTCAGAGAGATTGCTGACAGATCCCTTTACTAAGCTTATGACTACCAAAGTCTTTGAGCAGCATGTAGACGGGATGGGCATGAGATACAACCCTGACTGGAATTGATCCCAAGTGGGAAATTGTTGCATTGTATGGTCTCAATCCATCAGTTGATGTAATAAATTGATTAATTTCTTTATTTATCAATAAAATCATGCTTTCCTTTCATGAGATGAATGGTGTTTTATCACTTAATGCACATGACCAATACATATGACATGATGGTTCATGAGATGAACCGGGCCCCATTAGTATATTAGTTGTCATATATGTATATGGATGAGATCCACATACGGGAGACATGTGTCACAAATCTTATACTTAAATATGTTCACAACCAGTGATGAGACTGGGCATCTCATCTAATAAGGTTGCAGCACTTTGATTACTGTGAGATAATGTAATTTGTCTCGATCATCAGAATGTAAGATTCTAGATCGCGGTGCTGGTACATTGGATGTATTGAAGGACTATGAGAAGCACCTTATGGAATACTGTCTCGATTTTAAAGTCTGCTCTCATAATTCCCTGGCAATAGGTTCGCAATCCTGAGACATTGATGAACTCAAGTTTCTATCTATTCATTTACTTTTAGTCACCAATGAGTGAGGCCAACTGTAGGTCAACACCTCGCTGTCTTGGGTACGAGGTAATAGGATTGTGGGAACATCCAATGGTCAAGAAGGAATTTATCTTTATTATCCCCTTGTGCCAATTAATGGATTTGTCATTAGTAAGTGCGCACCCATCTCAATTAAGAGTTAATTGGATGGTACTGATGATCACTGTGATTAATTGGGGCTCAAGGATAATAAGATGTGGATCTAAGATTGGATCGACAGGTTTATTCCAATTGATCCATGGCTATTGATAAAGGGATCTACTTGTGGTAATTGGGAAGTTTAGGGTCTTCTTTGTAATTTATTCCTACGAATGGAGTGCAATTGCATTTATATAGTGGTGTTATTTGTAATTAATTGTGAGCTCGGATTGCACATGAGATGTGAGGTCGTGGTGTCCCAGTTGGAGCCAGCTATCTATGGAATCCCTAGTGGTCCCCACGCTAGCCCGAGATATTAGAAAGATACTAATCCTACTTGAACTCTAAAATGAAAGAATTAGAAAGTTACTATTTCTATTTTAAGTAGGACTTCTAATAGTGGTAATAGTAAACTTACTAATTGTTGTGGAAGTGAGACTTCTATAATAATTAGAAAGGAGATGGTTACTAATTCTTAATGGGAGTTGGACTTCTATTTAATTAGTAAAAGGAGGTGTCTTAGTGCTATAAATAAGGGAGAAAAACCCCTTGGACATCCAGCCGTAGAGATTCACGCCCAAGACCTCTAAATTGCAAGAGTTGCATTCTCCCTTTCCTCCTAATTCTCTTCTAGTTCCTTGGAGTTTCTAGTAGGGTTTTCTCTTGAAGTTTCCACCATTCTTTTTGAGAAAAGAGATCTGATAGCGGATCATAGCATGGAAGACAACAAGGTCTTGGAGATCGTAATTTGTTTCAAGAAGAGTTCTTGCTCTAGTTGATTGTCTTCTTCTCGATTAGAGCACTACTGGGCTCCATAGGTATAATCTGCTTTTCCTTTTATTGTGGATTATTTTTGTAGCATGGTGTTGCTGATTTCTATTTTTTAGATAGGTTTTATTGCTGTACTTGATTCATTAGATGGAGGGATTGCATCCTGGATATGGTTTATGCCCTTATGGGTACTTGATCCCAAGTCAAGTGGGTCAAAAGTTTTGAAAATCTATCAACGAGGCCCACCGACTTCCAACATAGACCCCAAAATAGCAGTCCACAAACTCAATCTGCAAAAAGATATCAAGCCTATCAAACAAGGCCAAAGAAGATTCCGTCCTGATGTGATGGACAAAATTAGACAAGAAGTTCAGAAACTCAAAAGCATTGGCTTCATCCGCAAGGAACAACATCCTGAATGGTTGGCCAACATCGTCCCCATGACAAAGAAAAATGGGCAAATCAGGGTCTGTATTAACAATAGAGACCTGAATAGTGCATGTCCTAAAGATGAATTTATGCTCCCCATACCGGAGGTGATGATCGACAACACCTACAGATTCGAGCGAATGACATTCATGGATGGCTTCTCTGGCTACAATCAAATAAAGATAAATCTTGAAGATGAAAGACATACATCATTTCGGACTCCATTTGGCATGTATTGCTACACAGTCATGCCATTTGGTCTAAAAAATGCCGGTGCAACATATCAGAGGGCTATGATGAAGATATTCCAAGATATGCAGCACAAGACGGTCGAATGTTACGTTGATGACCTCACCGTCAAAAGCCGAAGAAAAGAAGACCATCTCAAAGATCTTCGAGAAGTCTTCCTCGGACTTCGCAAACACAAACTACGGATGAATCCACTAAAATGCTTCTTCGGCGTATCATCGGGTAAGTTCCTCAGATTCATAGTTCGGAAAGTCGGAATAGAACTTGACCCCACCAAAGTCAAGGCTATCCTAGAAATGCCATCTCCAAGTACCCTAAGAGAACTAAAAGGGCTTCAAGGAAGGTTGGCATACATTCGACGGTTCATCTCCAATCTGTCAGGGAAGTGCCATCCATTCTCTCTCCATTCTCTCGGTTAATGAAGAAAGGTGTGGACTTTGTTTGGGATGCTGAATGTGAAGCCGCATTTCAAGACATCAAGACATACCTGACCAAACCTCCAGTGTTGGCTACCCCCACAACTGGAAAACCATTCATCTTGTACACAAGAGCTCTCGACTACTCTTTGGGCGCTCTAGTAGCACAACAAAACGACGAGGGAAAAGAAGCTGCTCTATATTACCTCAGCCGCATGTTGGTAGGTACAGAGCATCGCTACTCTCCAGTCGAAAAAGAATGCCTTGCAGTGATGGTCGCCATACAAAAGTTGCGTCACTATCTACTATCCAACACGGTATACTTGATTTCGAGGATCAATCTCATAAAGGTCTTTGTCACAAAAGTACGTTCTCTCAATGCTCGATTGACAAAATGGTCCATCCTTCTGTCGCATTTCGATATTAGGAATGTACCACAAAATTCAATCAAATGCCAAGCCCTAGCAGACTTTCTTGAAGAGCACCCATTGCCTAAAGATTCTCCATTCAATGATGATCTCCCAGACGAACCTGTCTACACTATGGAGATTTACTCATCTAATGCTTCCTGGGACAAGTACTTTGACGGTGCAACCAGGACAAATGAAAAAGGAAAGCAAATATCGGGAATCGGCATTCTCTTTGTTAGTCCCGAAAAATACATGATTCCACACGCTTTCTCACTACTAGAACCATGTTCAAACAATGCAGCTGAGTACCCAGCCCTGATTGTGGGATTGGAACTCGCCCTCGAATCTAGCATCACCGTGCTGGAAGCCTTTGGGGACTCTCAACTGAGCGTCAACCAGATGAATTAGAAATTTGAAGTCAGGAAGCCTGATCTGTTGCCCTGCTACAACAAGGCACAATCACTTCGGCAAAAGTTTGACATCTGCCACATCACCCACATCCTCAGAGGTGAAAACATCCGTGCAGATGCCTTAGCTGGACTTGCTGCGTCTATGGTAATCCAAGAAAGGGAAAACTTGCAAATCACAGTGTGTCAAAGAAGGATTCTCCCTCCTCTTAACACACACCAAGCAGTTGTTGAATGCCACCAAATGGTTGGAAGTAGGATGTCCATCCTTAAATCTTCGATCGGCGACTAAAGGGATCCATTCATTGATTACATTATGTTTGGAATCCTACTTGAAGATCCAAAAGAATGGGTAAGCATTCAAAGACGAACCCCAAACTTTCATTTGGATATTCCTTCAAAAATGCTTTATAGAAAATCCTTCAACAAAGTACTTCTACGCTGCTTGTCACAACAAGAGGCCGAGGAAACTCTCAAAGAAGTACATGCTGATCTTTGTGGAGCTCATCAGGCTGGTCCTAAGCTCTACAATCAGATAAAATGGTTAGGTTATTATTGGCCTATCATGGTAGCTAACACAATACAATTTGCTAAACACTGCCAACAATGCCAAATTCATGGAGATTATGTCCACATGCCTCCAAAATTGTTACATCCTACAACGATCTCATGGCCTTTCAAAGCCTGAGGTATGGACATCATAGGTCCTATCTCTCCCCTATCAAGCAAAGGTCATTGCTTCATCTTCGCCATTACGGATTATTTCTCCAAGTGGTCAAAAGCATTTGCGCTTAGCGAAATGAAGACCTCATCAGTCCTTCAATTCTTGCACACCAACATTATATGTCTCTTCGGCATACCTAAAAGATTCATCCATGATAACGGACCACAATTCCGAGATCACAGATTCTACAGGTTCTGCGACAAGTATAAAATCCAAAGTTGTCCTTCGACTCCATATAATCCGATAGTGAATGGACTAGTAGAAGCTTTCAACAAGACACTCTGCAAAATTTTCAAGAAAATGGTCTCTAGTCATAAAAGAGACTGGGGCGACAAATTACCTGAGGCTTTGTGGGCTTATCGAACCATTGTTCGAGGCCAACCCATAGCACACCATTCTCCTTAGTCTATAGATGCGAAGCTATTGTCCCTTTGGAAGTACAAATTCCTTCCTTAAGGGTCTCTTTGCAAACTAACATGAAAAAAGCAATATCAAATTGAGACTCCAAGAGCTGGATAATCTTGATGAGAGACGGCTTGAAGCTCTACAAAGCATTGAGTTGTACCTAGCACGCATGGCAGGATCTTTCGACAAAAAGGTCAGGCAACGCGCCTATAAAAAGGGTGACTTTGTTCTTGCAGTAAAAAGGCCAATGAATTTTGCTAACAAATCCAAAGGCAAATTTGAACCAAAATTGGTGGGACCCTTCGTCATCGACAAAGTCTTCTCCAACAGCGCATACGCTCTTCTAAACATGGAAGGTGACAGATGTATGTTGCCCATCAACGGCAAGTTCTTGAAGCGGTACTACCCTTGAAGACTTCCTCCAACTGGTCAGAGTGATGCCTATATGACCGAAGCCTATTCTTAGGTACTTGCTCACCAAACCCATCCCTTTTGGAATTTTCATCCTTATGGTTGAAATTTATAAATGAAAAAAACTCTCAAAACAATTTTTACTTTCATCGTTTCATTGTTAAAAGAAAAAATCAAAACCAAAAATCCAAGTTTAGGTGCCTCTTCCAGGACTTGACCAAAATTTTCGATCCTTGAACCCAAAATTCATGGTTTGAAACAAAGATCAGGACTCAAGAATTTCCACCCTAGTTCGCCCAGACTTTTACAACCAAAAATGGTTTTGAGTCAAAGTTTACGACCATCGTGTCTTTAAACAAAAATGGTTTTTTAAAAACTACGGGGAAGCTACACTCAGTCGATATTCACAAAACCCAAAAATCGGAAGGATGCGAACCCCATTCGATACTTCCAAAATTCCAAAATTGCAAGGAAGCGACACCTTGTCAATACTTGCAAAATTTCAAGAAATCGTGGAGACGCAACATTCCAATTGATATCCACAACCCAAATTTCATAAAATCGTGGAGACGCAACATTCCAGTTGATATCCACAACCCAAATTTCAAAAAAACTCGAAATTTCAAAAAATCGTGGAGATGTAACATTCCAGTTGATATCCACAACCCAAATTTTCAAAAAAAAAACCTCAAATTTCAAAAAATCGTGGGGAAGCGACATTCAGTCAATACCCGCAAAACCAAAATTTTTGAAAAAGCAAGGAAGCGACGTTCAGTCAATACTTGCACCCCAATCCATGAGGAGGCTACATTCCATCAATACTTAGAACCGAATGAGCAAGGAGGCAACATTCCATCGATACTTGCAATACCATTTAGCAGAGAGGAGACCCTTAGTCGATACTTGCATCTTTGAGAACCAATAACCCGGCTTTTATGAAAAAAAAACCCAGCTTTTATGCCAAAAATAAAAAATCTGGTTCTCATGCCATCCCAAAATTTTGGCTTTCACGCCAACAAACAAAATCGGCTCCTATGCCACAAAACCTGGCTCTCATGCCATCTCAAAAACTCGACTTTCATGCCATCTCCAAAAATTCGGCTTTCGTACCATCTCAAAAACTTCGGTTTCCATGCCACAAACAAATTTTGGCTTCCATGCCACAAACAAATTTTGGCTACCATGCCACAAACAAATTTTGGCTCTTACGCCACAAAATTCAGCTCCCATGCCATCTCAAAATCCAGCTTTCAAGCCATCAAAAAAATCAGGCTTTCTCCACAAAATCTGGCTTTCATGCCCAAAATAACCCTTTGACAAAAGATTTTCGCAAAATGACAACCTTTTGATCAAGTTCTCAAACAAACATTCCCATTCAATTCTTGTTTAAATTTTTTTTCATCAAAAAATAATTTAAGTGAAAGGAGGGAATACAAAAAATATATATAGTACCAAAAATGGTTTTACATGAAGGCTTAAAAAAAAGAGAAGAAAAGGAATTTGTTACAACTCAGGAGCTCAGTCTAACATGGTCTTCAACCAAAGATTCAACGCTTCAAGTAGACTCTTGGCCTTAGCCTCCAAAGCTTCCAGGCCACGCTTCTTCAAAATCTGTCCATAAAATGCGGCAGAACGCTGCGACCCATCTTCAACACGAGGAAGCTCTTCCCAAAGCATTTGTCATTGCTCATATTCCTGAGTCTTCCTCCAGAGATTGCCGTCAGCCTCTTCGACCTGGCGAATGAGAGTCCCTTCTTTAGCACGAGCTTCCACAATAGTAGTCCATTTAGCAGCAACTTGTTCTTCCAATAGCTCAAGACGTTGTTTGGCCTCAAGGACCTCCTTATCAATACGGTGGAGGTCATGTGTTAGTTCAATGATAGCCAACTTGGTGACGTTCCTTTCCCGAACAAACTGCTTCCGAGTATACGAGATCTCATCCATTTCATATTTGACCTCGCCGGAAGGCTTCAAAAACATCTCCCTAAAAAAGTCACCATTTGGAAAGCTCTCAGTCTCAGACCACTTGTTGCCCAGTGTGATGATATCATCAACAAATGCCCTAGCGCTAGTGACATCTAGACCAACCTTTTCACTCTCGGCAAGAATGTCATGCACATGCTTGATCATGTCGAAGCCAGCTTCCAAGTGACCTGAAGAAAGAGTCTTACTTAACCCATGTGCTCAAAACGCTCTTCAACACCTTCTTTGTGTCGCGACCCCAAACCGAGGCACGGGCCCGCAACGTATTTCCCACAGGTTCCGCAGTGAGGATTCCGAGACACGTGGAATCTAGCTCACATGATCAAGTTTGCGGAAGCGTGTAGCAAATCACATCAAGACAATCACAAATAAAATTTTCAAGTGCAACAATAAAATAGCAACAAGTCCAAGATATCAGAAGAAGGAATTATAACATAGCATTCCCATTAATTTAAAGTTATAAGGCTAACACAAAAGTAAGTTAAGTTTTTGTTCCATCCCATAAGAGGCCAACAAAGGCCAATACACTACTCAAAATAACAAAATAAAACCCACGACAAAGTGAAACGAAACTCAAGATCCCGCCCGACTTCTAGTTGACACCATCGGGTTGCCACTCTCTGACTGGGGGTGGCTCAAAAGCCTCATTCGGACGCTCCTCCTCAAAGGCAATGCCACCTGCACCTAGACACCAAAATACAAGGGTCAAACACGACGGTTTGAAAGGTAATCAATTTAGGTATGAGCATAGAACAATAGATGTTTTAAGAAGATCATAATAACCAATTTACAGAATTTATAACAATTACACAACTGAGGTATACTTCAAAATGTGAATAAAAACTAAAATACAAAACAAGTTAAGATACTAAAGCAAACTAGCATGAATACTTATAATATCATGAATAGTAGAATCCACATTGAGCCCATCCTTTCTTCATCATACAAGATGACCAGAGTAAGCACGCACGACGAGCAAGATATACATAATATAAACAAGACACGATTCCCACATATATGGGGATTCAGGCTGCGGAACCGGACACGCACGATGTGTAATAAAATACACGACCAATCTGCAGATAGTCCACATGTTAAGGACCCCCGAACAGTGGATCAGACTGAAGGGGCAGTCCAAGCTCAGTGGTGTTCACTTGAATTCATGAATGCATAAAACACGCGAAACACGGTCTAAGTACGTCGAGATAAAAAGGGGGAAAATCACTTACCAAAACAAGACAAGGCACGACTAGTAAAACGCATAATTATATGCATAACACGCTTAAGAAGTGACCCCCATTTTGATTCTTGAAACAAATCTTCAAACGAGCTAGCTTACACTTGAAATTCGAAATGAATACACAATGGTACTTATCGCACCAAAACTGAAGTTCAAACACAAAATCCATCAAGCACGTGTTAAGGCTATTAATTGTCCTTTGTGTGATTGGGACCCCAAATATCAGAAATAAACATGAATTGGTGTCCCCGAAGTTGGGTTACATTTCGAAGTTCCATTTACACAATGTCAAGTCAAAACCTTTAACATAGTCTAGTTTTCAATCCTAAAAAAAATACACAAATGGAAACAAACTCCTTCCTGAATCTGGCAGGTTCGCTGGAACGAGATTGACACTTCACTCGAGCTAGACAGTTTGCTCGAGTGGATCACAAGGATCGCTTGAGCTGACAGCTCTCTGTCCTGCTCCAGGGCAAACAGTGGACCGTTCGCTCAAGCGGACCCAAGGGTCGCTCGAGAGAACAAGCTTCTGTCTGCACCCGAACCAGACAGGGGTCGCTTGAGCGAACAGGCTTCTGCCTAGGCTCGCTGAGTGCAGAAACTGCCCTTCTCTTGCATAATTTCTAATATATTTCCTCCCCTCTTCTCAACCTTAGACCACATGAAATCCCTTGAGCCTTTATGCTCTCCAAAGGGTCATTTCCACAATTCCAAACCATTCAATCCAAAATCTCCATTCTCTATCAAAGAAAATCCAACTTTTCAAATGAAACAAGAGCTTAAAATCAAATAGAGATCTAGAAGTTTGGAAAAGCACTTAACATAATTACATATGCTTGAATGGAGAATACATAAGAAGAATCCAAGGAAAACATAGTAATGGAGCTTATAAACAAATTTATATACAAAATTTCAAGAATAACAATGTAATCCAAAAACACACATGCAACATTGAACCTATAGAGATTACTTGCCTTTTTGCCCAAATACCACACAAACACTTTTCAGGCACTCCAACTCAAGAGCTAAGCCAACCACTACAAAAACCCCATGAAAATCCATTCAAAACTCAACAAGATGAAAACAAGGAAACCCATTTCCACAAAAGGGTTTGCATGTATGAAAAATAAGTTCTTTACAAGTTAAAAAGACTCCATTGATGAGATGGGTTGAAGCTCTTACCTAGAGATGCCCAAACAAGAAGGAAAGGAGAAAATAGAGAGGTTTCCTAGCTAGAAACTTCAAGAGATTTGCATCCATGGAAAGCTTGGAAGAAGATGATGGTCTTGGTTTCATTTGGAAACTCTTAGCTAGGGTAAGCAAGATGGGGAAAGTAGAAGAAAAAGGGTTTTCTCTTGAGCAATAGTTTTCTAGGGTTGCAAGAATGAGAATGAACAAGGGAAAGAGAAGGAGATGACTTAAGTACTTGTAAATGGGGCCCATAGGTCTAATCCTTGCATTGACAAAAACATGATCTTGCGGGCCTCGAACGAACTCAATGAAGAAGGATAAAATGATCCTCGAAAAATCTAGTTTCCAAAAAGTATAATTTTGACATGGTTTTAAGGTTTCGAAGTTTGTGTCCAGATTTGAGTATAAAAAGACAATTTTACCCCTTTGGGCCAAAACTTGGCTTTTTTGGGCTTCAATTATGAATGGGCTAAAAACGAAAGTTGTAAAAAATAATATAACCATTCAAATGAAATAAAAATCATAATAAAAGCGGAAATCAAAGCGATCCTCCCACGCTTGCACATACACTTAGGCCTCCTTGCGCAAGTTTGACTAACACTAAACGTTCTCAAAATTTCCAAAGCTATGTCCAGGACTAAAACTAATTATTTCTAGCCCAACGGTAACTAAACCCACTTAAGACTAAACACACACTAATCACACACTAATCGAGTTAGTCTAGGTCGGGGTCCAACACTTTGCATATTGAAGAAATGGCCCAGATGAAGGCTCACCCCGCTCCGTCGGTCGACTGCTCATGTCATGACCCGTTGGAGTTGTAATCAATAAACTCCTTCCAATTGAAGAAGCTGGCGAAGAAGTCACTTCATGAGATTTCTCCCCTACTGCGTTAAAACTAGTAGAAGAAGCCCCTACTTCTAGATCAGCTGCAGGTACCTCCTGTTCTGGCCCTGAGGAAGATGGAGGAACTTCTCATGTTGCTTCACAATCTGCCAATGAAAGACAAAAAGAAAGAGGGGTATGAATATGATCTTGCCAAAAATCAATATCAAGATTATTGCTACAAAATACCTTCTTCGACGACCGGCGGAATACTTTCTGCCTCCATGAGCTCATCCGAAACATCGTCAAAGGTTGCATCTATGGACGGCTTGAAGTCGTCAGAATCCTCTGGCAAGTCAGCTAACAAGAAAACAAAGCAACATGTTAGCAAATGACAGCACAAACAAAAAAGGAGGAAAAGCAAAAGAAATCATACCAGGTGAAGGATTTGGATCCACTCCAGAATCCCTTGGTTCTTCATCATATGCCGAAATTGGGTCCGTCATCGCCCCATCAGATGGAACCTCGGGCATCACCAAATGATCATCTTCTGCTAAAAGAAAGAAAGCGGCAGATCAAAAAAGAATCTCTCATAAACGAAAAGAAGTGGCAAAAGAAAGAAGGAGGATCATACCATCACAAGTAATCTCCTCTTCTAGGCTCCTCTTTTCTGAAGGTTCATTAGCAGCACCTGATACTTCCTCATCAATGGTAAGAGGGACTTCCAGATCAGGAGAGTCTTCGTGTCATCTCTTATTACGGCGTTGTCCTCTCTTCCTCTTGCTTCTGTGGATTGGTCTGCTCAAAGAACCCGCCCCGCTATCAAAGTCAGGACTTTCACTTAACTCCTCACCAGATGGTCTACTTTTCCTAGTGGACTATGTGGAAGCCTTTTTCCGCTCCGCTTGCATCCAAGCATCAATTTCGGCCTCCTCCAGTGCTAGCTATTTCAAGACCTCACGTGGTATTTCTTGTACAACTCCTGATCTAATGACGGCCTGATTACCGAGAAACCTATCTTAAGCTTCTCTCCAGAAAGGAAAGCCAAAACTTCCTCTCGTCGGACGCCATCTAATTTGCCAAGATCCTTCCTAGAAGACTGCTTTACATCAAGCTCCTTCTTGGAAAGCCCTCGATACACTGAAAAGCTCTCCATGAACCACTTCGTGAAACCGGCAATCCGGAAGTTAGGCAACTCAGGATAGGAAATCATGGCGGTAGTCTCCTCCGAACTATAAAAGGCCCATGCATTCCTCCCATCCTATAAACCTCCAAAACGCTTCACCATGGTTGAAGGCGCTCCAACAACGCCTTGAGAGAAGCCCAACTGCAACGCAAAACGTGAGGGGACATACAGCCGGATGTCGACAAAAAGATGTCTACGGTACACCATTGTACTAACTCGTTTGTTAAAAATCCACCTCTTTTCTGCATTGGTCAAAGAATAGTGCCTTCCCGACCCTGCCCTGGTGGAATCACGGGAGACACCAAAATCAAAAGCCTTCTTCCGCAGACCTAGAGAAAAATTCACTGAAGACTGCCCAATCTCGAAGTCCCTGAACCGTCAGATTCTCAAACAGGCAGACAAAAGAGATTCGGAAACGACTACTCCTCTAGCCAACCGAATCATGAATGGATCATCATCCTATGCAGCACCCAACTGATGGAAGCTAGGGCAGTGGTATACATACCACGAATAAAATATATGGGCTGAAAATACCCAATTTATAGGGAGCCCAAGCCAAACCAAGAAAGCAACAGCCTGTAGTTCGGTGCACAGATAGGAGTAAAGAGCAAGCGCCAAAGCAAGCCACTCTCTGAATGCCATCTGACAAGCAGAAAAAATACAATGTGGCCTTATGTGCGTACCATCTCCTCCAGCAAAAACAGCCTCACCAAGCCAGTAAATGAGGTAAACAGCGAGATCCCTCCGCAGTGCAATATCAGAACAAATGGCATTTGTACTCTGGAAGAAGCTCTTCAAATCTCCCTGCATGACAGAAGTCTTCTTCAAACCCGGATTCTTAGCTCTAGCTTCCCGGGTCATGTTGTCGGAAATCTCTCTATCAAAGAAGTTGGAAGACAGAGAACTAAAACTCTTCCAACTGCTGCACTTGACTTTCGAGCCCTCCTTTTCCTTCAAAAAATCATAGAAGACAATGAGCTGAAAGTATAAAAGCTGGAATTCCTCAAACTGCTCTTCGAGGACATTGTCGATAGGCATGAACTCCTCATACAGTCTACCAAGGATAGGCAGCCCGGTAATGGCACTCAACTCAGTCAAAGAAAAACCAATTTCACCATTCGTAACAACAAATGTGTTGGTTTGTGGAAGAAAAGATTCCAACATGGCCAAGAAGGCCTCGTCGGAAAAGTTCACGGTCTCCCTAAAAGCACGAACCGCATTGAAGATATCAGCCTCCTTCAGAATAGCACCACCAATCTACATGATGTGATCAGTCCAAGACTTCCAATCTAAGTCAGCGTTGAAACAGCCACGAAGCCGAAAGGGTTTTACCCAATTGCTGCCATCATCCTTGAAAATGCCAAGGCCCACCGGTCTCAAATCGACCGAAGGATGATCTGAACCTTGGTAGCCGCTGGCTGGCATCAGCATGTCCATACGGACAGGCAACTTCTCCGTATAACCAGAAGGGCCGCCAACAAAAACCCTGGTCTTGATCACATTAGTCCTCTTCACCCAGCTCGGAGGATCTTCCCTCTTAGGGCATGTGGGAGAAAGGCTCATGATCGAGATAGTGAGATCAAAGGTCGACCAGGTAGAAATAGTTCCCTCCTCACCATTTGCCGAGTAAGAGAACTAAAAACATCTCCTTTGGTATGTTAAGTTGTCAAGGACTGCGTCACCAAAGAAAAAGGTAGGCTTGGCCACGATGCTCTGATCGTCCATGACCTAAGGACGACTGCTTACCATAATCTTGTAGAATTCATCATCCTTGAAAGCGATCAATTGTTGTCTCGCCATATCACGGTTGAGGGAATCACATTCTTCCAAGTTCCTCTCGATGTACTGACCTTCTCCCAGGCCTGTTGTACCGCCACATTAGAAGATCTGGTAGAACAGCGAGGTGCATCAGTAACAGGCTGATAAGAGCCTAAAATGTACCATTTAGGCCCCTTAGTTTAGACTTTGATATACACTTTGATGTGATTAATGAGTTTAATTATGTTAGTTTCATATTTGCAGGTGTTCTAGGAGCGTTGGAAAGAAATTGGAGCAAGATGGAGAAATGGGCGAAAATCAGAAAAGACCGGTGCTGACTGGCACCAGGCGTTTGGACGCCCGGTCACACAGAGGCGTCCAGGACAAAAATTTGTCATGGCGTCCGGACGCCCGAACCGTCCGAGAGTCCATCTCATGCACGTTTTGAAGAGGTTTTTCATCCCAAAACCTATAAATAAAAGCCCAAACTCGTTTTTGGAGATACACAACTTGGGAGAAGGTCTAGAGCAAGGTTTTGGAGCTTTTGGAAGCACATCCATGGGGATTTCATCAGAAATTCATCGTCAACCTCTTGCCATGCGTAACTAAATCTTTATCTTTAGGTTGCGATGAAGCCCTAATCTCTTGTTTATGGTGATGTATAGGTTTAGGGTTTTATTTTAAACGCTTTTGGTTATATGACAAGATGTTAATCCATTGATTGGATTTTATTAATGCAATATCTCTTTCTTTGGTATTTTAATCTTATAGATTTGAATACTAAGTTATATAATGATGCTTGAATGAATGTGTTTGTTAGATCTAGGATAATCTATGCCATAGAGTTAGGTTATGCCTCGATTTACATCCACATCCCTTATTTGTTGACTCCGAAGGTTTGAAACCAGAACGGGTCTCTATAGCATTGATAGTGAAACCCTAGGTTTATACTTGCCATTGTGCGAGGTTAGAGTGGATTCGTACCCTGAGATCTTTTCTCTAATTGAGTCAACCCTGTCTTTTAATTTGTTAATTTAGGAAATTCAATCAATCAACCCAACAGTTCGTTTTCTAATAGGATTAGTTTAATAATCAGAACTTTGTTTTCTAATAGGATTAGTTTAGGAATTTCGGGAACAACACAACTTAGCCTTTTTGTCCCAGTGGATATGATACTCGGTTAACATCTTTGCTTTTGCAAGCAGAGAGAGTAGCAGAGAATAATTTATATTTGCAACCTTGTTTTAGGATTGGTCAAATTTTGGCGCTGTTGCCGGGGACAATTAGCATGGTTGTTTGTTTCTTTTAATTCTAACATTAGTTTAGCTTTTTCAATTTCTTTTTATTTTACTTTACCATCTTTTCTCACACCTCTACTATTCTTACTGCAGGCTATTGATTCTAACTAGAGAATCCTAAGGTTTATGCAGGACCCTAGAGCACTGTTGACAACTTGAAAGTCCTACTCAATTAAAAGGTCGATTATACCTGGAGCACGGTAAGCCTAGACTTTCTTATTCTTTTCATATAATTGCAGTAAGTTTTGTGTGTGCATGCTTGGTCATCGCTCTTGTCATCCAGATGTGATTTCTCTAGACCAAAATTTAGAGCGAGTCCTTAGAAAAATTAGATCATCTAAACACCATTCTGCTGTCTCACACACAAATTCACTAATGGCTGAGGGAAGAGAAGAAGATGGGGGTCCTGAGGCTCCACCTCTCTGACCCTTGAAGGAGCACTATACTCCTTCAGAATAAGCGTCAGTCCCGCTCATTTTGTGAGTGATTGTCCTGCAGCACCCCAATTTCCTGAATTTGTGCAAGAGCAGGTGAATGCCGCTCAGGGGTTCTCCAAACCGGGTAATGATCCTTATTCAAATACTTACAGCCCGAGATGGCGCAGTCGCCCCAATTTTTCATGGAAGTCGCCCGATCAAGGCACTTCTTTCTCTCAAATAGGAAATAAGCCTAATTTTCAATACAATCATGCGGCCTGTCGTTCCCAACAATCGTACCAGCCACCCCACCCTCAACCACCTCAAAGAAACCCATCATTTGAGGAGACAGTACTGCAAGAGCTAAAGGAGCTCAAAGCAGGTAATCAACTAGTCCACTCTCATTCTCAGTCCATAGCCAAGCTAGAGGCCCAGATGGGCCAAATAGTTATTGCTCTTAATAGAAGAGAAGAGGGCCGTTTACCTAGCCAACCCACTGTCAACCCTAAGAATACTTTTGAGGTGGGAAGTAGCTCGCAACCTCATGACACTTATCATGAGGAACCTAAGGTGGTTGTCACGCTGAGGAATGGGCGTGAGGTCGAGACTAGGCCTGAGGAGCCTACGAAAACTATTAGAGAGTCTGCCCCAAACCCCAAAATCTCTAGGGTGGAAAAGAGTCCGAAGGAAAAGGAGGTCAGCCCTTCCACTTCTTCATCTATTCCGGCTGTGGCACCCACTTATGTGCCTAAAGCCCCTTTCCCTACTTTTCTGGACACACCCTCTCCCTTCGGGAAAAAAGGAGCAACCATGGATGAAATGTTAGATGTGTTCAAGCAAGTAAAGATCAATCTACCTTTGCTGGATGCTATCAAGCAAGTGCCTTCATAAGCGAATTTTCTAAAAGACTTGTGCACTTGGAAGCACAAATCCAAACCTAATGTGTCCAAAAAGGTCCTGCTCACCGAGTAAGTGAGTTCCTTAATTCAGCATGACAATCCTCCCAAGCTGAAAGATCCTAGCACCCTCACTGTAACTTGTACAATCGGGAGTCACATCATTAATCATGCTTTGCTAGATCTTGGAGCTAGTGTCAATCTCTTGCCTTACTCACTATATGAGCAAATTGGGTTGGGCGAGTTGAAACCCACAACGGTCACTTTACAACTTGCTGACAGATCCGTCAGGGTGCCCCGGGGTATAATTGAGGATGTTCTTGTCAAAGTGGACAAATTTCTTTTTCCCGCTGATTTCATTGTCCTTGACACAGAACCAATGCCAAACCTGTGGAAACAAACTCCAATCATCCTCGGCCGCCCCTTCTTGGCCACAGCTAATGCAACCATTAACTGTCGCAACGGAGTTATGGATGTTTCTTTTGGCAATATGAAAGTCAGGCTGAATGCTTTCAAGGCCTCTCATCAACCTCCGGAAAAGGACGACTGCTTCATAGTCGATGTTGTTATGAGCTAGTTGATGAAGCCATCCCTTATATTTTAACTGAGGATCCCTTAGAGGCTTGCTTATCCCATTTCAGCTATGATGACTATGATGTTGACCATTCGATTACCGAGGTCAATGCCCTTTTGAATGAGGTAGCTATGCTGGACTTTCCCCCATGGAGGGCAAAGATCGAGCACCTACCTCCACTTTCTAAAGCACCAGCCCCTCCCTCGATTGAAGTTCCCCCCAAACTTGAGTTAAAACAACTTCCTGCTACACTCAAGTGTGTTTATCTTGGCCCAAAGGATACATTGCCAGTCATCATTGCTTCTGATCTATCTGATGATCAGGAAGGTTAGCTCTTGGATGTGTTACAAGAGCACAAAAGTGCAATCGGCTGGTCTGTAGCCGATTTGAAAGGCATTGACCCCTCCATCTGCATGCACCACATTCATTGCGAAGATGACGCGAAACCGTCACGTGAGATGCAACGTCGTGTAAATCCTAACATGAAAGAGGTTGTCATGAAAGAAGTACTGAAGCTTCTTGATGTAGGTATTATATACCCAATTTCTGACAACAAGTGGGTGATGTTGGAATATAGGTGGGCCATTTAGAAAGGTTTCAAAAAATTTTGATCCACTTAATGCAGGGATCAACTATCTAGAAGGCAATAAACCCAATCCAGGATGCAATCCCTCAAACTCATAAACCATGTACAGCAACATAACCTATCTAGAAGATAGAAAATAGCACCTAAACATGCAACCACGAAATCTACAATATACAAAGATGTAGATTATACATTTGGAGCTTAGTTGTGCTCAAATGGAGAATTTGAATTCTTTCTTTGATGATGAACACCTTCACTTAATCAAATCAGAATCTCCAACACCTTTTGATCTTCCAAGCTATGACTCGTATCAGATTCTCTTTTCTTAAGAAGATGGTGGAATCTCTAAGAGAAAAACCCTAGAGGAAACTAGAAGAGAAACTAGAAGAGGGAGAGGAAGAGGAGTATGCAACACTTGCACAAAAGGGGCTTGGGCGTGAATTCCAAGATGGAATTAATGCATGGGGACATCCAAGGCACTCCTCTCCCCTTTTTGTATCACTTAAGCAACCACCTCATTCTAATTGAAATAGAAGTCTTACTTCCACAACAATTAGTTGCTTACAAAATCACTATAAGAAGTCTTACTTCAAATATGATTAGTAACTTTCTCTATTTCTAATTAAAATAGAAGTCTCACTTCCATTAATAATTAGTAACTTACTATTACCACTATTAGAAGTCTCACTTCAAATAGAAATAGTAACTTTCTATTTCCTTTTAGAGTTCTACTATAATTAGTATCTTTATAATATCTTGGGCTAGCGTGGGGACCACTAGGGATTCCTTAGAAAGCTGGCTCCAACTGGGACACGTGACCCCACATCTCATGTGCAATCCGGGCCTATAGTTAATTGCAAATAACTCCACTATATAAATGCAATTGCACTCCAGTCTTAGGAATAAATTACAATGAAGACCCTAAACTTCCACATTACCACAAGTAGGCCCCTCCATCTATATTCATGGATCAATTGGACCTGTCCACCAAATTAGATCCATATCTTATTATCCTTGAGCCCCAATTAATTATAATGATCATTTGGTACCGATCCAATTAACTCTTAATTGGAATGGGAGCGCACTTACCAATGATAAATCCATTAATTGGCACAAGAGGATATTAAACATAGATTCCATCTTGACCATTGAATCTTCTCACAGCTCTACTACCACGTACCCAAATCACCGAGGTGTTGACCTATAATTGGCCTCACTCATTGGTGACTCAAAGCAAATGAATAGATAGAAACTTGAGTTCATTAATGTCTCAGGATTATGAGCCTATTGCTAGGGGATTATGAAAGCAGACCTTAAAATAAAGACAGTGTATATAAGGTGCTTCTTATGGTCCTTCAATACATCCAATGTACCAACACCATGATCTAGAATCTTACATTCCGATGATCGAGACAAATCACACTATCTCATAGTGATCAAAGTGCTGCAACCTTGTCAGATGAGATGTCCAATCTCATCACTAGTTATGAAGATATTTAAGTATAAGATTTGCAATACATCTCTCCTGTATGTGGATCTCATCCATACACATGTATTACATCTAGTATACTTGTGGACTCCGGTTCATCTCATGAACCATTATGTCATTTGTATTGGTTATGTGCAATTATATAATTAAACACCATTCATCTCATGAAAGGAAAGCATGATTGTATTGATAAATAAAGAAATGAATCAATTTATTACATCATATACTTGGTATTGAGACCATCAAAACTAACAGGTGAGCCCCACTCAGGTGGTGCCAAAGAAGTCTGGCATCACGGTTGTGGAAAATGAGAACGGGGAGCTAATTCCCACACGAACCACTACTGGGTGGCGCGTCTGCATTGATTATCGAAAGTTAAATTCCATGACCCGAAAGGACCACTTTCCCCTACCTTTTATTGACCAGATCTTAGAAAGGTTAGCTGGCCAAAGTTTTTTTTGTTTCTTGGATGGTTATTCCGGATATAACCAAGTGGCCGTCTATCCCGATGACTAGGAGAAAACAACTTTCACTTGTCCTTTCGGTACATTCCATTTCCGGCGGATGCCATTCAGACTTTGCAATGCACCCGTGACTTTTCAACGGTGTATGATGTCTATTTTCTCAGACATGGTGGAGAAATTCTTAGAGGTGTTCATGGATGATTTCTCTGTTTTCAGACCTTCATTTGATGAATGTCTCCATAATTTGGCAAAGGTACTGAAACGTTGTACTGAGACAAACTTGGTCTTGAGTTGGGAGAAAAGTCATTTCATGGTGCGAGAGGGCATCGTTTTGGGGCATATCGTTTCCGCTAGAGGCATTGAGGTGGATAAGGCCAAGGTTGATCTTATATCCAAACTTCCACCTCCCTCGTCGGTTAAGAAAGTTCGTTCTTTCTTGGGACATGCAGGGTTTTACCACAGATTTATTAAAGACTTTAGTAAGATTTCTTGACCCTTGTGTGCATTGCTCACCAAGGAGGCCTCTTTTGTCTTTAATGAGGCTTGCATGCAAGCTTTTGAGAAGCTTCGTGGGGCCCTGTCCACCACCCCTATCATTCAGTCACCGGATTGGGCCCATCCATTTGAGATTATGTGCGATGCTTCCGACTATGTTGTCGGTGCAGTCCAGGGCCAACGGGTGAACAAGGTTCCACATGTCGTCTATTATGCTAGCAAGACCCTCTCCGATACCCAACTGAAGTACACCACGACGGAGAAGGAATTGTTAGCTGTTGTGTTTGCCTTGGATAAATTTCGGTCTTATTTGTTAGGATTGAAAGTCGTAGTGTTCACAGACCATGCTGCACTGCGGTACTTAATCTCAAAAAAGGACACTAAGCCAAGATTGATTAGGTGCATTCTTTTACTTCAAGAATTGGACTTTGAGATTCAGGACAAGAAGGGTTCCAAAAACTGTGTAGCTGACCACCTATCCCGGATCTTGGTGGAAACTACAGAAGACACCTTACCCTTGCATGACTCATTTCCAGATGAGCAATTGTTTACGGTGTCCCAAAATCATCCCCCTGGTATGCTCATATTATGAATTATCTAGCAGTGGGGGCGATTCCTTTAAATTGGTCCAAGCAAGATAAGGATTGTTTCTTCTCCCAGGTAAAGATATATTTTTGGAAGGATCCTGAACTTTTCAAGTTCTGTCCAGACCAAGTGATCAGGCAATGTGTACCCAAGAGTGAATATAATAGTATACTTACTTTCTGTCACTCTCTTGCATGTGGAGGGCATTTCAGTGGGAAGAAAACTGCTGCAAAAGTTTTACAGAGTGGCTTCTATTGGCCCACTCTTTTTCGAGATACTCATCAATTTTCCAAAACTTGTTTGCGCTGTCAGCAAACAGGTAACATGTCTAGGAGGGACATGATGCCCCTACAACCGATTTTTATTGTAGAAGTTTTTGATGTGCGGGGCATCGATTTTATAAGACCGTTTCCGCCGTCTTTTGGTTTTCAATACATTCTAGTGGCAGTTGATTACGTGTCCAAGTGGGTGGAAGCGGCTGCTACTAAGACTAATGACCACAAAGTTGTGGTCAAATTCCTGCAAAGCAATATTTTTAGTCGCTATTGCTGTCCGCGAGCAATGATAAGTAATGAGGACACCCATTTCGTGAATAAACACTTCGAGGTGCAGGTAAAGAAGTACTCCATCACACACAAGGGAGCTACACCTTATCATCCTCAAACTAGCGGCCAAGTAGAAGTGACCATTAGGAAGGTGAAGCGTATTTTGGAAAAAATGGTGAAGCCCAACCACAAAGATTGGTCTTTGCAGTTAAATGATGCTTTGTGGGCTTACCATACTGCTTACAAGACTCCAATTGGTATGTCCCCCTACCGATTAGTGTTTGGCAAGGCTTGCCACTTGCTAGTGGAACTCGAGCACCGCGCCATGTGGGCCATCAAGCAATTCAATTTTGATATGGCCGCTACCGGTTCTACTCGGAAACTCCAACTCAATGAGTTAGAAGAGATTCGGAACGAAGCCTACATTAGTTCCAAAATTTACAAGGCTCGGACTAAAGCTTTCCATGACAAACACATTTTACGAAAGTCCTTTGAGCCGAATCAAAAGGTGTGGCTTTTCAATTCCAAGTTGCGACTCTTTCCAGGTAAATTGCGGTGGGATGGACCGTATGTGGTAACCAAGGTTTTTGATCATGGTGCAGTAGAAATTCGCAACCCCAACACTGGGGGTTTTCTTAAGGTAAATGGTCAGCGGTTGAGACCCTATATTGAGGGTATTACTGCAGGTGAAGTGGTGGAGTCCATTGTTTTATTGGACCAGTCCTATCTTATGGGCTGAAAGTACTCGACGTCTGGCTGACAACGTTAAACCAAGCTCTTGCGAGAGGAAACTCGAGTGTAGATAGAGTCGTAGAGTTGGTGTCAGTGTCTTTTCGTCCTTTGTTGTCAAAATTGAATCCATTTTGAGTCGTCCATGTTGGAGGAGGGGGATACCTTTAGGTGGTTGGTCCCCACCTTTGAGAGAGAGAGAGAAAAAATCTGGAATGGGGCGTCCGGACGCCCGGGTCAGGCATCCTGCTCTCTGGAATGGGGCGTCCGGACGCCATACCAAATGCCCGAAATTTTTTTACAAGGCCTGCTCTCTATCTGACGCCCGGAGATGGGCGTCTGGATGCCGGAATTTCAAAAAACAAGCTTGACGCCCGGAGCTGGGCGTCTGGACACCGGCAATTCAAAAAAAAACAAAAGAAACGTGGGACACATCCTAGCAGCCCCTTCCCCATTCTTTTTTTTCCTCCTCTTCCAACCCCCCTTTTTCTTTCTTTCTCCCATAACCAACCCTCACCACCACATACACAACCACCGCCCTCCTCCTCCACTTTTCTCCACCACCATTGCATTCCTCTCCTTTCCCTCTTCCATTCTATCTCAGTCTTCTATCAAACAAGTACCACCGGAACCTACATTCCTGCCGGCAACGTCACTCTTTCCGGTTAGATCTACTGCCGCTTGAGGCTCTCCAACTATTTGACGCACTTGGGTTCTCTTCCCCACGAGCTCTTCTATGCGCCGGCGGTGCCCGTTTGTCTCTGGCCAACTTTTCCAGTCATCTTCTCCGACGACCTCACCGGAGCTCTGGCGAGCAATTTGTGGGTAATTTTTTTTAATTGTTTTTCTTTACTTTTCTTTTTCTTATATATTTTGCAATTGTGTTAAGTTGTTTTAGGTTTGTTTTCCCTTATTCATTGTCCCTTCCACTTACAAAAAAAAAAACAAAAACACAATGTTTCGAAGGGGGAGAAGTAAGTCCAAGGCCCCTGCAGATGAGGGTTCCTCCAATCCACAACCCCACAAACAGAGTGCATCCACTCCTACTCTTGAACAACCATCTGCAGAATGGGCCAATCGACCCTTAGATAGGCAAACCGCATTTCATTTGCATTTTTTCGGCACCGACCAATCCACAAGTTGGGCGGTTCAGCAATTACATTTGCGTCAATTGACGGTTCTATGTGGAACTTTTCCATCCGCATACCCCTATTTGGTACTTCTTTTCTACCAAAATTTGGAAATAACGGGGCAGAATGGCAATGTCTTGTCCTCCACCATTGATGGACATGACGTTACTGTGACTATGGAGGACATTACCCATGCCCTCAGCTGTAACCCAGGTGCGGGTGACTTTCCATTTTTTCCAGCCACCCCCATTGTGGCCAGTATCACAAATGAGATGTGTGGGGTTCGGTTTAGCAAGGCAAACTACACGAGCACTCGTCGTAGTTACTCGCCCCAGAGGATGTGGCTGATCGATCAAGTGCTGCGTGTCAATGTATTTCCCACGCATCACAAGGATGAGAGGAGGGGGGACTTCCTCGTGGCTTTGTACGCTATCCATGGTGGATACACAGTATCTCTCCCGCGTATGATTTTTCAAGAAATGTGCAAAGTCTATAGGCTCTTTGAAGAGACTAAAAAAGATCCGGAGAATAAGAGGCCTTTGCCTTTTCCTCATTTGCTCACCATGTTACTTCTCAATCGTTCGGGCCCCTTGGTTGTCCCCTATCCCATTTCACCTAATGAGGACTCTATCCCTTGCTCTAACCTATATGGTGTGGTGCGATGGACACAGAGTGTCCGGACCATTTTGCGTAATATGCAGCACACTCACCTTGCTATGATGCCGGGAGTAGACGCACCTGTGGCTGAGCCACCAGTGCCACCTCAAGCCCCTCCTGTTGTACACCCTCCTGCGGGGCAGGCTGACCCGTTTTACATGACCTATGCCCAGTACGAGGCTATCCTCCAAGGTCAGCAGACCCTCCAATCGCGTCAGGTGGCTTTTGAGTCCCGCTTTGAGGACTTTGTCACTAGTACTACAGACTCTCTTTTCGAAATGCGATCTTTAATGAGAGGTTTGCGTGGCCTTTCCCCTCCTCACAGAGATGATCACATGCACGATGGAGGTGGAGGGGCTGGCCATGACGAGGATGGGGAGGATGATTGAGGCTGTTTCTTTTTCTTTTTACGTAGCATTTTCTTTTTAGTTTCTCTATTTGTGTTTCTAGATTGTTGCTAACATTTTGCAGGTTCTTTAGTGCAAGTTGGGGGGTCTACCCGACTTTTCTTTACTATGCATCTTTTTGTTAAGCATTACCTAGGTGATATCCCTCATTTTCCTTTACTTTCATTGTCCTTTATCCTTTATTTTGTGTTTAACATTGTGGACACTATTACATTCAGTTAGGGGGTGGGGTATTCGCCTTTGGAGTAGTCTAGGGGTAGTTTTTAGCAGTTTTTAGTTCTTTTTACTTGTAGTATTTTCCTTTAGCTTCATTTTAAAAAAAGGAGTTTTTGCTAGTTTTGTTAGTCGTTCGGGAGATTTCTAACCGGGTTCTGATGAAATGAAGATACCCTGATTTTTGGAACTTTTTGTGAGGAAAAAGAGAAAAATGATTCACTATCTTGTTTTAGGAAAGAGTTTTTGACAAATTGTTGAATTATTGATCTCTCACTTAACACGTATTATATAGAAAATGTGAAATGTGAAACTATGATTTCCATACTAGTGAAAACTTCAGAACAATTATGATGGAAAGTTGACCCTCGGTCGTACTTAAGTCGGGCATATTGAAAAACAATAGTGTGAAAGCCACCACAAATGCCTTGAGAGGAATCATGTTAACTTTTACTGAGGTTCAGTGGCCCATCATTCTTAAAGAACAAGATGTGTTTTCACGGAAATTTTTAGTGGATCGTTTTATGCTTTCATGCTTCTATATGTACACAATTTTCACCGTGCACGATTAATTTTCCCAGCATGATTTTGAGGATTTGTGACCAAAAGATAGGATTTGTGAACCACATTTGAGTTGTGTATTGAAAACCCCAAAATCAGGAATATCCGGTGTTCGTAGATACCTTTGTGGAAAATACTCCCTGTATTTCTTTTATGTTTCATGAATTTTGTGGGTACATTCACTGCAAACCCTCACGAGACTATAACTCGTCCTCTAAGGGGAACTTAGAGGTTTAAAGGCTTGCTGCACATGCTTAGTGCAACTGTGATCCCTACGTAAGTGGCCTTAGTTAGTCTTTCTTTTTGTTTTAGCTTTGCTCGGGTCTAACAAAGTATAAGTTGGGGGGTGTAATAAGAGCCTAAAATGTACCATTTAGGCCCCTTAGTTTAGACTTTGATATACACTTTGATGCTATTAATGAGTTTAATTATGTTAGTTTCATGTTTGCAGGTGTTCTAGGAGCGTTGGAAAGAAATTGGCGCAAGATGGAGAAATGGGCGAAAATCAGAAAAGACCGGTGCTGACTGGCACCGGGCGTTTGGACGCCCGGTCACACAAAGGCGTCCAGGACAAAAATTTGTCATGGCGTCCGGACGCCCGGACCGTCCGAGAGTCCATCTCATGCATGTTTTGAAGAGGTTTTTCATCCCAAAACCTATAAATAAAAGCCCAAACTCGTTTTTGGAGATACACATCTTGGGAGAAGGTCTGGAGCAAGAATTTGGAGCTTTTGGAAGCGCGTCCATGGGGATTTCATCAGAGATTCATCGTCAACCTCTTGTCATGCGTAACTAAATCTTTATCTTTGGGTTGTGATGAAGCCCTAATCTCTTGTTTATGGTGATGTATAGGTTTAGGGTTTTATTTTAAACGCTTTTGGTTATATGACAAGATGTTAATCCATTGATTGGATTTTATTAATGCAATATCTCTTTCTTTGGTATTTTAATCTTATAGATTTGAATACTAAGTTATATAATGATGCTTGAATGAATGTGTTTGTTAGATCTAGGATAATCTATGCCATAGAGTTAGGTTATGCCTCGATTTACATCCACATCCCTTATTTGTTGACTCCGAAGGTTTGAAACCAGAACGGGTCTCTATAGCGTTGATAGTGAAACCCTAGGTTTATACTTGCCATTGTGCGAGGTTAGAGTGGATTAGTACCCTGAGATCTTTTCTCTAATTGAGTTAACCCTGTCTTTTAATTTGTTAATTTAGGAATTTCAGTCAATCAACCCAACAGTTCATTTTCTAATAGGATTAGTTTAATAATCAGAACTTTGTTTTCTAATAGGATTAGTTTAGGAATTTAGGGAATAACACAACTTAGCCTTTTTGTCCCAATGGATACGATACTCTGTTAACATCTTTGCTTTTGCAAGCAGAGAGAGTAGCGGAGAATAATTTATATTTGCAACCCTGTTTTAGGATTGGTCACAGGCTCTTTGTCGTTGTTCGTTTTGGAGGAACTTCCTGCAAAGGATGGAAAAGAAAAGATCAATCATCACCAAAATGACAGAATTTTGCTAAAAAATTCTAGCAAAATTTTGGCATGATTCCTAGGCAATTCCGAAAAAAAGGGAAACACCCCAAAAAGATAGGAAGCTTGAAGATGAGCTCAACACCACTACAAGCTCATAGTCAGTGGAAGATTCTAAGAGAACATTTAAACTCAAACATTGCTGCGATATCAAGCCAGTCTTATCAAATTTCCTCAAACATTGCTGCGAGCTCCAAACTCCAAAACTTGCAAAGCTCCTCAAAATCCCGCAAGACTAAGAAAGGGCTCAACATTGCTGCGAGCTCCAAATCTCAATACTTGCAAAAGATTTCCAGGTATACATCATCATGCTTCCAAATCAATTTACTAAAAATATGCATCAAATAAAATCATCATGCATTAGATGTTAGGAAAACCTTAACCAACGCTTGACCAATTCCAACCCAACTAGGTCAAAAACAATCAAACTTTGTCCAAGTCAAAACTCATGTTGGCTTGACCTAGAAACTCTAGCCTTTTGTTTGATACATAAAATTAAAAATAAAAATGAATGAACATCTTGAAATTGCATAACCTCATTATCATGGTGAGCAAAAAGAGAAAAGAGAGAGAGAAACCTCTTCAAAAAAAAATTCTAGGCTGGCCCATAGGCCGTGGCCCACTGCCACGTGGCAGTACGGCCAGGTTCATACATAGAAAAAAAAAGAGAAAGAGAAAAGGAAAAGAAAAGAAAGAAACTTTTTATACTTCTACATGGAGTTTCTTGTGAAGGAAGAAAACTTACTTGAAGCCATGGATGGAGAAGAAAGAGAACTTGAAGATTGTTGAAGAAAAAGAGAAGTTCTTGATCTTGGAGCACTCTTGAAAAGTTTTGCAAAAAAGAAAGCAATAAGGGCAAGAGATCCAACCTCCTTTGCTTTTATAAAAGAGAGCAAACCAAAAGAGGAAAGAAGGAGAAAACCAAGGAGGTAAATGCTAAAAATTAGTAACCTTTCCAAAAAGAAAGTAGATTTGAGATATTCTCTCCTAAAGAGAAGATTCTTTGAGAAATTCTATCCAAAAAGAAAGGGAATGAGAAATATTCTCTCCCAAAGAAAGATACTTTGAGAAAATCTCTCCCAAAATCAATGAAACTTGAAAGATTCTCTCCAAGTAAGGATATTTTTAGATATTCTCTACCCAAAGGAGATATTTTTAGATATTCTTTACAAATTAACACCATATGAGATCTAAGCCATCTCCAAAGCTTAAGGTCCCAAGGGTTTGCCCATATGAGCCTAGTTTGACCACCTAGGCACTAAAAGTGGCTTTTAGTCAAAAATCCCTCTTACCAAGAGCATACAGAAAAAAAATGGTTCCAAGCCTCTTTTGAGTTGATTGGACCATACAAAAATTTTCTCAAGCCTCATGAGCTTCCAAAAATCCAAACCATCCAACCCCATGTACCAAATTAAGCCAAAATCTTGAAATTAACATTCCACAAAAATCCAAACCTGACCCCCTAGCTTGCCACATACAGCTTGTTAGGTCACAAGGTCAAAACCAAAACCAAATCTGACCCCCCCCCCCCCCAACTTGCTACATACAGGTTGTTGGGTCACAAGGTCAAAATCAAAAATCAAACCCCGACCCCCTAACCTGCCACATACAGCTTGTTAGGTCACAAGGTCAAAAAACCAAAAAACCCTCTTGACCGCCTAATGCGCCACCTACAACTCTTAGATTCACAAGATCAAAAGGAAAACCCAAAATACAAAACCCAAATCCAAATCCCTCATGTCATTTTAAAACTTTGCCTTGAGATGGTACACAATCCCTCTCACTACCATAAAATCCCCTTGGAAACTCAAAAGGCTACTTTACCAAAAAGAAAACTGCTCAAAGACTCTTGGTCAAGTCAGAAATTCTCCTTCAAAGTTCTCTTCGAGGCACATCGACTTTGACACTAATGCCACTCATCACTGTACCTCGAGGGGGCATTTGTTGACACCAAAAAATGTCACTTTGCCTCTTCAACATCGAAAGCTACATGAAGTCACATCCTACCACAAACAGCCAATGCCACTTCAAGCGTCACATCTTGTCAGAACCAAACAAAAACTGTAAGATTCTTCAAGACAGTCAAAAGAGAGGTGCACCTGAAGTTTCAGGCCATGTCAACATCATTTGGTCTAACTTCACTCTTGTAGCTGAACAGGCGCTCCTGGCGGCGACAACGTCGAAAACATCAAAACTTTCATCAGAGCCGACGGATGGTCTCAAAATAGCTCCAAAAGGCTCCGTGTCAAATTTCAAGTCAAACCGACAACATTTGACCCTCCATCAACCCTCGAGCATTAAAATCAAGCCTCTCGATGGCGAGAACCACCAAGGCCATCACTCATCAAACAAAGCACACGGGTGGCTTCAACGTGCTTCTAAAGGGTTGCACGTCAAATTTCAGGTCATTCTGACGACGTTTGACCCAACTTTGACGCTTGGGAACAAAATCAAGCCCCCGGGCGGCGGAGCTTCCCGGGACTATGACTTCCAAATCGGAGCTAATGGATCATCTCAAAATAGGCTCCCTGTCAAATTTTAGGTCAATCGAACATTGGTTGGCAGCACATCAAAGCGCAACATCTCCCTCGCAACAAAATCGAGCTTACTGGCGACAGGACCCCACACAACTCCAAAACTCAAACAAAAGCCCATGGTTGGTCCTATCTACTGCTTAGGAGGCTTCACCTCAAATTTCGGCTCATTCCGAGATCATTTGACCTAGTTTTGACTCTTGACGAAAAATCGGCTACAAAGTCTTCGGCTTTTTCAAAAAATAGGAAACTTTGTGCTCTGGTTTGCATGGCTTTTCGTCAAGTTTTCTTTAGGAGAATCAAGCCAATAAATAAGGGAAAATATCAAGAAAAATACAAGAGAAAAAAGGATCGAAAAACGACCGAAAAAATGATGACCAAAATGGGGGAAAAAACCCATGGTCGATGGCAGCGACCCTGGAAATCTGGGTCGCCGGTTTTCCGCCGAAAGGGCCGTTTTTCCGACCCTTTTCGCGTTTCAAGAATTTTGGCCTTGTGGTTTTCTGAAAATCGGATTTTTGGTGCTCGAAATCAGCTGATCTTCACCAACATCTCGGATCTACCATCAAGAGCATGCGATCATCTTTGTACGCTTCAAAATTGTCTACCTGCCAACCAAGAAAGTACACTTTATGCCCGACCGATCGAGAAATCGACAGCACAGATGTTGCTGGCCCACTGGTATTAGACAATGTCTGAAGCTGCATCATCATCCGATATCAAACAACATGTGGATCCATCAGCGATCATCGCAAGAAGAATTCCAAAAGACACGGTACGGCCCATGACTCTTCGAGCGCCCTGCCAACCAATTAATGAAGCTAAAAGACTGTTTCATGGCAAGTTAATGTGGTCATTAACTCATTATTTTGAACGGCCCAATCAGATTCAAGGAAAAAGGAGTTACAAGTCCTAGTAATCATGGCAATAAATCATGAAACTCCCCTCATCATGGTAATTAAAGGCGATTAAATGCTCATCATTCTCCATCAGCCAATCATATTCTAGGAAAAAGGAGTTACAAAATTAAGAAATAAAAACTTGTAACTCCTCTCATCATGGAGCATCAATGTCATCAATGCTCATAAACCCACCTTATGGCCACTAAAAGCCTATAAAAGGGAGGTCATTCCAAGAAGAAAGGGTCCAGAAAGACATCCAAGAAAAATCCCGAAGAATTCTCGAAGAAATCTCTGCACAAACAAGCTTTCCTTCTTTGAAGAAACTCTGCTGTAAAAAATAAAATAAAATAAACACAAGGTGATAGAAGTCCTATGGGGGGCCACCCCCCGAAGGTTCCTCTCCTTCTGTCCAACATGGCCTAAATGCGGCTTTTCAGCTCATTTACTCAGTTTTTTATTGGATGTAGGACCTTCCCTTGGCCTTTATCCTCTAAAAATCTGAGGTTAGAGCCAAGCCAAAAGAATTAAAGCATCATATGTTGTCATCTGAAGGACGATGGTGAAGGCCACACAGGACTTACAACCGTCGATCTGAACGAGTCCCCACAATCTCCTGAGAAGTTAGATTCATTTTCTTACTTTTCTATTGTATTTTGTATTTTTTTTAAAGAGACAAAAAAATCACAATTCTTGTCTTTCATTATTGATGAGATTTGAAAATCGCCTTCTACGGCAAAACCGCCTTTCACAGCACAAAAGAAAAACTGTCTTTCACCGCAAACAAAATGAAATCGCCTCTCACGGCATTTAAAAAAAAATTGTGTCTCTTTCTTAAAAATATATGTGCAATGGAAAGTTAGAAAAAAGAGTGAATTTCCTTTCTACTTGTGAAGGTGAATCTTCGGACCACCACTTCAAATTCCAAGTAGAATATAAAATCTGGCATACCTATACAAAAAAATGTTGATTCTCGCTTTTCTCCTCCGCCGGACCCCGGCAACCCCGGGGCGGAAGGAGAGAACAAAAGCCAGGTCCATCAGACGCTGTCAATAGGCATGAACTCTGTTAGAGATTTTGTGTTGTCACGCCCCCGAACCAGAACCTCGGGGGCGGGAATGGGATTAAAGCATAAATGTATTTTACTTCTCCCAAGATCCGCGTGTGTGAAGACAACACATTCTGAATATTTTGCGGAAGCTTTTGTGGCGTTGCGACCCGAAGTCCGTGGCCATCGGATTCCGCGTCGCACTCAACCTTTAGCATATAGCTATTATATCAAGAATCATATCAGACTGGAGTAACCATCACAATAAATTACAGAGCTGACAGTAACAGGATATTACATTCCCAAATATGTTCAAGTTACAATTATCAATGTACATTAATTAAGAGTCCCAAGAAAAGGCTAATAAAAGCCATACAACAATAAGCTATAAACTACTACCCAAATGTGACGTAGCTCCGATGTCAAGCTCAATGTCTACATGACATAGCCGACAAACCAACCTGCAAGGCATGGCTCCACAGCCACCAAAAACACTCAACTCGGGGCGAAGAAATCTGAACCTGAGTACCAAAAGTAGTGGGTCAGACACGACGGTCTGGCAGGTGGATGAAAAGATAACAAATATATCGAAGAATAAAACATATGATAAATCATGCTATTCGATCAAATGCTGCATATAATTAAACGGGAGCAAAGTCGGGAATCTCGGGGAAAACCTGTATTCATTTCAAGCATGGGTAAAACATGACTATCTAATAAAACATGTGTTCGTTTACATCATCTATAATCATAGATATTTGACAATCGGGTGTTCGTCTAAAACATGTATAAATATAGTGGTATGGCAAAACAACGTTCATTTGAAACTTAAGTAAAAACATAAGTATACAACAAACCAGGTATTCATAGCAGTCTAGCAAAACCAATGTCCATTTGAAACCTATGTAGAAATGCGGATATTTAACAAACCGGATATCGTTTAAAACAGGTATAAACGTAGGGATCTGGCAAACAAGTGTCATTTGAAACATATTTCAAAGCATGGATATTTAACGAATCGGGTAATCATTTAAAACAGGTATAAACATAGGAATCTGGCAAACGCGTGTCGTTTAAAACATGTTTCAAAGCATGGATACTTAACAGATCGGTATCATTTAAAAACAGGTATAAACATAGGAATCTGGCAAACGCGTGTCGTTCAAAACATATTTCAAAGCATGGATACTTAACAAATCGGTATCATTTAAAAACAGGTATAAACATAGGAATCTGGCAAACGCGTGTCGTTTAAAACAAGCTCGGATATTTAACAATTCGGGTATTCCTTTAAAACATGCGTAATCATATAAATCTAGCAAAATCATTGATCGTTTGAAACGTATGTAAAAGCATGGGTATTCACCCAACCGGCATTCATTTAAAACATGTGCGGGTACGAAGAACAGAAGACCATATAATAATAACTGAATTTACATTGGAGAATATTAACACTTGTTTAAATAACAACTTTCATAAAGGAAACAAATCATTTATCGGAAAGCAAGTAAGCAATATAAAACATGTCGGGTATCCAAGGAAATCGGGAACTGGCAAGATGGCAATCACAAGAAGCTAAGTCCTCTATCACCGAAGTGACAAGAGTATAACGGGACGTTGGTCTCAGTCACACAAGGTGAGGAGACTCAACGCAAAACATATATACAATATAAATATACAGGAACGGGACCACGGTAGCGAACCGGGTATCGGGACGGGACCACGGCAATAACTGGGTATCGGGATCCAAACTGCAGCTGGCGGGACGGGAGGGGATCTCCAAGTCAGTGGATCAGACTGACAAGGTTCCCAAGCTTAGTGATGCCGACTCATACGTCAAAACCAATCGAGACATATGCAAGTAAATCAAGTACAGTAATTAAACGGGTAAAACGGGGGTGCTCAAGGGCACACTGTCACTTCATATCGGGCAATACATTTCGGGACAAATAACTGTTACTAGTGTAACTTCAATGTTTTCGGGAAAACAAGTCATGTGATGCAAATCTCGGGAAATGAGGTGAAACAATGAACTATTACAATTTCGGGTAAAGGTATTAATTTCAAGATCTATTTAAGTGAATAGGGGTCCCGTATGTCGATTATAATAATTTACTTGGTACTCCTTGAGTTTGAAGACATTCCGGGCTCCTTATGCACTTTTACTATTTTCAAAACTTAAAATGAGCTTATGGGTAGTACTAGATGTTACAATAGCAAAAATCAAGATTATAAACGGTCCATCCTAGGCATGACATTAATCCGGAAACATCGAGCAACCTATTCAGTCACCGAAAGGAATAGAATTCTCGATAACCAAGGGAAAGACTTGTGTTTAGATGTAAAGAAGATATCGCGTCGTTCCATCCCGTTCCAGATTGAAATGTATTGAACTTCGATGCCACCGAACCAACCGTGAGGCGTGTCGGCTCAAGACATTCTCGCGCACGGTCCAAACAGTCCAAAAAGGGTAGCCAGGGTCCCACCTAAAACCAAGAATTAGTGTCTAAATCAACACCATTCTTTTCTTTTAGTTCCCTAGTCTTAGAGACCTTAGATTAGGGTATAATTGGTCTTAACACTAAGGTATATACCCCTAGGACTCATAGAAAGCCCAAAGGTTTCCAAAAAAGAACAATATCAAATTTCACTGAACAATTTCCAAAGGTGTCCCAGTTATGCACAGAGTCCGATCGATCGGCCGATCGATCGGCTCAAAAAGCCTCTCAGTTAAAGACAGACCGATCGATCGGCCTGCACGTCCGATCGATCGGACCTGGGCGTGTAGCAGGTCCGGGACACTGATTTTTCCTTCCTTTTTCCTTTCCTTTCCAACACTTAAACCACTAGTATTTCTCTTCCATAATCACTTCAAATCCTCATTAAAACTCCAATGAACAATTAAATTCAAACACCTCTTTAAAATGAGTATCAATTTCAAGTCAATGTAACTTATAAACATAACCATGAATAGCCAATCCAACCTCATTCCTTATAAAACCATATGAACAAACTTGACCAAATGGAATGCATACATTTCCAAGAAATTTAACAAGAGAGAAAAACCCATTCATATGCATTTCGAAATCAATAGAAATGTGGCAAGAAGCATATGTGCAAACATGTATCCAATGATCAAGAACAAGTAATAAAACTTAGGATTTCCTCATAAAACTTAATAACATTCAAACCATCCATTCATCCACTTGCCTTTGACTCTAATCAAGCAATTCAAGCTCCTAATCACCTCTCAAGCTCAAGATCCACAATCTCTACAAAAACCCCAATAACAAACCCTAAAATGGGTTAAACCATGAAATGACAAGGAAACCTTTCAATAATAAAGGTGGGGCTTCTGTAAGGCTAGAAGACTACAAATCTAGAAGATGGGAAGAATCACTTACTTGGATGACCTTCAAATGAAGAGAGCTAGCTCAAGGGAGGTCTCTAGGTTGGGAGATTTCTCCAAAAATGGTATCAAGATGAAGCTTGCAAGGAGAGGAAGAGATTGATGATCTCCATTTCGAGTTTGGTGCAAGATTGGTGTGGCTTGGAGATGAAGAAGCAAGAAGAAGAAGAGAAACACAAGGGAAAACCCTAGGTTCAGCTGGCTGTGCTGGAAAAATGGAGAATGGGATGCAATGAAGGGGGTGGGTTCTCTTATGTTAACAAAGGAGGTTGGGTCCCACAACTTAAGGGACTAGTTTGGCTGAAATCATCTAATTCGGGACCTCGGATGGATTCGACGAAGAAGGAAGAAATGATCGTCGAAATATCTAGTTTCTAAAAAGTATATGTTTCGTGGGTTTCGGGAATATCAAGTTTTGGGTACAGATTTGGTGTGCAATGACTGTTTTGCCCTCAAGGCCAAGAAATCGGGTTTCGGGTTCTAAAATGGATACGGGATCAACATGAAAGTTGTAGGATTCCTCAAGATGAATGCAACGGGCCAAAAAACACAATACGAAACAAATCGGGAAAATCTCACAAGTAAATGCAAAGCCGAAAAGGGAACCCCCAAAGGGCCCCACAAGCTACCAAAGCACTCAAAAGCCCAAAACTAGAAGAAAAACCATTCTAGCTCACAAACTCAACCCAACAAATACTAATCCCACTAAAAGAAACTAATCCACAAATAAAACAACACTAATCCAAGAGATTAGGGGTTCTCACATGTGTTATTGCAATTTGATGGATGCATTATCATTTTAGCATCATTGATTTAGAAAATCTTGAAATCTTGATTTACACATGCATTATTTTTAAGACTTGTAGAAATCTTGGTTCATGCATGTTTTGATTTTAAAATTGGATGCATTTAAATTTAAAAAGAAGTTTTATAAATCAAGCTAGCCTATGTTTTAAATCTTTCAAATCTTTTTTTAGACTTTTTATGTTTCATGTTTTTAATCCTCTTAGTTTGATTTAAATCATGATTCCAAACTTGATTTAATGGCCCAAAAGTCCCCACAAGAAATTATCTTTTAATATGCATCTTAGGGGAAATTGGTCCCAGTCCTGGGTCGACCTGTAGTGTGGCCGGTAAAAGATGTATTTTAGGGGAAATTGGTCTCAGACCTGGGTCGACCTCAACCGGCCACACTGCAAGTCGGCCGGGAAAGAGCCGTTGGAGCTCTTTTTCAAACGGTCAGATTTATGACCGTTGAGCCCAAGTCGACTGGGGAAAGGTGCAAGTCAACCGGGGTCTCGCAGGAACTCAATTTTTTAGTATAAAATGAGGTTCATTCCTTTGTAAAAGAAGTTGAAAAGGAGAAAAACTAAGAGCCACTCTTGAGGGGATTGGAGATAAGGAAAAGGGGAATGAACTAAGAGAAACCAAGGGGTCATTAGTGAAGTTAAAGCTTGGATCAATGAAGTTAAATCTCTAAGTAAGCTTTACTTTTATTAATCATATGCTATATGCTTTGTTTAAATTATTGGTAAATGAATTTTAGCATGATAACTATGATGTGTTGAATCCATTCTTCATTTAATCTTTGATCTAAGTTGGATTGGATTCTTCACCTTGATTTCAAACCATGTTTGTTATCAAAATCTTTAATTTATTTTATAGCATGATTCATTTACTTGGTTGAATCTTTATTTGTTGTTTTCATTCATTTGAATCTTAGTTAAATTAGTTTGGTTTTGAAAACAACATTGCACATGCATCACATGTTTAGAGTTAATTAGTTTTATACAACTTGTGAGCCTTTGATTTTCACTTCATCAACAAGTTTGTATTCATACATGTGATTTGCATTTCACTTCAATCAAATCTTTGTATGTGTCTTAAACCTTTAAATGCTTTGAGCATATATTGATTGAGCTTACTTTTTAACTTGATTGAAGTTATCACACACACACATCATGAGCATACTCCTTTGCATTCATATAGTGTTTGCGTGAGTTAGATTTTCAATTTCATATCCGCCTATTTTAGATGCACTGTAATTGAGCTTAAATTGTATCTCTTTTAGTGTTTGTGTAGACACTACTTTGAGAGAAAACATTCTTCTTGTAGAGGTTATTGCTTAGCCTAAGAAAAGCATAGTGTAAAGGTTATTGTTTAGCCTAAGAAAAGCATAGTGTAAAGGTTACTGCTTAGCCTAGAAAAGCACATTGATAGGTTGTTGTTTAGCCTAGAAAAACATTATTGTAAAGGTTATTGCTTAGCCTTTTGAAAAGCATAGATAGTGGAAATCCGGTGGGTGTAGGAGCACAAGTCGGTAGTAGATGTAGGCATTGAGGCCGAACCACTATAAATCTTTATGTGATGGTGCATGGTTTGTGGTGATTGTTTTTGTTAGTTTCCGTATTTAATTTTATAATCATCACTTGTGATTAGTTAATTTTAAAGAAGTTAAAATTTGTCATAATTGGTCACTAATTTGTAGCTAACCCTATTCACCCCCACCCCCCTCTAGGATTAGGATCCCGGAGTTTCAAACTCCTCATAGAGGTTGCCAAAGATAGGCAGCCCGGTGATGGCACTCAATTCCTTCAAAGAAAAACCAATCTCACCATTCGTAACAATGAAGGTGTTGGTTTGTGGAAAGAATGACTCCAGCATGGCCGTGAAGGCTTCATCGGAGAAAACCACGGTTTGCCGAAAAGCACGGCGTCAAAGATCTCGGCCTCCTTCATAATGGCCCCACCAACCTACAAGGTGTGATCAGCCCATGATTCCCAGCTTAAGTCAACACTGAAACAGCCACGAAGTCGAAAAGGCTTCACCCAGTTGCAAACGTAACCTTGGAAAATGTCAAGGCCCACCGGTCTCAAATCAACCGACGGATGATCGGAACCTTGGCAGCCGCTAGCTGGCATCAACATGTCCATACGGACAAGCGACTTCTCTGCATATCCAGAAGGGCCGCCAACAAAAACCTCGGTCTTGATCACATTAGTCCTCTTCACCCAGCTCGGAGGATCCTCCCTCTTAGGGCATGTGGGAAAAAGGCTCATAACTGATATGGTCCGATCAAAGGTCGAACGGGTAGAAATAGTTCTCTCCTCACCATCTATCATGTAAGAGAACTGAAACCATCTTCTTTGGTATGTCGAGTCATCAGGGACTGCATCACCAAAGAAGTAGGTAGGCTTGGGCACAACGCTCTGATCGTCCATGACCCAAGGACGATTGCTTACCATAATCTTGTAAAACTCCTCATCCTTGAGAGTGATCAATCGCTGCCTCATCTCATCCTAGTTAAAGCAGTCACACTGTTCCAAGTTTCTTTCCACATACCGGACCTTCTCCCAGGCCTACTGAACGGCCGCAATGGAAGATCTAGAAGATCGGTTGGGTGCGCCAGTAACATGCCCCTTACCCTTGTCAGTTCTGGAGGAACCACCTGCAAAGGATTGGAAAAGAAAATGATCAATCATCAAATTAACAGAATTTCGCTAAAAGATCTGGCAAAATTTTGGCATGATTCCGGCACAATTCCTAAGAAAAAGGAAACGCCCCAAAAGAAATAGAAAGCTTGAAGATGGGATCAACATTACTGCGAGCTCCAAACTTGCAAAGCTTCTCAAATCTCCGCAAGATTGTGAAAGGGCTCAACATTGCTGCGAGTGCCAAACTCCAAAACTTGCAAAGATTTTTAGGTATGCACTATCATATCATGCTCCCAATTCTATTTACAAAAAAAAAATTATGCATAGAAAAGAGATTGTCATGCATTAGGTGATAGGAAACCCTTGACAAAAGTTTGACCAATTCCAACCCAACTTAGTCAAAACCAATCAAACTTTGTCCAAGCCAAAACTCATGTTGGCTTGACCTAGAAACTCTTTCCTTTTATTTGATGCATCAAAAAAAATGCATGAACATCTTGATTTGCATAAACCGCATTATCATGGTAAGGAAAAAAAACGGAAAGAGAAATCCTCAAAAAAAAAGGAGAAGAAAAAAATGTACTAGCCCATAGGCCGTGGCCCACTACCACGTGGCCGTACAGCCATGTCCGTATGACCCTGTCCGTACGGCAAAAAAAAATGTGAAAGAAAGAAAACACGTGAAAAAAAAGAGAGAGAGAAGAAAAAAAGAAAAGAAAACCGTGGAGAACAAAAAAAAAAAAAAGGAGAAAAAAAAAGGAAAAGAAAAGAAAGAAAAGAAAAAAAAAAGAAAGAACTTTTTTACCATCCTACTTCTACAATAGAAGTTTCTTAGAAGAGAAGACTTACTTGAACCCATTGATGGAGAAGAAGAAGAAAAGCTTGAGGATCCTTGAAGAAGAAGAATTCTTGGTCTTAGAGCACTCTTGAAGACTTTTGCAAAAAGAAAGCAATAAAAGCAAGAGATCCAATCCCCCTTTGCTTTTATAAAAGAGAGCAAACCAAAAGAGGAAACAAGGAGAAAAGCAAGGAGGTAAGTGCTACAAATCAACAACCTTCCCAAAAGAAAGATACTTTGAAGGATTCTTTCCCAAAAGAAAGATACTTTAAGAGATTCTCTCCCAAAAAGAAGGGAATTAGAGAAATTTTCTCCTAAAAAAGAGGGAATTTGAGATATTATCTCCCAAACAAAGATACTTTGAGATATTCTCTCCAAAGAGAAAGGAAATTTGAGAGATTCTCTTCAAGTAGGGATATTTTTAAATATTCTCTATCCAAAGGAGATATTTTTATATATTATTTACAAAATGACACCACGTGAGATCTAAGTCATCTTTAAAGCTTAAGGTCCCATGGTTAGCCCACATGAGCCAGATTTGACCACCTAGGCACTAAAAGGGGCTTCCTATAAAAAAAATCCCTCTTACCAAGAGCATACAAAATGGTTCCATACCTCTTTTGAGTTGATTGAACCACACAAAAGAAAATCCAAGCCTCATGAGTGTCGCGACCCCGGAACGGATCCCCGGGCCCGCGACGCGATTTGGTGATGATTACTACTGAAGATTTTGTTTTCCCACAGGTTCCCGCGGTGAGGATTCCCAAAGACACGCGGAATCTGACTCACACGTACACGATTGCGGAAGCGTGTAGCAAAACACATCACGATAAGCACAATCAAATCTTTAAGTGCTATAACATTTAATAACAAGACATAGCATCAAAGAAAAGAGTTATCATGGCATTCCCAAACATAGTTCAAGTTATAAGTTTAACACGAAAGTAATTTAAGTTTAGTACAACCCATAAGAGACCAATAAAGGTCAATACAATCTCAAAATAACCAAAAGAAACCCTATGACTAAAGGTGACGAAACTCGAGAACCAGACCGACATCTAAATGACATCGTCGGGCTGCCACTCTCTCACGGGAGTTGGCTCACAAGCCTCCTCCTGACGCTCCTCCTCAAAGGCAACGTCTCCTGCACCTGGGCACCAACAAACAAGGGTCAAACACGACGGTTTGGCAGGTAATCAATTTAGGCATGAACATGAACAATAACATTTAGAGAAAACATGTAAGCAAATCTTTAGTATGAAGTACTATCAAAGCTGAGATACATTTTCAAGAATACGAGCAAAGCTGAGATACCAAAACAAACTAGCATGAGTACATAATATATCATGAATAGTTACAATCCACAAAGAGCCCATCCTTTCTCTATCATTTATATAATGAAAAGAGCAAGCACGCACGACAAGCACGATATACATAATATAAGCACGACACGATTTCCCACAAAGATGGGAATTCCGGCCGCGGAACCGGATACGCACGATGTGTAATAAATACACGACCAGTCTGCAGACAGTCCACATGTTTAAAGACCCCCAGACAGTGGATCAAACTGAAAGGGCAGTCTAAGCTCAGTGGTGTTTACTTAATTCATGAATGCACAAAACACGCGAAGCACGATCAAAGCACGTCGAGATAGAAAGGGGGAAATCACTTATCAAAACACGACGAGCACGACTAGCACGGGCATAATAATTATGCATAACACACTTAGGAAGAGATCCCCTTTTCTCTTGAAACAAAACTCCCAAAACAAGCTTGTACTAACACTTCAAAACAAGTTCACGATGATATTCATTTTATCAAAACTAAAGCACGAACACAAGGCTTATCAAGCACACGTAATGACCTTTGGATAGTCGTTGTGAAATCGAAGCCCCGATGTTGGAAATTAAATAAAATTGGTGCCCCAGAAGTTTAAAGACATCTTGGGTTTCGAGTGCACAATATCAAGCTAAAGGTCACTTAACATGTTCTAGTTTTTCATTCTTGCAAAACTCTTCAAAATACACAAACAGTGAATTTCGGTCACCTCGCGGTCAGGTGTCGGCTAGCCGAACTGGGACATGGCGGCTAGCCGCAAGGTGACCGCCAGGCTGACCGCTGGAGAGCAAATCGAACTTAGCTCTCGGGAAAAGGAACCGCATTGCGCGGTTGGCTTGCGGTTAACCGCGAGTGGGACTGGCGGTTAGCCGTGAGCTGACCGCGGAGCTGACCGTGAACCACAATCGAAATGCCAGCTTCTGGAGAAGAAACCGCAGTCCACGGTTGGCTTGCGGTTAACCGCGAGTGAGACTGGCGGTTAGCCGTGAGCTGACCGTGGTGCTGACCGCTGATCCCAGATGAAAATGCTAGCTTCTGGAAAAGTAACCGCTGAGTTCGGTCAGCCTGCGGTTAGCCGCAGTGGACACAGACGGCTAGCCGCGAGCTGACCGCGGAGCTGACCGCCAATGCACGGGTGTGCGGTTCAGTGCAGATTTTCACATTTTTCCTTCCTCCTTTCCATTCATTCTCATTCCTCTTGTATTCCCTGAGCATATAGGCTCTTCAAGGGTAAACACACATCCAAAACCAACAAAACACAATCATGAAACTTGTAACACATTCATATGCAAAGTTCCCAAAACAACAATGTAGCTTAGAATAACATGCACAATGATCCTATAGAGATTACTTGCCTTGCCCAAATGCTAAACACTCCTCCTCAAGCACTTCACACAAGTTTATCCCACACTACAAGCAAAACCAAGAAAACACACAAAACTCACTCAAAAATGGAAACAAGGAACCCATTTACCAAGTAGGGTTTGAAAACATGAAAAACATACTCTCAAGGAACTAAAATGACTCAATGGAGAGTATGAGTGGAAACCCTTACCTAGAAATGGCCAAACAAGAGGGAGGGAAAGAAACGGAGTTCTTGCCCAACTTGAAAACTCAAGAAACTTGTATCAATGGAGAGCTTGCAAGGAGATGAAGAAAATGGTAGTCTTAGAATCTTCTCTGGAGCTCCCTAGCTAGATCAAACAAGGTGGGGAAGATGGAGAAGAAAAGAGGTTTTCCTTGCCCTAGATTCAGAAATTGCAGAGATTTGGTAAAGTGAGTGGAAGAAGAGGGAAAGGGAGGCTTAAGTGATGACTCATGGGCCCCATTGGGCTTGAACTTGAAATGGCTAAAACATGATCTTGTGGGCCTCGGATGACTTCGACGAAGAAGGATAAAACGATCGTCGAAATATCTAGTTTCCAAAAAGTATATTTTTGACATGGTTTTGAGATTTCGAAAATTGTGTCCAGATTTGTGCATAAAGGATAATTTTACCCTCTTTGGGCCAAAACATGGGTTTTTGGGCTTCGAACACGAATGGGCTTAAAACGAAAGTTGTAACACATAACAAGATCATTCAAATGAAATCAAAATCACACTCACATGAAAACCGATACGATCTTCCCAAGCTTACACGTGCACTCAGGCCTTCCTGAGTGTGTCTGACTAATACTAGACGTTCTCAAAATTCCCAAAGCTATGTCCAAAACTAACTAATCACTTCCAACCCAACCACGACTAAACCCACTTAGAACTGAACACATACTAATCGCACACTAATCGACTTGGTCTGGGTCGGGGTCTAACAATGAGGTTCCAAAATTCAAAGCATCCCACCTCATATACCAAATTGAGCCAAAATCTTGAAATTGACATTCCTCAAAAATCGAAACCTGACCCCCTAGTTTGCCACATATAGCTTGTTAGGTCACAAAGTCAAAACCAAAACAAAATATGAACCCCCAACTTGCCACATACAGCTTGTTGGGTCACAATGTCAAAATAAAAAATCAAACTCCGACCCCCTAACCTGCCGCATACAGCTTGTTAGGTCACAAGGGCAAAAACCAAAAAAAAAAAAAAATAACCTTCTTGACCACCTAATGTGCCACATAAAGCCCTTAGGTTCACAAAGTCAAAAAGAAAAACCCAAATCGAAATCCCTCATGCCATTTTCAAAACTTTGCCTTGAGATGGTATGTGATCCCTTTCACTACCATAAAATCCCCTTGGAAACTCAAAAGGTTGCCCTACCAAAAAGAAAACTGCTCAAAAACTCTTAGTTAAGTCAAAAGCTCTCTTTCAAATTTCTATTTGAGGCACATCGACTTCAAATGTTATGCAACTCTTCATTGCACCTTGAGGCGGCATTTGTTGACACCAAAAATGTCACTTTACTTCTTCGACATTGAAAGTTACAGGAAGCCTCATCCTACTATAAACAGGCAATGCACACAAAACAAAGCACACAGCTAGCCTCAAAATACCACTAAGAGGCTCTACATCAAGTTTCAGGCCATTCCGACATCATTTGGCCCAAAAAGGTAACACTCGCAGCAAAATCAGCTCTCCCGGCGGCGACAATGTCAAAGACGTCAAAACTTTAATCAAAGCCTACGGATGATCCCAAAATACCTCCAAAAATGCTCCGTGTCAAATTCCAAGTCAAATCAATAATGTTTGACCCTCCATCAACCTTCGAGCAGCAAAATCAAGCCTCTCGGCGGTGAGAACCACCAAGGCGATCATTCATCAAACAGAGCACATGGGTGACTTCAAAAGGCTTCCAAAGGGTTTCATGTCATATTTCATGTCATTAACTCATTATTTTGGACAGCCCAATCAGAATCAAGGAAAAAAGGAGTTACAAGTCCAAGCAATCATGATAATAAATCATGAAACTCCTCTCATCATTGAGTGTAAAGGCGATTAAATACCCATCATTCTCCATCGGCCAATCAAAAGCCAAGAAAAAGGAGTTACAAAATAATGAAATAAAAACTTGTAACTCCTCCAATCATGGAGCATCAATGCCATCAATGCTCATAAACCCATCCCATGGCTACCAAAAGCCTATAAAAGGGGGGTCATTCCAAGAAGAACGGATCCAGATTCACACATACACAGAGGGAGAGAAATCCAAGAAGAAAAATCTCCAAACTCCAGACACTGCTACTTTGAAGAAACTCTGTTGCAACAAACACCACAAGGTGATTGAAGCCCCTTGGGGGCACCCCCCCCCCCCCCCAAGGCCCTCTCTTTCTATCCGACATGGCCTAGACGCGACTTTTCAGCCCGTCTACTCAGTTTTTTATTGGATATAGGACCTCCCCTTAGTCTTTATCCTCTAAAAATTTGAAGTCGAAGCCAAGCCAAAAGAATCAAAGAATCATATGTTCTCATCTGAAGGACGATGGCGAAGTCCATAGATGACTTACGACTGTCAATATGAACGAATCCTCGCAATTTCCTGAGAAGTCAGAATTCATTTTCTTACTTTTCTATTGTATTTTGTATTTTTTTCTAAAGAGACAAAAAAAATTCACAATTCTTGTCTTTTATATTTGATGAGATTTGTACATCTCCTTTTACGGCAAAACCGCCTTTCACAGCAAACAAAGAAAAATCGCCTCTTACAACATTCAAAAATCTTGTCTCTTTTCTTAAATATATGTGCAATGGAAAGTTAGGAAAAAAGTTTATTTCCTTTTCTACTTGTGAAAGTGGATCTCCAGATCATCATTTCTAAATTTCAAGTAGAATAGAAAATCTGACATACCCGTATAAAAATGTTGATGCTCACTTTTTTCCCTCCTCCAGCCTCCCAATAGCCCCAGGACTGAAGAGAGAAAAAATAAGCCGGGTCCATCAGATGTTTATAGATGGGTGATAATGTCACAGTCTATCCCAAAAATAATGATGTCATCCACATAAACCAAGAGGAAAGTACCATTTGAGGAATTATGAAAAAACAGAGAGGGATCAAAGGCACTTTGAGAGAAGTATAGATGAAGGAGAGCATCTTGAGATTTTTCAAGCCAAGTGCCCGATGCCTGCTTAAGACCATAGAGAGACCGTCGTAAGTGAGCAACATCTCTTGATTAAACATTGGTAATTCCTTGGGGAAGCCACATATAGACTTCTTCTTTGAGATCACCATGGAGAATGGCATTCTCAGCATCAAGTTGTTAAAGAGGCCAAGAATGAGGTGAAGCAATCGCAAGTACAGTTTGGATGATCATCATCTTTGCAATTGGGGCAAACATTTCAACATAGCTGATTCCATATTCTTGGTGGTTCCCCAGTGCTACCATTCGTGCCTTATAGCGATCCAACGAGCCATCAGCTTTAGGTTTGACTGAGAAAACCCATTTGCAGCCAATGGGTTTTGAAGAAGATGGACATGGAACTATACCCCAAGTATGATTGCTTTGTAGTGCAGCTAATTCTTCTTACATAGTCTTTTTCCAATAGTCATGCTTCACAGCCTGAGAATAAAAGTTAGGAATGGGAATGAAAGATAGTGTGGTAAGTAAAGAGGTATGAATGAAACCATATCTATCTGGAGGCCGATAAAGACGAGATGGTCGTCTAAGTGGAACTGGATATGAATGAGTAGTAGCATCAGGTGATGTGGTGGTGGAAAGATCAGGTGTCGGCGATGGATCTGAAGGGGGAGGAAGTAGTGGAACATCTTTGTGACGACGTCTTTCATAAACCATAAGTGGAGGAGAAACCTCATCAGGAAAATCTTGCAAGTGAGTAAAAGAAGGCAATGACTCGGGATGTTTAGAAAAGAAGCTCTCATTTTCAAAATAATGACATTTCGAGAAACCCGGATGCGGTTGAGCGTAGGATAATAACAGAGATACCCTTTTTGGTGTGAAGCGTTGCCATGGAATTTACATTTAACTGATTGAGCAGTAAGTTTTATGCGTTCAAAGGGAGGAAGATGGATAAAACACACACATCAAAAAATCTATAAGTGTGTGTACGTGAGATGTGTGGGGAATAATCGAAAACATGGAGTTTGATTGAAGAGACGTGTGGATGGGAGGCGGTTGATTAAGTGAACCATAGTAGCTAGATTTTCCAACCAAAATTTAGCAAGCGTGGAGGATTCTAAGAGAAGAGAGCGAACGGTATCTAGAAGATGCATGTTCTTTCGTTTAGCAATCTCATTCTATTGAGAAGTATATGGGCATGATCTTTGGGAAAATATCCCCTTTTTCAGAAAATATTGAAATTGATGTGACATGTATTCACCCCCCCCCCCCAACCTAAATCAGATCGAAGAATTTTGATGCGATTGGGAAACTGATTTTCTACGTAAGCCATAAATTTTTGGAATGTATCAAAGACTTTTGATTTAGAATGTAAGAAATATACCCATGTGAACCGACTATGATCATTGCTAAATGTCACAAAATATTTATAATTTGTATGAGAAATTATAGGAGAAATTCCCCAGACATCACTATGAATAATGTCAAAACACTTTGAAGCCATAGTAGTTGTTGGAGAAAATGGAAGAACTTTGTTTTTTCCAAGTTTGTATCCAGAACACTCATCAGAAATCTTCTGAAAAAAAATTTTATTTGTATTGATACTACCATTGTTCAACATCAAAGATAACAATTTGGAATGAGGATGGCCTAATCTATTATGACAGAGCCTCCAAGCAGCTCTAGAAAAGAAACAAGAAAAGAAAGAGGCATGATTATTGTGAGAGGAAAGAGGCACAAGAAAAGGAAACAAGGGTCACATCACCTTCCCCGACACTTGATCCTGCACAACATAACCAGATCGAGAAGAGTGACATTATAAATATCATCAATTAGTTGTCCAACTGATAGAAGGTTTGTAGTTAAAGATGGAGGAAAAGAAATATTTTTTAGAGGCAATGGATGAACATTGCCAAGAGCCATAATGGGGTGCTTTTGACCATCAGCGGTATGAACTTGCAAAATCCCATTATATTTATGTATATTAGACAGATAAGCCAAAGAGGAGGTCATGTGATTTGACGCATCGGAATCAAGTTATCAAAATGAAAATAAGGGTTAATGATAAACTGAAATACCAAGTGTAGAGAAGGCAAGCACAATCATTTGTTCAATGAGCTCAAGGGTGATAGGAGGAGCAGAGTTGGAGGCAAGAGGTAGTGGAGATATGATTGAGGTCGAAGGCATATCGGCAAAGGAATTATTAGCTGCAATGTTGGCATGATAAGCTCGAGGATTGCGATTTTGAGGCCACCTTCTGTATTCGGCAATGAAATGTCCATTAGATTTGCAATAATTGCAGAACTTGTTCCTGCACAACGAGGCATAATGTAAATAATTCTTGCAGTTAAAACATTGGATTTTATTAAGATCTCTTGCAGCAAGATGTCCTATTGCAGCATAAATAATATGATTGACTCCCCTATTGGTCCTTGAGAAGTAGCAGGTGAATGATTTTCAGTTGCTACATAGACTACGTCAAGAGAATCTCCGGAAGATTGTTGCTTCAGTGCAGGCTTAGTGATCTGGTGTTGTTCTTCACGCAAAGTTCATTAAGATGATCATTTAGGGTTAGAGATGGGACCCTGCTCATAAGGTTGGAACAGACGGTCTCATATTTGGGTCTCAATTTCATGAGAAACCGGTCCCTATCACTAGTTCTTATAGTTGTTAAATCTCATAAAGGGTTGCTTCAGATACCTTGGCATATTTTACTTCATCGTATTCTGCCCAAAAATTGAGAAATCCGAAATAGTAGTCTTGTATTAAGGAGGTCCCCTGAGAATACTGAGCAATTTCAACCTCAAGTTGATATTGACGGACAGAATTCCCTTGGTGATACACCTTTTTCAAATATTCCCATATGTCTTTAGAGATTCTGTAGGGTTTGAGATTCAAGATATATTTTGGCTCAACAAAACTAAGAATCCAAGTTTTGATCTTGGCATCTTTTGTATTCGAAAACAATATTTTTCCGTCATCTTCTTTGGATCTTGGATCCAATCCTGAAATAAGTCCCCACATTTCACTCCCTTCAAGATAAACTTGAAATTGGTATGACTAGGAAGTGTAGTTTTTCCCATTAGATTTTATTAGAGAAATTTCAGTCTTTTCCATTATGACAGAACAACAATTTTGTCTTCAAAAATCAAGTGAGATGTCTCCCAAAATGAGATATGGAATATTCAAAATGATAGAAATATCATAGTGAGCAGTGTCGTTCTCTGTTAAATCAAATAGAATGTGAAAGTTCAGAAAACGAACTCAAAAGTGTCCCAGGCGTCCTTGGATTCAAGCATCCAATCATCAATCAACTATCATAGATGTAAAAAGGATCAAATTATGCGTTAGTAGAAAAAGATTGATCACCAAAAAAGGCCAGATCCAAAAATTTGGAACCCTGTGGTCAAAATATAATGAATAATCTTAAAGATCACTAGCAGGGGTAGAAAAATGACCTCTGTAATGCCAAAAGTTCCCAACAAATTACCAAAAACAAAAAAAAAAACAAACAAACAAACAAGCGACTAGATTGGTTTCTTTTTGCTGGTATGGTGATGATGATCTGAGTTGGGCCACGTATGATCATATTCACAGCGTGACCAAACCTTTAGATGGAAGGATTTCTAGAGCAGGATGACTTCCAATGCTTGGAAGATGAAGAAGATGCACTCAAGAACTCTGTTGTGTGGGGTATTTTCCTAAGAGTAGGATTACGCTAGCCACGGTAGCAGTACCAGCTCAGCCCATCCCGATCTCGGTGTCCAAGTTCCGTCACACCGCCAAGATCCATTTAGTTCGGTAACGGTACCATCTAGACATCCCTTCTCAGCTCGGTAAATAGTGCCAGCTTGTGCCAACTTGAGCCAGTCTCGGTAAGAGTACCAACTAGGCTCATCTCGGTCTCGCTATAAGGCATCCCGGCAATAGTGCCAGGATGCATCCGAATCCGGACTCAGTATCATCTTTAGCTCGATCCGTCTACATAGATGAGTACTAGGCCATGATTGTACTTCTATGAAGTTACGGCTGCGTTACAGAATGTGCTGACAGAAAAGACAAGCGCCGGATAGTGATCGGGTGTCGTCTTGATCAATCATATCCACATTAATACTTGAGGTCATCTCTTGAATCGAACTGACAGTATCTCCACTGCCCCCACTAAGGGTGTGCCTAGTGAAATCTCTACTTATAGAGGGATACCAATCCCTTCTGTGGTATGACTTAATATGCCTGAACATGCATTATTACACATGGCATAGCGCGTTACAAAACGCCTTGCATAAGAGCATACTTGCCTCTCATCTCCATCCTTTCTTCAGTGATAGCACTTACTCAGGCATTGGAGAGCCTTCGGCTGACGGCAGCCAAGGTCTCTAATCTCTATTTCTCATTTCCTTTCAGGTCCTAAGGTGATCTATCTTCCTCAAAGAAGCTTAAACAGCAAATCACAAGTCTCACACTAACCTAACATGAGTCCTCAACTTTTAGGCACTCACAATTGGCGCCGTCTGTGGGGAATGATCAAAAAAGTCATGCCTCTAGCAGCGGCAAAGAATCTACAAGGCCCAGCCACCATCATCGACAACCCCCTGTCGAGAGAGATTTAGGGAAAAGTCTGGTGCGACAGGTGTGGGACGACCTGTAACTCAGACAGGTTCATCAGCAAAGGAGGTGACAGCACCACCCCAACAAAGCGCTCCTCCACCGGAGCACCCCCAACAGAGTACTGCTCTGCTGGAGACTCCCCCGGGGAACAAAAGTTCCAGTAGCAGCCGGGTCTCGTCATTTCCTCCACCAGGTGGATCGCAACAACGATAATGATGAAGATCCGTCCCTTGTTGATACTAGGGCCCGCAGCCGCGGCCCTCGCATCTTTCGAGCAAGCTCCGCTGCCAGGCAGCAAGCTTGAAAAGGACCTCGTTTGGTTCCCCATAGTCATTGTGAAAGCACTGTTCGACAGGGCGAACTAGGACGAAGCTCGAGTTTGAACTCATAAGAGTTTCAACCTCTGGCGGGACCCTTCCCCCAGAAAAGAAACGGTGGTCATGGAAATAGTTCCTTGACTAGCCATGCAATCTTCATCCTCAAGTCCCAGTTCGGCGATAGCACAAGCCACAGCTCAGACAGCTCCAATCGCGACGGCTTCGGCAATGGCCTCGGCAATATCACCAGCCACGACTCGGGTAAAAGCATAGCCCAGCAGGAGTTTCAACTACAGCCTCGGTGACAACACCAAACCACAGCTCAGCTCCTGCAAGTTGATAGCTTCAGCAGTGGCCTCGGTGACCGCACCAGCTGCTACTCGGACAATCTCGATCTTAACAACTCCAGCAATGGCCTCGGTGGCAGTACCAGCCACAACTCGGACGGTTCCAATCTTAATAACTTCGGTTACGGCCTTGGTGGCAACACCAGCCTCTACCCAGCTTCTTCAAATGCAAAACAAAGCTTCAGCAGTGACCTCGGTGACATCACCAGCCTCCGCTACACAGCTTCAGCGTTTGGCCTCTGTGGCAGCACCAGCCTCGACTTACAAAGCCCCGGCAATGGCCTCGGTGATAGCACCAGCCATGACCCGGACAGCTTCACTTACACCAACTATGTTCCCTCGCCGCAGTTATGGAACTCGGCAAAGGTCTTAGCTCGGTGACAGCACCAGCATGAAAGAGACCACAGCTCGGTTACAAAGCCAGCTGCAAAAGCGCCGCAGTTATGGAACTCGGCAAAGGTCTAAACTCGGTGACAGCACCAGCATGGAAGAGACCAAAACTTGGTTGCAGAACCAGCTGCAAAGCGCCGCAGTTATGGAACTTGGCAAAGGTCTCAGCTTGGTGACAGCACCAGCATGGAAGAGACCACAGCTCGGTTACAGAACCAGCTGCAAAAGCGCCGCTGTTATAGAACTCTGTAAAGGTCTCAGTTCGGTGACAGCACCAACATGGAAGAGACCACAGCTCAGTTACAGAACCAGCTGCAAAATGCTGCAGTTATGGAACTCGACAAAGGTGTCAGCTCGGTGACAGCACCAGCATGGAAGTGACCACAGCTCGGTTACAGAACCAGCTGCAAAACGCCGCAGTTATGGAACTCTGCAAAGGTCTCAGCTCGATGACAGCACCAGCATGGAAGAGACCACAGCTCAGTTACAGAGCCAGCTACAAAAGCGCCGCAGTTATGGAACTCGACAACGGTCTTAGCTCGATGACATCACCAGCACAGAAGAGACTACAGCTCGGTTACTGAACCAGCTACAAAGCGCCGTAGTTATAGAACTCGGCCAAAATCTCAGCTCGATTACAGAACCAGCCAACCTGGTCACGAGACCAAATGAAGCAACACACCAAGTTATGGAACTCGGCGGCTATCCTAGTTCGGTTATGGAATCAACTATGTAGTTGGGGGACCTGATGGCTTCCTATGAGAATCTAGTTCGGTTGTGAAACCAGCTATGAGTTTTCTATCTCTAAAGGTGCAGGTACTTGTTAAAGTTATTTAAACTTTAGCGCAATTAGAATTCCGGCTATTTAACCAAGTTCGGTTTGCCTAAGTCACTGCTGGTTATGGAACCGAAGTCGTTATTACCCAATAGTCACTCAGTTCCGGTTACTGAACCAAACTCAACTACTTGGTTAAAAATCGGGCGTAAGTGCTAAGAGCCCAGTTATGGAACGAAAGTCAAGCACACACATTGCTATCAAAAGAATAGAGAAGGCAAGTATGGATGTAAAAATTCTCTTCATTTATGAAAGAATCATTACAAAGTCAGTTCTTTGCATAGAAAAGAAAAAATACAAAGACTTCGGGATTCAATAGCCTCGACATTGACGTCAAAAGGCTCAGTCCTAGTGGCTTGGGGAGCATCCTCAGGCGGAGTTGGAACAGCTTCAGTAGCAAATTTTGCAATAGGGGCAAAACTCGACTCAGGCTCGAGATGAGTGAACTTTGGCAGGTCTTGGTAGACAGGATGATCATCTGGGATCCATGCCTTCTTCAGCGCAGCTTGGCACCAAAGCTCGAACAGCGTCGAGCTGATATTCTCGACTTGGGCCTCATATGCTTTTGAAGTCGCATCCACCCCGTCCTAGAAACATGTCTCGATTTCAGCTTGGAGCGAGGCTTCGAGAGCCGCTTTCTCCTTGTGCGCCATTTCGAGCCAGGCATCCCGCTTTACCAGCTCGGCCTCAAGTGAGAGAATCTTCTTCTCCTTGACCGCAGCCATGCCTCTCAGCTCGTGGGTCTCGGCCTTCACATTACTAAGCTCTTGGAACGCAAACTCCATCTCTGCCTCCTGGCTGCTTATTTTCTCCTCCGCCACCTTCAGCTCCAGGCTGCTCCCCTCCAAGGCCGCAGCGAGTCTCTTCATCTCTGCTTCCAACTTCTCGACCTTGGAGCCTTTTTCGTGGGCCCTCTTCAGGACCACCTGAACCCTCTGTGTAGTCTGAGAAAGAAGACAAGTGTCAGAGGAAAGTTAATAGAAACTAATGTTACTCGAAGATCTGCACAGGACACTCACCGAGAAGATCGACTGTAGAGATGAAGACAGCAACGTCACGTCGTCAGCTCCCTTGTGCCTCTGCATGTCGAGTGGCAGGGCGCAAACATTGAGAAGAGCGGCAACGACCGACGGACTGCTGGTTAGACGGTCTTCCATCGTTATAGGCCTCCCAGGCCCGAGCTGGAGGCTTGGCCTCCATAGAGCCACCCCCGCAGGCTGAGGGACCAAGGCCTTTCTCTGATGAGCCCTCACCGCAGTGCCTCTTCTCCCTCGGGGCCTTCTCTTTAGCCCCTTCAATAGGCTGCTGTCGAGCTCCCGAGCTGCGGCCCTCAGACCGTGGCCTCTTCTCAGCTCAGCCTCCCTCTCTTGGAGTCTCGGCGGAACGCTGCCGAGCTGCACCAGCAACAGCAACATCAGTTCCAGCAGCAGTGCCGGGGGCAATAGCAATACCACCAGCGCCAGCAGCAACACCAGCAGTAGCAGCAAAACCCTCTGCAGCCTCCCCGACGCTCCCCGAGACTACTGAGGAATAGGGAGTTCGACCTCCAAAAAGTTTCGCCCCCAGGTCTTTTATCTTCACAACAGGCCACCTTTTCTCCATCTCCTCTCCCCTTTCTTCTTCACGATTGGAGGGAGACGAATAGCTCTCAACGAGCTGGGCCAAATCAATAGCCTCTAAGCTAGAGGCACGAGCTCCTTCCTCTTGATGTACGTGTGGTAACTCGGCTCGTATCCGAGCAGTGACCAGGCAGCTCGCCCATTGCGGCCTTGATACTCGCGTATGAGTTTCAACCAGCTATCGTTCCACTTCCAGCCGGCACGCTCAACTCCTAGCTTCCTCTGGCTGATCTCTGCACGATAGAAGATAAACATCAGCTCGGCAAGACAGCAGAAGGAAGAAACAACACTCTGAGCTCGGGAATTACTTAGAGGAACCCCGAAGTGTTGAGGAATCCTGTACAATTTCTCCGCCTCGATCTCATCCGTACCAAACTCCCAGTTGCCAGAGACGAGCAGGCGATCGTCCCCGGCGTGTCTGTTTGAGTCCTCCAGATCATGGACGAAGGGCTCCATCTTCGGCTTCCCCCAGAGATAATAACTGTGACCGTCCCTGGCGGTCTTGTACAGGTCATATACGCCCTCAATGTCATGGACACCGAGGTTTATACCCAATATCTTATTGAGCTCGGCAACGTCCATTATGACCTTGAAGCCATTGGGCATCAGCTAGCATGGGCCGAGGTGCCATCTCGCCAAGCAGGCCCTAAGCAGAGGGTGGACAGAGAACCTAACCCCTCCCTCTATTATTGAGACTAACGGGAATGGCATCCAGCCATCCCAGAAGGATCGACCCTCGAAAAGATCTTTCGGGTCATCCAGTTTCGTTGGGACGTCCTCTGGGATCCCATACATCTCCCTGAAGCAGGCCATGGCCTCAGGGGTCTCCGCCCAACTCTTATAAGATCTCATTCTTCTACGGGTGGTGACACTAGAAAAGGGGGAGAAACAAAAACCCTAAAACCCTAGAGCAAAACGCCTAAATAGATAAAGCGGTGAGCAAAGACAGGGACAAGGAAGAAAAACTCACAGAAAAAGGAGACAATCTCCGAGCTCCAGTTCGCTGAGTCAAACTTCCAACAAAGCTCCAGCAGGGTTCTCTTCTATCTTACAGTAGAGCTTTCTCTGATAAAATGCGAATGTGAAAGAGACAAAGGGAGAAAAGCCCTATTTATAGAAGGTATGGCACCTGTTCCAATTCCTGAAGGCATGCGTCGCTTCAATTTCATTGAACGACCAACCAGATGGAGACACGTGGCACTGCCAGTTAATCTCGCACAGAGATTCAGACGTTGCATTTATTGCCTTGGGAAGGCGAAACATCAGCATGATATTTATTGCCTCGGGCCCATAAGGCGTCACCTACCTAAAATTTATCACCTCGGGCAAACAAAGTGTCACCGACGTGCTATTTATTATCTCGAGAAGGCAAACAGAATTCATCATAAAGATCAGACGTCATCGGCCAACACCGAGATGAAGTTCAAATTGGTACCTCATGTCTCTCAAACACGATACTCAGCTCCCGACCTCAAAAAGTTAGAGAACTCCAAGAAGTCGCAAGCTTGGGGGCAATTGTATGGGGTATTTTTCCAAGAGTAGGATTACGCTAGTCACGGTAGCAGTACCAACTCAGCCCATCCCGATCTCGGTATCCAAGTTCGGCCACAACGCCAAGATCCATCTAGTTCGGTAGCGGTACCAGCTAGACATCCCTTCTCAGCTCGGTAAACAGTGCCAGCTTGCACCAAGCTTAAGCCAGTCTCGGTAAGAGTACCGACTGGGCTCATCTCAATCTCGGTATAAGGCATCTCGGCAATAGTGCCAAGATGCATCTAAATCCGGCCTCGGTATCATCTTCAGCTCGGTCCGTCCACAAAGATGAGTACTAGGCCATGATTGTACTTCTATGAAGTTACGGCTACGTTACGGAACGTACGGACAGAAAGACAGGCGCCGGATAGTGATCAGGTGTCTTCTTGATCAATCACATCCACATTAATACTGGAGGTCATCTCTTGATTCGACCTGGCAGTATCTCCACCTACCCCCACTAAGGGTGCGCCTAGTGAAATCTCTACTTATAGAGGGATACCAATCCCTTTTGTGGTATGCCTTAATATGCCTGAACATGCATTATTACACATTGCCAACAAATTACCAAAAAAAAACAAAAAAACAAAAAACAAAACAAAAAACAAACAAACAAACAAACAGGCGACCAGATTGGTTTCTTTTTGCCGGTATGGTGATGATGATCTGAGTTGGACACGTATGATCATATTCCGAGCCTGATCAAACCTTTAGATGGAAGGATTTCTAGAGCAGGATGACTTCCAATGCTTGGAAGATAAAGAAGATGCACTCAAGAACTCTGTTGTGTGGGGTATTTTCATAAGAGTAGGATTATGCTAGCCACGGCAGCAGTACCAGCTCAGCCCATCCTGATCTCAGTGTCCAAGTTCAGCCACACCGCCAAGATCCATCTAGTTCGGTAACAGTACCATCTAGACATCCCTTCTCAGCTCGGCAAATAGTGCCAACTTGAGCCAGTCTCGGTAAGAGTACCAACTAGGCTCATCTCGGTCTCGCTATAAGGCATCCTGGCAATAGTGCCAGGATGCATCCGAATCCGGACTCAGTATCATCTTTAGCTCGATCCGTCTACATAGATGAGTACTAGGCCATGATTGTACTTCTATGAAGTTACGGCTGCGTTACAGAATGTGCTGACAGAAAAGACAAGCGCCGGATAGTGATCGGGTGTCGTCTTGATCAATCATATCCACATTAATACTTGAGGTCATCTCTTGAATCGAACTGACAGTATCTCCACTGCCCCCACTAAGGGTGTGCCTAGTGAAATCTCTACTTATAGAGGGATACCAATCCCTTTTGTCGTATGACTTAATATGCCTGAACATGCATTATTACACATGGCATAGCGCGTTACAGAACGCCTTGCATAAGAGCATACTTGCCTCTCATCTCCATCCTTTGTTCAGTTATAGCACTAACTCAGGCATCGGAGATCCTTCGACTGACGGCAGCCAGGGTCTCTGATCTCTATTTCTCCTTTCCTTTCAGGTCGTAAGACGATCTATCTTCCTCAAAAAAGCTTAAACAACAAACCACAAGTCTCACACTAACCTAACCTGAGTCCTTAACTTTTAGGCACTCACATCTGTATAGAGTTTTATTTACTAAGCTCTGATACCATATCAAAGACGGGTAGAAGAAGTGATACACAAATATGAAGGGAATTTTCGATGATCCTCCTTTGAGAGTCTCGTTCTTTAATAAAGAGATAATGATGCTACAAATCCTATCTATTTACAGTGATCACAGGTATTTCTATCTCATTAGAACTCCTAATAAGGCAACAGACGATATTACATAGTTGCACACATATATGTAGATGTTTATTCTTTTGACCAATTAAATGGGCCTTCTTGAACTGGGCCAAAAAAGGGGACCACACAGCTTCACTAAAAGAATTGTTATTTCCTTCTACAAATACAAGATAACAACCCTAGTTAAATGGAGACATGAGACAATAGGTTGTACTACCGAACAAAAGTAGGAATCTCAAGACTTGGGGAAGCACCCATTAAAACAAACACACAATCTAGTACCACTTTCAAAGTGATGAAGTAAGGGGAGGAAGCTGGACCACGATCTTCCACTGAAGTTAGTTAAAATTGAGCGAAGAGGATAGATTTGGGAAGATGAGAGGAGAGGAAAAAATATGGCTTTTGAAGGTGGAAGATGATGACTTAAAGGGTCTACTTTACCAGAACGATGCATGATCTTTCAATGATGCAGGTGAAAGTTGAGCAAATAGGAGAGATTAGGAAGAAGAGAGGAGAGGAAATACCAAGGGCTTCCAAGAGGAAAAATGGGAAATGAGGGGTCTACTTTTCAAATGAGATGTTTTAAAAAGGATAGACGATTAGTTTTGGTGATTTCAAAAAAAAAAGGAGAAATGATGGATACGGGCTTTACAAGACAGTGACTAGCTCGATAGTGCATGGGCAATTTGGACAAGGAAAATCTATAATTGGTACAACATGCTCCAATTGGGCAATCTATTAATTCTAGACTCCAGTTCATCCTTTCTGAGTATTTGAGGATTATTTTCATAAATGCCTCGATTATTAACTTTACCCTATGTTATTTAGCGGCTCTGTTGTGAGAGATTTAATTCATGTGCATTTATAAAAAAATTCACAATTCTTCCAACACCAAAACCCAAACCTAAAACCAAATTACTAATAGAAAACTCCATGTGGACTTTGGTCTCACTCGTTTTCAAGTTATAAGATTTTAAATTAAAGATTCAAACCAAACCTGAATCCAACCAAGACCCAATTTACTAATATATCTATAATGATACTTAATATACTAAGTGTGTTTGTTTCCACAAATTTTAGATGGTGATGGTATCCAGCATTCATGCCGTCACCCACTTTGCAATGGAAACCATGGACCTAAACCTGAAACCAAATTAAGAATGGATCTGAAATTAGCAACTTTACCAAGTTTCAAAACTCCATTCCCCTGAGGACCAATTTATTTGCATGGAGTTGAACACCTAGGAATTCACAAGAAAATGAATTCCTGCAAAGAAATATTATATAGGTGCAAAATGGGTCCCACAAAGGAATATTAAATAAATGAAGAGTGAAGGATATAAGGAGAGATGTTGAAGAGACTCTGACTTTCCAAGTATTTGATTTACCTTGGTAATTATTTTTCAACTTCCCTTAATTTATTTTCAATTCAAGAGGTGATTCTTTCATGGCCAATTATGGATCTTCCTCTTTGTTTCTTCAATTTTAACTATTTTTACAAACGCATCTTTTAGATTTCCTAAAAGTTTAATTTAATGCAAACAAGCAGCCCCCAAGATCTCAATGATTTTCCTTTCCGAAAGTCAAGCCTTAAATGGGGCGTGAGTTTCCTAATATCAAGCCTTTTCCTTGGGATTCTGTGCTCCATATGCCACTTCTTCAAGTAAATAGTGTCTCGTTGTTGTTAAAATATACACCAATAAATTCCTTCACGTAACTCAATAAAAAATAAACATTTAAAAGACAATAATATGTAAGAAAAATGATTCAGAAAATAATGAAACAGGTAACAAGAATAAGAGAATCTTCTTCCAAGTGGATTGCATGTACAGTGCAGCTCTATTGTATAGGCTCACCTTTTGATCAATGGCAGATTTTAAGGTTATTAACTCAAGAGCCAGGATGATTTAATGGGGCTGATTTTTTATCCGTGAAAAGGCCTTTTAATCTATCCTCCCCTAGTGATAGCAATACCTCCAAGTAGGCCCCATGAGCCATATAAGAATAGTTTACATTTTGGTCATAGGTGAAAATCTTCTATGAAGATGGGCTTGAACATTGAATGTCCCCAAGTGAGTTGCGAGTGTAAGTCTAGCCCTCCATAGTCCCCATTCTCCATCGTCTTCATGTGGAAAATTGCCTGGCCTGCATACCACAGGTTCCACATCAAATCAAGCAAATGGTAATTGCTAAGAGAGATTAGGACTCCTACTTAGATTAAGACTTGATATGTGATGAAGATAAGATAGAGATCTGCAATAATTTAAGATTAGCAAATCAAATCTTATTTCCACATAGGAAACTCTTAGCAAGATTAAGGGACGTGGATTTCTTGGCAGAGAAGTCTCTAGGCAAAATGTCTTCTCAGGATCATCTATATAAAGGAGATAGGAGCCCTAAATCGTGCATTACATAAGGATACAAATGTAGTGAGAACTTCTAACCGTCAAGAATGCACATAAATCTTTAGCTGTGTATTGGAGTCTTCCACATCCCGATCCATCACTTCAGGTAGAAATGACTCAATTTCTTCTTATTTTGCTTTTCAGATTTTATTATAAATGTTCATGCTCACAAGAATACCAATAAAATATCTTTGTTTTCTTATCACTAATGCTTTATTCTTATTTGAATGCTATAAATGAGCCCCAAAATACCCGGCTACCAAACAGATCTAAGTTAGACATCCAGATATGGACTATCTTAAAAATTAAATTCTTGACTGATAACTTGGTCGATTCTAGGTTTTGGATGGACCACACCTAAGTTCTTACCTATTTTATTATGCTCTGATTATATATATATTTATTCATATCTATGTGTGTGCGTGCTTTGTATTAATCAAGTTCATGGGTATTCAGGTATGGACCTGACTAGATCTAACTTGAACCAGTTATTAAACAATTACAAGGAAGGGGTTCGATACAAGGACTTGTTTGTACAATGAAAAGATTCCATGCTCTGTGGATTTCCATTTCTAAAAAGGTAAGGAGTCCTGCTTTCCTACCCTTCTTATGGGAAATCGAAATCCTCTTTGTTGAGAAAAATCAACTCATATTCTCCTTTTTTTCTCTTTTGCAAGGAAGATGTATCGCACCAAACATTGAAATAGTGGGCTTGCAGAACAATTTTACTCTATATTACAAAATCGTCTCACTACATAAATGCACCTTGGCAATTAGGAAATCAAAGGCCCATTGATATACCTTCACATTCACACATGTCCGAATTAGTCTTAAATCTACTCCTTCGAGAATGATATGCACATTTTTTATTGATTAAATCTAAAAAATGTAACTGTATATATAGGGTAATATTCAGGTGCATCCACCCCTCGCCAAAATGGTGAGGGGCAGCTAACGTGGACGACAGACCCATTTAAAGTGTTAAGGAAGCCCAGCCCTCCTGACTAGACTCAATGCCCACCAAAGCCCTCTTAACAAAATTTGGAGCCCGCCAAAAGGAGTGTTAGACCCCGACCCAGACTAACTCGATTAGTGTGTGATTAGTATGTGCTCAGCCTAAAGTGGGTTTCGTTACCGTTGGGTTAGAAATAATTAGCTTTAGTCCTAGATATAGCTTTGAAAATTTTGAGAACATTTAGTGTTAGTCATACACGCTCAGGAATGCCTGAGTGTACGTGTAAGATTGGGAGGATCGTATTGGTTTTCCGTTTTTAATTGTGATTTTGATTTCATTTGAATGGTTTATTATTTGTTATAACTTTCGTTTTCAGCCCGTTCATGTTTGAAGCCCAAAACCCAAGTTTTGGCCCAAAAAGGGTAAAATTGTCTTTTATACACAAATCGGGACACAAATTTCAAAATCTCAAAACCATGTCAAAAATATACTTTTTGGAAACTAGATATTTCGATGATCATTTTATCCTTCTTCGTCGAGTTTATTCGAGACCTGCAAGATCATGTTTTTGTCAATGCAAGGATTATACTCATTGGGCCCCGATTTGCGAGTGTATAAGTCAACTCCTTCTCCTTTTTCATTCACTTTCCCAAATCCTGCAAATTTTCTAGACCTAGGGCTGAGAAACCCTCTTTTTCTCCATTTTCTTCCTCTTGAATGCTCTAGCTAGAGGTCTCCAAATAGAATTCCAAAACCATCATCTTCTTCCTCTCCTTGCAAGCTTTCTATTAATACAAATTTCTTGGAGTTTCTAGTGGGGCAAGCTCTCCATTTTCTTCATCTCTTCTTGTTTGGCCATCTTTAAGTAAGAGCTCCAACCCATCTCCTCAATGGAGTCTTTCCAACTCCTAAAGATCTTGTTTTTTCTAAGTTGTAACACCCATTTCGAAATGGGTTTCTTGTTTCAGATTTGAATGGGCTTTGAATGGTTTTTCATGGGGTTTTTGTAGCTTCTTGGCTCAGCTCTTGAATAGGATTTGCTTGAGGAAGAGTTTGTTAGCATTTGGGCAAAGGCAAGAAATCTTTATAGGAAATGTGAATGCATGTTGATTTGGATTTCTTCTTTGCTCTAAATATTCTTTTAGCTATGTTTTGATCTTTCATTCAACATGTTATAGACTCATTAAGTGGATTTCATTTATCTTCATGCAAGTATGTTAATCATTCTCCAAGCTTCTAAAATTCTATTTTTGAATTATAAGCATGTGTTTTATCTAGAAATCTGATTTGAGTTGTATAGAGAATGGAGGAAATTTCTTGTATAGATTGTGGATTGAATAATGTTAAATGTATGGCATGGACCCTTAGAGAGCATGAAGGCTCAGGGAAGTGCAAGTGATCAGTTGTAAGAAGAAGGGAGGAAACATTGTGGAAAAATCTGACTTGAAATGCACTATCCGTACAGCGTCGGTCAGCTGTCGGCTAACCGAAATCCCCACTTCGGTCGACCGACAGCCAACTGAACTCAGTTCGGCTCCATTTCCCGAGACCTGCATTTCGTCAGGAAAGATTTCGGTCAGTTGTCAACTAACCGACATTTTCACTTCGGTCGACCGACAGCCAACCGAAATCAATTCGGTTCCATTTCCCGAGCACTGAGATTTCCTGGATAAATATGTCAGTCAGTTGTCGTCTAACCGACATACCCCGCCTCGGTCGACCGACAGGTGACCGAGAGGTAACCCGAAATTTCGATATGAGCTGTTTTAAAAGGATTTATACAGGAATGAAAACTGGAATATGTTATGGGACTTTTAGCCTGACATTGTGCAATTGAAAACCCGAAATGTCTTTTAACTTCGGGGGCACCAATTCTCTTTTAACTCCAACATTTTAGTTTCAATTACACAAGGGTCAACCAAAGGTCCTCACATATGCTTGATAGACCTTACTTTCTAACTTCAGTTTTATTACAAGAAATACATCGTGTACTCATTTTGAATTTCAAGTATAAGCTCGTTTGAAGATTGATTTCAGGTATTAAAAAGGGGGTCACTTCTTAAGTTTGTATGCACATAATTGTGCCTTTTGCAAGTCATGCCTTGTTTTGTTTCGATAAGTGATTTTCCCCCTTTTTAACTCAATGTATTTAGACCGTGCTTCGCATGTTTTATGCATTCATGAATTCAAGTGAACACCACTGAGCTTGGACTGCCCCTTCAGTCTGATCCACTGTCCAAAGGTCCTTAAACTTGTGGACTATCTACAGATTAATCGTGTATTCTATTACACATCGTGTGTGTATCCGGTTCTACAGCCAGAATCCCCGTATATGTGAGAATCGTGTTTCATTTATCGTGCTTGTCATGCGTACTTGCTCTTTTCATTTTATATGATAGAGAAAGGATGAGCTCTTTATGGATTTACTATTCATGATATTATAAGTATTCATGCTAGCTTGTTTTGGTATCTTAGTTTTTTTTGTATTTTAGTTTTGTTCATATTTTGGAAATGTACTTCAGTCAAACAATTGTTTATCATGATTTTTCTTAAACATCTATTGTTCTATGCTGGTACCTAAATTGATTACCTGCCATACCGTCGTGTTTGATCATTGTATTTTGGTGCTTAGGTGCAGGTGACGTTGCCTTTGAGGAAGAGCGTCCGGAGGAGGCTGTTGAGCCACCCCCAACTCGTGAGTGGCAACCCGACGATGTCAACTAGACGTCGGGCGGGTTCTTGAGTTGCGCTTCATTTTGTCATGGATTCTCATTGTCATTTTGAGAATTGTATTGACCTTTTGTTGGCCTCTTATGGGTTTTAACAAAACTTAACTTACTTTTGTGTTAACCTTCAAAAACTTGAATTTATGATGGGAGTGTCATGTTAACTCCTTACTTATGATACTATGTCTTGATATTATGATTCTTGCATTTGGAAATTCTATTCGAGCTTTGCATGATGTGATTTACTACACGCTTCCGCAAACTTGATCGTGTGAGCTAGATTCCGCTTGTCTCGTGAATCCTCACCGCGGGAACCTTTGGGAAAACAACATCGCGGGCCCGAGGTTCGTTCTGGGGTCGCGACAAGGAGAGAGGGAGAGAGAGAGAGAGAGAGAGAGAGAGATTTTAGGGACTTTTTCATTTCCACTTCTAGCACATCCATCCCTCTTTCGTTTTTCCCTTTCTTCTTCTACAGGTGCTTCCATTTGATCTCGTTCGAAATTCCGGCAGTAGTGGCTTTCCAAGGTGCATCCGTCATGGATTCGATTGGCATGCCTTTTCCCCTTCCTTCTCAAAGGAGATTTTAGGGTTCTGAATCTCCCCAACGACTTCATCCGACGTTGCTAGACTCAAGGCTCGATCTCCAGCGTTCCAGCTGCGTGATTTTCCTTTCCCGACTTTCATGGACCCAGGGCTAGAGCTCCAGCTACTTCTCTCGTTGCAGTACCCCATATCTGAGAATGCCATGGTCAATCCATCAAACCTTGTCTGCATCCCCCTTCGAGTGAGTCTCTCTCTCATAATCAATACACCTCTGATCAAAACTACCACCCATCAGACGATCCACCAAACCCCTCCCATTCTACAAAAGAGGACCCAAAAAAAAAAACTTGTTAGGGATTTCCTATATGCCTTCACCTTTTGTCCCCTTTAGCATTCCAAATACTCTATTTAATGTAAGATTTCAAAATTCCAGACCATATAAAAGGACACTTTTAGCCTTATGAACTCCCACAATCCCAACATTCCACATGCTAGAGGGGGGTTGAGCATATGGAATTCTACTTGGTTGGGGAGTGTGTGTGGGGGGGGGTGTGGGGGGGCGAGTTCTCCCATCCAAGAATTCTCACACAATTCTTCCAAACAAAACAAGCCCTATATATGAGAGAGAGAGAGAGAGGAGGAAGTTGGAAAGGATTAAAACCAAATAGTTCCTTACCGGAGCTGGACGGGTACCTACTTGATTAAAGAACATATGGGGCCCATTTGTTTTGTGTAATTTAGTCTCTAACAAGACTAAAACTGCAACTACTTAAAAGGGAAAATGTTCACCTACAAGCAAACTACATATAGCTTATACGCAGTCCAGCTTATGGGGCCATTTAGTTACTAGTTTACAAATGGGAGGATGGCTGATTGAAAGGCCTCCTCATGGACAAGAGGGTTCTAAAAAACTAACCTCACAGGATTATCCTAGCCCTTAACTTAACAGCCTTAAAAACTTAATAGCATCATAACTGTAAATTTCTAAAGATTTGGTCCAATGGTGAGTGAAGGTTTAGTGAGTATAAAATTGGGCCTTGTCGCGACCCCGGACCAGGCCCGCTGGACTAATCCGGGATCGGGACCTAATTGAGATGAGATTGTTAGGTGAGAAGTGTAAGGTGTGCACATTTATTTAATTTTCCACCGGTGTCCGCGGTGAGGATATCACAACCATATATGAACATTTCTGTTAAATGCGAAAGCGTGTAGCAAATCAAACATTCAAACCATCTCTAGTCATAAAGACAATAACACAAGTATAATACTATATCAGAATGAGCAATGATCATTAGCATGTTTCCCAAAGTAAAGTTAAAGTTTATACAAATGATCATTTAATTACATTCCCAAAAATAGAGGCCAACAAAGACCAATATAAACAAAATACCAATCCCCAAAGAATGGTTAAATGTTCCCAAAATATTTGTCTCTCACAGCAATCGAATGTCTACACGACATCGTCAGCATGCCACTCAACTAAGCGCTACGGTTCACCGACCGCCTCCTCTGGCTCCTCCTCAAGGTAACCGACAACAGGACCTGAGTACCAAAGAGTGGGTCAAACACGACGGTTTGCTAAATGGGTAAAAAGACATAACAATAAAATATAACAAATACATTTACCTTTAAAAGCATTTAAACCTGTTTGATCAATAACTTTCATAAAAGAATCAAACCATTTAATGGAAGCATTAGCACAGTGTAAAAACATGTATGGGTATCTAAGGAAATCGGGAAACAAGGAAGATGACAATCATACGAAGCTAAGTCCTCTATCACTAAAGTAACAGAGCAATAGCTAGGCACTGATCTCAGTCACTCAAGGTGAGGAGAAACAATAGATCTTATAAATACATATACATATACTATACATGACCACAGTAGCGAGCCGGGCATTGGGAACCACAGTAGCAATCTGCGGCATCGAGACAAGACCACGGTAAAAACCGGGTAGCAGGATCCAAACTGCAACTGGCGGGACAAGAGGGGGATCTCCAAATCAGTGGATTAGACTAACAAGGTTATCCAAGCTTAGTGATGCCGACTCATAGGTCAAATAACAAATCGAGACATGTGCAAGTAAATCAAGTACAAGTAAATAAACGGGCAGGGCAAGAATGCTCAAAAGCATAACTGTCATTTCATGTCGGGCAATACATTTCGGGACAAATAACTGTTACTAGTGTAACTTCAATACTTTCAGGAATAACGGGTCAAGTAGTGTAAATTCAGGAACAATGGAATACTATAGAACTTTTGAAATCTCAGGACTAGTATCGGGTTCCAAGACTAGTTCAAGGTGAATAGGGATCCCGTATGTCAATATTAATAAAACTTGGTACTCCTTGAGTTTTGGGGACATTTCTTTCTCAAATGGGTTCCCCATCATTCTCAAAAAGGTTAAACAAATGATTGGGACGGAAATCCTCTTCATTTCTCTCTATTTTCAAATTCCTGGGCAATTTCGGTCACTTGGCGGTCAGCTAGCGGTTAGCCGCCGCTAGGTTAGGAGGCTAGCCGCTGGCTGACCCGGTTGGGCTGCAAATTGCAGCTTACTGAAAAAGTAATCGCCATGGTGCGGTTACCTGGCGGTTAGCTGCCGCTGGATTCGGCGGTTAGTCGATGGTTAACCGCAGGGTTGACCGCTAGTTCGGGGGAGAGAGATGCTCTCTGGAAAAGTGACCACAAAGGTTCGGTCCGCTGGCGGTTAGCCGCCGGTCGCTAGGCGGCTCACCGACAAGTGACCGCTGGCTGACCGCCAGGTGCGAGAAAAGACCCACTATGTCCAAATTTGAGCCCCTTTCTCCCTTAAACCAACCTCACATCATCCCCCTTACATTCCTGCAATAAAAATGAGTCCAAGACTCCTCCAATTCATCATTCAACAATTCCATTCTTTCATTTTACATTTCTCCCTTCACGTTCCTTCCATTCTCAATCACTCACAAAAGAGGAGAAATTTCATCAAATCACAAACATTAATCTAAGTCACTTGAAAGCATTAAATGATAGGCCAATAAATGCTAACATTTAAAAAGGGTTAGACAAGCTAACAAGATTCATTATGAGCATTTATTTCAAATCAATGAAACTCAATAAAAGTATGAAAGAAATAATGAAATCATTGATACTTCTCATGAAAGCCAATCAAAACTCAAAACATCAATTCATCCACTTGTCTTGGGTCTTCTAATCAAGAAATCAAGCTACTAAACAAACTCTCTCAAGAATCCTACAAGCACAAACAAAACCCCCAAAAACAAACCTTAAAATGAGTCAAACAATGAATGAAGAAGATAGAACTCACAATAATGAAAATGGAGCTTCTCAAGGACTAGAAGAATGCAAATCTAGAAGATGGAGATGATCACTTAATTGTAAGGTCCTCTAATGGCAAGAGTAAGCTCAATGAAGATCTTGGAATGGGAGGTTTTCTCTCAAAATGACATCAATGGGTAGCCTTCAAGATGAGGAAGAAAATGGTGAAGTCCATTTTAATGTTGGTGCAAGTTTGGTGGGAGATTGAGATGAAGAGAGTAAGAAGAAGAAGAAGAAAGGAAAAAGGTAAACCCTAGCTAAAGCTTGTGCTCGAAAAAAGGAAATGAGGGAGAAGGGTTTCCTTATAAACAAGTGGGGAGTGGGCTCCACTACTAATAATCTAATTGGACTGAAATCATGGCTTTCGAGGCTTCTAATGAATTCGACGAAGAAGAGAAAAGTGATCATCGAAATATCTAGTTTCCAAAAAGTATATGTTTTACGGATTTCGGGGATATCAGATTTTGGGTACAGATTTAGTGCACAATGACTGTTTTGCCCTCAATGCTAGGAAATCGGGTTTCGGGATCTCGAACGGGGCGGGATCAACATAAAAGTTGTCGGGATTAACAATACAAATAAAACGGGATTAAAACAATGCATGCAAGAATCTCCGATAAATCCCCAAGCACATGCAAAGTCATAAAAAGGAACCCCCAAAGGGCCCCACTAATCACAAAGCAATCAAAATTCCCCAAAACTATTTCAAAAGATATTCCAAACCCAACTTACAGCAGTTCGAAGAGTTGGGTGTAGAGGTACAAACCCTGAGATTGGGTGCAATGTTAGCGAATATGACAGTTTCAGAACCTACCTTCATCCAGAAGATTAAGGAAAATCAGTTGCAAGACCCAGACTTGGCTAAGATAGTAGATGTTATTGCAGAACGCCCCGATTTCAAGATGGTGAATGGAATCTTGTATTTCCGTGACCGGTTGTGTGTGCCAAATGTGGATGATTTGAAGAATGAGATAATGAATGAAGCTCACAGTACGAGATATTCTATGCATCCGGGTAGCACGAAGATGTACCACAATTTGAAGAATAGATTTTGGTGGAACAACATGAAGAGAGAGATAGCAGCTTTTGTGTCTCGTTGTCTAACTTGTCAGTTGATCAAGGCAGAACATCAGAAGCCTCCACGTTTGTTACAGCCTTTGGAAATTCCGGAGTGGAAATGGGAGCACATTACCATGGATTTCGTCTCCGGTTTGCCTAATACTAAGAAGGGAAATAATGCAATTTGGATCATCGTAGATCGTCTGACAAAGTCTGCTCACTTCATTCCGATGAAGACAGGGAATATGATGCATATGGCACCACTAGCAAAGCTATTTGTTGATGAGATTGTTAGTAAGCATGGTCAACCCGTCTCCATTACTTCAGATAGAGACAGTAGGTTTGTTTCAAAGTTTTGGAAAACTCTGCATGAGTCGATGGATACCAAGCTCCAGTTCAGCACAGCTTATCATCCTCAGACCGATGATCAGTCAGAAAGGACGATACAGACTCTCGAAGACATGTTGCGTGCTTGTGTATTGGATTTCAAGATTCAGTGGGATGAATGCCTACCTCTTTGTGAATTTGCTTATAACAATAGTTACCACTCGAGCATTGGTATGGCACCTTTCGAGGCACTCTATGGTAGAAGATGCAGAACTCCGGTTTGCTGGGAAGAAGTCGGTGAACGTAGTTTTCATGGACCAACGATAGTTGGAGAGACAAGTGACAAGGTCAAGCTGATTCAGGAACGGTTGAAGATCGCCCGTAGTAGGCAAAAGAGTTACGCAGATACTCGCAGAAGAGAATTGCAGTTTCAGGTGGGTGACAAGGTGTTTTTGAAGATCTCACCAGTTAGAGGGACTTTGAGGTTTGGGCAGAAGGGCAAATTGTCTAGAAGGTTTATTGGTCCGTATGAGATTTTGAGCAAGATTGGAGATGTAGCTTATAGACTTGCGTTACCGCCGGAATTCTCCGGGGTGCACAATGTATTTCATGTTTCTATGCTCAAGAAGTATGTCTCTAGTCCTGCACACATTCTACAACATGAGCCTTTGGAAATTCGGGAAGATGCCTCGTATGTGGAAAGACCGATCAAGATCATTGACACCAAAGAGCAAGAATTGAGAAATCGGTCTATTCATTGGGTCAAGGTACTTTGGGAAAATCACGAGCCAGAGGAAGCCACCTGGGAATTGAGAGAGCAAGTGCAAAGGAAGTATCCACAGCTTTTACCAGAGGTAATTGTTTGATTTATTTGGTGGACCAAATATCCTAAGGGGTGGAGGATGTTAGACCCCGACCCAGACCAAGTCGATTAGTGTGCGATTAGTATGTGTTTAGTTCTAAGTGGGTTTAGTCGTGATTGGGTTGGAAGTGATTAGTTAGTTTTGGACATAGCTTTGGGAATTTTGAGAACGTCTAGTATTAGTCAGACACACTCAGGAAGGCCTGAGTGCACGTGTAAGCTTGGGAAGATCGTATCGATTTCCGTGTGAGTGTGATTTTGATTTCATTTGAATGATGTTTCGACATGTTGCAACTTTCGTTTTAAGCACATTCATGTTTGAAGCCCAAAAACCCATGTTTTGGCCCAAAGAGGGTAAAATTGTCCTTTATGCACAAATCTAGACACAATTTTTGAAATCTCAAAACCATGTCAAAAATATACTTTTTGGAAACTAGATATTTTGACGATCGTTTTATCCTTCTTCGTCGAAGTCATCCGAGGCCCACAAGATCATGTTTTAGCCATTTCAAGTTCAGGTCACATGGGGCCCATGAGTCATCACTTAATCCCCCTTTTCCTCTTCTTCCACTCACTTTACCAAATCTCTGCAATTTCTGAATCTAGGGCAAGGGAAAACCTCTTTTCTTCTCCATCTTCCCCATCTTGTTTGATCTAGCTAGGGAGCTCCAAAGAAGACTCTAAGACTACCATTTTCTTCATCTCCTTGCAAGCTCTCCATTGATACAATTTTCTTAAGGTTTCAAGTTGGGAAAGCTCTCCATTCTCTTCCATCTCTCTTGTTTGACTTTCTCTAGGTAAGTGCTTCAAGCCATGTTTTCCATAAAGCCTTTTTAGCTCCTTAAGATTGTGTTTTCTTGCTTACAAACCCTATTTGTAAAATGGGTTTCTTGTTTCCATTTTTTAGTGGGTTTTGTGTGTTTTCTTGGTTTTGCTTGTAGTGTGGGATAAGCTTGTGTGAAGTTCTTGAGGAGGAGTGTTTAGCATTTGGGCAAGGCAAATAATCTCTATAGGATCATTGTGCATGTTATTTTAGCTACATTGTTGTTTTGGAAACTTTGCATATGAATGTGTTTACAAGCTTCATGATTGTGTTTTGTTGGTTTTGGATGTGTGTTTTACCCTTGAAGAGCCTATATGCTCAGGGAATACAAGAGGAATGAGAATGAATGGAAAGGAGGAAGGAAAAATGTGAAAATCTGCACTGAACCGCACACCCGTGCATTGGCGGTCAGCTCCGCGGTCAGCTCGCGGCTAGCCGCCTGTGTCCACTGCGGCTAACCGCAGGCTGACCGAACTCAGCGGTTACTTTTCCAGAAGCTAGCATTTTCATCTGGGATCAGCGGTCAGCACCACGGTCAGCTCACGGCTAACCGCCAGTCTCACTCGCGGTTAACCGTAAGCCAACCGAAATCATTACGGTTCCTTTTCCCGAGAGCTAAGTTCGATTTGCTTTCCAGCGGTCAGCCTGGCGGTCACCTTGCGGCTAGCCGCCATGTCCCAGTTCGGCTAGCCGACACCTGACCGCGAGGTGACCGAAATTCACTGTTTGTGTATTTTGAAGAGTTTTGCTAGAATGAAAAACTAGAACATGTTAAGTGACCTTTAGCTTGATATTGTGCACTCGAAACCCAAGATGTCTTTAAACTTCTGGGGCACCAATTTTATTTAATTTCCAACATCTGGGCTTCGATTTCACAACGACCATCCAAAGGTCATTACGTGTGCTTGATGAGCCTTGTGTTCGTGCTTTAGTTTTGATATAATGAATATCATCGTGAACTTGTTTTGAAGTGTTAGTACAAGCTTGTTTTGGAGTTTTGTTTCAAGAGAAAGGGGATCTCTTCCTAAGCGTGTTATGCATAATTATTATGCCCGTGCTAGTCGTGCTCGTCGTGTTTTGATAAGTGATTTCCCCCTTTCTATCTCGACGTGCTTTGATCGTGCTTCGCGTGTTTTGTGCATTCATGAATTAAGTGAACACCACTGAGCTTAGACTGCCCTTTCGGTTTGATCCGCTGTCTGGGGGTCTCTAAACATGTGGACTGTCTGCAGACTGGTCGTGTGTTTATTACACATCGTGCGTGTCCGGTTCCGCGGCCGGAATTCCCGTCTTTGTGGGAAATCGTGTCGTGCTTATATTATGTATATCGTGCTTGTCGTGCGTGCTTGCTCTTTTCATTATATAAATGATAGAGAAAGGATGGGCTCTTTGTGGTTGATAACTATTCATGATATATTATGTACTCATGCTAGTTTGTTTTGGTATCTCAGCTTTGTTCGTATTCTTAAAAATGTATATCAACTTTGATAGTACTCCATACCAAAGATTTGCTTACATGTTTTCTCTAAATGTTATTGTTCATGTTCATGCCTACATTGATTACCTGCCAAACCGTCGTGTTTGACCCTTGTTTGTTGGTGCCCAGGTGCAGGAGACGTTGCCCTTGAGGAGGAGCGTCAGGAGGAGGCTTGTGAGCCAACTCCCGTGAGAGAGTGGCAGCCCGACGATGTTATTTAGATGTCGGTCTGGTTCTCGAGTTTCGTCACCTTTAGTCTTGGGGTTTCTTTTGGTTATTTTGAGATTGTATTGACCTTTATTGGTCTCTTATGGGTTGTACTAAACTTAACTCACTTTCGTGTTAAACTTATAACTTGAACTATGTTTGGGAATGCCATGATAACTCTTTTCTTTGATGCTATGTCTTGTTATTAAATGTCATAGCACTTAAAGATTTGATTGTGCTTATCGTGATGTGTTTTGCTACACGCTTCCGCAATCGTGTACGTGTGAGTCAGATTCCACGTGTTTTTGGGAATCCTCACCGCGGGAACCTGTGGGAAAATAATGAACCATTGAGCATAAACATCATCAATCGCGCCGCGGGCCCGGGGATCCGTTCCGGGGTCGCGACAAAAGGTGAGCCCAAGTGAGCCCCACATTGCTAGACTACACTTGTAGTTGCTCGTAGGAATATATTATCCCTATTTAAAGTGGCTAAAAATGAAGAAACTAAGGTAAATAACCCCCTAGACAAAAATAATCCCCTCTTTAATAGGAAATGAATCAAGGGAAGATGGGCATGAATTCCAGCAATTACCCTAGTGATTCAAATCCTAAGACTATGAGTTGTATTCTAAACAGTGGTTTGAAGTGAGAAACAAAGGTGAATAGATAAAAATCACATCAAGTACTTCTCCCTTTAATAGAAAATGAATAAGAGGAGATGGAAAATAAATATCCAACATTTACCCCAATAATTCAAATCCGAAGAAAGGCAATTATCTATGTCTCTACTTCACATTCTGCAGTCCTCACCTCTTTAATAAACCATTTATTGGTACTTGTTTGATCATGAGTTCTTGTATATTCAATTCCCTGAAAACAAACAAGCCTTTACTGTTCCTTTTTTTGTACTAATCTTAGCCCAAAATAATGCCTATTGTTAGAAACCTAAAATGTCTTTATTAAACAAAAGAAGAAGAAAAATATTTAGTGGAGTAGGATTAAAACCATTGGTTCCACTGGATCTTGGATAGGTTGCTTTTGATTATACCATGTTTACTCTTTAATGGTACCCAAAATGAAAAGGGAAAAAAAAAGTAGATAGTTAAGGTAGATGTTTCTTATTGTATGGGCAGACTTACCATCACTCATCCTATCATGTTAGTATAATACAACTATGCTTCTACTTCAATAAAATAAAATAAAAAATAGAGAAACAAAACGGGGAAACACAAGGAGACTAAACAAGCACAAAACAAAAACGAAGAGGCTCCATTATGTTAGGTTATCACAAAAACTCAATTCACCATTGTGTACTTCGTTATTATGACATCGATGGTTAATGGGATGCAAATAAGGGCTCCAAATGGGTCCATGGTGGCTGGGACTGAGACCATCCATATCGTTCAGAAAGCCTAGAGTATGGCCTGACCCCGGGGCCATTTTAAGTTCTAAACATGTGGAGAAAGTACAATATCGTTTGAGCAAAATTTAACAAAGACATCAGATGGGTCAACCACCTATGTTAGAGGTAGGGTCGCAAATGGGTCAGCTCCAAGCTAGAACTATACTGGACCTAGAACTGAAGTTGTTTCTGAATAATCTTCCAGTTCTAAGTCGGAACCTATTTTGCTAGTTTCAGATACAGTTCTGATAAGAGGACCTGGATCTAGTTTCGAAATCAATTATGACTGGAGGACCAAAATTCAGTTTCAAAACCAGTTCTGACTTGTTTTTATTTTTTATTTTATTTTATTTATTTTTGCTTAAAATAAGGGTATCATTCAACTTATAATAGTGCTTCAAGTCTTCGCCGGTTCTGACATTTTTCTAATTTTTTTTATTTTATTTCTTAAAATAAGAGTATCATTCAACTTATAATAGTGCATCAAGTCTATTACCTCAACAATCAAACATAAAAAAAGTATCCAACCAAAGTTGATTTTGTGGTATGGTTTGCAACATTAAAGACACGTATGTCGGGTCCAAGTCCATAGGTTGAAACATGTATAGATTCGAAACCGCACACATTTATCATTCTAAACCTAAACTAGGTTCTAGACTTGAATTCGTTTATGAATCAAAACCTAAAACAAGTTCCAAACCCAGCTCTTTTTACAAGTTGAAACCTTCAAATAATCAAAGCGCCAATACCCACATGCATCCCTAGATCGAGGCTATCACGTATTACCTTATGGCATAAGGTAATATAAATATGATACATATTTATAAATTTATATAGGAAAAACCTCAGGTGAGAACCGCATGCCTAAATACCTAGTGAGGCTCACCTAGTGGTCCATCTGAGTGGACCATAAAACAAGGACCCCACCTAATAGTCACTAATCCCAAGTTTGGTACGGATCAAATGGGTTGGACCGTTGGGGTCTTTCAATCCCACCATGTCCCATCCCAGGGTGGGGCTGGGCCATAGGTAGGCCCCACAAGAAATGGTGCCCACCTTATTATGAGCATCAGTGCTCAGGTGGGGAAGCTCATTTATATAAGGGCAAGGCTTTCCTAAGCTAAAGCTCAGGATAAAATTCCGTAAGCTTACGCTTGTGGTGCCCACGCTTGGTCCATTTGATAGACCAAACACACAACCCCCATGAATTGCACATGTCAACCAACTTTTGGTCAGATTCGAATTTACAGGACTATTGGATCGACTGTGTACCGATCCAAATGGACTGTTGACCATTAAGCTTTTGATGCTCAAATGGAGATGATAGAAACCACGGGTGGAGCTGATTTTTTTTAAAAGAGGCGGGTCCTAGGGAATCTTTGAAATGCCCCCACCCCCAATCCCATGTGGGTGCCAAAGTGGGGCCCACGCCACAGACTTGAGCTTACCTCGACTCACCTTATCCTAAACTACAGCTTTAGGGGTACAGCTTTAAGAGAGCTGCCCCATTTATATATATATATTCCTTGGGCACATAGGTACACTTGGATATGGGTCCTACTGAACTCGGTCTAGGACTCAATTTTTAGTTGGATCCATAATGATATTTTACACCCCGAATGTTTTGGTGGTGCATTCGGATAGCTGAGTTGGACGTTGGATATCCCATTTCTCACCCATTTGCCTAAGAATCTATTTTTTGTTTCTCTTCATGCATGATCAGATTTCTCTTCCCACATGAGTAGGCATTATCACCCCACACTAGCCACAGTAGCAAGTTCTCTCCTTGCATGAGCGGTTATCTCCCATGGCTGGGGTCTCACATGGTAAACAACATTCATAATTGTTGTTGGGAACACTACTGTTGTTATTATTGTTATTATTTAAATTTTCATGGACTCACCTTTACTCAAAAGGCAGTTCATTACTGACATCTTCAATTCAACTATTACTCGGTGGATTTAATTTGTAAAAATTTGATATCCACCCTACATGAAAGTGGTCTTTTTTGAGTTTAGATACTTCTACCATGAAATGGGAGAAGGACACATAAATTTAACATAGGATTCTCATTGTTATGATTCTCAAGGCAGTGACATTGAATATACATAGGTCTACCTATACGTAACATGAAATTGATTTCTCGAAAAAAAAAAAATACTATGAAAGAGGGAAATGGTAGTAGGTCCATCTAACTACAAGTTCAATATTATCTTGTACGTAGGGATGCTCGCGGGCTAGTCCAGCCCAAGCCCACCTCCTATTGGGCTAGATTTGGGATCTATTTTTAGGTCCATGGGGTGTGCGTGTTTTACCCCCGCCTGTTAAATGGGTAAGACCTCCAACATCTGTTTGGGGGCTTTACCGATGGAGTTAAGTAAAGATTGTTTCGAAGAAAGAATAAAATATAAGTGAATTATAATGGCATTTTATTTTTAGTTGTTTGTTATGAAATCCTTTTTACTTTTGTATAAAAAAGTTGAGTTTTTTTTGTCTTTTAGTGGACAAAGGAGGTTGTTTTTTAACTTTTTTTTAAAAATATAGCAGAAATTTTAAATTAACATGCTTTTGATGTGACTTTTTTTTTAGAAATGGGGACTTAAATACCTTACTTGACTCTATTAGTAGAGTTGCGAGACAAGCCCGCCCGATATTTAACACAATGAGGTGTATATTTTGCAATTGGGCTCAGCTAGGCTGATAGTAGACCTGTGGCCCAACCCAGCCTATAAACACCCCTATTGATATGCTCTAACCTCAATGAATATGCTCAACATTATTAAAGCATTAAAAGGAAGAGCAAATGCAGTATAAATGAGCTTCAACCTCCAAGCATAAATAACTAGTGAATTACTTGCAAGGGGATTGGGTGATGGGATGGTTGCCTTTGCCTTGTCCTGTCAGCCAAAACTCCAACCCCACTATTGTGTTGAATATTGAAATCATGTAAGCTCGCAATTAAGTACATTCATGGTTATTATTTTTTCCCCCCTTTTTAAACTCTTTAATGCATTTCCAAGAAACCCAAATGAAAGAGCTTGAATATTGTTTTAAATATGGTATTAAAGAAACTACTTGTTGAGCTATTGGAGGACCAAGGACAACAATATGCCCTTAATGTCCATGTTCACTCCTCAGTAATTACATCTCATATGTACCTCCCATTTTTCCTTTTCATCTGCCTTTTCTCCACATCCAAATCAATACTTTTGGCCCTATTTCTGTTTGGTTATGTACCATAGAAATTTATGGGTGAAAGAGCTCTATCTTTAAAATTAATAAAGAGGTGAGGGGTGAAATCTATGAGGTGAGGGGTAAAGAATAGAACGTGGAGATGTAGTTGATGGTCATTTTGTTAACGATGGTCATTTTCTAACATTCACCTTTGGCTCTTTATTTTTGTTGGTACAATAAAAAAAACTGCATTAAATTGATTGGTATTGGGGTCTAATGGGTTTAACCGCTGGATTAGTGGTTTTAACTTGTCGGAGAATAAAGAGACATCTCAGTGCTTGGGCGTCTTGCTCTCACGTCAATCCATGTCATTTCCCTTGTATATACAGGTGGTCCTCTTCCTAGCCTGTGCAAGTGGTCTTCTCCTCAGCGTAAACTGATGTTCAATCCTTCGTCAGTTGGGTATCCCAAGGACCCACCCACCTTAGCTAGTTTATCAAGAAAAAGGAAAAGAAAATCTTATTTTAACCAGGTTTGATCATTTCACACTGATTCCTTACCAATGTGCATATTTTGGCATCTCGACTCTTATACGAAAAAAGTCATCCAAAATAGATCCATAAAAAAAGAGGCTAAACTCTTATTTTCACAAGCCCATACATCAATGGGGGCTTTCATATTTAGAGGATTTGCCTCTACTTCTCTAAAGCGGGAAAGGATAGAATCATGTGACAAACGCACTTATTTTCCTTACCTCTATCCACTTTAGACATTTAGACAAATCGAGGTTGAAAATAGAGATGCCAAACTTAGGATTAATCTGGTTTTTTTTTTTGGTAACCCAACCAAGGGGGCTGGGACCCAAGAGAGAGCCAGCACACACACGGGAAGAGAGCCCACACAAGCAGGAAGAAAGCCCACACAAGTGCAAAAAAAGCCCGTACAAGCTAAAAGAAAGTTCACACAAATGGAAAAAAGCGGCGTACCCAAACTTAAACCGTAGGCAGTCAGGTGAGAACTACCACCACTTACCAGTGAGGTAAGTGGCCGTTCTCATGGGTTTAATCTAGTTGGAAGGGTGCAGGCATTAGTTCTGATTGAACATAGTTGACCAACCAATTCGGTTAGGTTTTAAAACATTTATGCAACTGGCTAGACGAATCATAATTTTGGGGTCAACTAAACTGATGCAATCGACCGTTTGAGTGGAATTAGGAAACAGGTAGCTAAGTGGGTTAGAAAATTAGCTTTTTAACATTTTTGTTGTGCATATAAATATTTTAAAATAGCTATAGAATTTACATATATATAACTATATGAAATTCAAAAATATTATGTTAAAACATTATAAATGTGTCACACCCCCAAAAGAGAACCTTGGAGGCGCAAATGGGATTAAGGATAAATATATTTTCTCCCAAGATCTGCATGTGTGAAGACAACACATTCCAACACACCCTGAATATTTTGCGGAAGCTTTCGTGGTGTTGCGACCCGGAGTCCGTGGCCATCGAATTCCATGTCACATTCAACCGCTAGCATATAGCTATTATATCAAGAACCATATCAAACTGGACTAAACCATCACAACAAAGTACAAAGCTGACAGTAACAGGATATCCCACAAATGTTCAAGTTTCAAATTATCAATGTGCATTAATTAAAATCTCCTAAGAAAGGGCTAATAAAAGTCATACAATAACAAGCTAATAATCACTACCCATATGTGACGCAACTCCGATGTCAAGCTTAATGTCTACATGATATAGCTGACAGAACAACCTGCAAATCATGGCTCCATAGCCAACAAAAGCACTCAGTTCGGGACGAAGAAGTCTGGACCTAAGTACCAAAAATAATGGGTCAGACACGACGGTCTGGCAGGTGGGTGAAAAGATAATAAATGTGCAGAAGAAATAAAACATGTGATCATTCATATTATTTAATCAAAGGCTACATATAATCAAAACGGGTGGAAAATCATGGATCTCTGACAAAACATGTATTCATTTAAAGCATGAGTAAAACATGGAGATCTAACAAAACATATGTTCATTTACATCATCTATAAAAGCATAGATATTTGACAGTCGCATGTTCCTTTAAAACATGTGTAAACATAGAGATCTGGCAAAACAAGTGTTTATTTAAAGCATGGAGATCTGACAAAACAAGTGTTCATTTAAAGCATATAAGTGTACTAAGGAACGGGAAACAATATAACAATAACTGAATTTACCTTGGAAAACATTAAAACCTGTTTAAACAATAACCTTCATAAAAGAAATGAATCATTTATTGGAAAACAAATAAGCAATATAAAACATGTAAGGTATCCAAGGAATCGAGAACTAGCAAGATGGCAACCACACGAAGCTAAGTCCTCTATCACCAAAGTGACAAGAGCATATCGGGGTGTTGATTTCAGTCACACAAGGTGAGAAGATTCAACGAAATATACATATACATATAATAATAATACGGGACGGGGCCACGGTGGCAAGCCGGGTATCGGGAACCACGGGAGCGAGCCGGGTATCGAGACGGGACCACAGTAATAAACCGGGCATCGAGATCCAAACTGCAGCTGGCGGGACGGGAGGGGGATCTCCAAGTCGGTGGATCAAACCGACAAGGTCATCCAAGCTTAGTGGTGCTGACTCATAGGTCATATGCGAGCAATCGGGACATTATAAAATACATATGATGCAATTGTATAAACGGGCGGGATGGGAGTGCTCAAGGCACAAATTTCACTTCATTTCAGGCAATGCATATCGGGGCTAGCAAAATGTTAGAAGTACAATTTCAGTGTTTTAAAGCAAAACTGGTGTCATGATCGTAGCCCCAAGTGCAAGGCCGCGATTGTAGTAATAACTCGGTGAAGTCCGAGGTCGATCCACAGGGAGTAATTAATCGTGCAAAACCTATCCTATTGAAAACTAGTTCTGGCCCAAAAAAAAAACTATACAAATCAAATGTCCTACTTTAATTAAAAATTAATTACAAGTCTGAAAAAAAAATTAATTACAATCAAAGAAAAAATAAAAATCCTAATCTAGAAACATAATCTAAGTACTGCATCACCATAAGAATTATTAGTCCAACCAATTGCAATAATTATTAAGATGCATGAAAATAAAATAAAAAAAATTAGAGAATAAAAAAAATGGATTTTAATTCTAAAACTTTGCAATAATTACTTTGCTAAATGCCATCAATAAAAATCAAGACCATCACACCAAGTGCGCACTGTCACTACACACAAAAATTCGATGTTGATCTATTGGTGAAGACCAAGACCCCATAAACTTGATTTATTAATGAAAGACCCATTACAAGCAAATAACCATTACAAAATTATTTGAATCAAAATAAAATGCATCCAACCTTACCTTAGACACATGAAACACTAAACGGAGGAGAGGGACTCAAGGTCTTGAACGGCGATCCAATCGGCTCTCGTTTTGCGATCTGAAATCCAATCAAGGGAAGATGATGAATGGCTGGTCCAATGGTGGATCAACGGTAGCAACGGCGGTGGTGCGACGGTGGCGTAGAAATCCAAGTGGTGGTGTGCCTTAGGGAAGGCCTTGGATGAAATTGTGATGGAAGGAGGAGAGATGGAGAGAAATTAATAGAAAAGGATGGGAAAGAGTTGCTGGTCGTCCAAGGCATGGAGAGGGGTTTTGGACGTGTGTGAGAGAGATTGAGAGGGCATATGGGGGGGGTATAAGGGTGAGAGAGATTTTAAAATAAAAAGGTTAATGGGAGAGAAAGAAAGAGAGAGAATTAAGGAGGGGAGAGATTCACGTGAGAGAGTGGAGATGGGAAAGAAAAACATGAGGGATAGAGATGGGAGAGAGAAAGAGAGAGAATTTAGGGATGAGGGAGTTAGAGATTGAGAGGGAGAGAATAAAGAGAGAAACATTAGGAGGGAAGGAGAGATAAAGAGAGAAAGAATAGGGAAGGAAGAGATTCTCACGTGAGGGATTTTTGGGGCCTCTCTTTTGGATGTGTGATGCCATCTTCCCAAGAATCTTGGGGTGTAAACTTTCAAAATTTTGGAATGGTATTTGATTAAGATCCAATGGTGTTTAAGGAAACTTGGACTCTTTGGGTTTATCTTCCAACTTGGATTGCTTAGAAAGATCTTCCCATTTTTTTAGAACTCTTCATGGCTGGAAAAATATCCTTAGATGGGCCCACTTTCTCTCTTGAAAAGATCCCTTCAAATCTGAAATTAATTTCAAACATGGAATAGAAGTAGGCCCCACTTGAAAATATGCAACCTTTGAACTCCACACCATGCATGGATGTCCTCTCCTTGGCTTGATTTTCTTTTGCAAATTTTTTTCTTCTTTATTTGGCTTGAATTGAATCTTAGCCATCTATCATCACATGTAAGCAATATTTGTTGGAGAGTAGATATGACACCTCACATCACATGGCCCGCAAATTTGGAACTTATCTTTAAGAGATTAAATCTAAATTTTTGCATATGAGAGCGGACCCTCCCATGGTCGCCCCTACCTTAGAATCCATGCCCAAGGAAGGTGGGTCCCATGGTGCATTTGATTCATCAATTCTCTTCCGTGGGCCCCAATTTTTGAAATTCCCTACAAAAATGAAAACAAATGTCAAAGACTATTCTAATTATATAGGGAGGAATTATGCAAGATGTGGGCCCAATTCATACTAAATAGATGCAACAAATGTCACCATTTTATCAAATTTTCTTTAATTAAATCAATGGTGCAAATAAAATTCATCATTTTATGTATAAATAAAAAGCAATGAGAAATTTGTGACTTTCAATGCCAAGAAATTGAGAAATTCATGATTTTATGTGAAAATGCAATTTTTGGATGAATTTTGACCCGAATTCAAACTATGATACCCATAAACATAAAACATGATTTTTTAACTAAAATGGTGCATGATTGGATGATTAAGTCCTTAATTAATTCTAAAATAATGAGGAAATTATGCATTTTTAAGGACTTATCATGTCAACACGTGAAAACAGAACTTATATTAGTAATCAGTGGTTTTAAAGCAAAACTGGTGTCAACATGTGAAAACAGAACTTACATTAGTAATCAGTTAAAAGGGATCACACATGGATAGATTTCCACAAATTGCTCGTCCATACATTGAGGATTCAAGATTTAAATCAATGTGGATAGGGGTCCCGTATGTCGGTTTAGTTATTCACTTGGTACTCCTTAAGATTGAAGACATTCTGAGTTCCCCATACACATTAACAAGTCCATAAATCCTCAATAATTCTCCGTGATGGGGTTTCCTTCTCAACCGGGCTCCAAACATCATTCCCTAGATATTACCCTTGCATTGGGCTCCAAAGAGACCTCTCCCAGGCATAAAGAAACAAGTTTTAAACTCCATGAATAGACGCAGGCAGAACCCAGCTTGGGTTAACCCAGAGTTTTCTCGGTTAATTAACCCAAGCAACCTGCTGCCTGGGCTGTCCCACGCAGAACCCTGCTTGGGTTAACCCAGGATTTCCTTGGTTAACCCAAGCATCCTGCTGCCTGGGCTGTCCCACTGCGGGTTTTTGGCTCCATTTCCCAATCTTTTGACATAGTTCCATCCTCCCTTTGTAACCCACCTTTGAGCCACCCATTTATCACCAAAATAGGGTCTCCTTATCATCTCAAAACCTTACATACACTACACCAAAAATCGGAAATTGGAACGGAAAAGCGTTCCTAATCCTCCCGTTCCTAATCCGTTAAACCGTTCCAATTTCCGTTCCAATTTGGATTAGGAACGGTTGGTACCAAATTGGAACGGAAATTGGAACGGTTTAACGAATTAGGAACGGGAGGATTAGGAACGCTTTTCCGTTCCAATTTTCGATTTTTGGTGTAGTGATAGTCCTCCTCCAAACATCCACAAAATGCATCAAATCCATCACATTCGTTCTCATTTCATCAAAGAAAACCCAACATATATGAAGACCCATATGTAACATAAATCAAGATTTAACCAAACAAGTTAAATATATTTCCAAGAGATTAAGCAAGAGAGGAAATGGCCTATTAATATGCACATTTCGAAATCAATGAGAAATCATAAGAAAGGGCAAAATAAAGCAAGTAATGAATCCACATTTCTCATAAAACATGTTAGTATCCAAAACAATTCATTCACCCACTTGCCTTTGGTCCAAGCTAGCAAATCAAGCCTCTAATCACACTCTTAAGCTCAAATCACCAATCTACATAAAAATCCCTAAATACAACCCATTACAAACCCTAAATAGTCAAAACAAGAAAGACAAGGGGTTGAAATCAAACTAAGAAATAGGACTTAAGGAGGTGCTATTACATAAAATGGAAGAGAGAAAGTGATTGCATACCTATAAGTGGTCCAACCAGCAAGGAATAACTAAATGAGGGGGCTGCCGTTCATGGTTTCCCACAAAAATGGTGTCTAGAGCAAGAAGAGATGGAGGAGAATGCAATGGCAAGCTTCGTTTGGTGATTGGTAGCATAGATCTTGAGTTTGGAAGCAACAAAGTGAGAAAAACAAGCGAAGGGAGCTGTTGTTGCAGGGCTGGGCGTGCTCCATCTCGTGGAGGGCAAGAGTGAAGAAGAAAACATGGGTTTTGGCCATTATTTAAAGGTTCAAGTGGGGCTCACAACTAATAATACTAAATGAGCTAAGAACTGGGCTTTCTGGGCCTCGGATGGACTCGACGAAGAAGAGAAAAATGTTTCTCATAAAATCTAGTTTTCAAAAAGTATAATTTTAGCATGGTTCCGAGACCTCAAAATTTGGGTCCAGATTTGGTGTAAAAAGATTGTTTTGCCCTCGAAGTAGGAAAAGTCAAGTTTCGGGGTCTCGAACAGGGACAGGATCAACACGAAAGTTGTAGAGATTAACGAGATAAGTCAAAAGAAGCCAAATGAGAATTTTTGAAAATCACGAAGAACCTCTCCAAGCTGATCATGCAAAACAAGTAGGATTCTACGGTCACTGTCTAGGTTCACTGGCTCTCAAAACTCCCCAAAACTAGTGAAAAACCATTCTAACTCACAAACTCATCCAAACAACCACTAATCCAACTTAGAGAAACTAATCCACAAATAAAACAACACTAATTCAGGAAATTAGGGGTCGTAGTCTCACAAAATGTATCCCATATCCATTGTAATTTCAGTTATACCGTATCATATAACCCACCCACCCCTCTTACTTGCTCTTCAATTGGACCGATTTTCACTCCAACCGGAGCAAGGTCCATCATTAGGTTGAACACACGGAAAATACATGATTTACTTCCTTTTAATTTTGGCTTTTTGATCACCTATCTAAAGCGTGAACAATCTAATAACACATCATACCAATACTATTGAAAGTCCAGGATCGGGGCTTTTGGTGGATAGGGTAAACTCAATTTTATGACCAATTAATTCAAATTTTAACTTCTTAAATCAAATTGGCACAAGTGATGATTATATAGTAAATATGCAGAAGCTATCAATAAGCAATCACTACAAGCATTCACTACAACACATCGATATATAGTGGTTCGGCCTCAATGCCTACGGCCACTACAGGCTTGTGTTCCTACACCCCACCGAGTTTTCCACTATCTCAATCTTTTGCTTTTCAAAAGACTAAACAATAACCTCTACAATATATTTTTCTACGCTAAGCAATAACCTTTATAAGTCTAAAGTTTTTTTTTTCTCTCTCTCAAATGTGTTTAAGATACAATTTAAGTTCAACACAATGCCTCTAAGATATGCGGATATGAAAGTAAAATTACAACTCAAACACACACTCTATGGATGCAAAAATGTAATGCTCAATGGTGTATGTATGATGACTTCAATCAAGTTTCAAAATGTAGCTCAATAAATGCAAGCCTTAAGTTTTTGAAAGTTTAACTCATGAAAAAGATTTGATTGAAGTAAGGATGCTAATCTCATGTAGTATGAAAAACAACGTGAAAATGATATAATCAATCAAATGCTCACAAGTTGTATGAGATTTCAAAGCTAAAACATGTGATGCATAAGTATAGTTGTTTTCAAAACAAATTAGTCTAACTATGTGTTCAAAGTATGAAAACAACTTAGCTAAAGACTCAACCAAGTGTGAGAATCATGCAACAAGTAATTTCAAAGATGTTTGCAATGCATGATTCAAACATACGAAAATTGAAACTAGCTTGGTATGAATCAAGTAAAGAATCCAAAACAATAATTCAATTCAATAAGATGTTCATGTAATGTATTCAACAAATCATAGTTATCATGCTTAAATGATTTACCAATAATTTAAACAAGGCATTAAAACATATGATAAGGAAAACAAAGCTTGCTTAGAGAGATTTAACTTAATGATTCCTAGTTTTAGCTTCTCAAATGACCTCTAGCCTTCCTTGGCTCATCCCCCTTTCTTTGGCCTCAATACACTTCAAAGATTCCATCAAAGTCTTATTGTTTTGGCCTTTGAATGAGCTGAAATTTATATCAAAAAGTTGCCAACGGCTAGTTCACTGTTGACCTAGAACAGGGCCGATCAACCGCACTCCAACGGTCGAAACTAAAAGTGCAGGCTAGTGCCAATGACTAAGTCTTGGAGGGGGGGGGTGAATAGGACTAAGGGAATCAATTACCAATTTTAAACTTTTTAAGGAACTTTTAATACAACCAGAACAAATAACAGAACAAACACAAGAAGAGAATGACTCAAGTGGCATAAGTGTTCATCAAGACATTGCTTAAGCAATAAAGAAGAGATACAATTAGATGTGAGTAGATAAGCACAATTGTGTGAGTCTATTGAGCTTAGTGATGACCTATCATACACAACAAATTCCACAATATAAATATAGAAATGTGAATCATGCCATAAAGAATAGACACGGGAAAATTATAGTAGTTCAGTCACATAGACCTACATCCACTTTCAAAGGTCACACAGACCCTTGGTTCCATTAAGAAGAATCAAACTACACAAGTACTGATTCAACTACAATTTTGTTATCGAGGTTCGATCACTCAGATCTACTCCCCCTCACACAATTACAAGGTGATTTAGTCACACGGATCTGAATCACCATCACAGATTGTAGGAGTTTAAAGAAGGGTGAACACATGCCTTTGATGAAGATGGAAAGAGTTCTAAGGAGCGTTGACAGTAGTCGAAGCTTTCACCTCTTGACGACGCCTTGGAGTTGAGAAGGAAGCTTCCATAGTGTAACACAACCAAGGTTCAGAGGTCTGGTCTTCTAGGATAACAAGGATATAGCTTTCATACAGAATAAGGGATCCTAGACAAACTCTTCTCACACAACACACTCATCTTGGAGCTAATGAAGCTCTGGAATTTTCCTAAATCTAATACATGAGTGTTTGGAAGAAGATTTAAGAGCTTAAGTTTGTTGGGAAGAAAATAGCATGCAAAGTTCTCTCAAAAAGGTCCTCTAAGAAGAGAGAAACAAGCTACAGATATATAGAAAATAATCCAACGGCTATATTGGAGGCTAGCCCCTTTTCAATTTCTTAGAGATAATAATCCAACGGCTATATTGGAGGCTAGCCCCTTCAGAATGAAGGCTAGCCCCTTTTCAATTTCTCAGAGATAATAATCCAACGGTTATATTGGCGGCTAGCCCCTTCCCAATAACGGTCAAAAAATTCAAATAAGGTTGGCTCACGGTTAGCCGCAAGAAGAGTTGGAGGCTAGCCGTGAGACAACCGCAGGGGTGACCGTAAGGGGGTTCTGAAAAATACATGCTCTCTGGAAAACAAACCGTAACTCACAGTTAGCTATGCGGTTAGCCACAGGTGTACATGGCGGTTAGCCGCAGGGGAGCCGAACTACATCCTGATGCAAAGATATAATGCTCAATGGTGTATGTATGATGACTTCAATCAAGTTTCAAAATGTAGCTCAATAAATGCAAGCCTTAAGTTTTTGAAAGTTTAACTCATGGAAAAGATTTGATTGAAGTAAGGATGCTAATCTCATGTAGTATGAAAAACAATGTGAAAATGATATAATCAATCAAATGCTCACAAGTTGTATGAGATTTCAAAGCTAAAACATGTGATGCATAAGTATAGTTGTTTTCAAAACAAATTAGTCTAACTATGTGTTCAAAGTATGAAAACAACTTAGCTAAAGACTCAACCAAGTGTGAGAATCATGCAACAAGTAATTTCAAAGATGTTTGCAATGCATGATTCAAACATACGAAAATTGAAGCTAGCTTGGTATGAATCAAGTAAAGAATCCAAAACAATAATTCAATTCAATAAGATGTTCATGTAATGTATTCAACAAATCATAGTTATCATGCTTAAATGATTTAACAATAATTTAAACAAGGCATTAAAACATATGACAAGGAAAACAAAGCTTGCTTAGAGAGATTTAACTTAATGATTCCTAGTTTTAGCTTTCCAAATGACCTCTAGCCTTCCTTGGCTCATCCCCCTTTCTTTGGCCTCAATACACTTCAAAGATTCCATCAAAGTCTTATTGTTTTGGCCTTTGAATGAGCTGAAATTTATATCAAAAAGTTGCCAACGGCTAGTTCACTGTTGACCTGGAATAGGGCCGATCAACCGCACTCCAACGGTCGAAACTAAAAGTGCAGGCTAGTGCCAATGACTAAGTCCTAGAGGGGGGGTTAATAGGACTAAGGGGGTTAATAGGACTAAGGGAATCAAATACCAATTTAAAATTTTTTAAGGAACTTTTAATATAACCAGAACAAACACAAGAAGAGAATGACTTAAGTGGCATAAGTGTTCATCAAGACATTGCTTAAGCAATAAAGAAGAGATACAATTAGATGTGAGTAGATAAGCACAATTGTGTGAGTCTATTGAGCTTAGTGATGACCTATCATACACAACAAATTCCACAATATAAATATAGAAATGTAAATCATGCCATAAAGAATAGACATAGGAAAATTATAGTGGTTCAGCATATAGACCAACATCCACTTTCAAAGGTCACACAGACCCTTGGTTCCATTAAGAAGAATCAAACTACACAAGTACTGATTCAACTACAATTTTGTTATCGAGGTTCGATCACTCAGATCTACTCCCCCTCACACAATTACAAGGTGATTTAGTCACACGGATCTGAATCACCATCACAGATTGTAGGAGTTTAAAGAAGGGTGAACACTTGCCTTTGATGAAGATGGAAAGAGTTCTAAGGAGCGTTGACAGTAGTCGAAGCTTTCACCTCTTGACGACGCCTTGGAGTTGAGAAGGAAGCTTCCATAGTGTAACACAACCAAGGTTCAGAGGTCTGGTCTTCTAGGATAACAAGGATATAGCTTTCATACAGAATAAGGGATCCTAGACAAACTCTTCTCACACAACACACTCATCTTGGAGCTAATGAAGCTCTGGAATTTTCCTAAATCTAATACATGAGTGTTTGGAAGAAGATTTAAGAGCTTAAGTTTGTTGGGAAGAAAATAGCATGCAAAGTTCTCTCAAAAAGGTCCTCTAAGAAGAGAGAAACAAGCTACAGATATATAGAAAATAATCCAACGGCTATATTGGAGGCTAGCCCCTTCAGAATGAAGGCTAGCCCCTTTTCAATTTCTCAAAGATAATAATCCAACGGCTATATTGGCGGCTAGCCCCTTTCCAATAACGGTCAGAAAATTCAAATAAGGTTGGCTCACGGTTAGCCGCAAGAAGAGTTGGAGGCTAGCCGTGAGGCAACCGCAGGGGTGACCGTAAGGGGGTTCTGAAAAATACATGCTCTCTGGAAAACAAACCGTAACTCACAGTTAGCTATGCGGTTAGCAGCAGGTGTACATGGCGGTTAGCCGTAGGAGAGCCGAACTACATCCTAATGAAAAAAAGAACTTTCTGGAAAGCAGACCGTGCAAGGGGGCTAGCTGCCACCTAACCCTTTTTAGAAGGACTATTTAAGCTGAGATAAAAAGGATAGAAAACAGGATTTAAAACTCAACTTTTTCCCAGGGTTCTAAGGTTTTGGTCTGGGTGTAAAATACATGAAAAGGTTGTTAAACACAAATGGAGACCTTCTTTGATAAATCCGGACTTTCCCACAGCTTGATAAATCCTCTGAATTAGATCTTCCTTGAGGCACTTTGGGAGGCAAGGACTTCCGAATACATTGGCACGGAATTGACAAAACAAACTCAGTGCTCACAGACATGTGACACTAACAGAAACTCTAATGGTAAAAAAAAAAACGGTCGAAGTTTGTCAGTGTACTCAGTCGACTAAGTACATTGGCCTAACACCAGTTTTCCTGAAATTTGTGATTTTTCAAGTTTTCTTCTTGTGGGAGCTGAGGACATGGAAATCATGCTTAGATTCATATTTAAATCAGTCCAACAGTGTTTTCAAAATAAAAACCTATCAATGCCTAAGATGATATTAAAATTCTAAGACCATAGGCATGCATGATTGAAAATCAAATAAATCAAGTTTTCAATATTAATGCATCCAAGTCTAAAATACAAAACATGCATAAAAATCAATTTTGAAAGTTATAAAACCATGCATATGAAAATTCAAGATTTCAAGTTTTTCAAAATCAATACATGTGTCAAAATTCAAATGATGATAAAATGAATATGCATCCATCAAATTGCAACACACAAAATCCCTAACAACTATAAATGTTGTTATCAAGATATTAACAGCGGCAAATAATATTTGAGATAATCTCAATTTAGTGCGTGTGTGCGTGCTCTCACACCTTCACAAGGGTGATCATGGCCAGCTGGCCCAAGCCCATACCATGCCCAGCCCGCTTTGGCCAGGGCTTGGGACGTAGGTTTCAGTGATCAGGTTGGGCTCGAATTTTATATTTGGGCCCATTTAACATATGGACAAGAATTGGGCTCAGGAGTAGAAAGCCCAAAGCCCATCATGATTTGTTGGAGGGAGAGACAAAAATGTCAAAAACATACCATCGCTTACACAAACACAGGACCAAACCACTTCAACTATAACTTAGGACAATGTTAGAATTTTTCCCTCATAAAGTCAACTCGAATGGGCTCAGGCTTAACCTCTTTAAGACGGGGTACGCTCAGGCCAACCACTTATGGCCCAACTCAGGCTTGGGCATATAGTTTAGAAGTCTGGCCACGTCCAGATATGCCTAAACCTGGCCTATGAACACCCCTACTTCATACACACTACACAAGTCCCTTGGGGTTCATTTGTCTTGTACACATGGATTATGAAAATAGGTTATGCTAGTTGATAAGGGTCATTCTTGACACACCAAGAAAGCTCCAGGGCCACAACTGAGAGAATCCATATTTCTCACTAATAAATGTGGATTGATATGAGCGGATCTGAATCTAGATTGAGGGCGTAACACCTAACAAAGTCATGACATAGCAATTAACATGTTTTTAATTATGGGCAATGTTAACCCCAAGGGATGGCTCAGTTGGCTTAGGACTTGAGATGTAAACGGGTCAGTTCCGGTGCGGGTCCGTGGTGGACCCGGACCCGGAACCAGAACCATATATGGGGTGAGTCCGGGTCTAGGTAAAGAATGGTATGGGAAAAATCTAATTTTAGGGAGAGATTCTCGAAAATTGATGTCATGTGTTGAGTCGCGGGTCTGCAGGTCCGAACCGATGTGGAACTAGAACCGGACTTGTTTAAGTCATAGGTTGAAAAAAAAGGACTCGGCCCATTTACTTAGCAGGGTCTAAGTAAGGATCAAAATCCGATTTTTAACGGGTCAGAACCTTCGAGTAATCGAAGAATCAGAAACCCATTTACATCCGTACCTAGGACCATAGTTTGCTTCCGGTGGTTTTTTTTTTCGCTGAATGGTAAATTTGAATTGAAGAAAAGGAGGGGGCAAAAACCCCAAAGAAACAGGGGAAGACCAGCTGGAGGATGCTAACAAAAAAGGCACCCAAGAGCCAACCAACCCAGACAAAACACTATACAAAAAGGGCCACAGGCCAAAGAAAAAACCAAAGAACAGACCGAACCACAAAGACTCATCAACCTGCACAAAACCAAGCACACCAAGAACGGAAACCAGGCAGAGAGGCTACTGCTGCCAGAACAACAAAGGAGGAAAGCTTAGGCCACTGCCAAGACAGCCGCCAACCACCAACAAGACCCCAATCCTGCAGAAAAGAGGAAAGAAGCCACCAGCAACACCAAACAGAGAAGGAGCTAACTAAATGTTGAGAGCTAACTGAATGCTGAGGGCAGGAGCTCACATCAGACCCAAGCCACACAGGACCGGATGAGAAATAACAGACCCTTGCAGCATCCTAGCAAGCACTTTCAATTGGTCCTGGAGAGTTCTCTGAGCTCTACCCAAACAAGGCTTGCCATCCCGGTGCTTGCAATCATTCCTGAGGGACCAAATTACTGAGATGGAGTTTGCTTCCGGTGGTTGAGGGTTCGAAACTGCGCTACCACAATTGGGCCACAGGGGATTTACCCAACTCCCTCTAGGCCCGTAGGGATTAGTCCTACCCAAATGGCTATGACACCCTCCGTTATCAAAAAAATAAAAAAACTATGGGCAACGTTCCAGTGCATACACCTCTCACCAAATTCTAGTGAGAGTAGCTTGATGGGGCCCACCTAGGGCCTTAGTAGTCACGGGACCAAGGTGATGTAAAGAGCCATGTTAGATGGGCTCAAGTATCAAGTTTGGGGCAATCCCATTCCTCTAAACCCTCATCCGTGGCCCACATATTTGAGGACTTCATATTAAAGAAAAAATTTGACCCTCAATTCGACGGTCCAGTTCATTTGGATCAGTGAAAACTGGACGGGTCAAATGTGATTCAAGGGGTCCTTGTGCGGATGGTCAAGATGAATCATAAGTCAGGCCCCACTATGTTGCCCTCGCCGTTGTACGGTGAGAGGTGTATGCATATGAAAATTACTAATTAATTATATCATGGACCTAGCCAAAGCCCAATTGTATATAATCGAATGATGGTGTGGGTCCATTCCAATGTTAGAACTCAGCCCAGACCCAGATCTAATAAAACTTGCCATGGGGCCAGCTCTCCTAAGCTACAGCTTAGGATAAGGTGAGCTGAGGTAAACTCAAGTGTGTGGTGGGACCCACATAGGGGCGGGGATGGGGGGATTTCAATGACTTCCTAGGACCCTCCTCTTTGCCAAAAAAAAATCAGTCCCAACCACGGTATCTATCATCTCCATCTGGGCCCCAAAAACTTAATGGTCAACAGTCCATTAGGAGTGGCGCACAATCAATCCAACGGTCCAATAAATTTGCATCTGACCAAAAGTTGGTAGACATGTGCAATTTAGGGGGGTTGTGTGTTTGGTCCATTCCAAATCTGGGCCTCACAAGCGTGAGCTTACGAAATTTTATCCTAAACTTAGGAGAGTTTTGCCATATATATATATAGAGAGAGAGAGGGATATATGTGCTCTTGTGAGAATTACACTCACAATACTATTGAGAGTAAGGGGTGGGGGGCTCACATTTAGGTTGTTGAGAGTAAGGGGTGGGGGGGGCTCGCATTTAGCTTGTTAGTATTGGATATTGATGTGAAGACCCCCACTCTTAATCTCATAATATCGTGAGAGTTACTCAAACAGAAATATCATATATATATATATGGAAAATATTCATGTGCATCTATCTCTCACCACGTTATGGTGAGGGACAACATAGTGGGGCCACTTTATGATTCATCCAAATTATCCACACACATGGAACCCCCTAAACTACAATGGATCAATTGAGTTTTCATTAATCCGATTGAATTGGACCGTTGGATTGATGGTCAAAATTTTTCTTTAATATAAAGTCGTTAAATTTATGGGTCACGGATGAAGGGATTAGAGACTTGGGATGTACCTCGAACTTGATATATGGTCTCATCTCCGCACTTCTCTTTTGTACTTGAAAATACTAAAATAGGGGAGTGTCCCTCACCCTATGGTGAGGGAATCCTTCACTTGAATATTACCATATATATATAGGAAGATGCTCCTATGAGATATATCTCTCACCTTAAATGAGAGATTGTGTGAGGACCCTCACATTCATATCCAATGCCAATAACTTAAATTTGAGGGCCCCCACACAATCTCTCATATAAGTAAGAGATATATCTCATAGGAGCATCTCCCATATATATATATATATATATATATATATATATGAGGTGGTCCTATAAAGACCGTCCTTACGGTCCACACCATTCTGAATGCCCACTAGGGCCCACATTATGACCCATCCAAATTGACCAATCATTCATAACCCCCTTATAGATACTGAATCTCATAAATTTGCATGGATTCGGATGAACTAGACCGTTGGATTGAGAGTCAATTTTTCTTCTTTAATATAAAGTATGTATGTACATACCTACTACATATATACATGTATGTATATATCACTTCTCTTTTGTACATCCCTCATCACATGGTGAGGGAATCCCTCATATAAATATATAAATATATATATATATGGGAGGTGCTCCTATGAGAGACACTCTCACCAAGTTTATAAGAGATGGATGGGGGCCCTCTCTTCCATATCCACTCTCACCAACTTAAATGCAAGGACCCCAAACTTAAATGTGAGGGCCCCCACCCATCTCTCATAAACTTGGTGAGAGTGTCTCTCATAGGAGCACCTCCCTATATATATATAGGGGCCAGCTTTCCTAAGTTGCAGCTTAGGATAAGGTTAGCTTAAGTGTGTGGTAAGGTTATATTAAGTATGTGGTGAGGCCCACATGGGGGTGGGGATGGCGGGATTTCAATGACTCCCTAAGATCCTTCTTTGTGCAAAATAGTCAACACCAATCATGGTTTCTATCATCTCCATCTGGGCCTCAAAAGTTTAATGGTTAATAATCCATTTAGATCGATACACAGTCAATTCAACAGTCCAGTTAATTCGGATCTTATCAAAAATTGGTGGACATGTGCAATTTAGGAGGGGGCGTGTGTTTGTTCTATTTGGATGGACCAAAGGTGGGCCCCACAAGCGTTAGCTTACGAAATTCGATTCTAAACTTTAGCTTAAGAGAGACTTGGACATATATAAAACATATATATTTTGCTTGCTTTTACATATTCAGTGCTATATGCATAACCAATTAAATTACATATATGAATAAATTAAATATATATTATGCATAGAATAAAACCCACCATTTTTCCTAGACGATATTGGCTAAAATAGGGCTTCTAAATGGCAAATGACTTGCCCCAAGCCCAAGCCCAAGCCCAGATAAAAGGGCCTAATGAGCTAACATTAAACACCGCTTGCTTCAGAGAGACCTAAAACTATGAACTTGTTGATCAATCCTTAAATACAGTTGTCCATCTTGACCATTGGATCTCAAGAATTATATATTTTTCAAATGAAAAGAAAAATGAAAAACAGGCTTTAGTTATAGTTTAGTAAATTGCTGGTTACTTCGTAAAAACATTAATCAAAATGAAGGCGTGATTTTTGACGAACCAAAATTAAATATATTTTCACAATTACTGTTTAAATGTGCTGGTAAAAACCTTTAACACCAACGGTCTGTTGTCATGAGCAGGTGATATATCATTAAGCCAAGGACGCTTTGGCTGGGATCATTGTGTATCATGAATAGTTGAATTCTATTTTATTTATTTTTTGGTAATAGAGTTGAATTCTATTTGAAATGAGATCTTTTCAAGAATTAGAGCACATCAATTCAAATCCTGAAACAATCAAGGAGGGAGGGAGGGAGAGAGAGGGATCTACGGACACAATTTGATTAAGTAGGATCCTTCACTCCCCACTTCTTTTTTATATTTTTTTCCTTTCTTTCCTTCCTAACAACAGTTATTTTCATGAAAATGCTAACCCAATACTAACATTTTCCTCTCTTGTTTTTTTGCGTGCGCGCGTGAAGGGGAGGAGAAAAGAAAGGACCGTCTCTATCATGCCAATACTTAGCATCAACATTGTGATCACATTGCAGTCTCAAAGACAACTGAAGTATTCATAATGTTTGCCTTATCCCATTTGTGAGTGTCTAAAAATTACGGACTTAGATTAGGTGAGTGCGAGACTCATGATTTGTTGTTTAAGCTTCCTTAGGGGAGATAGATCACCTTAGAACCTGAAAGGGAAGGAGAAATAGAGATCAGAGATCCTGGTTGCCGTCAGTCAAAGGCTCTCCAATGCCTAAATTAATGCTATCATTGAACAAAGGATGGAAAAAAGAGGTAAGTATGCTAGTATTGCATGTTAAGGCATCATCAAGCGTACCTGAAAAGGGATTGGTATCTCTGTATATGAAGAGATTTCACCTGGCGCTCCCTTAATGGGGTAGGTGGAGATACTATCCAGTCAGATCAGGAGATGACCTCTCGCATCAATGTGGATGTGATTGATAAAGACGACACCTGATCATTATCCAGCGCCCGTCTTGTCTGTCAACACGTTCTGTAACGTAGTTGTAACTTCGTGGAAGTACAATCATGGTTTAGTACTCATATCTGTGAACGTACCGAGCTGAAGATGATACTGAGACCAGATTCGGATGCATCCTGGCACTATTGCCGAGGTGCCTCATACCGAGACCAAGATGAGCACAGTCAGTACTCTTACCGAGACTAGCTCAAACTTAGCGCTAGATGGCACTGTTTGCCGAGCTGAGATAAGATGTCTAGCTGGTACCATTACCGAGCTAGATGAATCTTAGCACTATTGTCAAATTTGGACACCAAGATCGGGATGAGCTGACCCGGTACTGCTACCGAGACTAGCGTAATCCTACTCTTAGGAAAACACCCCACACAATTGCCCCCTAGCTCGTGACCTCTTGGAGTTCTAACATTTTGAGGTCGGGAGCTAAGTATCGTGTTGAGAGATCTGAGGTATTAATTTGAATTTTATCTCGGTGTTGGCTGATGATATCTGATCTTTATCACGAAGTCTGTTTGTCTGCCCGAGACAATAAATAGCACATCGGTGACGCTTCGTCTGCTTGATGTGATGAATATTAGGTTGGTGACGCTTCATTCGCCCGAGGCAATAAATAGCACGTTGTTGTTTTGCCTTCCCAAGGCAATAAATAGAGCGTCTGGATCTCAGTGGGAGATGAACTGGCAATGCCACATGTTTCCATCTGGTTGGTCGTTCAGCGAAATCGAAGTGACACGTGCCTTCAGGAATTTGAACGGGCGTCATTCCATCTATAAATAGGGCTTTTCCTCCTTCGTCTGTTCACTTTTGGCATTCATCAAAGAAAGCTCTGCTACAAGATAGAAGAAAACACTGCCGGAGCCCTGCTGGAATCCTGACTTACCGAACCCAAGTCCGAAGACTGTCTCCTTCTTTTCCCTATGAGTCTTCTTCCTCATCCCTTTCTTTGTGCACTACCCTTTTTTCTGTTTAGGGGTTATGCTCTAGGGTTTAGGGTTTCTGCTTCTGCCATTTCCGGTATCTTCATCTGTAGAAAAATGGGATCTTATAGGAGTTGGGCGGAGACCCCTGAGGCCATGGCTGGTTTTAGGAAGATGTATGGGATCCTGGAGGACGTCCCAACCAAACTGGATAACCCGAAGAACCTCTTCGAGGATTACTCCTTCCGAGATGGCTGGATGTCATTCCCGTTAGTTTCAATAATAGAGGGAGGGATTAGGTTCCCTATCCACCCTCTTCTTAGGGCCTGCTTGGCGACATGGCACCTTTGCCCATGCCAGCTGATGCCCAATGGCTACAAGGTCATAATGGGTGTCACCAAGCTCAACAAGATATTGGGCATTAACCTCGGTGTCCATGACATCGAGAACGTATATGACATTTGCAAGACCACGGGGGACAGTCATAGTTACTACCTCCGAGGGAAGCCGAAGTTGGAGCCCTTCATCCACGACCTGGATGACTCAAACAGACATGCCGGGGATGATCGTCTGCTCGTCTCTGGTAACTGGGAGTTCGACAAGGAAGAGACCGAAGCGGAGAAATTGTACAGGATTCATCGACACTTTGAGGTTCCTCCAAGTAATTACCGAGCTCTTAGTGTTCTTGTTTTCTTCCTTCTTTTGTCTTGCCGAGCTGATATTATCTTTTGTCGTGCAGAGATCAACTAGAGGAAGTTGGGAGCTAAGAGCGCCGGTTGAAAAAGAAACAATGGCTGGCTAAGACTCGTGCGCGACTATCAAGGCCACAACGGACGAGCTGCCTGGTCCTTGCTCGAATACGAGCCGAGGTACCATACCTACATCAAGAGGAAGGAGCTCGCGCCCGTCAGCTCGGAAGCTACCGATTTGGCCCAGCTCGTTGAGAGCTATCTGTCCCCCTCCAACCGAGAAGAAGAAAGGGGAAAGGAGATGAAGAAAAGATGCCCTGTTGTGAAGGTGAAAGACCTGGGGGCGAAACTTTTTGAAGGCCGAGCTCCATCTACCACTACGGTCTCAGGGAGCGTCGGGGTTCCTGCTGCTGGTGGGGCTGCTGGAACTGCTATTGCTGCTGCTGGTGGTGTTGCTACTGCCGTTGGTGCTGCTGCTGGAATTGTTGTTGCTGTTGCTGGTCCAGCTCGGCAGCGCTCCGCCGAGACCCCAAGAGAGGGAGGTCGGGCTGAGAAGAGGTCGCGGTCTGAGGGCCGCAGCTCGGGAGCTCAGCAGCACCCTGCCGAAGAGGCTAGAGAGAGGGCCCCGAGGGAGAAAAGGCCCAGGGGCGAGGGCTCATCGGAGAAGAGCCGTAGGCAGGTCTCGGCTCCTCAGACCGCGGGGGCGGCTTTGTAACTCGGGCCTGGGAGGCCCATGACAGTGGAAGACCGTCTAACCAGCAGTCCTTCAGTCGTTGCCGCTCTCACCAACGCGTGTGCCCTACCACTCGACAAGCATAGGCACAAGGGAGAGGACGATGTGACGCTGCTGGCCTCGTCTCTACAATCGATCTTCTCGGTAAATTTCCCACACGTATCTCTGAGTATCTTTTGATCTTGTTAACTTTTCTTTTGACGCTTATTTCTCTTCTCAGGTTGCACAGAGGGTTCAGGTGGTCCTGGAGAGGGCCCGTGAAAGCGGCTCCAAGGTCGAAAAGCTGGAAGCAGAGAAGAAAACACTCGTTGTGGCCTTGGAGGGGAATAGTCCGGAGCTGAAGACGGCAGAGGAGAAGATTAATAGCCAGGGGGCAGAGCTCGAGTTTGCGCTCAACGAGCTCAGCAATGTGAAAGTCGAGACCCACGAGCTGAAAGGTGTGGCCGCAGTCAAAGCTAAGCAAATTCTCGTACTTGAGGCCGAGCTGGCAAAGCGGGATGTCGAGCTCGAACTGGTGCACAAAGAGAAAGCCGATCTTCAAGTCTCGCTCCAAGCTGAGATTGAAACATCTTTTTAGGACGGGGTGGATGCGACTACAAGAGAGTACGAGGCCCAAGTCAAGAATATAAGCTCGGCGCTGTTCTAGCTCGGGTGTTGAGCTGCACTGAAGAAGGCAGGGGGTCCCAGAGGATCACCCTGTTTATCAAGACCTGCCCAAGTTTACTCGCCCTGAGCCGGAGCCGAGTTCTGCCCCCACTGCTGAGGTTGCTGCAGAAGCTGTCCCGACCCCGCCTGAGGCTACTCCCCAAGCCACCACGACTAAGCCCTTTGACGTCAACGTGGTGGCTACTGCTTCTTGAAGCTCTTTCTGATGTACTTTTTTCTTTTTCTTTCTTTGTAATGAAAGTGTAAAAATCTCTGTAACTTATTCTTTCGTTCAATGAATAGAGTTTTTCTCCATACTTGCCTTCTTATTTTTTTCTAATAATATGTGTGCTTGACTTCTATTCCACAACTGGGCTCTTAGCACAAACGCCCGATCTTTGACCAAGTAGTTGAGTTTGGTTCGATAACCGGAACTGAATGACTATTGGGCAAAATGACTTCAGTTCCATAACCAGAAGTGACTTAGGCTAATCGAACTCGGTTCAACAACCGGAATTCCAATTGCACTCAAGTTTAAATAATTTTAAGAAGTACCTGCACCTGTAGAGATAGAAAACTTTTACCTGGTTCTGCAACCGAACTAGATTCTCATAGGAAGCCATCAGATTCTTCAACTGCATAGTTGATTCCATAACCGAACTAGGATAGCCGCCGAGTTCCATAACCTGGCGTGTTGCGCATTTGGTCCCGTGACCAGGTTGGCTGGTTCTCTAACCGAGCCGAGATTTTGGTCGAGTTCCATAACTGGGCGCTTTGTATAACTGGTTCTGTAATCGAGCTACAGTCTCTTCTGTGCTGGTGCTGTCACCAAGCTGAGACTGCTGCCGAGTTCTATAACTGCGGCATTCTGTGCAGCTGGTACCGTAACCTAGCTGTAGTCTCTTCCATGCCGGTGCTGTCACCAAGCTGAGACTGCTGCCGAATTCTGTAACTGCGACATTCTGTGCAGCTGGTTCTGTAACTGAGTTGTAGTCTCTTCCATGCCGATGCTGTCACCGAGCTAAGACTCTTGCCGAGTTCTGTAACTGCGGCACTCTGCAGCTGGTTCTGTAACCGAGCTGTTGTCTCTTCCATGCTCGTGCTGTCACCGAGCTGACTCTTGCTGAGTTCTGTAACCGCGGCACTGTGCAGCTGGTTCCATAACCGAGTTGTTGTCTCTTCTATACTGATGCTCTCACTGAGCTGAGACTGCTGCCGAGTTCTGTAACTGCAGCACTCTACAACTGGTTCTGTAACCGAGCTATTGTCTCTTCTATGCTGGCGCTGCCACGGAGCTGAGACTGCTGTCGAAATCTGCAACTACGGCACTCTGCAGCTGGTTCTGTAACCGAGTTGTTGTCTCTTCTATGCTGGTGCTGCCACCGAGCTAAGACTGCTGCCGAGTTCTGTAACTTGGCGATGGTCAAAGTTGTCGTGAGTGAAGTTGTCCGGGTTGTGGCTGGTGCTATCACCGAGGCCATTACCGGAGCTTTATAAGTCGAGGCTAGTGCTGCCACTAAGGCCCGGCGCCGAAGCTGTGTATCGAAGGCTGGTGCTGTCACCGATGCCACTGCTGAAACTTTGCTTTATGTTTGAAGAAACTAGGCTGAGGCTGGCGTTGTCACCGAGGCCGAAGCTGAAGCTGTGAAGATTGGAACTGTCTGAACTGTGGCTGGTGCTATAACCGAGGCCATTGCTGGAGTTGTCAAGATTGAGATTGTCCGAGCAACAGCTGGTGCTATCACCGAGGTCACTGCTGGAGCTATCAATTGAAGAAGCTGAGCTGTGGTCGGTGCTGTCACCGAGGTCGCAGCTGAAACTCCTGTAGGGTTGTGCTTCTACTCGAGTCTCGGCTGGTGATATCGTCGAGGCCATTGTTGGAGCTGTCGCGATTGGAACTGTCCAAGCTATGGCTGGCGGTATCACCGGGCCGGGACTTGAGGATGAAGACAGCATGGCGAATCAAGGAACTGTTTCCAAGACTGTCGCTTCTTTTCTGGAGGAGCCTATCCCGCCAAAGATTGAGGCTCTCGTAAGCTCGAGCTCGAGCCTCGTCCTGGTTCACCCTGGCGATCAGTGCTTTCACCGTGACCATGGGGAACCGAATGAGGTCCCTTTGAAGCTCGTTGCCTGGCAGGGGAGTTTATTTGAAGGATGCGAGGGGCGTGGCTTCAAGCCCTGGTATCAATAAGGAACGGATCTTCATCATCATTGTTGTCACGATCCACTTGGTGGAGGAAATGACGAGACCTAGTTGCTGCTGGAACTTTTGCTCCGCGAGGGAGTCTCCAGCAAGGTAGCACTCTGCTGGGGGTGCTCCGGTGTTAGAGCGCTTTGCTAGGGAGGTGTTGTCACCCCCTTTGCCGATGAACCTGTCTGAGTTACAGGTCCTTCCATGCCTGCCGCACCAGACTCTCCCCGTGACTCCTTCGACGGGGGGTGGTTGGTGATGGTGGCAGGGCTTTGTAAATCCCCATTCCTCACAGACGGCGCCAATTATGAGTGCCTAAATATTACGGACTTGGTTAGATTGATGTTTAGTTTCTGATGTTAATGTAAAGCTTCTTTTGGGGAAGATGAATCGCCTCAGAACCTGAAAAGGAAGGAGAAATAAAGATCAGAGGCCATGGCTGCCGTCAGCCGAAGGCTCTCCGATGCCTGAGTTAGTGCTATCACTAAACAAAGGATGAAAAAAAGAGGCAAGTATGCTAGTATTGCATGTTAAGGCGTCATCAGGTGTACCTGAGAAGGGATTGGTATCCTTATATATGTAGAGATTTCACATGGCGCTCCCTTAATGGGGGTAGGTGGAGATATTGTCTAGTCAGATCAGGAGATGACCTCTCGCATCAATATGGATGTAATTGATAAAGATGACACCTGATCATTATCTAGCGCCTGTCTTGTCTGTCAACACGTTCTGTAACGTAGTTGTAACTTCGTGGAAGTACAATCATGGTTTAGTACTCATTTTTGTGGACGTACCGAGCTGAAGATGATACTGAGACAAGATTCAGATGTATCCTGACACTATTGCCGAGGTGCCTTATACTAAGACAGAGATGAGCCTAGTCGGTACTCTTACCGAGACTAGCTCAAGCTTGACGCTAGCTGACACTATTTGCCAAGCTGTGATGAGATGTCTAACTGGTACCGTTACCGATCTAGATGAATCTTAACACTATTACCGAGTTTAGACACCGAGATTGGGATGAGCTGAGCTAGTACTGCTACTGCTACCGAGACTAGCGTAATCCTACTCCTAGGAAAACACACCACACACCATTCATAGTAGTCCGTTCAATGGCTCTCTCTCTCTCTCTCTCTCTCTCTCTCTCTTCACACACCAAAAGATAAAAAAGGGTTAATCCTGGGCATGTTTGTTTATATATATATATATATATATATATATATATATATATATACACTAAAAAACAAGAGAAGAAAAGTAATCGTAGCGGCCACCCACTTTCTCTCAACCACGTTTTGTTGACAAAATTGAGTGGGAAACTAATTGTCCAACAACCACCCACTTTACCTGATAAAAATGAGGTAATGTTTGGTAAGGCAAACTCAAGACAAAAGGTGCCTACTTTACCACTTTCTCACATTACTTTACCACTTTCTCACATTACTTTACCACATACAAAACAAATACAAACATTACTTCACCAAAAATGTTATCTCACCTTTACCATTGATGTGACATTCACATCATTACCAGTACTGTAAACAAACATGCCCTGCCAACAAAAAAAAAAAAAAAAAACAACTATCTTAGAAGTTTTAACCTCAAAAGTTGAGATCCTGTCCTTTCTTACCCAGTTGAGAAGTATTTCCAATCTCCTCCTAAGAAGATCCCTCTACACCCTTCACCTCTCCCAAGGGCAGAACCTACCAAACGCTTGGTCCTTGATTTCAGCATACTAGAAACCAATTACGCAACTTTCCTTTCATCAATCGAGACGAAAAGATTGGCATGACCAAACAAAGCTTCAGGCATCATTCTGAGAGCTTCATTGTCCACTTCGAAGCTAAAGAGGACCTTGCATCAATCCATCCCTCGGATCCTTTCACAGCCACAAAAGCACCAGAATCTTGTAGCCAATCAGCCAACTCAACCTCTCAGCACAACAACAATCAGTGATGTTCAGTTCCCTGTTCTCACCATCTATGACTGCTTTCGCTCTTCAAAACCTCTTGCACCATTTGTCCATTGTAACTCTCCCTACCATGCTCTTCGTCTTCTGAAGCCTTCCCTTGTCCTGCCGGTCAACTTCTTCCATCCCAGCTCTGCTTTACATTGTCCCTGTGATCTCTCTATGCATCATAGCCAATGTGCCCTTTCCTCTCAGGCTTCTACCATTTAAATCTAGTATTGCTCTCAGCCTCCGATTTTGTGCCAAAATGTGCCAAAATGAACGAGTCAAATCCATAGCAATTACCTGGTGTTCATCTATCCACCAGACAAAACTTATCCGATACCTTCCATGTTTGATGGAATAAGCAAGTAGCTCCAGCTTTGAAATCTCATGGAAGATCGCGCATGCAGACATGTGCACACACACAAATGCTCTTGCTTTTCGAGATGAATATCATCTTCCCCAGCTCTCCAACAATGGCTTATAGAAGTTTTTTTTTTTTTTTCCCCTTTATATAAAACTTTATCATTTTACTTGAATCAACCCAAATACAAGCTGCTATAGACAAATATGAGGCAAGTAGTTTTTGGGTAAAGTTCTGTTCTTTTATTTCAATACATAAAGCTACATCAGTCCTCACAAAACTCACATGAATAAGAAAACAACACAATTATATAGAAATGAATTCCTAAAATGATATGGTAAATATTTCAAGTGATGCACTGAATAAATGAATATAAGAAAACTCACTGCTTTTCAAGAGAACAGCTAGAGAACTTTCTTGTTTAAATATCCTTGTCCTATCAGATAACTTTGAGGAACATAATTTGATCATGATATTTCTCCATACTTTTTTTTGAGAAATTTGTTAACTTTAATTTTCTAATTCCTATTTTCCTTTGTCCTACTTTTCTGTGAAGTTAAAAGGTAAATAGAGTGTTTAACCATTTGATTATATTGAAATGTTTGAAGCATATTTTCTAGGCTGCAAAATTTAAGGGTTGCATTGTAACCAAACTGACTTGTACAGAGAATTCTAGCATCAGCATCTGCTACAATTCTTTTTTGCAAGGATCTTCTATGAAGAAAATGGGTCTTGCTCAGATGAGTAAAAGAAGTGGCAAGGTCACAAACAGTCTTGAATGATCCAAATGGTTACTGTGTCATCCAACAATGAAGTGAAATTAGGGCTTGTTTGGATGCACATAAAAGCAGAAGAAAATATGGGCCCATTTGGATATGTGCACAACAAAATATTTATAGAGAAATACTATCATAATAAAATAGTATAGAATAGAATGTGTATCAACATATGCAATATTTCTCAATTCAACAATTTCTTAAGAATACCACAAGTTTTAAAGTAAGTTGTTTGGCAGCTACTGCAGATTATAATATATGCTAAAAAATTAAGAAAAATATTCTGAAATTCTTGATCAATCAAATTAAGCACTTATAAAATACTTTATTTGTACGTAGTTTGTCACTTCAAATCCATTAATGGAGACCACAATTGAAATCCAAACTACTCATTCCCTTTGCCACCTTGTTGAATCATTAAGGAAAATTTGTGTCTTATGCCCCACCATAAGATTGGCACATCTAAACCACATGCTTAAACTAAGAAAAGAAAACTAAAATCGCATGCTTCACACATTACCAATCTGATGGTGGGAATAACTTTGATTGGAGAAAAACTTTCCTTGATAACAAGGTGGGACATCATCATTACCGCCACCATCATGGCCACCATCACCACCACAATTGTTGTTAAAAAGCTAGGATTCATATGCCAAATCCTAGGGAAAAGGATTTGTATATTTACAATGAATCCCATCTACAGCAGATCTCAAGATTCATGTGTGAAACTTATGATTTGATAATAGATTCATCGAATCTCACAATTCATGCTAGTTGAATGGCTAATGTTAGTAATTTTTTACTTTCTTTTTTTTTTTTCATTTTTCAATGTTTCCACACTTTAGAGGTTATCTAGTGATTAACAAAACCTAAAAACAATTCAATCAACGGAATTTTGTAAGGGTTAAGAGACAAAATAAAGAATAGGCATGTAATTGGAGCATTCGACCACACATATAGGTTTTGTCATAAATCCTTTTCTTCTAATTTTTTTTTTCTGATTTTTCTCCATGAATCACTTCTTTAACTTCAGGAGACACATTCTAACCATGTATTAGTTAGAGATTTAAGTGGAATGGCGAAACCTGCAACTATTTTTTCTTTTTTTATTTTTCTTTTTCCTTTTTTTTTTTTTTTTTGTTGCTTAGTTGGACTAGTCAAGAGTGATACTTTAAACTGGAGGACCCCTGGGTATGTGTATCTAAGGTTCCAACACCACTTAGCAACGACTGTGTTGGCAAAACCTGTAACTATTTGTTTTTCCTATTAACCATAATAACTTAAACATATTCCACCATTCGCACATATCAATTATGATATGCGTTAATGATGTTCTTCTCATGATTCTATCATAGTCCTTGCCACTATATTGATGATTTTATGGATGCAGAATTGATGGTTGTTAATAACTAATTTTTTTCTTATTCTTCTAATTTTTTTATTATTTTTTCAATTTTACAAAAAATAAAAAACTTACAATTCGCAATTTGATTCAATTTAACCCATCTAATGATTTTTATAGGATTTTGATTTTCAAAACAAGGACCACCATCATCAAAACCCACCAACCACTGCCACTGTCATCACCACCACTACAACCATCATCATCACCACCATCACGATATAGCCCTTGTTATCCTAAGCAGCGTATAATCTCCTTCAGGAAGGCTGATTGGTGAGTGATTCTTTTTTAAAACCTATGTTTTGAGATGCTTTTATATTATAACAAATTTTCTAGGGGGAGCTGTAGGAAAAATATTTAACTTTCTAAAGAAAAAAATATATATTTCTAAAGAAAAAATATATATTTCCTTCTTACTTTTCTGGGCAAATAAAAGACTTATTCTCTCATATACTATTTCTTATGCTTTTTTATGCATCCAAAAAAGCCATAATATGAGAGAGAGAGAGAGAGAGAGAGAGTACACAATCTTCCATTTCCTAAACTTGAAAAGCTTTTTTTTTTTAACGGTAAATTTCATTAAACTTGAAAGGCTTTGCTTGTTAGGAAACCCAAGAAAAAATTTTCAAAAAAACAATTCTTTCAAAAAGTTGAATATATTTACTCGCAGCTCTGCCCTCTATAAAACTTCCTATAATATAAAAATCTCTCAAAATATAAGCTCTAAAAATCACTCACCTCTCGCCCTTCCTAAAAGAGTGCGTTGACTACGATGACAATAGCTTTGTGGTTCGCCTTATCAGCAAGCCCTTCCTCCTCTATCCCTTCCCCGCCCTTCAAGTGAAGCCACCACAACAATAGCAACATTTTCAAGACATATCGTATCCAAGTGGCCACGTTCTTGAGTTTGTGGTGGTTGAGACAAAGAAGGTTGCAAAGGCCACATAGAGTTGTTGTGATTGTTCGTGACCCCCTCTCTACCCAATCCATGTTTGAAGGCAAGGAGTTGAGGGTTCTAGATTTCAAGTACTCTAAAAAGGTAAGGAGATGCTGTGGGAGGGAATCAAAGAGATTTTGTAAACCTGGATAGAAATTAGACTTCTTTCTTCGTTTCTCTGTATTTGCTAGTTTAGGTATGAGGTTTAAGGTTCTGACAAAGAAGTCATTGGAATGATGTTTGATAGTGTGTCTCAAGGGCAATGATAGTGGTGGTGGTGGTGGTGGTGATGGCAAGTTGATGGTGTGGATAAAGGGCTGATATTGATGATGGTGGCAATGACAGTTTGAGGGTGTAACCGAAGGGATGATGATGATGACAGAGGTGGTAGTGGTGATGATGGCAATGGTGTGGTGATGATGATGGTGTCCCACCAAGTTATATCATCAAGGAAAGTTTTACTCTAATCAAAGTTATCCTGACCATCATATCGATGATGCATAAAGCATGTGATTGAACTTTTTTTTTCCTATTTTAATCATGTGTTAGACATGATCAATCTTATGGTGGGCTAAAGACTAATTAGAGTGAAGTTTTGCTTGGTAGAACAAGGTGGTGAATTCAAATTGAGTAGTTTAGGTTTCAAAAGTAGCATTGATGGATTTGAAGCGAATTTTATGTGCAATTAATTCAATAATGAACCTAACCCAGATTTAGAACTTTAAAGTGTTTTAGTAATCTTGTTTTTTTTTTTTCCAACATCTCTTATAATTTGCAATAACTGCCAAGCAACTCAATTTAAAATCTGTTGCATCCTTCAGATTTTGCCACGCAGGAGAAATATTGCAATACTTTAATGTTACACTATTCTATTTAATACTATTTCATTTTAACAGTATTTAAATCTATACCTATTTTATTGTGCACATATCCAAACCGCCCCTCATCTACCAAAAAATTTATTTACATGAGGAATCAAAGATCTAGTTGGATATTTCAATAAATTGAATATGTTAAAGTGATCCTAGGAGTGCAGCTAACTGCTGTACATAGCAACAAATATAAATGGCACACCAAAGCCTGAAAACAAGGAGTGTTTTTTTTTTTCTTCTCTCTTTTTTTTTAGGAGGGTGTAATCCTTGACAAACTCACAATTGAAAAGAGTTTTGAATACTCTTGAAACTATATTCTTCTGTCTTTTTCTTAAGATTATACATACATATATATATCTTTACATACCTTTAATCTAGGCTCTAAGAAAGGAAAACTCTCTAATTTACATCAATCAGGATTCTAAGTTAAGAAGGAAACTAATTACAGATAATTACAGCCATAGTATTCTAAGTAAAGAAGAGTCCTTCTGTCTCCCATTCAATCCCACGTGAGTTATAACAATGGGCTCTTTTCAGATGGGCTTTTCAGATGGGCTTTGGGCCTAGTTAACACTCCCCCTCAAATTGATGCGGGAGAATCAACAAGCATCAATTTGGCAACCAAGAACTGATGACGTGGTCGAGGAAGCCCTTTGGTGAGAATATCAGCAATTTGGAGTTCAGTGGAGACATGTGGGAGACTGATGACATTACGTTTAAGCTCATCCCGTATGAAGTGACAATCAACCTCGATATGTTTAGTGCGTTCATGAAAAATTGGATTTTCAGTAATCCGAATTACACTGGTATTATCTGCATGGAGTGGAATAGCTCCTACGGCAGGAAAACCAATGTCAGAAAGCAAACCACGGAGCCAAAGAATTTCGGAGCATGCAGCAGACATGGCGCGGTACTCTGCCTCGGTAGAGGATTTTGAAACTTTGTCATGTTTCTTGCATTTCCAAGAAATGAGACTATCACCTAAAAACATGCACCAGCCAGTCGTCGATCTGCGAGTATCTGGACAACCCGCCCAATCAGCATCCGAATAAGCTTTGAGAGATAGAGGATTGGTGGATGGAAAAAACAACCCACGAGTCGGTGTACCAATAAGGTACCGAATGATGCGGCGAACAGCAGCGAGATGAAGGTGACGAGGAGCAGTCATGAATTGACTCATCAGATTGACCGCATAAGATATATCAGGGCGAGTGATCGTGAGGTAGATCAAGCTGCCAACTAACTGGCGATAAGTAGTAGGATCGGAGAGAAGATCACCTTCCTCGCGACTAAGTTTGACATTCAGTTCAACCGGCGTATCCACAGGAGCAGAAGCAGTAAGGCCTGCCAAGGCAATGAGATCAATAGTGTATTTGTGCTGATTGAGAACTATTCCTTTAGGCGATTGATGAACTTCCAGACCAAGGAAATAATGTAGGGGGCCGAGATCCTTCATGTGAAATGTTTCACGAAGAGATGCTTGGATTGTCTGAATCATGGTTGCATTTGGACCAGTAATGAGGATGTCATCCACATAGACAAGGAGTACAGTGATCCCAGATGGAGCACGATGTAAAAACATAGAAGGATCATATGGGCTTGGATGAAAATCCAAGCGGAGAAGAGCAGCCTGAAATTTCTCAAACCATGCGCGGGGAGCTTGTTTCAGGCCATAGAGGGAGCGACGAAGTTTGGCAACCATACCAGTCCCGGATGAGCAGCCTGGAGGTAGTCGCATATAAACGTCTTCTTTGAGATCACCATGGAGAAACGCATTTTTGACATCCAATTGATAGAGAGGCCAGGACTGAGAGGCAGCAATAGCAAGAATAGTGCGGACGGTGGTCATCTTGGCAACGGGAGCAAAAGTCTCATCATAATCAATGCCATATTCCTGCCGATTTCCAAGAGCGACAAGACGCGCCTTATATCGATCTAAAGATCCATCAGATTTTAACTTGAGAGAAAATACCCACTTACAACCAATAGGGTTGACACCCACAGGAGATGGGACAATACCCCACGTATGATTTTGCGCTAACGCCTCCAATTCCTCTTGCATAGCCTTGTTCCAACATGGGTCCTGCACAGCCTGAGAATAGGATTGGGGAATGGAAGAGGAAGATAAAGTGGCCATTAAGGAAGTATGGGAGAACCCATAACGGGATGGTGGTACGGAAATCCGAGTGGAGCGACGCAATGAAGGATGGCCGGATGGAGCAACTGCCGGTGTCGGATCAGATGTCGGAGGAAGAGCAGGAGGGGGATCCCTGGTAGGCGCTGTGCTGTTCCGTCTATGATACACAAAGTTGGGATGAAAACGAACAATTGACGGGTCATCAGAAAAACCAGGTAAGGACACAAAAGAGGAGTCAGGAGGATCAATGTGTTTTTGAAAAAAATACTGATGTTCAAAGAAAACGACATTCCTAGAGGTACGGACACGACGAATTTGAGGATCATAACAAAGGAACCCTTTCTGGAAGGGTGCATAACCTAAAAACACACACCGAGCTGATTGTGCCGTGAGTTTTGTCCTCTCAGAGGGAGGCAAGTGCACAAAACAAGTGGAGCCAAAAACATGAAGATCCGCATAGGATGGAGCGGTTTTGTACAAACGGAAATATGGGTTTTGATTCTCAATGGAGGGTGATGGCATACGATTGATAAGATGAGCGGCTGTAGCCAGTGCCTCAACCCAAAAACGAGTAGGAACGGATGATTCTAGAAGAAGGGAACGCGTGACATCCAGGAGATGTCGATTTTTCCTTTCAGCGATTCCATTCTGCTGGGGAGTATAAGGACAAGATTTTTGAGAGATAATGCCTTTTTGTTGCAAAAACCGTTGAAAATCAGAGGACATGTATTCCCCGCCAGAATCAGAGCGCAAGATTTTAATGCAAGTGGAAAATTGATTTTCAACATAAGCCAAAAAAATTTTAAAAACAATGAAAACATCAGATTTTGAATGTAGAAAGTAGACCCATGTAAACCGACTGAAGTCATCAATAAAAGTCACAAAATATTTGTAGTGGGCGTGGGAAAGAGCTGGAGCAATTCCCCATACATCACTATGAACTAAATCAAAACACTTAGAAGTGTGTGAAGTTGAATGAGGAAACGGAAGAGTTTTGCTCTTCCCCATTTTACAAGTAGCACAGTCAAAAGGCACACAAGAAGAGAAACCAAGAGATTTATTTAATAAACCAGAATTTAACATAAGGGACAGAGCCTTTGAATTTGGATGTCCGAGACGATTATGCCACAATCGGCAATTATCTCTAAGAGAAAAGCAAAACACATTATTGTCAAATTTATTCCTAGAAATTTGAGAAAGATCCAGCGGAAACAATCGTCCACACTTAGGCCCCCTCGCTATCTCCTTCCCGGACATCTGGTCCTGCACAACACAACCAGAAGAAGAGAAAGAGATATTACAATTATTTTCAACAAGTTGTCCTACGGACAATAAGTTGGAAGTTAAATTAGGGCAAAGATAAACATTTCTCAATGGGATGGGACCAGGGATATCACCGACAGCAGTAATAGGAACATGTTCACCGGCAGCAGTTTGAATTTGAAGATGGCCATTGTAACTTGTCATAGTGGAGAAGGGGGTGGGGGAATTTGTCATATGGTTAGATGCCCCAGAATCAATGAACCAAGTAGAAGATGAAGGGGACTTACCTGAGAGACCAAAGGCAGAGAGGGCATTAATAATCATTTGTTGAACTAATTCAGGAGTGAGAGATGATGAGGGCCCAGACTGTGAGGCAGGTGAAGGAGCAGGCATAACTGAGGAAGCCACATATGCGTGTAGGCGGAGACTGTGAAATCTGATACTGCTGAGCCGGATATTGTGGAGTCTGATACTGTGTTGACGGACGTGGTGGACGGCGGCGACATTCAGAGATGATATGTCCCGACTTTTTACAGTAACTGCAGACTTTCTGTTTACACTGAGAGGCAAGGTGCCCAAATTTCTGACAACTGTAGCATTGGGTTTTGCTCAAGTCTCGAGGCGGAGGCTGAGAAGTTTTATTGGCCGAGAACGCGACTGAATAGGTATCAGTCTTCTGTTGAGCAATATGAGCCGAGGTCATAAGACGCTGTTCTTCGCGTAAGAGCTCATTCAAGCAGACATCCAATGAAGGTAGTGGCGTCCGATTCATCAGAGCAGACCGGACACTTTCAAATTCATTCCGCAGTTTCATCAAAAATTGATCGCGCTGACTAGAGGCCTGAAGGTCTTGAATAACGGTCAACACATTGTCAGCCACATCCGCATACTTAATACTATCGTATTCCGACCAAAGTGTACGGAAACCGAAATAGTAGTCTTGTACAGACAAATTCCCTTGTGTATATTCAGCAATTGCACATTCAAGATGGAATTGTCTGGCAGAGTTATCTTGATGGTATATTTTCTTCAAATACCCCCACATGGCTTTCGAAGTGGGGTAAGGCTTGAGATTCATTATCAGATGAGGCTCAACGGATCCCAGAATCCAGGATTTGATTTTGGCATCTTTAGTATACCAAGAGGAGATTTTTTTCTCATCCTCAGTGGGTTTCGGGTCCGTGCCAGAAACAAAGCCCCATAATTCCTTTGCTTCGAGATATGTTTGAAATTGGAAAGACCAGGCAGGATAATTCTTTCCAGTAAATTTGATCAAAGTGATATCAGATTTTTCCATCTCAACTGTAAAGTATGAAACAGTGAAACAACAAGTGATAAACTCAGCAAAGTATCTGAACTTTAGTTGTGTGAGTGCTGGAGAAGGTACTGGACAGATCCAAACACAAAAAAAACTCAGGCCAAGCAGAGAACAAAAAGCAGGAAAAAAAACAGGCCCTGACGTCCTTGATTTTTGCTAAAAAAACTGTACGTGGGACCCACAGATGATCCTAGACACTGATCAAGGACTTGATCTGTGTAGACACACAATATTCGCTCAGATTGGAAGAGGTTTGAACTCAATCTGCTGAAGATCCAAAAATCTGTACGGTCTTGATCAAAACTTGTACCAGTTTTGAGAAATCACGAGAACGATCAAAAAAGTACCTTACAGTGTCGAAAAAATTCTGAAAAAATCACCAAAATACTGAGAAGACTTGGGCGATCTTGACTGGAAGGATCCTTGATGATGTTGTGATGATCGCAGGTGGGCCACAGTTGATCTGAGCCTATCGCAAGAACAGAATGGATGCCGATCTCTTGAAAACAGATCCTTTATCTGTTTATTTTCTTCAAGAGAGAGATTTCTCTTTGATTGATTCCTTGAACGAATTTTAATGCTGAAGATCAGAACCTTGCTCTGATACCATGACAAACTCACGATTGAAAAGAGTTTTGAATACTCTTGAAACTATATTCTTCTGTCTTTTTCTTAAGATTATACATACATATATATATCTTTACATACCTTTAATCTAGGCTCTAAGAAAGGAAAACTCTCTAATTTACATCAATCAGGATTCTAAGTTAAGAAGGAAACTAATTACAGATAATTACAGCCATAGTATTCTAAGTAAAGAAGAGTCCTTCTGTCTCCCATTCAATCCCACGTGAGTTATAACAATGGGCTCTTTTCAGATGGGCTTTTCAGATGGGCTTTGGGCCTAGTTAACAATCCTTACGTGGATTTATTAATAAAAATAATCACGCAACAGATTTTACAGCAAGAGCTATTCCATCATCATTGAGAACAAGTACTATTATGATACCTAATTACTGAATGGTTTGGGTTCTAGTCTTCTAGAACCAAATAGATCAGTCTTCAAGAATCTGCTTCCGCTGTAGCTCAATTACACGAGTAGTTGGAGAGTTTGAAATGCCATCTGTAATATTATTACTGCCCCTACATTGGACCAACTGCTCTCGAAGATTCTGCACGAGTTCTTTGAGTCTCTGGATGTTCTTTTCCTGAGATAAGATTATCTGCAATTGGATGGAAAGATCCTCAGTAAGATCAACAGAGAGAAAATATCCAGAACAGAGTCTTCTAGTCCAAAGTTTCAAAAATTTAATCCATGACAGAACCAGCCACTATATTTTGATGCAACTGTTTTCACCGTTTTAACCCAACAGATACTTTGTCCAAATCTCCAACAATTTAATCCATAACAGAACCAACCACCAAATAATAACAAAGCAAGACAACTGAAAATTACATTCCCCAAACAACCAGCACTATATTACAGTGTTTCTACGAAAGGAGCACTGAAATATAGTGTCTCTCTCTAACCCTCTCAAGTCTCACCTCTCAACCAATCAGCATTCAATGGGCTCAGGAACTAGCTCAAAAGGTTAGTTTGAACTCTTAAGATTTTTCAGATAAAATGCCATTTTAAAGTTCCAATTATTTGAAATTTATACCCATTTTTTCTCTAGATCACGGGTAGCTTCCAAGAAAAATCTGCCAATGATCCATTGGAACGACAATGCTTCATACATCAACAATGTATGATACAATGAAACATCTGTACCATATGATGCAACCAATAATCAAATACGAGTACAGTCTCTTCATCCCAAGTCCTAGATTTCCATTTGACATTACAAATAAACCACCAATTAAATTTCCAGCCTTAAAAAGAGTAAAACGTATAACCGGAACAATGGTCCATGCCCAACAAATAATCCTAAGTTGAAACTTAAAATCCACGAGAAAATTAAACCTAAAAGATTAAAGAAGAAGATTAGGAATGTAGAGAGAATTTGAAAAGAACCACGGGGACTGGACATCCAATCCTAATAATGACCAGCCCTAACAAGGTTTTAAAAATTGGAATTGGAGGGGGCAACTCAAACCCACCAAATTCAAGTCGGACAAGTAGCACCAACTCACCCTACACCATAGATGTAAATATCGGCCGCCACGTAGTGTGGCGGCCGATATATACCGACACGCTACTGCCTACTTATCAGCCGCCACGGGATATCGCACCCGTGGCGGCCCGTATCGGCCGATACGCTTGCACAGGCCCGTACCCATGGCGGCCCGTATCGGCCGATACGCTTGTACAAGCCCGTACAGGCCGCCACGTAGCGATATCGCACCCGTGGCGGCCTGTACGTCAACATGACATTATAACCCCCCCTTTTGGACTTTTTAGGGTTTTTTACCCTTCTCTTTCATCTCTTCCCCTCTATGCTTGCTATTTTCCCCTCTTTGTGGTCCCAAGTGTCTCCCAAATCCCTCTTCAAGATATCTTGCCACCAAATCACCAACAATCCATTATTGAAAGAAATCTAAAGATTCTAAACAAGATTCTTCATTAAGGTATGTGATTTTTGTTTTCAACTTTTGAGATTATCATTTATCACTCTCTAACTACTATGAATCACAACATAATGGCATCATTGTCTTGTTTTATTGTAGATCCATGCTTCCTTTTGATCTTGCATGCATATCTTTTGTTTTTTTTTTATATATATTGTTATTTTTATTTTTGGATTTATGTTATTTAAAAAAAAAACATTATCACTTATGGAAAACTCATGAAACAACTTGAAAATAGCTTCATATTGTTAGATCTATGTTTCCCATAGATCAATCCATCACACTTTGAATGTTTATTGATTTTTCTCTATTTTTTATTTTCAGATTTATTTATTTTTTGAAAAAAAAAATGTGAATACTCATGGACAACCCATGAAACCACTTGGAAATTGCTTGTAAATGATAGATCTATGTTTCCCATAGATCAAATCAACACATTTTGAATGTTTATTGATTTTTCTCTATTTTTTATTTTCGGATTTATTTATTTTTTGAAAAGAAAAATGTGAATACTCATGGACAACCCATGAAACCACTTGGAAATTGCTTGTAAATGATAGATCTATGTTTCCCATAGATCAATCTATCACATTTTGAATTTTTATTGATTTTTCTCTATTTTTTATTTTCGGATTTATTTATTTTTTGAAAAAAAAAATGTGAATACTCATGGACAACCCATGAAACCACTTGGAAATTGCTTGTAAATGATAGATCTATGTTTCCCATAGATCAATCTATCACATTTTGAATTTTTATTGATTTTTCTCTATTTTTTATTTTCGGATTTATTTATTTTTTGAAAAAAAAAATGTGAATACTCATGGACAACCCATGAAACCACTTGGAAATTGCTTGTAAATGATAGATCTATGTTTCCCATAGATCAATCTATCACATTTTGAATTTTTATTGATTTTTCTCTATTTTTTATTTTCGGATTTATTTATTTTAAAAAAAAAATTGTGAATATTCATGGACAACCCATGATTGCTTGTAAGTGATAGATCTATTTTTCCCATAGATCAATCCATCACATTTTGAAATTTTATTGATTTTTCTCTATTTTTTATTTTCGGGTTTATTTATTTTTTGAAAAAAAAAATGTGAATATTCATGGACAACCCATGAAACCACTTGGAAATTGCTTATAAATGATAGATCTATGTTTCCCATAGATCAATCCATCACATTTTGAATGTTTATTGATTTTTCTCTATTTTTTTATTTTCGGATTTATTTATTTTTTAAAATAAAAATAATTTTTAATATTTGAATACCAATCAATATCTTGAAAATGGTTCCTATATTTGTGATATAAGATTCCTCTAACATGTTTCTTTGTTTTTTTTAATTTTTAACATACTAGTATACTACTTGTTTATATTTATAGGCAGCCAGGTATTCAATTTCAGTCCATCTGTCTTTGCCAATTGATAAGTTAAAATGCCTTGTGATATTGATCCCGCATGGAGCTTTGGTGAGGCAGTTGAGAATAATAGGTTGAAAATCAAATGCAAGTTCTGTGGAAAAGTGACTCATGGGGGTATTACAAGATTCAAGCACCACTTTGGCCACATATCTGGCAATGTTGCTGGCTATACCGAAGTACCTAGGGAAGTAAGAGAACAAATGAAAGCTTTGGTTGGCCAAAACAAAGCTAGAAAAGTAAAGATAAAAGAAAAGAGGCGGCAAGATGTTGATGCTGCCCGTTATGATGTATTTGGGGATGAATATTTTGATGAGGAGGGAGATGCACAGATGGAGGCTGCACGCCGAGAGTCTTTGATGAGTCAACAAGAAGAATATGAACGTCGTGCATTTGCTGGAAACAAATATTATGATGCAGGGGGCTCATCGTCTACTGTGCCAAGCATGGGTAAGGGCTTTGCGGGGTCCATACGTAGGGCATTTAGCACCCGAAAACGGGATGCTGATGTAGAAATTATCTCTACAAGAAGAGCAGTTCCTCCCCCTGTTGATCCTCTAGCACATAGAAAAGAGTGAAATAAACAACCAAAAATATCAAGTGTTATGAAAGGGGTAATGAAGGCTGCAAGAGATAGATTGGCCAAAGCTACTGCAAAATGGCTAATTCACAAGAACATACCACCTACAGCCGTAGATTCCCCATATTTCCAGACTATTCTTGATGTTGCCGCCGAAGCTGGGCGGGGTATACAGGCGCCCTCCGTATATGATGTGGGCACTAAATATCTTGAAGAAGAATATAAAGAAATAAAGGCTTGGGTGGAAAAATTTAGGCCCATGTGGCAACAGAATGGTGTTACCATCATGTGTGATGGGTGGACCAGCGGCACCCAAATACAATCAATAAACTTTTTGGTGTATTCAGTCGCTGGGACCGTCTTTGTGAAGTCCATTGATGCATCTGAACATAGACGGACAACCACATATATAGACACTCTTATGGATAAAGTTGTAGAGAATGTGGGAGAAGAGTATATTGTACAGATTGTTACAGATAATGGCGCCAATTTCAAGGCAGCAGGTTTGAAATTAATAGAGAAGATGACCCATTTATTCTGGACCCCATGTGCAGCACACTACATAGATCTCATCTTGGAAGAGATTGGAAGGAAGACAAAAGTGGCTTCATTGATCAAGGCATGTAGAGGAATTACAAGATTTATATATGATCATTCATGGGTGTTAAGCTTGATGAAAAGATACACAAATAACCATGCCTTGCTGCGTCCAAGATTAACTAGGTTTGCAACCCATTTTCTGGCTATGAAAAGCCTTGTAAAGTTTCGAACGGAGCTCATTCAGATGTTTGCATCAGAAGAATGGCTTCGTTCGAAATGGGGCAATGCAACTAGTGGTCCGGAGTTTGAAGTCCCAAACCTGATGAGGGACAATAAATTTTGGAAGAAAGTGAAGAAGATATTAAAGGTTTTTGAGCCTTTAGTTAAAGTGTTGCGGCTTGTAGATGATGATGACAAGCCGACAATGGGCTTTATATATAAAGCAATGGATCGGGCAAAGCAATCCATTATGGAAAATGTTAGATATCACGAAAAATATATAAAGATTATTGATGCCCGTTGGAACGATCAGTTGCACCATCCATTGCATGCTGCAGGTAATTAATATATATCTTTAAATTTGATACTTTTTTTTTTTCCTAACTTATGTATTTATTATCTTGCTTGCTCACAGTACATTCTACATATTTATAATATAGGTTATTTTTTGAATCCCGAATTCTATTACCGCAATGTCGAACTACACACCAAAGCAATTGATACGGACGGACTTGCGGGTAGGATTACGGGAGGTGTTGAAGAAATTGTTCAGTCCGATGATCAAATTGATGCCATACAAGAGGTGAGTGGGTGGTTACTTAAGAGAATTTAATTATGTTGTAGGGGTTTACTGACTTATATCTAATTTTCACATTGTAGATATCTATATATACACAAAGGAGAGGAACCTTTGCTGACCCTCTTGTGATACGATCGATTGGAAAGATGCCACCTGGTATGACTATGAACAAAAGACATATCCACATTGTAGATATCTTGTGATACGATCTAATTTTCTTTATTTATTTTTTGCATTTCAGCTGATTGGTGGATGAATTTTGGAGAGTGCTCCACGTCTAAGGAGTGCGGCTGTTCGCATCCTTAGTCAAACTACAACATCTTCCAACTATGAAAGAAATTGGAGCACTTTCTCTTTGATCCACACGAAGGTCAGGAATCGGCTAAACATGCAGAAACTCAACAAGCTTGTATATTGTCATTACAATCTGAAGTTGAGAAACAGAATTAGGGAGAGAAGGGTAAGGGATAGTCCTGATTATTGTCTCATTAATTTGGATCACATATTTAGAGAGGACGATCCCTTACTCCCATGGCTAGCCGAGATAGAGGATCCACTGCTAGATTCAGATCCGGGGTTTCAGGAAACGATTCAAGAGTTGATAGGTGAAGACATGGGTGAGGCACCTGCAGAGGTCAGCCACCTCAGGGAGAAGGTACCGGTAGTAGGACTAGGAGGAGTGGGAAAGAACTTGCTTCTGAGAAAGCTAGTTCCACCACAGTCTCTTCAAGTAGCCATGGTGGAGGAGATGGAGGAGACAGTGGGACTGAATACTATCAACATGATGAAGACGATGTCATTCCTGTAGAGGAAGTACAGGAGTTACCTCCATCTGGAAGATTTGATCCAAGCCGTGGTTATCAACGGCGTTGAAGAGATTCACCACCTGGGGCTGGAGGTAGTACTGAGCAAGAAAATGTGGGTGGAGATTTTGGAGGACAACAAACAGCATCATGGACTGATTCGTGGAACCCTAGTTACAGTGGACAAGGACCCTCACACTCACAGTATTTTGACTTTTTTCCATATGGTCAAGTACAAGAAGGAGAAGAACAGTCTTCAACTTCGGGGTCCTACTCATATGGTGACTATGGTGAAACGCAATATGGTAGATATCCACCTAGACCACCTCCTCCAAGTTCCTATGATGTGGGTGAGGCTGCCTTCTTTGGATTTGTGGATCCCAATATGGTGCCAATAGAAATGATAACACTGATGGGGATGAGGATAACCATAGCCCCTTGAATCTTGGTAGACATTCCTTTTGGTGGTGATCAAGGTATTTGATAAGAGCCTAAAATGCACCATGTAGGCCCCTTAATTGAGACTTTGATATACGCTTTGAGGAGTTTAACTAGTCTAATTATGTTAGTTTCATGTTTGCAGGTGTTCTAGTAGCATTGGAGAGAAATTGGCGCAAGATGGAGAAATGGGCAGAAATCCAGCGAAAAACCAAAAAGACCGGTGCTCTCTCGCACCTGGCGTCCGGACGCCAGCACCGTCTGGGAGTCCGTCTCATGTGCGTTTCTAAGAAGTTTTTCATCCCAAAACTTATAAATAAGAGCCCAAACTCGTTTTTAGGGATATACACATCTTGAGAGAAGTTCTGGAGGCTTTCTTGGAGCTTGGGGAAGAGCATCAATGGGGATTTCGTCAAGAATTCTTCGTCAATCGTCTTCCATGAGTAACTAAATCTCCATCTTAGGGTTGTGATGAAGCCCTAGTTTTGTGTTTATGGTGATGTATAGGTTCTAGGGCTTTGTTTTAAATGCTTTGATTATATGACATTGATTTTATCCAGTGTTGGATTCTTTCATTAATGCAAGATCTCTTTTGGTGTTTTATTCTTGTAGTTTGGAATACCAAGTCATATAATATGATGCTTGAATGAATGTGTTTGTTAGATCTAGGATAATCTATGCCATAGAGATAGGTTATGCCCCGATTTACATCCACGTCCCTTATTTGTTGACTCTGAAGGTTTGTAACCAGAACGAGTCGTGAAAGCATTGACAGTGAAACCCTAGATCTATATTCGCCATTGCACGAGGCTACGGTGGATTCATACCCTAAGACTTTTATCTAATTGAATCAACCCTGTCTTTTAATTTGTTAATTTAGAAATCAAAACCCATCAAACCAACACTTCGCTTTCTAATATGATTAGTTTAATAATCAGAACTTTGTCTTCTACTAGGATTAGTTTATGAATTTAGGAAACAACACAACTTAGCCTTTTTGTCCCAGTGGATACGATACTCGATTAACATCTTTGCTTTTTCAAGCAGAGATAATAGCGGAGAATAAATTATATTTGCAACCCTGTTTTAGGATTGGTTAGTATTCCTAATTTCCTATTTCTTTCACTAACTCTCTACTCTCTTTGTCATTTCTAAATTGGTGTTGAATATTGATTGTTGATCACTTCATAGTTCATTCACTTGATTGAATTTGAACCTTGAATGCTGAAGTATTGATATTTGATTGTTCAATGTTCACTAATGTTCACTAATGACCTAACTCTTAAGTCTTCTTAATTTTTATGCCTTTATTTCATGTTCTAATTTTTTTTAATGAGCTTTCCATTACTTTTTAAGTTAACATGACTAAGAAACATGAATACATGTGAAAAAACTAATCATTACTATTATTTTCTATTTATACAGCGATACAGGACCTCATATATTGAGGGCACCGCTACGCCCCCTTTTCTTACTTACTTTTGCAAAAAGAACCACATTTTCTTTCATTTTACAATTTTCTGGATTTTCTGGAATTTTTTCAAATTTTTTTGGCGCTTTTTTAAAATCGCACCGTTACGCCGCTACGTATCCCCGCTACGCTACGTATCGCCCGCTTCGTATCGGTTTGGCGGCAGGCGTACCGCTATTTTCATCCATGCCCTACACCTCCAGAGCCCAAAACTCTTAATTATTGAAAATATGATAAAAAAATTTAATGAGAAACAATGTAAGATAATTATATAACTTTAAGAAACATCTTGTTTCAACTAATATGAACAATTTTAGATATGAATACGTGTGCTCAAAGTTTTTCACTCTGAACAGAGAACAGTACATATGATCTTTGAATACTTGGGGAACATTTGTTTGCAACAATTTCATGTGTAGTGCATTTGCATATGTAATCACAACATATATGATAAAACTATCGACGGACGTTTGTTTATTGTAACTTACAAGCGTAAATTAATCACCCCTGTAAAAAATGTTATATAAATGGGTCATTTTGATATAAAAATTTTCCCCTCCATCCTATACATATGTAAGTGTTATGTATCGATTACATGCTTAAAAAAACACTAAGTTGGCTTTTCTTAAGTGTTTCCATCACTGAGCAAAGTCAAGTTGCGCCAGCCCGAAAAACGCAAATCACATCATCCCATTTTTCTCTTCTTTTTTTTTTTGCACAGTTGTGGGCGCCCCTAGTTCATGATCCGAACCATTCAAAATTCCCATATAACTGAGAAAAACCCAGGGTATGAAGTCTCATATCTTAGATCATTTTGGATTTTGAGAAATATCGGGAAAACATAAAAACAGCCTAGTTCCATTTTTCTCTTCATTTTATAGAGCAGACTATAAATTTCCTTTTCATTTTTCTTTCTTACAATACATACTGCTCTATTATTGTCCTTCTACAATTTTACATTGCCTATTCAAAAAGTAGCATAAATAATGTAGTTATGAAATGGTGAATTTCATTTGTCCAATGACTAGTAAGATGAGAATTGTAATATCAACATCCCGTAATCATTCAAAAAAAAAAACAAGTAATATCAACATTATCATCAAAGCTTTGTCCCAACTATGTTGAGATCAGATATATGAATTTTGTTTCGCCATTCCACTCTATATGAGCCAAATCCTTTCAGAATTTATGTTGTAGTTTTGACAAAAGTTTTACACTCGCTGTCAACCTACAATTTTAATATATAGATGAAATACATTTTAATTTTGTGCATGTATGGATGGGTGAATGATATGCTGACCAAGCATGTACGTCTCTACTATCCGCATTATACCAAAAAAATGCAATTAGCTTAACAAAAATAACAAATAGTAAAATAATCCTAATATGAGAACTTGTTAACTGAAATAGCAAGAACATAGATCCTAGAGGCTTACTTTTTCTTTGACAACTTCTTCCCTCTTTGAAATCTGTTGTTGCTTCTGGCTGATACTAGGACTTGAATCCATGTCATTCACAAGTTGCTGTTTCCAGTCAAACTGGGATGTGATTATGAGTATCAATAGCAGAAAAACAAGCACCATGGGCCTTGACATCATTGCAAGAAGTTTATACGAGATCTGGATTATAATTACGCATTTGAGTATCATAATCAATGGCAATACAAAATTTATAATTATGCATGTGAGTATCATAAGGAACACAACCTCTTTGCTTAGTAGAGAAAAAGAAATAGCAAAACAATTGCCGCACTTGGTTAATGTGAGCAAGATTTTAATCCTTAAAATCTGCCATTGCAGTTATGACTTAAACAGAAATAGACTCCATCAAGTCGTTGTTAGGAATTTTGTATTTGCAATTTGATGGATGCATTTTCACTTTAGCATCATTTGAATTTTCACTTGCATTGTTTTAGAAAACCTTGAAATCTGGTTTTATACATGCATTGCTTTTAAGATTTGTAAAAGTATTGTTTTATGCATGTTTTGTTTCTAAACTTGGATGCATTGGTTTTAGAATCCAAACTCTTTTGAAAACCTAATTCTTTGTGCTTTACTTTTGAGAAATCATATTGAGAATTTAGGTTTGTGTCTTGCATACATTCATCACTTTCAGAATCTTCGTTGTATGCATTTTCATATGAAAAGAGTTTTTAGAAATCAAGCTAGCCTTTGGTTTTAAAGTTTCAAATCATTTTAGGCTTTTTGTGTTTCATGTTTTTAAACATCTTCGTTTGATTTAAAACATGTTTCCTAGCTTGGTTTAGTGGCCCAAAAATCCCCACAAAGAGAAACCTTCAAATATGCAAAAGATGGGAATTTTTGTCCCGGGGAGTGGTCCGGCAGTGTCGCCGGTCGACCGGCCCAGAGGTCCCGGTCGACCGGGAACACTGCAGGCCAACTGGGCCCCTGGAGCCCCAATGGTCATTTTTCTAACCGTTGTGTGATCCCGGTCGACCGAGACCTGTTTGCAGGTCGACCGAGGACTAGCCGTTGGACTGTTTTTCATTATAAAGTCCATTCATTTTCCAACTTTCAAGAGGCTTGAACCATGAACTTTTGAGACCATATTGGAGCCAAAGAAAGGGGAAGAAGTTGGAAAGGCTAGAGGGCTATTTGGAAATCAAATACTTGAGTTTTAAAAAGGTACACTTTACTTGTATTTTGATTTCCATTAAAATTAGAATCTATGCATGTTCAAATCTTTGTATTTTCTTTTATGCATGATTTCTAGTTTGTAAAGAGATGTTTAGCAAACTCAAATCATCTTTGGTAAATTAGTTTGGTTTGCAAACTCTCTTATCCTAATCACATGTGTTCTTAGACTTTAACATTCATACAACTAGTTTATTTCATTTCTTCAAAGTTGTTTGAATCTTTTATGTGATTAGTTTTCTCTTCAATCATCATTTTATAAGCTTTGATTTTAAAATGCATCATGCATTCATTTAAGAGCTTCATTGTTGAATTTGATTGAAGAAAAGCATTCATACACTTGTGCACACACTTTAGCTCATTTAGTGTATGTTTGTAATTGGAATTTCACTTTCATATTAGCCTATTTAAGAGGCAATTCCATTATGCTTAAATTGTATCTCTTAGAGTGATCTTTTGTAAAGACACCTTCTTAGATAAATCTTTATTTGTAAAGGTTATTGCTTAGCCTAAGAAAAGCATCTTGTAAGGTTATTGCTTAGCCTAAGAAAAGCATCTTGTAAGATTATTGCTTAGCCTAAGAAAAGCATTGTGTAAAGATTATTGCTTAGCCTAAGAAAAGCATCTTGTAAAGGTTATTGCTTAGCCTAGAAAAGCACATTGAGAGGTTGTTGTTTAGCCTAGAAAAACAACATTGTAAGGGTTATTGCTTAGCCTAGTAAAAAGCATAAATAGTGGAAATCCGGTGGGGTGATTGGATCACAAGCCGGTAGTGGACGTAGGCATTGAGGCCGAACCACTATAAACCTTTGTGCTGTGGTGCTTGCTTTTGTGGTGATTGTTTTATTAGCTTCCGCATTTTGATTGTTTATCATCACATGTGACTAGTTTATGTTAAGAAGTTAGAATTTGTCTAAATTAGTCATAATTGTAGCTCACCCTATTCAACCCCCCCCCCCCCCCCCCCCCCCGTCCTCCTCCTCCTCCTCCTCCTCCTCTAGGGTTAGGATCCCAAGGACTTTCAGTCGTGTCAATATTAACAGTTGTTTTTCAATGTGGACATTGGCGAGAATGCTTGTCAATTATTGAAAGAAGAACAAAACAAAAACAAAAAAAACCAACATATTTATGACACCCTTCCTAATTACTGGCATAATATTCCACCACATAGATTTCCCATCGTCATTTAACCCCATTCAGAGGGAAACTCGCACATAAAGTTAGATAAAAAAAACTTTGGGAAATTAAAAAAATTTGCCAATGCCAATGTGGTGTGTTGCAACTTGCAAGGTACAGATACCGTAGCCCCCACAGTCCATAGCGGAAGAATTTTGTCCATTCATGGTTTGTTTCCCAACAAACTTTGAACGGACATCACCCACATGCATACAAGTGAATTCAACTAATTCATAAAAAGATAATCAGCTCTACCACTACATGTTGAAGAGCTATTGGTACATAGAACTAAGAGAAGAGGGGGACCAGTTAGGACCTTGGATTAAGTGACAAAAGACGGGTTACGCTGCAAAGTTACATATCACACGGTCTCAAATAGGGGTGAGCAAAAAAAAAGAACTCACAAAGGCAATCCAAAACAGATGGGATTAGGCAACAATGATGGTTACAACCTCGATCCCTTATGCATGCACAACACACGCGTGGTTTAAAATCACTATAGCAGCCGGCAGCCGTCAACTGGTTCACCCTAATGATTTGTTGCAGCGATAGATATGTCAGAGTTTGTAAACATCCCAGCCCATTGCAGCATGAATTTTCTCGACCCAAAAAATTAGAAAAATATTTTAAAAAGGAGAATCCTCTCCTCAACTCACACAGACGGGAGCTTCCCATCCACTCACACGTGTAGGGCCCATAGTTGTTCCATTCAAGTGGACCACACAGCAAGGACCACCCCCCCTCCCCCACCCCCGCCAAAAAAAAAAAAAAAAATCCCACCACCCCACTCTTTCTTCCCCTTCCCCTTCCCCTCCTAAATAGTCACCAGTCCCGGGGTTTGGCACCCATCCAAATGGATGGGACCATACCGTTGGATCGGCCATGCACTCATTTTGGACGGCAAAAACTTTGTTGGCCGTTGATCAAGGCTTTAGGATGATCATCCGAGCCTCCGTCACCATACACAGGTAGGCCCAATCCCCAAGTGGATTTCAGGTGGGCCCCAAATGTGTGAGCGGATGGGAAGCTCCCGTCTATGTGAGTTGAGGAGATGGGGACCCTTTAAAAAATCTATGATATTAGACGAAGCCAAAACCATATGTTTTTATATTAATACACATTATAAACCAAATTATCGTTCCCCTCAAACATAACATCATGTATAATTGTTTGTTTAGAAGCTATCCAGAGTTTGTTCAAATTTAATTACAAAATGCAATATATATGCTAAAAGTTGTAGAAATAACAGTATAAGAACCATATATGATGCAAATCAAGTAAACATCTTTAACCAATATTATTTAATAATTCTAGAAATTCAAGTGTATACACAACACTATAACTACACATACATGTTGTAACTCATAATAATTAAGTTGCAATAATGATTTCACTTAAAAAGAGCTTGCAAGACTATAAAAAAGTTGGTGAGAATTTATCCAGATTAGTGGAGCTTAATGCCATGTGGCATGTTGATGCATGGTCCCCATGGGTCGACCAGCCAATAGGCCCAGCCCACCTATCTTTATTTTATTTATAGTATTTGATGATAATGTTTTAAGTTATTTAAGTGAATGCTTTAATCCCAGCTATCAATGTGTTTGGATGGTCCACATTAGTTCTAGAGTTATTTCTTTTCCTATATAATGATGTAAAGCCTCTTTGGCTCATTAATGGTTAATGATTAATGAACTTGAGTTTCTAAGTTCCCTTTTGAGTTCTTCCCAAGTACTCTTTGAGACCCTTTTGCCTCCTGGATTGGAGTAAGGGTGTGAGGCCAATGTTCAGGTAATCCATGACTTTCCCTATCCTTTTTTTCATCTATCCCGCCCACCTTGCAATCTCATAGTCGGGATGATTAAAGTAACAGACATACTCTCTCCTCCTTCCTCGATATGCATTAGGTGGCGAATTTCAGTGATGTAGGACAAACCCATGGTCCCCATGGACCGATAAGCCAATGGACCCAACCCATCCATCTCGACCTATCATCTTGGGCCCGGCCCACATATTCTATTATATTTAGAGTTTTTATTTTTATTTTAAGTTGTTTTTATATTAGATCTTCTAATCCTGACCATCAGTGTGTTTGGATGGTTCAGATTAGTTCTAGGGTTATTGTTTCTGCTATTTAATTAATGTAAAGCATCCTTGGCTATTCAACTGAAGATTATGATGAATGAGAATTTTCAAAGTGATTTGGGTTTCCCAATTTCTCTTTTTCCTTGCCGGCGATAGGGAGTTCAGCGTGAGGCCAAGATATTTTCAGGCAAAAGCCTAACCTACCCCTCCATCTCCACCTCCATCCTGCCCACCCCGCATCTCGATCCATTGACCGCATCATTAAGAACTCCTATGAGGAAGAACTGAAGAAGAACCTTCTTGAGAAAACTAAGGATAGTCATAACACATACTTCACCAATGCACAACACCACATCTGAACCATATCTAAATCCCTCTCTCTGACCGGAAAGGTTGTTCTAAGGATAGAACTTGATTTGGCAAAATATTTTTCTAAGAAATTATTTTTTTATATAAATAATCTTTTTTAATTTGAAAATAATTCATAGATCCAAATAATGTGGATCTAAATATTCATCTAAGTTGGGATGGATGATGTAAGGTTCCGACCCTAATTACGCGTACTTATTTTAATTAATTGTGCTTCTAGCTAATTAAGTGGGATTGGTGGTTGAGTGAGTTTGTTTAGTGTTAGGATAGGGCGTGCAAAGTTTGGTTCAATTTGGACTGCGTTTAGTCATAGTAGGGCGGTAGTTTGCAATTTAAGGAAAATTGTGAGGGTTTTTCTGCAAATTCAGTCTTCGCCAATTTTGGGTTCGCTAGTCAGATTGTCGCGTTTCCCAAACTTTTTGTTAAGCACTCGTAGTGATCCGAACCCTAGAAGCCTTTCATTTTCCATCATTTCCAAAACCCATGACTTAAGGGTCTCTTTGAAAATCCCATAAACTTCTCCACCAAAAGCAGCCCTCATTCCCCAATTTTCATTTCCTTCTTCTTCCTCTGCATGTCTCAGCTCTTTCTCTCAATTTCTCTCTTGCTTCATCACCTAGGAGCCAAATCAAGACGAGGATCAATTTTCAAGCCAATTCTTCATCATCTTCTTCCTCCTGTCTTCTTTCCCAAGATCTTCAATTTTGGTAAGTTTTCATCCATGAATTCCCTTCCATTCTATCTTTTTGGTCCCTAGGGCTGTGCATGTAGCTTAGCTTCTTCCCGTTTCTTCTTGTGAGGGCTTTGAGTTGATTTGAGAGAGTGGGTTGGAGTTTCGGTGTGGAGGTCGGAGCTAGGGCTTTCTCTTCTACTTACTTCTCTCCATCAAAGCAAGTGAATAAACATGGTTTAAATGATATGCATGTGACTTTAATGTTTGATCCTTGTATTTTAATGCTCTTAGCTACCCAATTGTTAGCTCAATTGTGTTGGAACTGGATATATGTATATAAATATATATATTAGAATTTAAGTGTGCAGTTGAATGAACTTTAACGTGGATGGTTAGGGGTGTAAATCAAGAGGATAGACCTATGTTTATGTATGCTACAGGTGGAATTCTAAAGTAAGGCTAAAAGCCCCCAATTATGAACTAAATTGGGTTCAAAATTTTCATTTCTGGGAGCTTATGGCTAGCTGTAAGGCTCACATGGCTACCCATACGACCACAAGTTCGGTTCTGGAAGGAGACCCTGAGAGCACCCTGGGACACTTGACTGACAGGTTTTTCTATGGTCAGCTCACGTTTAGCCATAACAGCTAACCGTAGTCAACCGCAGAACAAATCCACGGCTAACTGTACCCATCCAGAGGCAAAACCTGTTACTAACTGACAGGAATTACAGTAGCAGTCTGTGACTTGGCCTCAACCCTGTTGCTCTACGGCCAGCCGTAAGCTATAACTACGGCTGGCCATAGAGGACCTCGCGTCTAACCCTAAAAGGGTTATGGCTAAACATAAGGGCACGTTTGTGTACACACCCTATCCGCGGAAAGAGGAAATTGCCACGTCAGCAAATTCCATAGAAATGAAAACCTCGGAAAAGGATTTTCGTAGAATTTAGAAATTCATGTTTGGTGTAAAAAGAGTTTCCTCATTGAATTGGTGCAGATGTTGTTTGGTGCGACTGTGGATTCCTTATAGAAAATCAAAATTTCTTATTTGGTGATATAATTTTTTGAAGAAAAATAACATAACATGTATATTATTTATTTAACATTAAATAATAATTTATATAAAGAAATAAAAAATGAAAAAGTTATAGGGTTTTTGGGTTGAAATAGACGAGAGTGAGGAAAAGAGGGAGAAGTTTTCCGAGGAAAACCATTTCCCATACCCCCCCATGGGAAACCCATTTCCACAATTATCAAGGAAAATGCTGACGAGGCAGGAAAGCATTTCCGCGTAATTGTTTCGCACCAAACGCCGGAAAAATGGGTTTTCCGAGGAAAATCGTCAACTTTTCCGCGGAAAAGTGTTACACAAACATGCCCTAAGAGATCTGTGTTTCCTACTTAAGGGGACTTGAACCTAGACTTTTGGCCTTACTTGCGGGACCATGGAGTGAGAGATGGAGTGAGAGATGTTTGAGCTAACTAACAAGAACCAAATGGGAGACATGGAGTGAGAACCAAATGGGAGACATGGAGTGAGAGATGTTTGAGCTTAACGTACTCTTTCGAATTGTCCGGAAATCGTGCGATCGCCGATACCAAGTCAAAGGTGTACCAAACTGGAAGTTAGGGATGTCCATCACCATCAAAGACACTAAGGTACTATCCTAAGGAGATCAATGCTTCTGAAACCATATAGGATTGAATGGTGCCAAACCCAGTCCAGCCCATCAAAGACACTAAGGTACTATCCTAAGGATATCAATGCTTCTGAAACCATATAGGATTGAATGGTGCCAAACCCAGTCCAGCCCATTACCAATCGGGCCAGCCCACTTTTGGTACCCAAATCAGCCCCTCTAATTAATTTTCAGGCCCATTAAAACCCGATTTCAGTTCCTTTTTTTTTATTTGGGCCTTTAAATAGTTCGGGAATTAATTCAATCAAATCTGAAATTGAACATTATTTCGCAAAATCCCCCAAATTATCAATTGGAGCCATTTGAGTCAAGCTACCATCAAATTCTCAAAAGGCACTGCAAATCTACTTGTGTCGATGATTCCCTGTACAACGTGGAAGTCCTAACATTCCATTGGATCCATCTTCAGATAATTGAGGATCTCATTGAGGATTGTAGAAAGCCTTGGATAACCATTAATTACTTACCCAATTCTACATTGAATAGTGTGCATAGCTTTAATTTTTAAGATTTAATTATAAATGTTAACTAAATTCTTGATCTCATAATTGACGCAAATCCTAGCATTAGGATTTGGATCAGAGGTGCCGTAGCACAATGACAAGTTTCCACAGAAACAATCACACGATGAAGACCAATCTCCAACAATAAATCCCACGAGGGAAAATTCTAGTAACTCAAAAACTCTGAGATTATGATCGCTACAATGCCATATAGATAATGAAAGAAACTTAGGGCCTAAGAAAACAAATAAAAATAATTTAAAAAAAAAAACTAATAAAAATAGGAAACTAAACAAACCTATCCTAATTACAATTCTTTAAATAAAATTAGAAAACTAATGACATAATAAAAATCCTAAATTAACTTGGGCCCTATACATGTGGCCTTTGAGGTCTATCATTCATCAATAATCATATCAATTAGGCTAGCCACTCCCATCCTGCATCACTTAGGAAGTGAGAAACATGGGGCTCCATTCTCCAAGCCTCTACAAATGTGAAATAGAGAAAGAAGAAAATAAGAACAGGTTTTTAGGGGGGGTGTCAGCCGATAATTTCAAATTGTCAGCCAATATCGATAAATTGACCGAAAATTTGGGGATAAATTGGCGATTCATTCCGAGAGCAATAATAAAGGAACGTAAAAAATGATAATTTCATTAATTCATAAGTGATCGATCTTAAGAAAAAAATTAGGGCATCTGTATAGTTCTTTTAATTTTCTTACTTCTCAACATAATAAGAGAGTCATGTCAAAATCATATATGAGTTTATAGTTATGCATGTGATTCTTGGTAGTTGATGCAGCCTGGATCAGCCGCACCTAGCCCATATTTTGGCACAGATAAGACACAATATCATATAATGATACAATCTCATTCCCCACAAACCTCAGCCGAGGTAGAAGAAAGAGTCACAAATCCAAATCACAACAAAAATAACAGAACAATATCCACGTGCTCAAGCTGAACAACTTAAACTAGCCCCGCAACTAGAATTAAAGTTTCCAAACTCCACTTCTAGTGAATCACATAACAAGAGATCTGAACGCTTACTATAATCTTTTATTTTTCCTTCATTTCATTTGGTTTATAATTTATATCAGATTATGACATGAAAGGGTAGCCAATGACATACTCATGGGAACTTACAACAATGCAATGACATGCAAACCTTCTTATGAACACAGTAATTGCACCCGAATCTCCCATTAGACTCTTTTGACTCACCAGATGCAAGACTAATCACCCATTCTCCAAACACATGAATTGTATATACCCCAATCTCACATATAACCATTTTAACATGCAAACACATGAATCGTATACCTCTTTTCAAACAGAGATTCTGTAAAAATAAAAACTAGAAATGGAATTCGACTCTTCGATCCCTTTCATGCTAAAAATAACAGCGGCTCGATCCGGATCGAAATCAAGCACTTTTACCACTTACCCTAGAAATCCACAAAATTAAGACGAAAATACACACAGGCAGAGACGATTACGACGAAGGAAGATCTAGGTTAGCAAATTCGACGAGAAAACTCACCGATCGAAGCTCGATGCGAGCAGCATCCCATCAAATGCGAGGTTTTCTATAATAAAAGATCAGATCTGGGCCAAATCGAACCCGTCGTTTGAGGTTAGCGATGGAAGTGGAATCTGCTTTTCGTTTTAGGGGCATCAGTGAGGTTAGGGAATAGGGTTTTGGGCGCTCGCTTGCAAATGTATGTCGGTACGACTTTCTATTTTGTCTTGGGAGTCTCGATGAAATGATTGGGCAACGCGGGATTGCTTGGCCCAGGCACTGGCAGTCATTCGATACTCTGGTAAAGGCTTATGGTCCATGGCCGTGCACGTGCCCGTGTGACCTTATCTGGGCCGTTGAAATGGTGGGACACGGACCGCATGAGACTCGTAGTAGCGAGGTTTTCACTTTTATCAGGTTGGAACCATAGTTTGGATTAAACTACTTTACCGTACCGAACTTGTTTGGTAAATTATAAAAATTTTGAATGAGCCCACGCATGATTTACAATTTGAAGGCACCTTTGTTCTTTGCGCCGCTTTATTATTATCCTAGATAGAACTCACATATAATAATTATAATGTGGTACTTATCCTTAGAAGTTAGGGAATTTAAAAAAAAAAAAGTGTCTCCATACATATATTCCACGAATTTTAACCACAAATACACACAAACACCGGAATCAGTGTTCGTATATGAATTTTGGACACCTTTATCCCTACATGTATCGAACGACATCGTCATCTATTTTACCCATTCCCGCCAACCTTTCACGTCTATTACTTTGTTTCTCCATCTCCCGCTCTACATGCATTCTCCCCTCCCTCCTCTCCCTTCGCTCTCGCCTGCTGTGCTGTTGCCTACCCTCGGTTCACTGCTCTCTCTTGCCCTCTTCTTCTCCGGCCTCGCCCTTCACCGTCATAGATAGCAATCAACGGCCAAGATTCAAAGTGCAACAACATCATAAGAATAAAAGGAGTGCCCAGACGAAGCACTGCGGACAATCAGGTTATGTATTCTATCTTTTGTATGTCATCTCCTGTTATTTTATCCAGCACTCAATCTTTATCTCTTCCCATTCGGCTGTCTAGTGGTGGAGAAAAATATAAGTGGCTGCAAGGAAGAGGACATCGAATGTCAAGTAGATGCATGCACAAAAAGCTAGTCTTGTGGGAGCTAAGTGGGTTTATTTTCTGTTTTTTTTTTCCCCTCTAGTGTCTAGCAGCCAGCGATGCTCTGTCGTTGTCGGAGTTGGAGAAAATCTTCAATATGAAAGAGGGTTTTTTTAGCCAATAAAGGTTAGAACTTGCATAACATAGCCATTTTTTGTTTCTCAACAAATCTAGAATGCTGAGTTCTGTCAGTTTTCTCTCTTGTTCTTGTTGCTCACAAAGTGTTTGAACAAATTTCTTATTGAGTTCTGTCATTTTTTTCTATCTTGTTCTTGTTCAGTGCATGTTTGGTTTTCAGCTGAAATCTATGGGTGAGAATCATCTTGTATTATGGCCATTCTTACTAGAACTTTACCCGCATTGAATGTGTCATCTGTTTATATTAAATGAAAAGCTTGATAATTGTATTGTGCAAAACTATTGTATGTACACTCAATTGGCTTTTTAGGACGTTTCATTAACAGTGCCGAGCCTTCCACCTTTCAAGGGAAAAAAACTCTATAAATTTAGTCCTGCAATCGTGACGCCTCAAACATCAAAAAGAATCTACCAAATGTTGATTCAACTTGTATACATGGTACCTATTTTAGCATAAGTCTCAATTAAGTAATTCGTTGTTCGGGTTCTTGCCCTGCATATTAGTTGTTTGGGTGATTTTTTGTTCCTTTTCTGTCATGGGCTTTACTCGAATTCAATATACCCATTAGAAATATAGTCGTTCCCCCCCTTTTTTTTTTGTTTTTTTTTGTCTCATTTCCCTCTTAGCTAAATCCCAATTGTAGGCCCTCAATACGTTGGGTGTTTTGAATACATCGGTGGTTAAGATGACAAAACCTGACGCCAAATTAGTTAGCTTAAATTAGTTTTGGCTTGGGCTCAACTATAGGCTCATTACGCCATTCTGATCATCAAGTAAGTTTGGTTAACCTTCTGGTCATGCTCTTTCTTTGGATGATGTTATGTATGAGAATATGTATTCACGATTAGAGGGAATGTTTGAGATAGATGATTATATTCAGTATTTTTTGGTTAGTTAAAATGATAGTGAATCTTTGCAATCTTGTTGAGATTGATTAATTTATTTCACTACTTACACGACATGCGCAACAATGACCATGGGAGACTGCGTTCAAATGGGTTGTGGATTTCGTCGTTGTGGTTTAATATATAAGCCCCAGTCCATAAGAGACTAAAGCTTTAGATACCCAGGTTCAAAATCAAATAGTTTGAGATTTGTATATCCTTCATCTTTGTAGAGGAATTATTTGTATCTGCATATTTACTCATTGAATGAGTGACAATGGGAATGAAGTGAATCCATGAGTCCTCATTATCCGTGAGTCATTTCATACAATACTCTAAATCAAATGAATCCGTGAGTCCTTCTCATTATCTACGGAACTCAAATTAAATCCAACAATATTCCGTTGTTGAACACCAAATTGATATAAAGAAAATAAAAAGTAATGCAGCGATTTCGTTATCATAAACAATTCTGTTTATAGGCAAATTACCCGAATTGTATGAAATGGTGATTCCTTCACATTACTGATCCACCTAATTATGGAGTCCCTCCTTTTCTGTTGCTGGAAACCAAAAAAATGGAAGTGAAACAAAAAATGCACATCAACAATATTCGTTATCGGTAAATTCTCAATAATCTAATTCAAGTGTCATCCATGCAACTTCTCACTAAGTACGGATCTCAGATTAAAGCCTGTATTATTACGTTGTTGGACACCAAAATTGATATAAATAAATAAAAAAGTTTTATAGCGATTTCGTTATCATAAATAAATTTCTTTCTAGGGAAATTACACAAATTGTATGAAATGGAGATTCCTTCACATTGCTGATCCACTTCATTATGGAATCCCTTCTTGACTGTTGCTCAAAACCACCAAATATGGAAGCAGAACCAAAAATACATGCCAACAACATTCGTTATCAGTAAATTCTCAACGATATAAATGTTAGGTGAATCCGTGAGTCCTTTTCACTATTTAATTATCGCAAATTGAAGACAGCACTATTACATTGTTGGACACCAAATTGATATAAAGAAAATAAAAAGTATTGTATCGAGTTAGTTATCATAAAAAATTCTAGTTCGTGTGAAATTAGTGAAATTTTGTGAAATGGTGATTCCTTCACATTGCTGATCCACCTCATTATTGAGTCCCTCCTTTTTGGCTGTTGGAAACTGATACCCTTTATATATATATATATATGGGGGTTCTCAATGCAAATTCCTCATCATTCTAATGATGGAAACCGGAACTTGGATGATGTACAATCAGATTATTATAACGATATTGTAAAATGCCTACTGTTGAAAGGATATATATGTTGTGGAGATGCTATCTGTACCACTAAATGGCAACAATGAATGGATTTTTATAAATCAATCTGCGTTGTTTTACAATTTCGACTTATTCAATATCAATTGGTAAATATTAGTATTTAGTTTTTTGCTCTTTTCTTTCTTTTTAAACTAACAAAGTAGTCCACTTCTGTTTCATCTTCTATTCACCTTTGAGTGAAGCAGCGGTACGGTGGCAACTTTGACTGAGTAATGTTGTTATGCAATTTAATATGACAAATTCAGTTTGATTATCATTCTTGATATATAACTTGGATGTGTCTGCCATGAGATGATAGATAGGTAGTCATTTTACTCTCAAGACCATGTGCCAGTGGCAGGATGTCTGAACGCCATATTCCATTCTGGTGGACAATTAGTATGGGACAATGGAAGTCCAGTTTATAATGGAGGTAGCCCTAAGATGGCATTCCTGAAAAGGTCCCTAACTTATTCAGAATTCGTCCAAAAAATATGTGACATCTCAATTAGGAACATGCTTGGACACATCCCAAATATCCAATACCTTCACCAAAATGGTAAAGTATGCACTTTGGCCGCCATAAAAAACGATGACGATGTAGAGGTGATGTTAAGAGCATCTGTGGGGGATTGCAGTGCAGTGTACCTGTACATCCAGCCAAGCTCGGACCATGGAACCGATCATCAATGGAATGAACAAAGGTGTGCTATGATGAAACTTGTAGTTTTCAACATAAACATTTGATATTGATCAGCTTGAGTTTTTTCTCCATGCAGGTTGGGATACAGTAAAGCTGTTCAGCAGAGTAGTCTGCCTTCAGGTCTTGGAAAAAGGTCTTTCCTAAGTTAGCACTCTAGCTATTCTATCCTAAATGCTTGCTATTTACATGCAAAATCATCCACTTCTCTCCTTTGTCATATAGGGATGCAGCCAGACAGGCTCTTTACCATCAAGAATGTGACAGGATCATTCATTGGAACAAGGATGCGAATTGGGATAACACATTACCCTCTCCTAAGTATGTCATTTCATATCTTATACTGCTTATTGATACATGAATTTTCGGTCTCCATATCTTTTGCCGTCACTTGTTCGCTTCAAATTTGATACATCAATTTCTGGAAACGTGTTGGTTCGCAATACCGTCTAAGGCATCTTGTGATTATTTTAAGCCAACAAGGCATGTCCTCGTTTAAATAAAGTCTCCATTTGTTGATATGAAAAAATTACTCATTATATATATTTTTTAGACAAATGCAATGTTTGTGACGATGAAGCTCATTATTCATGCAGGGTTAACCCAACGAAGAAAGTTTCAGGCTTGGAATAAAAAACTAGCCCAGTCGTAAAAGATTCTAATATGCAGCAGTCATATCTGCCTGTGGACCTCGGCGCCGATTTTGAATTGCCCTTTACATCCGGCTTCTACACATGCAGAGGGGAAGAAAATCCATCTGCAGATAATGATGCTGGTCTGGATATCGGCAATGACAAACAACATTATCAGCAAGTGGATGAAGAAAATCGCTCTGTAGGGGAGGGATATCCGGATTCAAATCATCATTTTGAAACGAGGATTGACCGAGACAATCTTATAACTATGCAAATGGACACATACAGTGTCAAGGAAAGAGGCTACACCGTAGGTGTCGATCAAAGTGACCATGCCGAAAGGATTGGGGAGTTCATTATTGACGTTGACACTATTGAATCTTTGCACGTGGCCACAGAAATTTGTAGAGAAGGTCATGCAGGCTACGACCAAGGATTCTCCACTCAGAATGAAGAGAGTCTGGAAAACATACAGACTCGAGACCCAGACGTCACATTCCGACGCACAACATCAAACGGATCAGAAGCTGATAGAGTTTTGTCGGACCGTACCGTAGGTGGCACTTTTCATTCAGAATCAGCACTGCCCAATGCGGGTAAAATTGTAGACACCATGCAAGCAGCTGATGATTTGCTTTCCACGCCACCACATGAAGATACGCCGCACGCAATGTGGAAGGGCAGGGTGTTTAGTAGCCGCGATGCATTCAAAAGCACATTGGCCAAGTTTGCAATGTATACAAACTTCTGCTTGAAACCATTAAGGACCAAAAGATTTGAAGCGACGGCAAGGTGTAGCCATCTTACATGTCCTTGGCGCATCCATGCATCTATTGTGGAACCTGGGCCCCAGTTTCAAGTTAGGACCTACACTCCTGATCATAACTGTTCAGGCCCAATGAACGGAGTAAAATATCCTCATGCCACTTCAGTTTTAATTGCGGAATGGATCAAAGAAAGACTTAGAGTCCATTAAGACTACAGGCCCAAGGAAATCATATCGAACTTTCAAAGGGAATTTGGCGTACAAGTATCCTACAGGAAGGCACACCTCGCAAAGGAAATTGCGATGAAACACATTCGCATTTCATTTGAGGATTCATACAAGATCCTATGTGATTACCGTTTAGAGCTGAAACGCACAAACCCTGGCACAGTGGACAATTTGTGGACCGAAGATGATCACTCCTTCCAAAGATACTATGTTTGTTTTGGTGCATGTGCTCGATCTTTCAAATCATCAATTAGGCCACTAATTGCCCTAGACAGGACACACCTCTGGGGTAAATACCCGGGATCATTACTCATTGCGGTCTGTCAGGATGGTGACCATAGGCTCTTTCCGCTAGCTTTTGGAATTATGGAGTCCGAGTGCTATGCGACTTGGTCATGGTTTTTAGTATGTCTGGATGAAACACTGGAACATGTTCACAATCTTACTATAGTGTCTGATCGAATGAAGGGACTGACCTCCGCAGTTATGGACGTACTCTCAACCGTTAAACACTGTTACTGCTGCCGTCACATTTCACAAAATATCCAAACGAAATTCAAAAACGATGGAATCGTAATGAAGTTTTGGTGCGCCGCACGTTCAACTCGTGTATGTGAGTATGACAACTATATGGCAGAAATCAGATCAATTGATGTAGGTGCCCATGATTACATTAACGCGATTGGTCGCCAGCATTGGGCAAACGCATTCATAGAGGGACAACGTTACGACATGCTAACCACGAATATTGCAGAAAGCACAAATAGTTTGTTGAAGGATATTAGGGAGCTACCCATCACACAACAGATCGAGTCGATACGGGCTAAGCTGATGGATTTTTATCAGAACCGGGGAGAAAAGTCGCTGAACATGAAGACAAGATTCACTCCATATGTAGATAAGATCATTACCCGCGAGGCGGAAGCCTCACGGAGACTCCAATGTTGGCAAACGGGGGAATATGAGTTTCAGGTGTTGTCGTCGGAGTACACGGATGTTGTGCATCTCGATAAAAGGTCATGCACTTACCGCAAATGGGACCTCCTTGGCATTCCTTGTTCGCACGGCCTCTGTGCTATTAACCTCAAGCGATATGATCCGTATGACTTCTGTGCGCATTGGTTTTCCAATGACTGCTATCGCGCAACTTATAATGATGTCATCCATGCCACGAGTGACGTAAAGCAGTGGGATACCATAAGTGACGAGATTGTGTTGCCACCGAGAGCCCGCAGACAGCCAGGAAGGCCGAAGAAATGTCGGATACGAACGGAGGACAGGATGAGGAAACAAGTTACATGCTCACATTGTAAGAAGCGTGGTCATAATAGACAGACATGTAGAGAGCCACCTCCAAGGGGATGAAGCTTACTACCCTCAATTTTTTGATAAGATATATCTACAAAGTCTATACATGTATTTACAAATACACTGGCTTGGTGTACACGATTTTTTGTGTAGAGGAGTAGGTTTTTCTTTATATTTTTTGTCTATCTCCCGATAGTTGTGGGGGAAGATAATGTGTATATATTGATGTATAGCCTTAAGCCCTTAGAACATTTTCCACATGTTAATTTGCAAATCTTTTGTATACTGGCACCATCCATATGGGTCATTTGTTATATCTCAATATTAATGATTACCATTGTCTATGGCCATTTGTTACAGATCTCCTCATACTGATTTACCTTATTTCTCCTCTTGGTTTTGTTACTACGGATATATAATTCCTTGAGAGTAAAATGATTGGTTCTCTTGAACAAAAAATGCTATGAGTGTCCGGACACATTTACAACATGTTTCACAATGTATTGTGTGTGAGTCAGCCTCTGGATATATTTCAAGTAGGAAGATTCATAATCCAAGTGCTACAGTTTCATATTTTGTTTGCTTTGTTTCATTTTGTACTTGAGTTGTTCATGCCCCAAATTTTGGCCTTCTGTCAGTTGATTGATGTGTCATACGTGCCGTAACTTCTATTAAGGCGGTGAGCTGTCCACAATGATTGCACATGTGAAGTGGTGATCGGATAGTGGCTATAGAAAGATCAAGCATATAAGACAATGGAATTCTGGAAATTAAAGCTCATAAAGGCCTTTATAAAGACCTGTTTAATGCAATTGCTGATCATATCCAGTTCTGGCTTACCACCGGCTACCAAAACTGGAAATTAAAAACTTGATCACCCCACCTTAACGTTGATGTAAATAGAGTCCCCCACCTCCACTTGTATCTGGACTTCCAAAATCTGTCTCGGTGTTTTTAATGATCATATGCATACATGTATGTTTCATTTGCTGGCATGACGCAACTTCATTATGATAGATGTCAAAGTTTTATATTCATTACAATCCATGCAATCAGACTAGGGTACAGAACAAAATGATCACTACAAAATACATTATAGTTTTGGAGTTAATAATATCCACTGGTCTGAAAACCTGAAGTATTAAACAGTGTAAAATCAGAAAAAATGAATCATTAAGCATGGACATGACTCGAAATTCCACCTAACATGGCTATATAGCATTCTGAAAAAGGGATGTAAACCAATGAAGTCTGGGCTAATAACAATAAACTCAACTCCACGGTGAAACTGAGACAGCACCCTCAGTGAACATCATTAGCAGGAAGAACAATCAGTCGCAGTGCAGAAGATTGATCATATTAGCAAAACTCTGTCGCATCTTTGTCCCATGTAAGCCAATGTCGATCATTTGCTTTCAGTGTAAAGAGCCATCCGGACCAGCAATCCCTACTTGAAACTTGATAAGCGGAGTTCATCACAGCGAGAGTGAAATAATATAGCAAAAATGGGACAATTGATAGATGCTCCAAGCTGGCTTCACCATGCCAGCAGCAAACGATTAATCTGCCCCCGGTAATATTTCAAGTAGGAAGATTCATAATCTAACTGGTAATATGAAAGCAACATATGTCGATTTTATCTTATTATCATATTATTAATGAAAACCTTTTTTGGTCTCTTGTCAGTAATTTGACGTGTCGTACGGGCTGTAACGTCTAATAAAACATGGTTTAGTTGCATGGATTGCAAATATCTAATGACGATCAGACAAATGGCATCGGCAGATTGTGATGTGAATACAGTGGACTTGGACGGAAACTAAAGGTCATGAAATGTTACTATGATTCTACCTTCCCATCCTCCTAACTCAAAATTGACCAAATCAGCGGACCTTTCAAGATTGCCATTCCGGTCATCTCAATCCATACGAGGCCATTTCAGTGGATTGGTCAATCTTCTGTAGCAATGAATCCAGATTTGTTGGTGTTTTGAGAGGATTGCTGTGAGGGAACGCCCATTTTGATTCGCATGAATCAATCAGAACTTTCACATATTCATAAAGATTGTATGCAGATAGGTATCCTTTTTTTCTATTTAAATATTTGTATTTTTTTGAAAGCACGAGTCAGCTTTAGACCGACGAGTCATCATAATTTACATTCATATTAAAACGGTCGCCCAAAGATAAAACTTTCAAATGATTGACTAATAAACAGCTGTGTAAAACATGAACTTGAGGTAGTTCCGCTAAAGCGTGAAGCATTACACAATGGAAAAAGGACAAAATAAGAACAATCAAACTGGCACATGACCCCAGTGAGATTGCATATCTGTTCAAGTGCATGAAAAGGATGTCATTAAAGTCAACTGGTGACGGTCAACTAAAAGTCCATTGTGAGCCTTTCGGCAGCACTTGGACAAAACACCAACAGCAGAAAATGGTCAATCAGTCGCGGTGCAAACGATCGAGGAGTTCGGAAAAAGTCTGACGCATCTCATCGAACCCTTCATTCACTCGCATTTCCAAACGCGTGAGCCGCTGGTTCAACGCATGAATCGTCCCCTCATCTACGTGTTCATCTCCTGATATTCCTGCATCCGAATCTCCAGCTACGGACTAGCCTATCCCTAGATGATCAGCTCCAGAGGGTCCTGCTAGATCTCCCTCAACATCGCCATCCAACTCAACAGTCGGAATGTGTGACCTGGACTTATCAAGGGTGAATCGATCAGTCTTCTGCTTTGGAATTATAATGTCTTCATTCGATTCGGGCAGCTGACCCATGTCCTGAAGTATCTTTGATACGATCCCGGGGAATGGAAGAGCAATATTATGAGGTGCAGTCTGTACCTTTGCCATTCCACGAAACACCGCGAGAGGAATGTCAACTTTCCTTTGAGTCCCGATGCAGTATAGGAGATACCCATCCTCCTTTGTGACTTTCTTGCTGACTTTGGGGCTGACATTGTGACGGATGAAGATATTGAGCAAGCGATAAGAGTCGCTAAGCTTGTTCTGTGTTATGTCACCGCCAATCTAGGCGATAGGCCTGCCGGTGATTTTCTTCGCTACCGTATTGTAATTAATCCGACGGTTGCCCTCAATCGGGAAGTGTGTGCCTTCAACGCGATTAATTTCTAGCACCTGACTTAGGAGATCAGGTGTAATCTCAAGCTCATGTCCTCGAACAAATGTCTTGAACGAGGTGTTTGACAGTTCATGCATGTTAGAGTAGAACTCTCTGACCCAATTGACCACTATCTGGTAGCCAATATCATACAGTGTCCACCACTATCTCTCGCGCATCCACTCAGCAAAATCGAGGTCGTTCAGCTCATTGTACATGACAACTCTTTCGGGCACAACTGAACGATGCTGGAACTTGTGCATGTAGGCAATCTGTCCATCCTCACTTGGAAACCGAGACTGATCGTAGGAAGGCTGGGAGCAAGTTCTTTTCTTTTTTGGAGCCATATGAAGTAGCAGAACCTGCAACAATATAGGTTTTAGAACTGGCACAAGAAGATTAATAAACGACAAAGAGAATCCAACAATAGGGAGAGAACCATCGTAAGTGTCGGAGTGTATATGGAAAAGCTTAAACAGTACTGAACGTGGAAGCAATATGAAAAAAAATAAAGTAAAAAAATGTAAAAAAAATGAGAGGAAATTACCTGTAAAAGTTCGGTTACATTCCAGGAACGAAGAGGATAAAACTCGACAACATGTGGGAGGAGACTTACCTTGTTAAACATAAAATGACCTTCTAATAATGCAAGATGTGAAATGCTTTCACTACTTTTAAAAATCTTGGTGTAATAATGACCCTGATCACACACCATTGTCATCATATATTCACACTAGACATGCATAATGGATAAGAATTGGCATAAAATATGCGACCATTCATAACCATCCGGCATAGAATGTACAAGGTAAACGACCCTTTCCTGTTTTTTCACATTGAATGAAGGCAACCACTGGGCTAGGCATATCAATGGAGATGTGGGTCATTTTTTTGTAATGAAAGTCATATCTGGCTATGCTATTGAGATCTTCTAAAAATAAATTTATTTTCAAGGATGTGTCAGCCTGTGTTTTTTGTGTTCCATTTTGATGCCCCCCCCCCAAAAGGGGTATGGAGAGAGAGAGAGAGAGAGAGAGAGAGAGAGAGAGAGAGAGAGAGAGAGAGATGATTTATTCTTGATTGGTAGTCATCAAATAAGAAGATTGAAAGCACCAAAGCTGATGGTTGAAGCAAATACCATTGCCCAATTCTGCTAGTGCTAAATACAGTTTATTGCTGGCCTTAACTTAATCATTCAGCCCCATTGGCCCTCTGAAATTCTCGTGTAGAAAGGCAACTGAGATTTACTTTCATCGTTGGTGAAAACCGGTGATCACTTTCTTTTTATCAATGATCATTTACTCTTCATTGCTTACATCAATACCACTTGTGCAAATCATAGGTAAAAGATAAACATTTTACTAAAAATAGTAAAAGTAGGTGAGTAGTTTGCATGTAAACAATGATAAATAGGAAGCTAATGCGCCAGCAGTCTACCTAAAAATATGCATGAATTTCAGTCTGGACCAACCAAATTCACTGCCTCAAGGAATGGTCCAAAAAATAGCCTTGAACGGCCAACCTCAAATAAGCATAGTCAAATTTTAAAATCCAACATGGTTAGTACATTGGTTAAGAAACCTCCTACAGAGGTCAAGTTTATGAGAATTATAATGGTCTCAGTTCTACTGATTATGTAACGACCTTTATCCAAAATGTAGCAATGATGATGATCGGTGATATGTTAGTAGTTAGAAGAATCTTACAGGCACATTTCACATTTTAACAAGAGCCCTTTAAAGTGTGCGCGCGGTGTCCCTAACCAGCATAGCTATAGTTAGGGACCTACCAAACGTTTTAATATTTTCTATTTTTGGCTTTGTATGTGGTGAAAAAGAATGAAGATGTGATATTGAAGCTATTAATCTTCTTTTCCTTCAGCAAACCCTCAATTTTGAAACTGTTAACCTTCTTTTCCTTCTAATCTAATCTATCGTTTTCTTGGCCCAAGAGAAAAAAATCAAGAAAAACATTAACACTTAGGCACCATACCCACAAGATGGTAGTGTAACCATTTTTTGTTTTCACTCGGATTCTGACTTTCATTTCTATATTCCAAACACCACATTCATAAGTTTATACTCTTTTCAGAAAGGTTGTCACAATTAATCCCCTTAATATTCTCTTTGCCTTTTTTCTAATTAGTCTCCCAAGTAAACTTACTAAAAATAAATATGAATAAAGCAAACCCTCAAATAATAAGAAAACACCCTACACTCATCTTATGATTTGTTCATAACGAACAGAGACCAATTTAGAATACACCAAACCCTCCCAAATCCCACATAGAAATGAGAAGAAAAAAAACACCACATACCAAACAGTAAAAAAAGAAATAAACATTGTAACAAATAAAATCTTGATTGATAGGGAGAAAATTTTGCGTTTGGGTTTGAATAGCTCATGAGGGATAGACAGGGGTGGGGAAGAATGTATTGATGGGATTGGGAAAAAGGGAAACAGTGTACTCAATTAAAAGGGAACATATTGGAGTAGACATACCTTTGTAAATGGTTGCTTATGGCTCTGCAACTATACGGGAGGAAGAGGGGCGGACGAAGTATCTATCTTCTAGGGTTTTCTTGCAACTGTGAATGCATGTTACTAGGAATGAGGGAGGGTCATTCTTACACGGTCTATATCACTAGAAGTCTGGGCTGTCTTCAAAGGATGCAATGGATACATGGTAGTTGGAAACATGGGAATACCCCGCTATATTAGCAAATTCATTCCGGAATACTGTGAGGATCTCAAGTTCTTCCATCGTTAGTTTATACTTTGGATTCCTCAACCACGCTCCGATAGTGTAATCAGCCATCCATAGCGGGGGCTTTGACTCTCTATAGCGTGCTTTGACATTTATAATCATAGACGAGATCTCGCTGAATGGGGACAGACCTATACCAAATTTAACCAGCCCCGGAGATGTGGTACCAACGCTTCTTTGTGCAGTGTATGGGCTGGAAATAAATGGAGCACTGGAGGGTTTCGCATCGGTTGGGCTTCTTACTTTTATAGGTGACATTGGACTATTATGGGATTGGACTATTCTAGGACTCCTTCGGGGTGATAGTAAGATCGGACTTGTGGCTCCCATGGATTCTTTGGGCTTCTCTGGAATTAGGCGTTTGGATACATCGGATGGTTTACTAGATCTTCCAGTTATGCATTTGGATCTCCTGAGAGGTTGACTGGCGACCGGAATGTTTGGTTTGAATGGACTGGAGGGGAAGCATTCCTGATTGGATTTACCTTTGCGTTTTTTAGACGATTTGATGGGATCTTCTTTTGCCTGATCTCCCTTGTCCATCTATCGAATGATTAGACGATGTTAGTAGAAAAAACCCAATGTATGGATTGAATGAAAGTGACAAGCGGAGCTAATATATACGGTACCTTCAAAGATACATCACCCTTTCCAGCGACAGACGCATCAAATGTATAGGACGTCTTAGAATCTGCCATAAATGCATCTCTAAACTGGACTACTTCTGATCTCATACCGTCGATCAGCCTTGATAAATCAGCAGCCTTTCCCTCTAAATCTTTCGCAACGTCACATGTTGCCAGGAGTCGTTTTCTAAATTTAAAGATCTAGAGTAGCAGATATGAACATAGTCAGGATTTCGAATGAACTTAACAGAAAGCGCTTAATGTTGTGATTGAGTGATTGGCAGAGGAGAACCCAAATGAAATTACTTGGGATGAAACTGAATTCAGGTCAGCTTGGGTATGTCCGGGAGTAGGATGACCGATGCGTAGCCGAGTGATGTTTCGATACCATTTAAAGTACTCGTCATTGTGTGGGCCAGCATCACCCTCTACTCCGTAGGTTATGTCATCCATTCTTTTATTCCAAATGCCAAAATACATGGCACGTAATTTCTCACGTCGATGTTCGCCCGTTGGGATAATTTCTGTTCGCGGAAATGGCCTTAGGAAACGGGGTGGCACAATTTGTTGTAACCCAAACTGTTTCATTACTCTTTCCGGACAGTGCCGTTCCACAATCCAGAAGCAAATCAATGCCGTGTTCGAACGGAAGAGGGGTACATCAGCATCGTCGATATACTCTATTATATTTTCATAATCAAGGTATGGAAGCCAGTTGAACTGAAATAACACAGTAAATTTGGATTGTCATGGAGAAATAAAACCGAAATATCTAAAATCTCGATAAAAAATGAAGGGGCATCGTCAGTCAATCACAGAAGCTAAATGATTACAACGCTCACATTGATCTCTGGTGGTGTTTGATTTTTATTTAAACATTCATACTTACGACATCTACTTCCATAACATTCAGTTGTCGCCTGGCTTCCTTGACTCTCGTCTGGAAATGATGGGACCGCAATCTGTTGTACCATGTCAAGAGAAGAGGAAACTCTACATCCTTGGTCCAGTCACCGATTCGACGAATCAGTCTCCCAATTGTCATGCGCGAATATGCCCAGACCTGGCCACATGTGAGTATTGATGTTTACAAGTAGTAGATGATAAAATGATCCTAAAATGACCACAATGAACGCAGAACTATGCAGGGTAAAATTTTACCTGCAACAGTTTTAGAGGACCCGTGATGGTCTTCACAACTTTTCCTTTCTTTTGGCAGGTGGATATCTTTGCAAGGCCCCTGTACAGATTTGCAAGGCATACAGCTCCCCAAGACCGCTTCTCAAAATGCCAGAATAATTCTAAAATATGGACTGGAGCCTTAGTACCCGAGGAGGTCCAAAAAATCTGACCTGCAACGAGACAAAACAAGAAAGCACGTGTCCGCCTTACGTCTTGGTCTCTGGGTCGGCTCTTGGGCAGTTGTCCAAAATTTTCCCTAAGCCAGGTGAATTTAATCTGCACTCCATAGCAGTCATAGTTCGCGTCTGGCACCACCCCTAGCTGCTCTTCACAGACTTTCACCATGGTCAAGGGTTCGGAGAAGGTGCGCCCTTAACTAGGAGGCCATCAATGGGAAGGCCGTAGATGTAAGCAACATCTTCTAGGGTTACAGTGGCCTCACCACAGTTGAGGTGGAACGTGTTTGTCTCTGGCCTCCACCTCTCAATCAAGCTAGTTATTAGGCCATGATCTAGTTCAATTTTTTTAATCTTTGCCAGTTGTTCTAGCCTAGACTGGCGAATTAGATCCCACATTCGATCATTAATTTCCCAGCTGTCATGATTGGGTGTTGGGATGCAACGTAGTGGGCCTGCTTCCTGCATTACAAGAATGACGCATGAATTTGGAAGATTTGTCATGGCATGAGCTCAAGCTTAAGCCAGTAATAAGACTATCAAGGAATGAATTTATTCTCACCTTGCCGTTCCATACTCGTTCAGAAATATGCTTATCTTGATCATATAAAACAAATTTATCCAAAGGACCTGGCTGAAGAATGTCCATCTGTAATAATTAGAAATCTGAAAGTTAGCACATTGAACAAATCAATATTTATAGGAGGACCCTTTTGTGATGCAAAGACAGCAGCAAAAGAGTTTATATGAGAATATATATAAGAGCAACTTATATGTCTGATTCGTAGTCGAGTATATAAGAGTAAAATAGATGTGGAAGAGGTTGGAGGAGGGAGGAGGAAGGAGGAAGTTGGAAGGAGGAAAGAGGAGAGGGAAGAGGACGAGGAAGAATAAGAATGAATGAGTGAGTAGGGATGTCACCGCATAACTATGAAGAAAAAGAAACTACGCAACTGCGAAGAGGAAGAAAAAACGAGCGTGCAATTCCCCGCTCGTATTTATAGGTGAGTAGGGATATCACCGTTAGGCAAAACAAAGGAAAAAATTGATCAAGAAGGGCCACTGGGACTAGTATGACCATTTCATAGCTTTTAAGTCCATTTTACTCTACAATGAGTCTACTGGTCCTTTTCCGATAAAGTCCCCAAAATAGAATACTCAACCAAATGGAACAAAGAATAATACAGGTTTCATGCCAATTTATTTGGTAACATGATTCTCCTCAAATAGTTCAGTTTTGTGAATGGGATGGTAACGATTTCGTTACAATAATTTCTTTGTTACTCTCTCACTTTGTTATTCAAATAGTAATTAATGAGTCGCATTGTATTGAGATGCATAAACAGTGATAACAATGAAAAGACATCAATTTATAATTATTTTTCCAAAGTATCGTGATAACGATATCGTTATGCTGGCTGTTAGATTCATCATTCATTTTGCATATCCGGCAACATATTGGCAATAAGTCTGTAATGACATGCATAAAAAATGTGTACATGTAGGTCTTTAATCATCTAATTTAAAACAGAAACTAATTTCATTCATAGACAAGATTCACCTCCAGCTGGTTCTTATAAAATCAGTGTACATGTAGGTCAAAGAAGTTTCACCTCCAGCTGGTTCTTATAAAATTTATCTCCTCGCCAACCCACTTGGATGCATTCATGTGAAAATTCACCTGCCCAAATTTCAAGACCAGGAGGATCCAGGCTATTAAAAATCAAGCCAAAATCAAGCTTTGTATGTCTTGTATGGGATGGTGCCATCTAAAGCTTATTCAGAGTAGGCAGTAGCAGGAAACGACTAATTCTTGTAACAGCGAGAGTATTGCCATGAAAGTTGGATTTATGGGGTAAGTGATTGGTTGGTGGAGGTGTAGGGTTGTAAACGGGTCGGTTCCGGTCCGGGTCCAGGGTGGACCCGGTACCGGAACCGTTTAGTAAGAAGAGGAACCGGAACCGGAACTGGACCCGAATCGGAACCAGGAAACTGGTTCCGGAACCGGTTCCGATAATTTTAATGGGAACCGGTACCGGAACCGCCGTTTGCGATGCGGGTCTGGTTCCGGTTCCGGGTTTGGTAAAACACATAGATTACCATGTATTTCACTACAGGAGAGGTTCGGCTTAATGTTGTAACATGCCAGACTCCCTGTAACAACAGAGGCTTTTCAGAGGTATTTGCTCCATTTCATTGGCTTATCACTAATCAGAGGCCTTTGCTTCTGGGGTGCTCTATGTTTAGAGAAGCCACCGTAGTTCCTCATGAATGATTTACAGAAGCTTCTGTTGTTTCGCTTGACTAGTTTGGTTTTTCTTTTTTGGGCTTTAATAGACTTTGGCAGGCTTGTTGCTTGATGATAAAGTACTTCACCATGCGTTTATATCAAAGGCCCAACAATGCCCACAGCAGAGAATGTTTGTCTTAAACTAATCGCAATCATCTGGAGCTTGTGGACTAAAGAGTCCCCAGAAAAGTAGAACAAAAAATAGAAATGGCCCAACCAAACAAGCAAGATAAACCCACCTGCAAAACCACAGTTAAAGAATGCCCAGGCAACTAATCCTCAATATCAAAGTTTTATCTCCTTCAGTTCATCCATTACAAGCAAACATAGCAGGCAGACAGCCGGGAGAGAGGCCTCCAGATCCTTTGGGTCGGGTCCGGGTCCACGGGTCTGAGCTACTGTGGATCCGGAACCGGACCCGTTTAGATAACGGTTCCAAAAAAAGGATCCGGAACCGGAACCATTTACTTATCGGAACCAAAATAAGGACCCAAACCCGGAACCTAACGGGTCGGAACCTTCGGGTAATCGGATAATCGGGGACCCATTTACAACCCTATGGAGGTGGAAGGAGTTGGAGGAGAGAGGAGGAAAGACTAAGGAGGAGAAGGAAGAGGACGATGAAGAAGAAGAATAAATGAGTGAGTAGGGATGTCACCGCATAACTATGAAGAAGAAGAAACTACTTAACTGTGAAGAGGACGAAAAAACAAGTGGGCAATTCCCCGCTCGTATATGTAGGTAGGCGGGGATATCGCCGCTCGGCGAAACAACGAAGAAATGAATCAAGAACGGCCCCTGGGAATATTAGGATCATTTCATATCTTTTAAGTCCATTTTACTCTACAATGAGTTCACTTGGAATTTTGCAGGGTAAAATCCCCAACATATAATACTCAACCAAATGGAACAGAGGAAAATACAGGTTTCATGCCAATTTATTTGGTAAACTTCTCATGATAAAGCACAAATAGTTGAGTTTTGTGAATGGAATGGTAACGATTTCGTTAGAATAATTTAATATTTACTCTTTAATTTTATTTTTCAACTGGTAAATAATGAGTCGCATTGTATTGAGATGCATAAATAGTGACAACGATAGAAGGACATCAATTTATAATTATTGGTCCAAAGTATCGTGATAAAGATATCGTTATGCTGGATTTTAGTTTCTTCGTTCATTTTGCATCTCCGGCAGCATATTGGCGCTAAGTCTATAATGACATGCATAAAGTATGTGTACATGTAAGTCAGTAATTGACTCCCGTAAAACAATCATACTTTCATTCATAAACCATACAGAAACCAAACGAGATTAACTGTATCGTTGAAGAGCTCATTAAACCATATATGACAAGACAGGAAAGTATGGTGTTAGGTTGCAGACACCGGACGATATGTGACCATTGGTAAGACGTGCATTAATTCAAATCCGTTTCTAAAAGTCAGACATATCTCACTCTATCCTTGTGGCTGTACGTGAGCAAACGTAATGGAGTTTAAATAGGTAAGGATTAATTTGAAAATAAAATAAAATATAAGTTATGGTATTATGTTTTTAGTTGTTTATTATGGAAGATTTAGGACTATTGTTAGTCACTGTGGAGTTGTCTTGTCTTTTATTCGACAAATGAGGTTAGTTTTTTTATCTTCTTATTCCAAATACGGTGGGAAATTCTTTAATTCAATAACCTTTTAGTGGGCCATCCATTTGTGAAATGGGGGCTTTATCTTAATTGATTAAATTACTAGAGTTGCCATACAGGACCATTGGGTGGGTGCGGGGACTAGGCCAACCCTTGTCGGGGGATGAATGGGCCAAATCCCTAAAAGGGCCAAAGGGCCTAGTGAAAGTCCTGGGATCCTAACCCTAGAGGGGGGGGGGGGGAATGAATAGAGTGAGCTACAATTATGACCAATTTAGACCAATTTTAATTTCTTAACAAAAACTAGTCACAAGTGATGATTAATCAAACAAGATGCGGAAGCTAATATAAACAATCACCACAAGCATACACCACAACACAAAGGTTTATAGTGGTTCGGCCTCAATGCCTACATCCACTACCGACTTGTGATCCAATCACCCCACCGGATTTCCACTAATTATGCTTTTTACTAGGCTAAGCAATAACCTTTACAATGTTGTTTTTCTAGGCTCAACAACAACCTTTACAAGATGTTTTTCTAGGCTAAGCAATAACCTTAACACAATGCTTTTCTTAGGCTAAGCAATAACCTTTACAAATGTAGAAATTCTCTAAGAATGTGTCTCTTCAAGAACACTCTAAGAGATACAATTTAAGCACAATTGAATTGCCTCTAAATAGGCTTATATGAAAGTGAAATTCAAATTACAAACATACACTAAATTAAACTAAAGTGTGTGACAAAGTGTATGAGTGTTTTACTTCAATCAAATTCTACAATGAAACTCTTTAAATGAATGCTTGATGCATTTTAAAATCAAAGCTTAGAAAAAGATGATTGAAGAGAAATGCTAATCACATGAAAGATTCAAACAACTTAAAAAAATGTACTAAAACAAGTTGTATGAATATTAAAGTCTAAGAACACATGTGAATTAGACAAGAGAGTTTGCAAACCAATCTAATTTACCAAAGATGATATTGAGTTTGCTAAACAACTCTTAAGAAGCAAGAAATCATGCATTTATGAAAATACAAAGATTTAAACATGCATAGATTTCAATTTGAATGTAAATCAAAATAACTAGTAAGATGTACCTTTTAAAAACTCAAGCATTTAATTTCCAAAAAGCCTTCTAGCCTTATCACCTCATTCCCCTTTCTTAGGCTCCAAAATGGTCTCAAAAGTTCATCCAATAAGCCTCTAGAAAGGATAGAATAAAATGGACTATATAGGAAAAAACAGTCCAACGGCTAGTTTCCCCGGTCGACCCCATGACCCCCGGGTCGACCTGGTACACACAACGGTCATAAAATTGACCGTTGGTGCTCAAAGGCCCTGTCGACCTGCAGTGTGCCCGGTCGACCGGCCACACAGGCAGGTCGACCTGGTGAAGCCCAAAATTCTGAATATTTGTAGAAACTTGCAATATTTGAGGGCATCATCCAGGGGACTTTGAGACACATTTATCAAGCATAAAATCATGACTGAAAGATGATGAAAACTGAAATTCTAAAGTCATGAAAACTCCAAATCAAAATAATGATTTAAAGAAAGAACCTTTGGAAAGCTTGAATGGATTTGAGCTTAAGGTTAAAACATATGAAAGAAAGAAACATTTAGCTCAAACCTTCATGAAACTTAAAAAGCCTAAAATGATTCAAGACTTTAAACCAATGGCTTGCTTGATTTGATAAAACTCTTTTCAAATCTAATTGCATCCAAGTTTAAAATCAAAACATGCATAAATCATTAATTCTACAAGTCTAAAATCCAATGCATGTATAAAACAAGATTTCAAGATTTTCTAAAACAATGCATGTGTGAAAATTCAAATGATGCTAAAGTGAAAATGCATCCATCAAATTGCAAATACAAAATCCCTAACACCTAGGACCTTACTGGGCCCTAGGAGGTTAGGTTTGGGCTTCGAGTGTTAACCTATCATTAACCCCTTATTTAATCGAGCTCAAACTGTCAAGGTAATGCAACAATCACTGTGGTGGTATATAGAAATCTTACTTTACTACTCCCTCCATGAATAGTGGGATCGATGTGGACCTAATTTTTCGTCTAAGAGAACACAATAATTGATGGAGTTGGTGAATCTTATCTTTTAACTCCCCATATTTATGGCCTTGATAATTCATGAATAACACATAGTTGGATCACACTTAAAACTCTCCAAATGATGACACACACACACTCAAGAAAAAAAAAAGACAAATTTGAAACCAGACAGGCTCTAAAGTGTCTGTTACGACCCAACTAAGAGTGTGTTGGCATAAGGGTTGACATATATTGAAATATTTTCTATTACAACTAGAGCTTTTGTTCATTAATTTCACTTTTATAAGAATTGCTAGCACAATAACACATGCTAAGCAAAGGTATGTCCATACATTGCCAATTAAACATCTATACACTATAAAAAAATAGATATAAAGAAGAAAAATAATTAATGATCAATGCAGATGGGAACTGAGCAAGAATTTTAGGAGACTTTGATTGAACAACTGGGCAATCTCCGGAGAGGGAGAGAATTATAGCAAGTAGGTTACGAGTAAAAAGCTAAATGAATTGAATGAAATCATTATCTTTTCATCAATAATCAAAAGAAAAAATCATACCTTTGTAGAATAATTAACGTTAGACAGTTTAGAAACATATCAGATGCAAGTTTACATTATACACAGAAGTAAATTTGTAGAAAGAAAAGAAAAAAAGAAAAAACCTTGACAATAGCAACTGTTTCAAGAATCCAGAAGAGCAGTAGAAGTAATCTATCTCTGGTTATGCTCCTTCCTCAAATGCCTGCCAATGGAGTGCTTCCTCAACTGCCTCCCAATGGACTCCTTCCTTAACAACCTCTCTATTTGTACGATGATTTTATAAGTTCTGGAGAGCACCCGCCCAACATAATTATAACAAGTTCCAAATATAAGAGGTTGGAAATAAGAGAGGCTGTCAACAGTTATAGAAACGGTTGTAGAAACTGAAAATGATTTGAAGAAACCACTTATAGTTGCAACCTTTTACTCCAAGCAAGAGGATCGAAATGAGGGGTTTCTGCAAATACCCAAACAAAATCCCCTCTCTAGTACAACACGGTTCCAACAGTCTTAGAAACTGAAAATGCAAAAAGGAAACAAGAAAATAAATCATGTGGAAGAGAGAAAAACAGACAAACTCGCCTTCAAAGAAATCTGTAATGGAAGATGACGCTGCAATATTTGTGGGAGCTCCGTCGGAGGATCTGGCAAGAGTTTCTCAGGCAGCAGGAAGCGGAGGGGAGACTAAGGGTCAGGACACAGGATGAGGGAAGAAGAGATAGAGAGAAAAGGCAGGAGACTAGAAATTTGGGGAAGGGGATGAGAGAAATCGTTCGATTGAGGGGTGGGTTTAGGTTTAATTCGATGACGATGTCGTCCGCACAAACGGGGGTAAAAGCAACCAAAAACGTCAGTACGAACACCACAATGGGAAAATACGTGTATTTGTGTTTAAAATGGCGAAATACATGTTTAAGCACACTTTTCTGGTAAAATCCCCTAAAAATTAAAGTATGAAACCCATTTTCATAGATTTATAACGTGGGCTCACCTTTATTGAATTTATAATATCTAGCCACCTTTTATAAATGTAAATATGTGACCCACCTTTAAAAATTACAATATGAAACCACATTTAAAAATTAGAATATAGGACTCACATTCATAGGATTTATAATGAGGGTCCACCTTTTGTGGTCGTAATCATGTAATCCACATTTATAATGACAAAGTGGAGCCACATCTTTTGTGATTATGGATGCATGGCCCACCTTTAGAAATTACATGTGGTGCCCACCTTTAGAAATTTGAACATGAGGCAGCAAATTCATGGGATTTACAATGTGGGCCCACCTAATAGGAATTATAATGTGGGGGGCATCCCTTTTGTAATTATGAACACGGAACCCACCTTTAAAAAATTACAATGCGATACTCACCTTCGGAAATTTAAACATGGGGTTACATCCATAGGATTCGCAATGTGGGCCCACATTCATAGGATTTACAATGTAGTTCCACCTTTTGTGATTGCTACCATATGACTGACCTTAAAGAATTACAAAGTGGAGCTACATTATCTGTTATTGTGGACATGGGACCCATTGACCAGTCCTAAAATAGGGTTGCAAATATAATTTATTCTCCGCTATTATCTCTGCTTGAAAAAGCAAAGATGTTAACCGAGTTTCGTATCCACTGGGACAAAAAGGCTAAGTTGTGTTATTTCCTAAATTCCTAAACTAATCCTATTAGAAAACAAAGTTCTGATTATTAAACTAATCCTATTAGAAAGCGAAGTGTTGGTTTGATGGGTTTTGATTTCTAAATTAACAAATTAAAGACAGCTTTGATTCAATCATAGAAATGATCTCAGGGTACGAATCCACTCTAACCTCGCACAATGGCAAGTATGAGCCTAGGGTTTCACGGTCAACGCTATAGAGACTCGTTCTGGTTACAAACCTTCATAGTCAACAAATAAGGGATGTGGATGTAAATCGGGGCATAACCTATCTCTATGGCATAGATTATCCTAGATCTACCAAACACATTCATTCAAGCATCATTATATGACTTAGTATTCAAATCTACAAGATTAAAATACCCAAGAAAGAGATATTGCATTAATAAAATCTAATCAATGGATTAACATCTTGTCATATAACCAAAAGCGTTTAAAATAAAACCCTAAACCTATACATCACCATAAATAAGAGATTAGAGCTTCATCGCAACCCAAAGATAAAGGTTTAGTTATGCATGGAAGACGATTGGCGAAGGATCTCTGATGAAATCCCCATTGACGCGCTTCCAAAAGTTCCAAAACCTTTCTCCAGACTCCCCAAGATGTGTATATCTCTAAAAAAGAGTTTGGGCTTTTATTTATAGGTTTTGGGATGAAAAACCTTGTCAAAACGTACATAAGGCGGACTCTCATACGGTCCGGGCGACCAGGCGCTAGGAATTTTTTTCTTGCGCGCCTCTCAGTGACCGAGCGTCCGGACGCTCGTGCTAGTGAGCACCGGTTCGATTGGATTTTCGCCCATTTCTCCATCTTGCGCCAATTTCTTTCCAACGCTCCTAGAACACCTACAAACAAGAAAATACTATAATTAGACTAATTAGATTCATCAAAGCGTATATCAAAGTCTAAATTAAGGGGCCTAAATGGTGCATATTAGGCTCCTATCACACCCCCCCCCAACTTATACTTTGCTAGGCCTCGAGCAAAGCTAAAACAAAAAGAAAACTAACTAAGGCCACTCTCGTAGGGAGCACAGCTGCACTTAGCATGTGCAACAAGCCTTTAAGCCTCTAAGTTCCCCCTAGAGGACGAGTTATAGTCTCGTGAGGGTTTGTAGTGAATCTACCCACAAAATTCCTGAAACATAAAAGAAAAACATGGAGTATTTTCCACCAAGGTATCTACGAACACCGGATATTCCTGATTATGGGGTTTTCAATACACAACTAAAATGTGGTTCACAAATTCTATCTTTTGGTCAGAAATCCTCAAAATCATGCTGGAAAAATTGATCGTGCACAGTGGAAGTTGTGTACATATAGAAGCATGAAAGCATAAAACGATCCACTAAAAATTTCCGTGGAAACACATCTTTTTTTTTTTTCAAAATGCAGGGCCACCGAACCTCAGTAAAAGTTAACATGATCCTCTTAAGGCATTTGTGGTGGCTTTCACACTATTGTTTTTCAAAGGACGTGACAACACTATTTTGATTTTTTTTTAAAGAAATGACTGTGCAATGCCTGTTGGAATATAGGTGGGCTTTCCAGACAGGTTTCAAAACTTTTGACCCACTTAATTCAGGGATCAATTGTCTAGAATGCAACAAACCCAATCCAGGATGCAATTCCCTCAATCTCATAGCCATGTACAGCAACAAACACTATCTACAAGATAGAAAACAGAACATAAACATGCTCCCACGAAATACACAACATACAAGGATGTAGATATACCTTTGGAGCTTTGTTGTGCTCTAATGGAGGATTTGATTTCTTTGCTTTGATGATGAACAACTTCACAATCCAAATCAGAATCTTCAACTCCTTTTGATCTTCCAACGCTATGTCCCGTATTAGATCTCTTTTCTCAAGAAGATGGTGGAATCCTCAAGAGAAACCCCTACTAGTAACTCTAAGGAACCAAAGGTGAAAGAGAGGGGAACTTTGAGTAGAAGATGACTTGTACAACTCTTGCACAAGGGGCTGAAAAGTGCTCTTTATGTTATGCACGAATTTGAGAGGAGTATTCCTCTATTTATATCCTTCCACAACTCCTCTTTTCCTATTTGAAATAGAAGTTTAACTCCTATTACAAATTAGTAAACATCTCCCTTACTAATTGCCATAGAAGTCTTACTTCCACAACTATTAGTAACTTTCTCCTTTCTAATTAAAATAGAAGTCCTACTTCCATTATTAATTAGTAGCTTACCATTACCACTATTAGAAGTCTCACTTCAAATAGAAATAGTAACCTTCCTTTTAGAGTTTAAGTAGAATTAGTATCTTTCTAATATATTGGGCTAGCGTGGGGACCACTAGGGATTCCTTAGAAAGCTGGCTCCAACTGGGACACGCGACCCCACATCTCATGTGCAATTCGGGCCCACAGTTAATTGCAAATAACTCCACTATATAAATGCAATTGCACTCCAGTCTTAGGAATATATTTCAATGAAGACCCTAAACTTCCACAGTACCACAAGTAGGCCCATCCATCTATATCCATGGATCAAATAGACCTGTCCACCAAATTAGATCCATATCTTATTATCCTTGAGCCCCAATTAATTATAGTAATCATTTGGTACCGATCCAATTAACTCTTAATCGGAATGGGTGCGCACTTACCAATGATAAATCCATTAATTGGCACAAGGGGATATTAGAGATAGATTCCATCTTGACCATTGAATGTTCCCACAGGTCTACTACCACGTACCCAAATCACCGAGGTGTTGACCTACAATTGGCCTCACTCATTGGTGACTCAAAGCAAATGAATAGATAGAAACTTGAGTTCATTAATGTCTCAGGATTATGAGTCTATTGTTAGGGAATTATGAGAGCAGACCTTAAAATAAAGACAGTGTATATAAGGTGCTTTTCATGGTCCTTCAATACATCCAATGTACCAGCATCATGATCCAGAATCTTACATTCTGATGATCGAGATAAATCACACTATCTCATAGTGATCAAAATGCTGCAACCTTGTCAGATGAGATGTCCAATCTCATCACTGGTTGTGAAGATATTTAAGTATAAGATTTGTAATACATATCTCCTGTATGTGGATCTCATCCATACACATGTATTACATCTAGTATACTAATGGGACCCGGTTAATCTCATGAACCATTATGTCATTTGTATTAGTTATGTGCAAGTATATAAAACACCATTCATCTCATGAAAGGAAAAATAAGATTATATTGATAAATAAAGAAATTAATCAATCTATTCATCATATACTGGTATTGAGACCATAAAATCTAACAATCTCCCACTTGGGCTCAATGCTAGTCAGGGTTGCATCTCATGCCCATCCCATCTACATGTTGCTCAAAAACTTTGGTAGTCAAAGGCTTAGTAAAGGGATCTCCCAGATTGTCTGCAGAGTTTATCTAGGTGATAGCAGTATCACCTCTCTGCATAATCTTTCCGACCATGTGTAACTACCTCTGTACATGTTTTTGGCTTCTGGGTTCCTTGGACTTATTGACTGCCCTGCTGTTATCACAGTAAACTGTGAGCGGCTGTCTTGCCAAAAATACCACTCCAAGTTCCATAAGGAATCTTTTGAGCCAATCTGCTTCTTTAGTTGCTTCTCAAGCAGATATAGCATAAACACATACCCAGAAGTTGATATCTTGGAATCCCTATCTGACATGAAGTCAAAATATGTGTAACCGACTAGAATCAACTCATTATTGCCATAAATCAACATGTAATCTCTAGTCCTTCTCAAGGATTTGAGAACGCATCTTACAGCAATCCAATGGTTAGGACCTGGGTTAGACTGATATTTGCTGACTAAGCCCAATGCAGGACAGATATTCGGTATAATATATAGCATAGCATACATGAGGCTACCAACAACCGAAGCGTATGGTATCCGCCTCATATGCTCCTTTCTCTCAGGTGTCTTGGGACACTGATTCTTGGAAAGGTGCACTCCATGCCTGAAAGGTATAATACCCTTCTTGGAGTCTTGCATAGCAAACCATACTAGTACCTTATCTATGTATGCATATTGGGATAAGCCTATCATCCTATTTATCCGGTCTCAAAGGAGTTTGATCCCTAGGATGCGATTGGCTTCTCCCATGTCCTTCATATCAAAAGTCTTAGCCAACTAAACCTTTTACTGTTGACAACATCCATATACCACTCTCTAGGAGAAGGATGCCGTCGACTAGAAAAATTTCCCTGCCTCCCTTACCTTTCATGTACACTCATGACTCATCCGGATTTTGACAAAAATCAACTGACTTGATTGCTTAGTCAAAACGAATGTTCTAGGTTCGGGATACCTGCTTCAGTCCATAAATGGACTTCTGCAGCTTGCAAACTCTTTGCTTTTGGTTGTTTAGCTATAAAACCGTCTGGCTGCATCATATAGATGTCTTCCTCAAGATGGCCGTTGAGAAACGCCGTCTTGACATCCATTTGCCAAATGTCGTAATCGAGATGAGCCGCAATGGATAAGAGTATCCTGATGGACTTTGTCATGGCTACCAGCGAGAAGGTTTCCTCATAATCGATATCTTCTTTCTGAGTATATCCTTTCGCAACAAGCCTGACCTTTAAAGGTCTCAACTCTTCCATCTGGTTCTCTGTTTCTCTTGTAGACTCACTTGCACCCAATAAGTTAGATATTGGCAGGCAAGTTCACAAGTGTCCAGACCTGATTAGAGTACATAGACTCCATATCAGCTTTCATAGTATCTTGCCAATGTCCTGAATTAATGTCATTAATTGCTTCATCATAGTTACAGGGATCTTGTTCCGGTTCTTCCGGGACTACCTCGTAAGACTCTCCGAAGAACGAGAACCTGTCAGGGGGCCTGACTGCCACTATGACAAGGCATCGGTGTAATTACTGGGTTAGGTAAGGGCGCTTCTTCCTTAGGTTCGGTCATACTAGGATTTGGAATTGTTTGCTCTTGAATTTCTTCCAAGATCACCTTTTTCTAAAAGTTTCCGGTCTATCATATAATCTTCCTCCAGAAAAACCGCATTAGTGCTCACCATCACTTTTTGCTCTCTGGAATTATAGAATAACCAACCTTTAGTTCATTTAGGATATCCTACAAACGTACATACTTCCAACTTCACTTCCAACTGATCCGTCTTAACCTTTAGCACATATGCCGGACAACCCCAAATGTGTAAATGTTGTAGACTAGACTTTCGTCCGGTCCACAACTCCTGGGCAGTCTTAGGTATAGACTTAGATGGTACGAGGTTTAGTATGTACATCGCAGTATCCAAGGCGTATCCCTAAACTTCCACAGTACCACAAGTAGGCCTATCCATCTATATCCATGGATCAAATAGACCTGTCCACCAAATTCGATCCATATCTTATTATCCTTGAGCCCCAATTAATTATAGTAATCATTTGGTACCGATCCAATTAACTCTTAATCGGAATGGGTGCGCACTTACCAATGATAAATCCATTAATTGGCACAAGGGGATATTAGAGATAGATTCCATCTTAACCATTGAACATAGATTCCATCTTGACCATTGAATGTTCCCACAGGTCTACTACCACGTACCCAAATCACCGAGGTGTTGACCTACAATTGGCCTCACTCATTGGTGACTCAAAGCAAATGAATAGATAGAAACTTGAGTTCATTAATGTCTCAGGATTATGAGTCTATTGTTAGGGAATTATGAGAGCAGACCTTAAAATAAAGACAGTGTATATAAGGTGCTTTTCATGGTCATTCAATACATCCAATGTACCAGCATCATGATCCAGAATCTTACATTCTGATGATCGAGATAAATCACACTATCTCATAGTGATCAAAATGCTGCAACCTTGTCAGATGACATGTCCAATCTCATCACTGGTTGTGAAGATATTTAAGAATAAGATTTGTAATACATATCTCCTGTATGTGGATCTCATCCATACACATGTATTACATCTAGTTTACTAATGGGACCCGGTTCATCTCATGAACCATTATGTCATTTGTATTAGTTATGTGCAAGTATATAAAACATCATTCATCTCATGAAAGGAAAAGCAAGATTATATTGATAAATAAAGAAATTAATCAATCTATTCATCATATACTGGTATTGAGACCATAAAATCTAACAATGCCTAGGTCCCTTAAGCTTTCTAATTAACCCATGTAATGAGCATTTAACCAATGACTCCCAAAACAGATGTCTTTAGGGCACTAGGTATGGCAATACCCCTATGGGCGTACTGGCTCGAGTTAAAAAGGCTACGAACCCATACTAGTCACAACTTTTTTTTTAATAAGGTCCCTAACAATAAGTATCCCTTTCCATGTGCCCGACTTAAGTATGACCGAGGGTCAACTTTCCATCATACTTGTCCTGAAGTTTTCACTATTATGGAAATCATAGTTTCACATTTCAAAATTTCTATATAATACGTGTTAAGTGAGGGATCAATAATTCAATAATTTCTCAAAAACTTTTGCCTCAAACAAGATAGTGAACCATTTTTCTCTTTTTCCTCAAAAAGTTTCAAAAAACAGGGTATCTTCGTTCCATAAGAACCCAGTTAAAAATCTCCCGAACGGCTAAGAAAACTAGCAAAAACTCCTTTTTGTTTTAAACTAAAGGAAAAGACTATAAGTAAAAAGAACTAAAAACTACTCCTAGACTACTCCAAAGGTTAATACCCCACCCCCCAACTGAATGTAACAGTGTCCACAATGCTAAACATAAAATAAAAGATAAATGTAAGACCCCGACCCGAGTGAACCCGTTTAATGCTAATTAAGTTACGTGTTAGTGCTAAGCTTGATTAGTGTTTTTGGTCTAGTTGGGTTTGGAATAGCCTTGATTCTAGTTTTGGGCCTTTTGGAGTGATTGATAGCTTGTGGGGCCCTTTGGGGGTTCCCTTTTTCGGCTTTGCATTTTCTTGTGAAATTTCCCGACGTGTTTTAAATTGTGTTTTTGGCCCGTTGCATTCATCTTGTGGATTCTTACAACTTTCATGTTGATCCCGTGTCCATTCGAGGCCCCGAAACCCGATTTCATAGCCTTGAGGGTAAAACAGTCATTTCACACCAAATCTGTACCCAAAACTTAATATTCTCGAAACCCGCGAAACATACACTTTTTGGAAACTAGATATTTCGACGAACATTTCTTCCTTCTTCGTCGAATTCATCCGAGGACCCGAGAGAGATGATTTCAGCCAACGTAGCACTTTAAGTTGTGGGACCCAACCACCCAAGTGTTAACAAAGAGGAACCCTTCTCTTCCTTCTCCATTTTCATGTTCCAGCTCAACTATTGAGTCTAGGTTTTTTTTCATTGCTTTTCTCTTCTTCTTCTTGCTCCTCCATCTCCAAGCCTCACCAAGAGCTCATCAATCAAGGAATGGAGATTACCAATCTCTTCCTCATCTCACAAGCTTCCTCTTGATACTATTTTTAGAAGAATCCATCAACTTTGGGACTTCCCTTGAGCTTACCTTGTCCACTAGGGGACCTTGCAAGTAAGTGATCTTATTCATCTCCTAGATTAGTGATCTTCTAGCCTTAGGGAAGCTATATTTGCATTATTGGAAGTTCTTTCATTTTCATTCATTGCGTAACCCATTTTAGGGTTGTTTTTGGGGTTTTTTATTGTAGCTTGGAAGTAAGCTATTGAAGTGATTTGAGGCTTGATTTTGGCTAGCTTGGACTTGAGGCAAGTGAATGTTTGGATGTTTTTAAGTTTGAAATGGTTTGGTGAAGTATTTATGGTTTTCATGCTTTCATTGATTACTTTCATTGATTTTTCCATGGTTGAAATAAATGATCTTTACACATCTTGATAGCCTCATTTAATGTCTTGGAATCATGTGTTTAAGTCACCTTGTTCATAGTTAATTGTGGTTGTTGAGGTGTTGGAAGGAAAGGAAACAAGAAGGAGAAAAATCAAGTTCCCGGGCATGCTTCACGCCCAGTGCCGATCGATCGGACCTACAGGCCGATCGATCGGTCTGACTTTTAACAGTAAGGCTTTTTGGGCCGATCGATCGGACCCTGTGTAGTGAGTTTTGAGATTTATTTTTTTTGTGGACCTTGGCTACCCCCCCTTGGACTCACTTGACCATATGTGAGAGCGTCTTGAGCCGATGCTCTTCACGGTTGGTCCGGAATGCATCGAAGTTCAATCGATTCAATCTCGAACGGGATGGAACGACACGATATCCTCTTCATACCTAAATGCAAAGTCTATTTCCTTGGGTATCGCGAATTCTATTCCTTTCGGTGACTGAGTAGGTTGCTCGATGGTTCCGGGTTGACATCCTACTTAGGATGGACCATTTATAGTCTTGTTTTCCTATCATAATATCTAGTTATAACCATAAGCTCAATTTAAGTTTTAAAAGTCGTAAAAGTGCATAAGGAGCCCGGAATGTCTTCAAACTCAAGGAGTACCAAGTAATGGCTATAATTGACATACGGGACCCCTATTCACTTAAATAGATCTTGAGATCAATATTGCCCGGAATTGTAATAGTTCGTTTTATTCCTTCATTTCCAAGATTTACCTTACATAATCTGTTTTCCCGAAAGTTTGATGGTTACACTAGTAACATGGACTCGTCCCGAAGAGTATTGCCCGATATGAAATGAAAGTTATATATTGAATATTCTTGCCCGTTCATTGATTTACTTGCACTTTATTTTACTTGCATATGTCTCGATGTGTTATTTATCCTATGAGTCGGCATCACTAAGCTTGGATACCTTGTCGGTTTGATCCACCGACTTGGAAATCCCTCTCCCGTCCCGCCAGCTGCAGTTTGGATCCCGACACCCGGTCATTACCGTGGTCCCGTCCCGATACCCGGTTCGCTACCGTGGTCCCGTTCCTGTATATTTATATTGTATATATGTTTACGTTGCTTCTCCTCACCTTGTGTGACAGAGATCAACGTCCCGTGATACTGTTGTCACTTTAGTGACAGAGGACTTAGCTTTATGTGATTGCCACCTTGTTATTCCCGATTTCCTTGGTTACCTCATATGTTTTATCTTGTTTACATGTTTCTAGCAAATGATTTATCTATTTTATGAGAGTTCTTGCTTTAACAGATTTCCTTGCTTTTCGAGATATTTCATCTATTTTATGTTGTTGTATCTTCCCACTCTCTTGCCAGACCGTCGTGTCTGATCCTTTGCTTTGGTACTCAGGTCCCGTTGCCGGTTTCCTTGAGGAGGAGCCGGAGGAGGCAGTAGGTGAGCTGCAGCCTCTAGTTGAGTGGCGTGCTGACGATGTCATGTAGACATCGGGTTGCCAAGAGGCGTAACATTTTGGGGAGGACTTGTTAACTATTCTTTGGGTTATTATTTTGTAATATTGGCCTTTGTTGGCCTCTAATTTTGGGGAATGTAACTAAATGATATTTTGTCTAACTTTAACAACTTTTGGGAAACATGCTATAGATCATTGCTCTTTCTGATACAGTTTGATATTGATGTTAATGCTTGCATGACTAGAGATAGTCTAACTATTTGATTTGCTACACGCTTCCGCACTAAAAAGAAACATTCATGCAAGGTTGTGATATCCTCACCGAGGACACCTGTGGGAAATTAAATAAATTGTATATTGTGGATGTAGGTAATCATCTTGAATAATCATTACACACTATTGGTCCCGATCCCGGATTGGGGATTCCCAGTCCCGGGTCGCGACAATAAAGGACAATAAAAGTAAAGGAAAATGAGGGATATCACCTGGGTACCGCTTAACAAAAAGTGGAATGGAGGAAAACGGGGAGGACACCCCCCAACTCAGACCAAAGTACCTGCGGAAAGTTAGCGGCAAGCACAACAAACAGAAACAAAGAAAACCAATGAAGTACAAACCAAAGTTACAAAAAGACATGACTCGGCACTTCCTTCATGTCTACCTCCTCCAGGTTAGGAACTAAAAATCTCTGCGTATCTCGAGAATGTATAAAATCAGCAATGCAAGGAAGACGGGATATGCAAATGGAGGAATCAATATCTTTCAACTCAGCAACTGAACAGCCGAGTGCACTCTTGTGCATGTCCAACACATTCAAAATTTGAGCTTCCTGACCATCAGACAGATCAGGAGCAATGACAGCCGGTAAATTATCCTCAAGGCGAAGAGCGTTTTCTACGAGCTCATCAACAACATCAACTACAAAGCAGTCATCCTGGTCTGGAGTTTGATGAGAGGCCTTAAAAGCATTCAGCCTTACTTTCATATTCCCGAAGGAAACATCCATAACTCTGGTTCGGCAATTAATGTTTGCATTGGCCGTGGCAAAAAATGGCCATCCAAGAATGATAGTAGTGTGCTTCCGTGAATTTTGCACTGGTTCAGTGTCAAGGACGATGAAATCGACAGGGAAAAAGAACTTGTCGACCTTGACTAGAACATCCTCAATTATTCCCTGGGGCATCCTGACAGATCTATCAGCAAGTTGCAGGGTAACCGGAGTAGGCTTTAAGTCCCCTAGCCTAATCTGCTCATACACCGAGTAAGGCAAGAGATTGACACTCGCTCCCAGATCCAATAATGCATGATCAATAACGTGACTCCCAATTGTGCAAGTAATGGTGGGAGTGCTAGGATCTTTCAGCTTGGGAGGAGTGTAATTATGTTGAATTGAGCTCACTTGCTCGGTAAGTAAAACCTTCTTTGGCACATGAGATTTAGATTTGCGCTTTTGTGTGCACAAATCTTTCAGAAATTTAGCATAAGAAGGGACCTGCTTGATAGCATATAGCAAAGGCAGGTTAATCTTTACTTGCTTAAACACCTCTAATAACATCTCATCCATGGTAGCTTTCTTTTTACTAAAGGGAGAGGGTGTGTCAAGACAAGTAAAAAATGGGGCTTTAGGCACATATGGGGGTGCCATAGCCGGGTTGGATGAAAAATTGGAAGAGTTGACCTCATGTCCCTTAGAAACCATTTCATCCCGAGAGCTCTTGGGATTTGTTATGGGCTCTTTCACACCTTGCTTAGGCTCCTCAGGCCTAGTCTCAACCTCCCGCCCATTCCGTAATGCGACAACCATTTTCGCTTGCTCATGATAGGTATCATTATGTTGCGAGCCACTACCCACCTCAAAAGAATTCTTAGGGTTAACCATGGGTTGGCTAGGCAAGCGTCCCTCCTCTCTTTTGTTAAGAGCATTAACTATTTGCCCGATTTGGACCTCTAGCTTAGCTATGGACTGAGAGTGGGAATGGACCAGCTGAGTGGTTGCTTTGAGCTCTTGCAGCACTGTCTCCTCAAATGATGGAGTTCTTTGAGGTGGTTGAGGGTTGGGTTGCTGGTAGGATTGTTGGGAACGATAGGCCACAGGATTGTATTGAAAATTAGGCCCATTTCCCGGTTGAGAGAATGAAGTGCCTTGACCGGGCGACTTCCATAAAAAGTTGGGGTGATTGCGCCATCCCGGGTTAAAAGTATTCAAAAATGGATCATTACCCGGTTTGGAGAACCCATGTGCAACATTCACTTGCTCTTGCACGAATTCAGGAAACTGAGAGGCTGCAGGACAATTGCTCACAAAATGAGCAGGAATAGAGCACAACGCACAACCACCTTAAGAGGGTGGGGATTGGAGAGTTTGACCCACAAATAATAGCTGATCCAATTTTTGGGTCAAGACAGCCACTTGAGTGGTGAGTTCATTAGAGAGTTGAATTTCAAACACACCTCTAGGTTTTTGCAAATTAGAGGCTGTCGGCCTCTCTAATCTAGCAGTGGAAGCATGGTGCTGAAAGGTCTCACTCATATTCTCGAAAAGCTCCCATGCCTCATCCTCATTTTTCAGCATAATTGATCCCCCACTGGCGGTGATTACCATGTTTCGCCATTCAGGAAACAACCCATCATAAAAGAACTGAACCAATTGTCACTTGGCAATTTGGTGATGAGGACATTTTCTAATGAGATCCTTGAATCTATCCCATACCTCATGAAAATGTTCATTGTCAGTTTGGGCGGCAAAGGATGTGATAGATCTCCTGTACCGATTTGTTTTGTTCACAAAGAAATATTTCTCTAAGAATTTTTGTTGTAGTTGGGCCTAAGAAGTGATGGAGTTTGCAGGTAAGGTACTCAACCAATACTTGGCTTTGTCCTTCAATGAAAACGGAAAGAGAAACATTTTTAAGGCCTCACTACTGAAGTTGTTTATCCGCAGTGTGGAGCAAATAACCAAGAACTCATCAATGTGGTTGTACGGGTCCTCATTGTTCAAGTCATAGAAAGAAGGAATAAGATTGATTGTGCTAGGCTTGATTTCATATTGAGCTGCATGTATAGTAGGCAGCTGAATATACGATAGGGACGCGTATTCTGAAGGAGTATAGTGCTCCTTCAAGGGCCGGAGAGGTGGAGCCACAGGAGCCCCATCTTCTTTTCTTGCCTCAGCCATTGGTGAATTTGTGTGTGAGACAACAGAAAGGTGTTTAGCTGATCTAATTTTTCTAAGGACTCGCTCTAAATTTTGGTCTAGAGAAATCAAATCTGGATGACAAGAGCGACGACCAAGCATGCACACACAAAACTTACTGCAATTGTATAAACAGAATCAGAAGGTCTGGGATTTACCTTGCCTTGGGAAGAGAAAAGAGATTTCTTTTGAGTAAAACTTTGTCCTTTGCGAACTCTCTTGGATCCCTGCACAAATTCTAGGATTCTATGTTAAAATCAATGCCCTGCAGTAAGGATAGTAAACAATGTGAATAAAGCTGAAAAAAAATAGAAGCTAGAAAAAGAGAAACTAATATTAGAATTAAAAGAAACAAACAACCATGCTAATTGTCCCCGGCAACGGCGCCAAAATTTTGACCAATCCTAAAATAGGGTTGCAAATATCATTTATTTTCCGCTATTATCTCTGCTTGAAAAGGCAAAGATGTTAACCGAGTATCGTATCCACTGGGACAAAAAGGCTAAGTTGTGTTGTTTTCTAAATTCCTAAACTAATCCTATTAGAAAACAAAGTTCTGATTATTAAACTAATTCTATTAGAAAACGAAGTGTTGGTTTGATGGGTTTTGATTTTTAAATTAACAAATTAAAGACAACTTTGATTTAATCAGAGAAAATATCTTAGGGTACGAATCCACTCTAACCTCGCACAATGGCAAGTATAGGCCTAGGGTTTCACTGTTAACGCTATAGAGACTCATCCTGGTTACAAACCTTCGGAGTCAACAAATAAGGGATATGGATGTAAATCGGGGCATAACCTATCTCTATGGTATAGATTATCCTAGATCTATCAAACACATTCATTCAAGCATCATTATATGACTTAGTATTCAAATCTACAAGATTAAAATACCAAAGAAAGAGATATTGCATTAATAAAATCCAATCAATGGATTAACATCTTGTCATATAACCAAAAGCGTTTAAAATAAAACCCTAAACCTATACATCACCATAAATAAGAGATTAGGGCTTCATCGCAACCCAAAGATAAAGGTTTAGTTACGCATGGAAGACGATTGGCGAAGAATCTCTGATGAAATCCCTATTGACGCGCTTCCAAAAGCTCCAAAACCTTTCTCCAGACCTTCCCCCAAGATGTGTATATCTCTGAAAACGAGTTTGGGCTTTTATTTATAGGTTTTGAGATGAAAAACCTCGTCAAAACGTACAAAAGGCGGACTCTCATACGGTCCGGGCATCCGGACGCCAGGAACTTTTTTCCTGCACGCCTCTCTGTGACCGGGCGTCGAGACGCCCGGTGCCAGTGAGCACCAGTTCGATTGGTTTTTCGCCCATTTCTCCATCTTGCGCCAATTTCTTTCCAATGCTCCTAGAACACCTGCAAACATGAAAATATTATAATTAGACTAATTAGACTCATCAAAGCGTATATCAAAGTCTAAATTAAGGGGCCTAAATGGTGCATTTTAGGCTCTTATCACCCATCTTTAGAAATTATAACGTGATGCCCACCTTTATAAATTAGAAAATAGTCCCGTCATTATAAAATTATAATATGGAGCCACCTTTTGTGATTGTAACCACGCAATCCTTTTTTTTAGGATTATAAAGTGGGGCTACCTTCTTTAAAATTGTGAATATGGGGCCTACCTTTAGGATAAGCAAGAGGATTTAGAGTATTCAAATTACATTCTTTAAAAGGCAAGCAATTTAAGTAAGAAACACGTTGTTTTTAAAATAAAAAAATATATATATATTTCGTTCCCGCTTTCTTATGTGGATAAGATTTTGAGAATCCTTCTCATGAGAATAAATCCGGAACAGTGATTTACACATACCAAATATGTTTTTCACAACGTTATCTCATGGGAACATCCCAATAGAACGACGTCAAACACACCCTATCATTAGACTCTACTCGTCCAATGAAAAAAAAAATGGCTCGTGTAAATTCAATGCAGAGACTCACAAGAGTAATACTTTTTTTAAAAAATAATTTAAAAGTATTTAAAACCGGATACATTATTTATAAAATATATTTATTTACATGATTCATAACAATTAATTCAAATTAATTAATTTATATATAAAAGAAAAGTACTACAATGAGAAAAATAAAAAAATATTACATATGTTACTCCAAATATTGAATATAAAAGATCAAGTATAAGTTTCAAATTATATTTCGGTTATCGTTTTTAAATTATTGACTCCAAACTTTATGCATAATTATTTATAAATAAATTTTGATTATATTAAAATTAGATTCCTTACATCATTTTTAATTTTTTTTTCAAAGTTAAATCAGTATAGTAGAGAGATGATTGGGGGACAAAGAGTAGAGAACAAAGACTGAGAAGGAATGGAGAGACAAAAAGAAATGAAGACAACAAGTTGTTGAGGGAACAGTGTTTGGGAGCTGGAGGATAAGAGAGGGAGAAAGAAAACGGAAAAAGGAAAAAAGAAATGAAAGAAGATGAGAAGAATAAAAATCGTTTTAGGACAAAATATATCAAATTTTGTGAATCGATATGGAACTAGCCACTTTTTAATGGCCGAGGTGGTTGATTTAAATTTAAGACTCAAAGGGTTTACACATTTGGAAATATATATATATATATATATATAGTTGTGTTTGAACTATATTACAGAAGGCACTTATCTTTTTTTTTTAACAAATAACCACTTCCATTAATCTAAAATCTTAAACAACCCCTTGACCATAGGTCAATCCAAAATTTTTGATAGGTGCATTCACGAAACCCACTCTGTGTCTTAAAAATAAGGGGATTTAACCCAAAAAACCCTCGTAGACAGCCTATTGATTGATTTGGCCCTAATAAAAAAGGGCAGACGGAATGAGCCCTCAATTGACGTTTCTCTTTTTTTTTTTGTCTTTTAGCGCTATAGTCGATATCGACCCTCATACCCTCATACAAAAAGCCACCCGAAACTTCATTCATCTCTTCTTCTCTCTCTTGTTCTCTGTTGCTTTCTGCAACCGATCTCAAATCAATCTCACAACAATATTTGAGATGGAGGAAGAAGGAAAGAGAAAGATGGGTTATTTTTTGATTTAGTGGGAGGGAGAGATATCTGTGGAAGTCGAGAGAGAAGCAAGGAGGCCCTGCCGAGAGTGGAGGCGACACGGCAACGGGGATGGTGATAGAGGGGTATCCAGCAGGTGTGAGAGATAGTAGATGGGTGTGAGATGGGTTCGGAGAGGTATTCGATGAGGGTCCGGCAGCGAGAGAGACATGGAGAGGGCATGCCGTGCTCCAGCGGGAAGATGGGTTCCCGTGCTCCTGCGGGAAGATGGGTGTGAGGTCTTTGGGCTTGCGCAGGTGGAGATGGCGCTTCCGTGCTCTAGCGGCTGCACAACTTTCCAAACTCCCGCACCCCATTTCCATGGCTCCCTCTCCTTCTCAAAACCCTCACTTTCCTTCAAATCTTCTATCAGGCCCTCATTTTCCATAAATCTTTGATTCCTCCATTCTCTGTTCAGACCAGCAGAAAAACAACTTTTTACTCAACGACATGTTTTCATGGCGAGCAATTTTCAAGTCTGTGCTTTCAATTCAGTTTTTATGGTTTTGGGTTCTAATGAATGAGTTTTAATTTGAGGTGATGAAGATGGGTGTGAAGTCTCTTGTTCCGGAGTCCGGGCAAAATGGTGACTGGGGTTAAAATGGCGCCTGCGTAAAAGCGAAGAAGATCGCCCAAGGAAGATGGGTGGGAGAGGTGCCAAGGAGAGGGTGAGATGCAGGTGCGATGCAGGAATGGACGGAGGTTATATCATAAGACCTGTGTTTTTGGATAGTCGATATTGTGGTAGTTTCCAAGAAGGTGCTCGATGAAATGACAAAGAGAAAGGAGAATGAGATTTCACGCTTATTTCTCTTATTTTTCTCATAGGAAAGAACTCTGCTTTTGTTGTGGGGCCGAAACCTGCTGTATCATAAGACCTGCTATTTGAGATATTTGAAATGTGTTTGAGATGTCCGAGTTCTTGAGCTTTTGAAATGTCTGAGTGAATGGCCGAAACCTTCCCCATCAAAACTCTCCACTATGATGTCCAAGGATAAAATTGGTATTGACTAAATCAATGGAAGTTGCGAAATGAGTCGGATGTAACCTTCCAATCCAAAACTATATACTAATGTTTCTCCCATTACTTTCACGTAGTACCCATCTTCATTAATATCTGTGGCATTGTATTTTATTAACAAACATCTCTTTCATGTAGAAAGGATGAACTAGCCAGTATTTGTACTATGGTATCCAGCAACAATTTAAATAAAGCACTGGACGAGGGAACTTGTAGAACTTGTGGGTAGTGGTTGTGGAACTCCTATGGTTTTGGGCAGTTGGATTTATGTTGTGGAACTTCATATACCATTATTTGAAATTGAATGGTTTGTTAATGTATGATTGTTAATTGAATGTGTGTATGAGATGTCCGAGTTCTTGAGCTTTTAAAATGTCTGAGTGAATGACCGAAACCTTCCCCATCAAAACTCTCCACTATGATGTCCAAGGATAAAATTGATATTGACTAAATCAATGGAAGTTGCGAAATGAGTCGGATGTAACCTTCCATTCCAAAACTATATACTAATGTTTCCCCCATTACTTTCATGTAGTACCCATCTTCATTAATATCTGTAGCATTGTATTTTATTAACAAACATCTCTTTCATGTAGAAAGGATGAACTAGCCAGTATTTGTACTATGGTATCCAGCAACAATTTAAATAAAGCACTGAACGATGGAACTTGTGGAACTTGTGGGCAGTGGTTGTGGAACTCCTATGGTTTTGGGCAATTGGATTTATGTTGTGGAACTTCATATACCATTATTTGAAATTGAATGGTTTGTTAATGTATGATTGTTAATTGAATGTGTGTATGGAATGTACCAATGTATTTAGAACAATGTTCGGTACAATGGACTGTACCATTGTCTAGTTTGTTTAACATGACAATCATAGTCGATATCGACTATTTAACTGAAACCTAAAAAATACAGTCATAGTCGATATCGACTATTTAGCTGAAACATAAAAAACACAGTCATAGTCGATATCGACTATTTAGCTGAAACATAAAAAACACAGTCATAGTCGATATCGACTATTTAGCTGAAACATAAAAAACACAGTCATAGTCGATATCGACTGTTATAATAGTCGATATCGACTATTTAGCTGAAACATAAAAAACACAGTCATAGTCGATATCGACTATTTAGCTGAAACATAAAAAACACAGTCATAGTCGATATCGACTATGTTATAATACTATAGCTTACTAAGTGTAGCTTTAAAAGGGTTAGCTAATCATTTACTAAGTGTATCTTTAGAAGGTGTTAGCTAATCATTTTCAATAATGGAAAAAATAAAAATATCAATAACGGGACAATACAAACAACCATTATATTATCATAGATAAGTTCTCAACAACATATATCCCCCAAAAAGGGCGATCCTTACAAAAGGGAAAAGTATGTTTTAACATTTGTGCTCTTTCAAAAAATGCTTCAACAAAATGTGCAAGCCCATCACGGCTACATCTTCTATCAATCACATTAACACCAAATATCAACACCAATCAAAATAGACATGATGACATTAACGCGTGCATCCCCCTTCCAAAAAATCTCTTTCATGTGGAGATTACATTGTCAAGACGGCTGCATCTTCTATCACATTAACATCAAATATTACCATCAACCAAAGAGGAGTTCGCATTAACTCTTGCATCCCCCTTCCAAAAAATGCTTAAGTAGACTTTCCACTGTCTAGAACGGCTATATCTTCTATCACATTAACACAAAAAATTAACACCAATAAAAAAGGAGTTCATATTGACTCTGCATCCTCTTTTCTTAAAATGCTTCGGTAGACTGTACACTGTCCAGAACAGCTGCATCTTCTATCACAGTTCGGCCTCTCACTCAGACATTTCAAAAGCTCAAAGTTCGGACATTTCAAACACCTCAAACATATTTCAAACATCTCAGAACATTACAAGTTCATTATGTCTTGACCTTACATTTCAAAAAATATATACATAAAATCTGTTTGAAAATTACAAAAATCAAGAAATGAAAACCCCACCCATGTTCTCTAATTCCTCTCCTCCGATATCTCCTAGTGAACAAAATCAATGAACGACAAACCCCACAACAACAGCAGAGTTCTTTCCCATTAGAAAAATATGAGAAATGAGCGTGAAAAATCGTTCTCCTTTCTCTTCGTCATTTCATCGAACACCTTCGTGGAAACTACCCCAATATCGACTATCCAAAAACACAGGTCTTATGATACAACCTCCATCCATCCCTGCACCGCGCCTGCATCTCACCCTCTCCTTGGCACCTCTCCCACCCATCTTCCTCGGGCGATCTTCTTTATTTTTACGCAGGCACCATTATAACCCCCACCATTCTGCCCGGACTCCGGAACAAGAGACTTCACACCCATCTTCATCACCTCAAATTAAAACTCATTCATTAGAACCCAAAACGATAAAAATTGAATTGAAAGTACGGACCCAAAAATTGCTTGCCATGCGAACATGTCGTTGAGGAAAAAGTTGTTATTCTACCGGTTTGAACAGAGAATGGAGGAATCAAAGATTTTATGGAAAAGGAGGGCCTGATAGAAGCTTTGAAGGAAAGTGAGGGTTTTGAGAAGGAGAGGGAGCCATGGAAATGGGGTGCGGGAGTTTGGAAAGTTGTGCAGCCGCTAGAGGACGGAAGCGCCATCTCCACCTGCGCAAGCCCAAAGACCTCACACCCATCTTCCCGCAGGAGCACGGGAACCCATCTTCCCGCTGGAGCACGGCATGCCCTCTCCATGTCTCTCTCGCTGCCGGACCCTCATCGAATACCTCTCCAAACCCATCTCACACCCATCTACTATCTCTCGCACCTACTGGATACTCCTCTATCACCATCCCCGTTGCCGTGTCGCCTCCACTCTCGGCAGGGCCTCCTTGCTTCTCTCTCGACTTCCACAGATATCTCTCCCTCCCACTAAATCAAAAAATAACCCATCTTTCTCTTTCCTTCTTCCTCCATCTCAAATATTGTTGTGAGATTGATTTGAGATCGGTTGCAGAAAGCAACAGAGAACAAAAGAGAGAAGAAGAGATGAATGAAGTTTCGGGTGGCTTTTTGTATGAGGGTATGAGGGTCGATATCGACTATAGCGCTAAAAGACAAAAAAAGAAAGAGAAACGTCAATTGAGGGCTCATTCCGTCTGCCCTTTTTTATTAGGGCCAAATCAATCAATAGGCTGTCTACGAGGGTTTTTTGGGTTAAATCCCCTAAAAATAATTGAATTTCTTATTTATGGTCACACTCATCAAAATTTGGGTAGTGATGCGAAAAGAGACCAGCAGAATAACAATCTCCGTGCTTTGGGTCGGTAGGTCCGTAGTGTTTCAAATGAAACATTTATATAAGGTAATCACCATGATCCATCATGTACCATAACAATCTAGAATTGCTAAATTTTAGTCATTAGCTCATTGGTAGCCTACTGATTTGAAACTTTAGATCTACCACACACATTCACAATTAACAAATAATATTCATCTTACTAATAAATCTATTGAGATTCATTATAATAAAACAATATTATTTTCTCACGAGGCCCAATTGAAATCATTTTTCACTATAGAGAAAAAAAACTTGGATTTTAGACCTCATATAACAAATTAGTATAAATTCAATAGAAAATCTAATCACAAAATTAATAATTGTTATCCATCAAACAGACACTTGTTTTTTTTTTTTTCAAAGAGAACTTAAAAAGAAAACATTATGAAACTATCTCTTTCGCAAACCAAGAGGAGGTGGAATAGAAAGAGAATAACAGAAGTGGATTAGGTTAAAGTCTTTACATGAAAACGGGGAAAAAGGAAGAATAGTTGCACGTTAAAAGTAGGGTAATATGGGAGTTGCAAGTGCATAAGAGCGATAAAAGTAGATGTTGGAAGTAGGTGGGCCTCGTAGATAAGTTTTCAAAATTTTGATCCACTTGACTCAGGGATCAAGTACTCATAAGGCCATAAACCACATCCAGGATCCAAGTCCTCAAACTCATCAAACATGAACACTAACAAACTCTTTCTAGAAGATAAAAACAGCACCTAACAAGCAACCACGAAATCTACAACATATAAGGAAGTAAATTATACCTTTAGACATCGGTTGTGCTCTAATGGAAAAGTAGACAATTTGGTTTATCAAGAACTCTTCTTTGTAGCAAAGTAGGGTCTCCAACACCTTGTTGTCTTCCATGCTATGAGCCGTATCAGATCCTTTTTTTTTTAAGGAGATGGGTGAGATCTCCAAAAGAAAACTACCAGAAGCTCTAAGGAAAAACTAGAAGAGAGGAGAGGGAGTAGTGGCGTGCAACTCTTGCACCCTAGGGGTCTTGGGCGTGAAATCCAAGGTGGGTGGTCCAAGGGGTTTTCTCCCTTATTTATAACACCAAAGTATCTCCTCTTACTAATAATGATTAGAAGTCTTACTTCCATAAGAATTAGTAACATTCTATTCTTATTACTACCACTATTAGAAGTCTCACTTCCAATAGAACTAGTAACTTTCTATTTTCTTTCATTTTAGAATTCAACTAGAATTAACAATGATTTAATCTTGGGCTAGTGTGGGGACCACTAGGACAACTGGGACACCGCAACCCCACATCTCATGTACAATTCGAGCCTACAGTTAATTGCAAATAACTCAACTATATAAATGCAACTGAACTCTAGTCTCAGAAATAAATTACAAAAAAGACCCTAAACTTTCCTATGACCACAAGTAGACCCCTCCATCTATATCTATGGATCAATTGAACCTGTCAACCAAATTGGATCCATATCTTATTATCCTTGTAAGGACCCGATTTCTCAAATTTATTATTGATTAATATTAGTCGTAGATTATATTTGGTGTGGACCCCACCCGTTCTTTAAAGTTATTTTGATTATTATTATCTCTTATGTTTATTAGTATTTTCTTAATAGGACCCATCTAAGGATAAGATGTGTTCGAATTTTATAGGGTTTTGTTCAAAAGATAGATTGAACCCTTCTTAAGTTTTAATTGTTTTGATAGGATTGAAATTATCTGTTTTGAACTAAGGATTTCCGGATTTGATAAGACCTCATTTACCTCCTGAGAATTTAACTTGAACTCAAACTCTTATCTATTTACCTTATTTAGCCAATAACAAAAGAGATCTCCTTATTTCATACCTATCCTACTCTACTTTAAACTCTTTCTCTCAGTACTCTATAAATAACACCCATCTCTCATGCGAATCTCCATACACTCTCTCTCCCTCATAGGATCTACACACCTCCAAGCTTCTTTTTCTAGATCTTTTCCAGATAACTTTTTACCCTACATTTATTTTATTTCAATTTCTAGTTATTCCTTTTGCGGTACCTGGTGCCTGTAAGTATGTCTTTACTTTATTTTAGGTTCATTAATGGTTATTGTTAACTGTTTTGTGATGAGATGGAAGATTGAGATTAATCGAAATTGATTTTCTTAATTATTTTTTTTTACTGTGGACTCACCCAAAATACCAAGCCAAAAGGACTAGATTCGTAGGCAGCGGACCAAACGGACCATCTTCTTGTAGATTGATCAGCAGAGGGCGTACTTAAGGGGGGAGATTCAATTTGGGCAGTAGATGGTTGTGGGACCCATTGGTTGATCCGATCGTAGATCTGGCCCGTCCATTGGACCGGACATGGCGGGGCAACATTAGGGATGTGGACCCGTGAGAGGTGGACCCTGTTTGATCCACCATCCAAAGATCAAAAGGGGGGCATGACGGTAGTAAAGAAGGAAGGGGATAATTCCCTCTCTGGAGACTGTGGGGCCCAGGTGGGTCACCAATGAAAATTGGGACCACAGATCTTAAAGAGGGGCCTGGCGACAATGATGGTAGGGTCTGATCGGGGTCTTGGTCAGCGGGACCCATGATTTTTGCAAGCTTGATGTCTTACGCGAGAAGTTCTGTAGATGTTCTATTACAGAACATTCACAGGTGGAAGATGGGGATGAAGAGTTCGCTAGTTTGTGGGTGCATGGAAAAGATTGGTGATGAGTGGGGATAACTGTAAGAGGGAGAATGGTGGCGACGTGGGAGGGGTGAGTTCTGTCGTGACAAAACATTTCAGGACTTTTTGGATGGAGGTTAGGTGGTGACATGACATATCATGACTATTTGTTTTAACACTTTGGCCCGTTAAAATTTTAGAATAAAGACCCATTGTTTTTTTTTAGAATGGGTTCTGGGAGTGGTTCAACCGAGTGTGGCATGGGTAAGGGGAGAAGACCTCTTTGCACTGGGACCCATTTAAACCAAACAGGTTTGAACTTAGTTAACTAGACACATCTCCATACAGCTAAGGGGGCCCACATACTCCACAGTCTTGAACCACTTAGGCACATCAGATTTTCACTTGTCTTTGACACATTAATCCATACATGAGCATGTTCACTCAACCTATGAACTAACCATGGGTGGGCCATTAATTAATAGGAACCCACTTACATAATTGATTAAGTTGGGCCCAACCCAAAATTTATGTCAAATCAATTTCTTAGAATTGTGACTCAAAACCAGGCCAACCCATCTCTCATTCTAGCTCAAACCCATGTACTCATGTCTGAACCCACTTTCACAACGCACTCGCTGACCACCTGGAAATCACCCTTAACAGGGACCCACATCTCTGCATCAAGGAGCTTAACCCAGGGCGGGTCAAATTAGTCAAATCCATCAACCACTGTTGATCAAGGCAAGTAACCTTACTATGCTTCCCTAGTATTTAGAGTTTTTTATTCCTTGTCTCTAATATGATATATTTAAGGATTTGTTATGTTTCCATTGTAATCTATGCTTGGATGCATGGTGAGAGGGCCCGTCCTTATATCTTAGAATTGCAGGATATTTGTTATTATTGATTTGGTTAAATAATGATTTTGACTCAATTCCAATTAATGGTTCTAGCTGCAATCAAACTTGTTGGACTTGATATTTCCCCCTTAAGATCATAACTTTGTGAAATGAACTATCGTTGAAAAATACGTTTCATGAGCTATCTGAAATTACATCCTAAGGTTGGAACTTTTGTACATTAATATATGGTTTGATTCGCTTTTCCAGCCTTCTTTAATTAATAGATTGAAACTGAACATTATCGAACTTTGAAAAATATATACCATTGACCTCTAAGGCATCCTCTAAAGTATGGGCAACGCACCGTGGGGACGCTCACACGCGGATTTTAGCCCCTTTGGGTATGACATTGGGGAACTGGGAACCCCTTTGTGCGAAAATTACTAGTATGCAGCTAGCTCCCTTTTGTTTTGATTTAGTTTTGGTTACCGGTAACGCTGGCTTCGTGCCAATTATTTTTTATTATAAAATGATTGTACCTGACGGGTACCTTTGTGCTTTGGTCAATTTTTGACAAGTATATTTTGTTAATTTAGTTTGCTGAGGAGGTGCCTTATCTTAGTTTTAATTCAGGGTAATTTGCTCTATTAATCTGATATCATTCCATCCAATTTGTTTTGTTATTCTGATTTCCTCGATCATGACATTTGAACTTAGAATATTTGCGCATCATTGACCCATAGATTAAATTTGCTGTTAATTGACTGCAAAATTGTTTGCTACGGTTTCATAATCTGTTTATTTATGGAGTTTTACTTATATGGTTGTTTTGTTCTTTTGTTTCAGATTTTGAGGTCGATCCAGAATCTGAAAAATCTTAGGATATTTACAGGGATGGGCAGAGACATGAGCAGCGCATCACCTTATTTTATTAGCTAGTAAATTTGAGAAAAGTATTTAGTTTGTAGATCTTTTGGATTCCTAGTTTAGATATAAGACATTTTGAGATTTCCATATTTTTTTGGAATGATTATCTAGTGTGCAATGACATATTTGGGTGATTTATTTATTTTATGTGATATAAATTAATTAATTAACACATGAAGTGGAATCGTCGCGTCACGAAATTTGAGGGTCCCAAGGGCTTTAGACCTCGGGGCGTGACAATCCTTGAAACTCAATTAATCACAGCAACCATCAGTACCATCCAATTAACTCTTAATTGAGATAGGTGCGCACTTACTAATGATAAATTCATTAATTAGCATAAGGGGATAATAAAGATAGATTACATCTTGACTATAGAATGTTCTCACAGTCCTACTACCACATACCCAAGACACCGATGTGTTGACTTACAGTTAGCCTCATTCATTGGTGACTCAAAATAAATGAATAGATAGAAACTTGAGTTCATCAATGTCTCAGGATTGAGAGCATATTGCTAGGAAATTATGAGAGCAGACCTTAAAATATAAACATTATTCCATAAGATGCTTATCATGGTCCTTCAATACATCCAATGTACCAGCACCGTGATCCAGAATCTCACATTATGATGATCGAGACAAATTACACTATTTTATAGTGATCAAAGTGCTCCAACATTGTCAGATGAGATGCCCACTCTCATCACCGATTGTGAATTAATTTAAGTATAAGATTTATGACATATGTCTCCCCGTATGTGGATCTCATCTATACACATGTATTACATCTAGTATATTTGTGGACTCTGTTAGACCCCAACCCAGACTGATTCGATTAGTGTGTGATTAGTATGTGTCTAATCCTAAGTGAGTTTAGTTATCGTTGCGTTAGAAATAATTAGTTGAGTCCTGGATATAGCTTTGGGAGTTTTGAGAACGTAAGTGTTAGTCAAACACGCTCAGGAAGGCCTGAGTGAACATGTAAGCTTGGGAGGATCGTATTGGTTTCCCTTTTTAATTGTGATTTTGATTTCATTTGAATGATTTTACTATGTGTTACTACTTTCGTTTTCAGCCCATTCATGTTTGAAGCCCAAAAAACCCAAGTTCTGGCCCCAAAAGGGTAAAGTTGTCTTTTATACATAAATTTCGAAATCTCAAAACCATGTAAAAAATATACTTTTTTGGAAACTAGATATTTCAATGATCAATTTATCCTTCTTCATTGAGTTCATTCGAGGCCCGCAAGATCATGTTTTCATTGATACAAGATTTGGCCTTTGGGCCCCATTTGTTAGGGTTTAAGTCAACTCTTTCCCTCTTTCCCTCTTTCATTCTCAAACCCTAACCCTAGAGCAGCCAAGAGGAGAAACCCTTTCTCTCCACTTTATTTCTCTTGAATGATCAAACTATAAGACTCCAAATGGAATTCCAAGACCATCATCTTCTTCCTCTCATCCCAAGCTTTCCATTGATACAAGTTTCTTGAAGTTTCTAGTTGGGCAAGAGCTCCATTTTCTTCCTTCTTTCTTGTTTGGCCTTTTCTAGGTAAGAGCTCCAATCCATCTCTTTAATGGAGCCTTTTTGGTTCCTAAAGATCTTGTTTTCATGTTGCAAACCCTTTGTGAAAATGAGTTCCTTGTTTTCAAGATTGAGTGAGTTTGGTATGGTTTTCATGGGTTTTGTAGTCTTTGGATTAGCTTGAGTGGAAGTGCTTGGAGAAGGTTTGTGGCATCTTGGACTAAGGCAAGTAACCAATCTAGGATGGATGATAACATGTGTACATTTGATTTGTTTTCTTTTCATTTTTCTCGTTTCATTGGAAATTTATGTCTTGAATGGAAATTTTGGGAATTTTATTTTAGATTGGAGAATGGGAATGTAATGTCTCATTTGTGCTATGAAATGTGTGTTTTATCCCTTGGAGAGCATGTAGACTCAGGGAAGTGCAGGAAGAATGAGAAATAAGAAGAGGGGAAAAAGAAATGTAAAAATCTGAATTGAAATGCACTTCTCGTGCAGTTTCGGTCAGCCACTGGTCAGCTGGCGGCTAGCCGAAATCCCCATTTCGGCTAATCACGAGCTGACTGAGCTCGGCGGTTCCTTTTCCAGAAGCTAGCATGTGCATCAGGGTTCAGCGGTCAGCCCTACGGTCAGCTTACGGCTAGCCGCCAGGTCTCATTTCGGCTAACCGCAAGCCAACCGAAGTCAGTTCGGTTTCTTTTCCAGAGAGCTGCGTTTGGACCTGGGTTTCCAGCGGTCAACCTGTTGGTCAGCTGGCGGCTAGCCGCCAGATCCTAGTTCGACTAGCCGACATCTGACTGCGAGCTGACCAAATTTGACACCATTGCCCATTTTGAAGAATATTTGTAAGAATGAAAACTAGAACATGTTAAGTGACCTTTAGCCTGATATTGTACACTCAAAACTTGAGATGTCTTTTAACTTCCGGTGCATCGATTCTCTTTAAATTTCAACATTTAGGGTTTCGTTTACACGAAGACCAATCAAAGGTCCTTACATGTGCTTGATAGACTTTGTGTTCGTATTTTAGTTTTTGATACAATGAATATCATTGTGTATTCGTTTTGAATGTTATGTACAAGCTTGTTTGAAGATTTGTTCCAAAAGTAAAAAAAAAAGGGGTCACTTCCTAAGCGCGTTATGCATATTAATTATGCCTTTTGCTAGTCGTGTTTGTCATGTTTTGATAAGTGATTCTCCCTTTTATCTCGACATGTTTAGACAGTGTTTCGCGTGTTTTGTGCATTCATGAATTTAAGTGAACACCACTGAGTTTGGACTGCCCTTTCAGTTTGATCCACTGTCTGGGGGTCATTAAACATGTGGGTTGTCTACAGACTGGTCGTGTATTTTATTACACATTGTGCGTGTCCAGTTTCGCGGCCGGAATCCCCGTATATGTGGGAATCGTGTCATGATTATATTATGTATATCATGCTTGTCGTGCGTGCTTGCTCTTTTCATTTTAAATGATAGAGAAAGGATGGGCTCATTGTGAAATATAACTATTCATGATATTATAAGTATTCATGCTAGCTTTGCTCGTATTTTGAAATGTACCTTAGTGATGTAACTGTTTACAATTCAGCAAAATGTCTTTATATGTTTCCTTAAACATTTACTACTTATACGCTCATGCCTAAATTGATTACCTGTCAAACCGTTGTGTTTGATCCTTGTATGTTGGTGCCCAGGTATAAGTGACGTTGCCTTTGAGGAGGAGCGTCCGGAGGAGGCTCTTGAGCCACCCCCAGTTAGAGAGTGGCAACCCGATGATATCAACTAGACGTCGGACGAGTTCTTGAGTTTCGCTACATTTTGTCATTGGGTTCTTTTATTATTTTGAGAATTGTATTGGCCTTTGTTGACCTCTTATGGGATGTAACTAAACTTACTTACTTTTGTGTTAGTCCTCATAACTTGAATAATGATGGGAATGCCATGTTAACTCCTTCCTTTTGATACTATGTCTTGATATTATTTGTCATACCACTTAAAAAATTATTGGTGCTTATCTTGATGTGATTTGCTACACGCTTCTGCAAATTTGATTGTGCGAGACAGATTCCACGTGCTTCGGGAATCCTCACTGCGGGAACCTGTGGGAAAACAAACATAACAACAGAAAAACAACGTCGAGGGCCCGGGACCCGTTCCGGGGTCGCGACAGACTCCGATTCATCTCATGAACCATCATGTCATATATATTCGTTATGTGCAGGAAGTAATAAAACACCATTCATCTCATGAATAGAAAACATGTTTTTATTGATAGATAAAGAAATAGATAAATTTATTACATCATCTAATGGATTTTACATAAAATCCAACAGTAAAATGTGCAATAATTCAAAAATAGTGGAGATAATTGTTGGTTAAAATTCATATCAAAACCCTTACTATTCTTTAATTTACTATAATTTTCCTATACAAGGAAGTTAATGCCCACCACTTGCAAAGTTTTCAGATAGTAAGAGCCTGTTTATTTACCTGAATTTATGGTAAGAATTTAGGATGTTGGGGTTTTTTAGACATAATGTGACATCTTGTTCTCTGACGTTTGAAATGCTATGTTTCTTTCATCAGAATTGAAAACTCTAACCACCTAAAAGGTCTTAAATGACCTTTTGGAATTCCACTCTCTATGCATCTTGGCGGGATTTCAAATGCTCAATTAAGAGGAGGAATTTGGGATTCCACTTAAGGGGACAACTTTTAGAGAGTTTGAAATCCCCCATACATGAATTCTCGGAATTCTAAGAAAGAAACGGGCCCTAATACTAGGGCCGGCTTGGTTAGAAGCATTTCTAATAAGGAATTGGGTTCATAGGGGATTTATGACATGATGTGACAGCTTGTCCCCTAGGCATTTCAAATGCCCTGTTCGTTGTAGGAATTCAAAATTCTAGACCACATGAAAAAAACACTTTTAGGGCTTGTTTCTTTACTAGAATTCTTGACAGGTTTACAGACTGTATGGGAATTCAAAATTCTTGTCAGAAATTCAACATTTCTTTACTGGAATTCATGAGCTTTTAAAATTCCTAGCATCCAAAATCCCTAAAATACTAGAATTTTAAAAAACCTATCCTCCCAAGAGGATTTGGAAATGTCTCTCCAAAATTGGTTTTCATAACCAGGATGGCAGCAATTCGGGATCACAATGCTAGCATTCTACCTTGATGAAATCAAATAAATCTAGGGAAATTGAAGAAACTTTAGTTCTGATTACCTCAAAGAAAATTGGTTTTTGTCAATTTTCTTTATTTCTTGGGAAAAATGGGGATTTGGGTCCCAGATTTAAAAACGAGGTTACTACTTTTGAAGATGAATTCTCCTTTCTTGAAAGAAGAATGAAGATGAGATCACCTTAGAGTAAGTGAACAAGAGAAGGAAGAGAAGAAAAGAAGTTTACCACAATAGTTTGGAGAATGCTTTTAATTAGAGGAAGAATGGTTTGGATCGAATAGGAATATGAAGAAAGGAGATAGGGTTGTTTTGAGTACCTAGAATTTGAAGAATTTGGGTGGTTTTACTCGCCATGCAGAGTTTCAGAATTTGGGTTCTCTGTAAAATAAACAGTCTAATTAATTTCATAAATGGGTAAAAGACATTAGGGTTTTGAAATTAGGAATGCTAGCTTATTTTTTTGATGTTTTTTTTTTAAATTATTTGTTTGATGTTGGAAATGGGTATTGATATTGTCAAGAATTGAATTCTATTTGGGTGTTTTCTTAACTATTATTCTTTATTTCCAAAGAATTGGATGAAGAAGTTAAAGCTCATAATTAAGTTGATTGTTGAAATGGTTGTCATTATTTAGAGCTGATTTTGTTTGGGCCTTTACTATTGCCTCAATTGTAAAAAATTGTTGAAAATGACATCTCTACTTATGAATGTAAACATATCAATTGGCATAATTACATTTGTTGAAATTACATTGGGCTTTTTTAGGTGGGCCCTAATTTTGATGTTACATTTTGTATTAAGTGGGACCCATGTGTATTATATAGTTACATACGTTGAGGGGCAATTACAAATTGATTTGTATATAAGACAAGAATTCCAAATAGAAATTCTTCTAGTTATGAAATAGGGAATTTGTACAGACAGGGAATTCAAAATTCTCAGATAGGAATTCAAACCATCAGTGGAGTAGGGAATTCATAATTCTAGACAACCACCGAACATGAATTCTATGAATTCTAGTAAAAAAAGGGGCCCTTAGTCTTATAAATTTCCAGAATTCCAACATTCCAAATGCTAGAGGGGGTTTAGCATTTAGAATTCTCATAATTCTTCTAGATAAGAATTCTCACGATCCTTGAAAACAAATAGGCCCCAATAGAGGAGGGAAAGCTAAAACGCTGGCAGTATTGATGGATGGATAAGATTTAGAGCATGTTTGGTACTAGGTGAGGAATTTATAGATCTGATGATTCTTCACTACCACTGGACCAAAGATTCCTCGCTGGGGATTTGTATAGCTGAAAAGCTTTCACATTGATATTGGTGTGTATCGATGCATATAATTGAGAAAATTAGGATTTTGTGTGCAAATTCACTTAAGTGAGGATTTTCAAATTTTATGGGAGGTGGTCGGACCTAAAAATCCTAACAAATGAAGATTTTCATTCGTCCAAATCCTCAGGAATTTATAATTGACAAACATAGATTTACATAACTTTAGGGAAATGGAAAATCTTTTCCCTAAGGGCCTATTTGGATGCACAAAAAAACACAATAAAATAATATTTTATAGAATATAATCTTTCATTTTCTAAAGAAGAAAATCTTGTGTGTTTGGTAACCCAAGAAAATTTTGAAGAAAATATTATTTTCTTTCAAAAGGCTAGATATTTTCTTCTACAGCTCGCCTGTAAAAAACTTTCTATAAGACAAGAATCTTTCAAAATGACGATTACAAAGTGGTAGAGTAAAGTAAAGACTTTAGTTCACCAAATCCATCATGATGTGTTTGTTTACATATATAGTAAAGTAAAGTAAAAGTAAATGTCATAACACGGTAAAGGTGGGGTAAAGTTAAAGGTGGGATAAAGTATATGGTGACGAAAGTGGGAAGGAATGGTAAAGTAGTTTTTTTTTTTTACTTTATCACATTTTATCATAGTTTTATATGGTAAATGAAAAGTGACTTGTTTACAGGTGTGACAAAGTAAAATAAAGATTGATGTCATATCATGGTAAAGTGCGAGGTAAAATAAGGTAAGATGAAGTACGTGGTAAAGCAAAGTAGGAGGGAGAGTTATAAAGTAGTTATTTTTTTTATATTGACTTTACTTGACTATACTTTACCATGATTTTATGTGATAAAAGAAAAAAGTGACTTATAGTAAAAATGTGACAGTTGAACTTTATTTTACCATACAACTTTTTTATCCAGACGTGGTAAATCACATATAAATTAAAATACTTAATAAAAAATATTCTAACAATATAATTTACTTTAATCATTGCACCTTCCAAACAACTCAATTTAATCTTTGTAATATTCTTAAAAAATCGCCAAACAATAAAAACATTATAATATGATAATATAATATTATTCTATTCTATACTTTTTTATTCTTACAATATTTAAATTCTATATTATTTGGTTGACAAACGTTAGCTGGCCCGTTTGGTGATTTTTTTTGGAAAGTAAATGTAAAGTAAAGAATCAAATCAAGAGAGAAAAAAAATAAAAATAAAAGGGTGTTACGATGATATTTTGTTTTTATTGAATTGGTAAGGAATGTTTTTACTTATTTTGTACCGTGGGTATTTTCATGTCCGGAAAATGGAGGTTTTAAGAGAGTCATACAAAATAGAGTCATTAAAAATAGAGCCATAAAAAAGAGAGGCAAAAACCAAAATATGTGTTTGGTATTGCATGGGTCTATTTAAATATACTGTTTGGTACACACCCTTTTTTTTCCCTCTTATTAGAGGGGCAATTTATGTCATTATTTAAAATAAAAGAGAACTTATACAAAAACAAATGGGATTTTTACCAAAAAAATGTCCTTAATTGTGTATTAGACTGACTTAACTTTAAATACACAAAAATACCTATTTTGGTGTTCGTACATTAATTTTGGATGACTTTACCCTAACAAAATCGAACGAAATCGTTCTCCCATCTTCCCCAAAATTTTCCTCTCTCGAACGAAATCTTTATCCCTTCCTCCCCAAAAAGTTTTCTCTCCCACCATTTAATCTCCTCCTCCGCTGCCTGCTCTCGTCTTTCCTCTCCCTGCTTCAGCTGTCTCGTTCCCTCTCCCTCGCCGATCGCTGCTCTCTCTTTCCCTCTCCATCTCCGCTCCCTGCTCTCCCTTTCCCTGACGGCCCGGCTCTCCGCTACTGCTCTCTCTTTAACTCTCTCCGACGTCCCAGCTCTTGCTCACCCCTCCACTCCCTACTGTCTATGCAAGTTCATCCAGATCCTCCAGTGGAACTCCCACGACTCCTTCAACGTCATCTTCCATCTGAGATTTAAGTGAAGGTGATTTTCTCTGTTCTTCTCTCTTCCGCATTATCTATTTTCTTGTTTTTATTTCATTTTTAGTTTCTATAAATGTTGGAACTGTACTATTCTGGAGAGGGGATCTTGCTTGTGGTAGTTGAGTAAACCTCTTATTTCGAACCTATTGTTTGGGGCAAGAGGTTGCAACCATAATTGGTTTCTTCAAATCATTTTCAATTTCTTCAAACGTTTATATAAATCTTGACAGTTACTTATCTCCAACCTCTTACATTTGGAACCTCTTATAATTATGTTGGGTGGGTTCTCTCCAAAACTCCCAAAAAGCATCATACAAATAGGGAGGTTGTTCAGGAAGTAGTCCATTGGGAGGCAGTTGAGGAAGCACTCCATTGGCAGGTAAATAACATTTAGATAGAAAGACAAGTTAGATGGGCATTGAAAGATCATAAAAGATTTGTAATGATTAGTGAATTTGAAACACCTGCCAAACATGAAAGGATGCATGCAATAGCTGCCGAACAACCATTCATGGATATGGATCGATAGCATTGCAAGTGTATTAGTCGTTAGTGTTGCTGCACCAGCCATACTACGGATGTAGCAGAGCCCTCCTGGACAAAGGGCTCCACCTGCTTGTCGTCCGCTTGAGAACATTCCTTCCATTGTGGGTTCATTGGTAATGCCCATATCTATGTTAGACCAAGTGGTCTTTACCCAAAAAATAAAATGTTAGCCAAAGTGGTGGTGTGGTGAACTTTCTGGCTGCACCTATGCATCAGGTGTTGGTAGGCTCCTTTTGCCAATGGGGAAGTAATGTGAAAATGGGGAGTGATGTTGTTTATGATGGACAACAAGTGCAGAAAGAGGACAGTCATGTTATTGAAGAGGAGAGTGTAGTGTACCACCTCCTAAACGGTCTGTAAGATAGATTGTCAACCAATTTCTGTAGGGACGAAAATTTGGTGAATAAAACTTCCAATTAGGCCCACTGATAACAGTGATCCATCTTATGCCAATGAAGCAAGATATACCAAGAAGTGGTATCTTGTTATGGATTAAGAAATGAAGATCGTTGTGAAAAATGAAACTTGACATCTCCTTCCAAGATTCAAGGATGTTAAACTAGAGACATGTTATGGAAGATAACGTATAGATGGAGTTCGATGGATCAATGTTAAGACCTGAAGGACCATTCAAGCTTTGCTCTGTTAAAGCTTAGCTTTTTAACAGAAGAATACAGGGAGCTGAATGAACTCAATGTGAGCTTCTTTGGATGATTTTTAATTGTATTTCTGGATTGCTAAATAAGTTCTTACGTAACGAAAGAAGGATGTTGTAGAAAGTAGTTATGTATTTGAATTATGAAGTTAGTATAATTTTTAAATTTGAGAAGTTGCAGATGTTGGGAGGTCGGGTAATGGCTTCACCGATTCTTTGATTTCAATTGTTTATACTGTTTTTTGCTAATTACCTATTTTTATAGGTATCCCTTTTATAAGCGAGAGACTTCACCTAGAATCAATCCATTCCTATAATGGGCACGTGGCCCTTTGGTGTTAATTTTGTCTTCTAGTGACCACATGATTTAGTCGTAAGAAGTTTGCATCATATGTAATTGTTAGTTAACCTGCCAGTAATTTTACGTGCTTAAGTTTCTTTTGAGACTCAAGTTCTCAAGAAGATGATGTTAGCTTTCCACCGAAATCATTGAAGACTCTTTCCACAATTATAAATTCTCAAGGAGTTGGGCCATTTGACATTCTCATTTTTTAACTTTATAAAGTCCATCCCACTTTACGAGGTGAAAATCCTCGGTGAAACGATAGGAGTATAAAATACACGGATTCCTCCCCTATTAACAAAAATAAAATTTTTTCTTATCTATGTCTTATCATTTTAATTGTCATGCATCCCAATGGAGTTGTGTAACATGTACATTGAAGGCACAGAGATCACAAATATTCCATTGGACCATCATTTTTCAGTATCAATAATCAATTATCCCCACCACGAGCACCTCCGTTGTTCCAAAGATCTGTATTTTCCACTAGTATCTTTTCCTACATTTTTTCAATTAGATTCACCACTCGTGGCAGCTCCTTGATTCCAACCGCCTGCTTGATCACTTTTCCAAGCAGGTGATTCCCCATCTTGGTCCCAATGGCTTCCTTGATCCCTGCTCTGATCACTTGATTCCCCATCATTCCTTTGTTCCAGTTAGATTTCCACCCCTCATCAACATCACCCGATCTATTCCAGATCTTGCCCTGATCTTTTTCGAATTCCACCATGATCATCATTTATAGCTTTTCCTTTATTCCAATTGGATGACTGGTCACCACCAAAAGACTTTGGTTTGTTCCAACTATTTGTCTGACTTCCACTAGCAAATCCCGCTTCAGTCCAACCAATTGTTTTCCCTTCACTCACATCTTTTGACTTGTCCCAGTCCTCACACCTACCTTCTTTAGTCCAATTAGATGCCTGATCACCATTAGAAAGCTGAGATTTGCTCTAGCCATCTGGTTGACCATGGCCAGTAGATCCCTTGTTCTAACTCCCTGCATTCCCATATTCTGACTTATCCTGACTCTCAGACTAGCCTCCACTCTCACCTTCTGCTTTGCTCCATCCACCTGCTTGATTTCCCCAACCAACTTCTGGTTTATCCTACTGTCCACTCGCATCAGCCTAACCCCCCGTCAACTTTTAACTCCACCGCTTTGCCCCAATAAGTTACATTTTTAGAGCCACCTTTCCCTTGGTTCCAAGAACTTTGATTATCATATTTGACCCCTTTGCCTTTGTCCTAATTGCTTTCTTCTGTGCCCCTCAAGTCAACATCTTGGCTATTTGAATCATCCCTTTCACTTACACTTCCGTTGTTCCCATCTACCAAAGTCTTTTCTAATTCGAGCCATGGATCTGCTTGATTAGTACTTGCATTTCTTTTCTCCCAACCACTCATCCCATTAGTAGGATGATCTGCCGGAGTTTCACTTTGCTAGAGTTTATCTTTACCCCATTCACTTGCAACATCCCAGCTTGATCTCCAAGTTGGAAAAATTAGCATCTGAGGTTCCCGAAAGTCTTACACATCGTCTATGCATTTCATTATAAACTTATTGCAAATTTGTTGTAGGAGACAAAAAAAGGCTTGTGTAATCTGAAAATCAGCACAACGATATCATGATCTCAAAACTTTGACAAATATATTATGAGTGAGATCGTTATCTATTTATCAATGTTTATGCATCTCAATATATAGTATATCATTAATTACTAGTTGAGAAATCAGAAATGTAGGATGAACTATAAGTTGTTGTAACGATATCGTTGTAATTGCATTCACATAACTCAGGCCATAAATGAATCTCTATTATATTTTTCCTCACAAGTCTCATATGTGTCTATTAGAAACCTCATTTTATAACTCTATGAATTGATATAACTTCTTACAGATTATAGATGGACAATATATAGTCCGGTCCTATAAATAACTCCATCTTATATGAGCAAGAGAACCATATTTCCGAACGAGTCTGGCAGGGCAAGGTGAGCATATATTGAAATACACTTTTTTAACTATATTGTCCTTACAACTATGACATTACTTTAAGCTTATATTTTCCTCGTCATTTATTAATTGCAGGAGGCAGGCCAATTACGATGCATTCCCACGCCAAATCACGACAGCTGGGAAATCAATGACCGTATGTGGGCACTAATACGTCAGGCCGGGCTAGAGCATTAAGTTATGAGCTATATGTACTACTACTTCATACCTTGCTCTTATAGGTGAGATGAGCTTCAGGAAAATGGATGACAAGAAGCGCCCACTTGAGTTTGTACCTGAAGCTGATTTGCAAGGAATACAACCACTTCCTTCTGATTTTGATAATTGGAAGAGATACAAAGTGGAAGACAATCGTAGAGGGTATTCTTCAGAAAGAGGGAGGCGGTCTGCAGGCATGGTTTAGCTTGTCCTGAATAAGGTTGTGGAATTGGGCTGCAGTCATAGAGAAGTAGCTAATGTCCATCCTTGTTTGTGCATATTTGGTTGGTGGGAGAGTTATCACCACCTGTTGTACCATAGTTGCTGATGCTGCTACTATAAAGTCCATCATTGTTTATATTTCCCCTAAAGACATAGACATGACAGTTGTGCTCTAAATTTGTTATTGCATTAACCATTCATTGTATCGTCATTGTATCGTTGTTGCACTCGCATCGTTCTGGATAAAGTGATCTATGTAGCAATCAAGTTATAAGTTTAGAAGGCCACAACTATTGGATTTTTATTGCTTTACATTAGTAATTAAAAATTACAATTTTGGAGCATTTTCTTTCATTTTTGTTGTCCAACAACGAGACTGGCCCTGACTATAAATTGAGATACATAAACAATGAAAAGACTCACAAATTTCACCAAGATTAGTAGTTACTAAATTTTTTTGATAACGATATCGTTACGATCCTTTATAGTTTTCAACGATATTGACCCGGACTATATATTGAGATACATAAACAATGAAAAAGGCTCACTAATTTCACCGAGATTAGTGATTTCTAAATGTTTTCTATAACGATATCGTTAAAATCATTTAGAGTTTTTCTTCCACTCCCCAGCAACCACATTAGCCCTGACTATATATTGAGATGCATAAACAATGAAAAAGGTGCACGGAGGTTACCAAGAATACCAAATTGCAAATATTCCAACAACAAAATCGTTACCGTCCTTTACAGTTTTCAGTCTCAAATTTGTTATCTAGAAAATTAATGGCCTCGGTTTTAAAATGTGATCTTTAAACAATGAGAAAGACTCATGAACACACCTCTGGATCTTGGTCCAGGGAAGGTAGAATATGAAGGTTCAAGCCCTCACTATGATCTTCGAACCCCCTTGAAAATGACTAAGGGAATTTGGGGTACAAGGAAGAGGGTTTGAACCTTCGACCCCCCTAGAAAATGGCTCAGGGAATGCAAGATACAAGGGTTCGAACCCTCAGGAAGAGGGTTTGAACCTTCGACTCCTCTGGAAAATGACCTAAGGAGTGCAAGATACAAGGGTTTGAACCCTTAGGATGAGGGTTCGAACCTTCGACTCCCCTGGAAAATGGCTCAGGGAATGTAGGAGACAAGGGTTCGAACCTTCGACCCATCTGGAAAATGGCCTGAGGAGTGCATGATACCTGAGGGTTCGAACCTTTGACCCCCCCTGGAAAAAGGCTCAGGGAGTTCAGAATTCTAAGGTTCTAACCCTTGTTACGAGGGTTCGAACCTTATTTGCCCCTGGAATTTGGCTTAGGCAGTTTAGAATTTCAAGGTTCGAACCCTAAATGCAAGGGTTCGAACCTTTGTGTTTGTTGGAAGTTGGCCCATAGACAGTGAATAAGGAAAATGCAGTTTAGTTGTGAATCATTCTTAAACCATAATGCGAGGCCTCATACGAAGTCCATTAACAATTAACATTTTTTTTTCGATCGACGAGATAGGATCTCGAACCTTCGTATACAGGACTTTCTGAGCCAATTTTCAGACGGGCCAAGGGTTCGAACTGGCAAGTTTTGAGTTCGACCCTATAATCATTTTGAACCTGTTTGAGTTTTGATGGATTATACTTCCACCAAAGGGGTCAGCCCTCATATCAACCCTTCTTAGGTAAATTAGAACAGCTAAAATGTTTTTATGTTTGTTGCACCCATCATGTCTTTCTAATTTTGTATTGTAATGCTTCACCTTTTTTACTAATCTGAAAGCCAAAAATTATGTGGCGTACTCGATTGATTGGTGCTAACAAAAGAAGATGACAAGTACCATTGATCATTTGCCTTTCTTTTTTGCATTAAACACAATTTACTATTATTTCATTTTCAATTCCTATCATATTTGACCTCTTTTTTTTTTTTTTATGGGAGGCCAGAGTCTGAGAGCTTTAGGGATGAAGGCATGGATCTAGTTCCTTCAAAGTGGAAAGGAATCTGTCAGAATAACATCGAAGCTGGAGTTAGTTACAACATGTCTTTTTGTAAAACCGGTTGACATCACCTTTGAATGGTTCTTTTTGTTCATAGCCGTTATTCTTAGTCATGTTGACGGCGAGGTTATGAAATGCCATATAAAGGGATTGTAATGTTCTTGAACTCCCATGCTCTCTTTTCTTTTTCTTTTTTCTTGTGACCCTTTTGTCTGGTGACACAAAGTTTGGAACCATTCTTGTACTTATCTAGAACATCTCTACAACACAGTTGCTCCACAGACATCAATTTCAATACAAGGCATTGAAAAAATGATTCAAGATAAAGAACAAAACCAGAACAAGCTTTTCTACATGACAAATGGGTTGGAAATATGGAGTTGAAGAGGGTAAACTCAAATGGCCTTTATTTCATTTTAAAATGTTAGATAATGTGCTTACAAAATTATGGAATGTTTGGAACCCAATAATTATTCTAGCACACAAAGGTCATACACCCTACACAAAAAAATTTGTGAGCCCCCTTCATTGTTTATATATCTCAATTTATAGTCATTGCCAGTCTCGTTGCTGGACTGAAAACCTGAATGAAATTTCATTCCAAAATCATAATTGTTGATTACTAATGTAAAGCAATAAAAATTCATAACACTTTGATACAATGACGATACAATGATACAGTGGTACAGCCTGTGGCGATAACCCTCCCATAAAACAAATATGCACAGGACCAAGGATGGATATTGGCTTCTTATCTATGACTGTAGCCCAATTCCACAACCTTATTCAACATGTTCAAACGATGCATGCTGACCGCCTCCCTCTTTTTAAAGAATACCATCTACGATCGTCTTCCACTTTGTATCTCTTCCCCTTATAATTGTCAGAAGACGTGGCTGGCTTCCTTGCATAGTCATTTTCAGGTACTAAATCGCGTGGGCGCTTCTTGTCATCCATTTTCCTGAAGTGCATCCCACCCATAAGAGCAAGGTATGAAGTAGTAGTACATCTAGCTCGTAACTTAATGCTCATCTTCCTTATAAGAGTAACATGTAAAGGAAAACTCAGTGAGTCAATGAGCAAGAAAATAATCTCCCTTAAAAGAGAAACATCCAAAGTAATATATCAAACCCAGGCAACATGAACTTACCAGATTAATGCAGAGATGTTGAAAGTTGTTGGCTTGCCTCTCACCACTGGATCTGGAGATATCTTGACTCCCTTGACCTCGACGTCATAGTCACCTCCCCTCTCTGCAATCATCATAAAATCAGAGAACACATTCACTGAACCCACTAACTGTTAACCAGTCATCGAAATGGATCAAAACTAGACCTTGCATTGAGGCATTTTGTTTCAATATTCATACCCATACATTTAGGAAATCTGAATCTCTTAAAAGAAACAAAACACTTTGAAGAAAAATACTTTCAATAAAACAACATCTATTTGGTAGAATTCCCTGCAATCTTTTTGAAACTGAGACAGTTTTGATTGAATCTACCAAATCAAAATGGGCATTCCCTCATATCAACCCCATTAAAACACCAGCGGATCTGGTCTCATCAGTACAAAGAGCATGCAATGCAAAGCGAATATCGGAATGAATTTAAATGTAGGTAAAATGACCAGAAAAAGGCAAGATTGAGATGTAGGTAAAAAGAATTGAATCAAAAGATATGGTGCAATTGCATTAATCAAGCTTCAAGAAAAGCTTACATGGGCTATAGATTCCGTCCAAGTCCATTGTCTTCGCAGCATGATCTTCCTATAGCATTTGTCCAATAATCATTTTGCATTTTCAATTCAAGTAGCTAGTTTTTATTCTGAATAGAAGCTACAGCAAATACGGCACGTGAATCAACTAACAACAGTTCACAAAAGGCTTTCAAGAATGATATGATCATAAAATAAAAAAAATGCAAACACACTCTTCAATTTTAGCACTTAGATTATGAATCTTCCTACTTGTAATATTTCCAAAGGCAGTTTCATCGTTTGCTGCTGGCCACGTGAAGCTAGCTTGGAGCATCTTTCAATTGCCTAATTTTTGCTATACAATCTTTTCACACACTCGGTTTGATGGACTCCACTTCTCAAGCTTTAAGCTTGGATTGCTTATTGGGATGGCTCCTCAGAACGGCAAAGGCTCTATCCAGATTTACAAGTGTTAGATTCTCGATGGTGGGTTAGAACCTCTCCGGCTGCATTCCTACCGGATAGAAGGAAAGAGCCAATGTTTAAGCATATATTTAGCGAGTCGTTGTGCTAATATAGCAGAGACAGTAAAACTAATAGCTATCCGTATAAAATTGATTAACACATGCAAGGTGTAGGACGAGTATGATATTTAAACTGAATTTCACACATTAGATTGAGCATCAGTTAAATTTACTCCCAAAAAGCCGCATCACAACGAATCTAGAATGAGATGCCTAGACAATGATATGGACAAAATTCCGTCCCTTAAAACAAATTACCAGTGATCGACTATAGAGAAATTGTTAAACAATGCTAAATCATTAAGAACGCAGACTTAATTATTATGTTTACCAATGAATTTATAAAAAGTGCAAGCAATCATGAAATGCTAGAGCGCATCTAGAAGACTTCAAATGAAGAACACATTCTTGGACAATGATATCGTTACAGTGAATGTTGATTTTCTTCATCCAATTATGGTGACCAGCAAGATAACTTCATTGACTTTCTATTGAGAAGATAAAAGGTGATGGACTAAAGATTTGAAATTGTTTTTTGATGACGATAGCGTTACAAGAATTTTTATTTTCTTCATCCTATTTTGGTGTCCAATCACAAATTCATGGTCAGTGTTTATTGAGATAACGAAAAATGTGAAAGACTCACATTCTTCGGATATCAAGAAAAAGGAATTCGATTTTTTATAACGATATCGTAACCATAAATTTTATCGTATTCATCCGAATTTGATGTAAAACAAGATAGCTATGGTGACTAGATATTGAGATGCTTAGAATATGAGAAGGACGAACGATTTGAGTCAATTTTGATTTCCGACAATTTTTTCATAACGGTATCGTTTCGTAAATTTATACTTTATTCGCCAAATTTTTGCACCCTACAAGAAAACAATAAGGTCTATATAATGAGTTGCATATACAATGGGAAAGACTTACAGAGTTCACAAAGTGGTTTTTGTTCAACATCATTTATAGGACAACAGGATCATTGATTATTATTTATAGGTAAATATTAAACATCGTATAACCCTGCACTCTTATCGTCTTTCTGTAGCTCGTATGTTAGTCAAAAACATTGAAATCTCACATGATATTCAAACATGAGTAGTTCATTTTCTATATTGTTCTACAAGTGATAATGTACTAGAAATGAAATTGGTATATTATGTGTAAATGTGATTAATTTTTTTTGAAAAATGGCCTTCATGATGATGGGGAATAAGGTGGGCAAAAAGGAAATGAACTAAATTCCCACAATTGACCTAAAGTATTGTATAATTTGGAATAAGGTTTTAGCATTTTAAGCACCGATGTACATATAAGACCCGACAAATTAAAGGGTGTCCATAAAATGGAGATGAGGCATCATTGGACATGGAACAACATCATTTCTAATGGGTATTTTCAATTCTAGGAAAGCCCATGACATTAAATAACAAAAACCACATTCACAGTTACTATGCAATGCAAAAAACCGAAGCAGCCAAATCCCAAGCGAAAAGCATAGAAGCAAAACAAAATTAAATGAGAAGTTAGAAACGGAATGAAGACGAAAAATTAAAAAGGAAAATGAAATAATACCCATAAGAGACAATCAAATTACAATAAGAACCCCACCATAAGAAAATCTAATGAAAAACTGAATGAAGCAGCCAAACAAACAGCAATGACACTACAACCCCAGTTGGAGGAGAAAGGAAAAGAGCCAACATGAGTCTATGACAGGGCATACCAACTGATTTCAAAGTTCTAAGACAACATATTGGTAGCTGCTACTCTACCACATAATACTATCAGAGCAGGTATTTTAGTATAGTTCTAAGACAAAATTGCTATCACGTATTTTAGAAAAAAAGGTTACAATATATTTTAGGAAAAAATTACTATCGCACAGAAAGGCAGGGATGCATTACAAACCCGATACAGTCATTATTAAGGGTGCGTTTGTGCGGAGTGAGGAATTTGGCCTCAACGGAATCCTTGGTGCCCCATTTTCCTTGGTGTCAGAAAGCCATGGCAATACTAATCCATGGTATCATTTTCTAAGCGTTTGGTGCAGCAAAGAAAACAGGCTCGATTTCCGCGTATGTGTTGTTTGGTGCAACAACAAATTCCTCGATGATTCCTATATATTGGTGTTTGGTGCAACATTTTGCTGGATCGGAAAATAACTTCATGCTTACAAAAATGATTTAAATTTTATATTATAAAAGATTTTGTTATCTCCACACAAGACAAACTGAGCTAGATTAATCAAATTCTATGGGACCATAAAGAAGAGCTTAAAAATCAATCGTGTTTAATTTTCTCCCTATAAAATTATGCTGATCCAGCGAACCCATTCCATGGAGCAACCCCACGCTATTAAGCAATTGACCCAGTCCACAAACCCACCTTTGCAGTTGACCCAACCGTAATGCACATCAATAACTTCAATTTACTTCAGTTCCCTTCTCAACAATGGTCGGGCCTGAAAGAAAGCAGGTGTTTTGGTGACATGCAAGACCATGGTTCTATCAATTAGTGACAACAAATACAAGCATTTTACCCAATCAATATAGGCTTTGATGATGATGATGATGATGATCACAACACAAACTTTAAAATTGGAATTAGGCATGAATTAACCCACCAGAACTTTAAATATGGGATGAGAGAGATCTTTCAGAGGATGGCATCGTTCTGGAGAGGAAATGCAGGCAAACAAAAGCCAGCCATTGTTGAGAGTTGGTTTAAGCATTGGCTGAAGGCAAACAGAAAGATCCATTACAATAGTAAGTCTCCATAACCATCATGTTTAGGTTACAGATAAAGTTACCAAGATCAGGTTGCAGTCAAAGGGCTCCCAACACATTTAAAAGTTTGATTGGATGTACACTAAATTTTATATTGGATATTATAGAATAGATGGTTATTCACTGCAACATGCATCGACAATGCAGAACTTTCGACCACAGGTTCCTGCCTTCCCAATTGATTAACAAATAATTAACAGCCTTTCATCACCAATATTAATTTTGAGTTGATTAGTTTGGACAGCATCGCATCTAATGCAGTTTCTGACTCCATTGACAATTCAAATGCATGGCAGTATGGGTAACACACTAACAGCCCACACTATCAAACAATTCAAATACATTGGCACAGAGACGAATATAACTAAAGCATTTTGACAATCAGAAAGATTAAATGCAAGTTTTATTGACAGCTCTAAAAGAACGTTAAGCCAAAAATTCATGCAAAAGCATCCCCACAATCAAGGGGAAAAACATACACAAAAGAAAGAAAAAAAAAAGAATTATGTATAGACTAAAGAGGATTACAATATCAAGTTACAACTCCCTCTCATCTCTCCAACCAATTTCACTGAAATCAGTACTGTAGTCTTGACTGCCAAACGCCATCCTCTAAAACAGTTTGATTTCAGCAGATTGATGTGCTGAATAAAAGAGGTTACTCTGTCCCACTTTCATGCCATTGCTTAAATCTGACTCACCCACAAATTCAAATGCTCTCACAATCTGTGAACATAGAAGTAGACATGTTAGCAATTTGCCAATTGATATCTGAATCAAATTTGTTGATGCCAAAATTAGACAGTTAAGATCCACCCATGTAGGGCACTTTTGGACAATTCTCATCAGCAAGAGGCTATCATATGAATGATGATCACCAAAAGATTATCAAAACTTGAATTGGACAAAGCAAATTTCTAGACCTAACATTACCTAATGTATTTTCCTCCTCATCTTTTTCGTTCACAAATTATAGCAGTTAAAACTGACTTCCTGTACTTTTAGATACCTGTACAGAAGCTTCCAAAAACCTATAGGCATGTTATAGTACCTGCACCATTCGAGGTCTCTTCACAGCTGAATGTCGCACACATGCTGCAGCTGCCTCAGTCATCCGGAACATTTCATTTTCAACATAGTTCTTGCCAAGCCTTGGATCAACTAAACCTTCAAACTCTCCATTATCAAGTGCACGGGTCAGCAATGGTCGGGCCTGAAAGAAAGCAGGTGTTTTGGTTGAGACCATAGTAAAATCTTTAGAAGAGTGGGAGAGAGAAACAGAGGTTTGCAAACTAGGGGAGGATCCCTTGAATGAGAAAGCCTGAAAAATACAAGCATTTTTTCATAGACTCATATACCCCAAGGTTTTAAAATCCAGCCAAATTGACTTGGACTCAGGAATTGCCAAGTTGAGTCACCCGCGAAGTCCCTTTTCTATTGAAAGACCTATCGTACCTCTTTTCTAAAAAAAAATTTAATGGTAAAATAGATTTCATTAAAAAAGCCATCAGAACAAGAGAACTATACTGACAAGCTGAAACACCATTTGGACCAGCGCTACCCATCATATCCCCTGCAACTAAAATTCTAAGAAATTGGGTTTTCTGTTCCTTACTCTTTTACACTAATGGCATCTAGAAAAAGAGGAGAACAAGACCCAGAAGTCAAATTACACATACATGGAAGACAGATGTATGGAACAGAAGCTGCACACCCATTTGCTTATTTCAACCAAACAGTATAAAACAGAAGCAGACCAACAACAAGGAAAAAGCAGATAAATAGAGAGAGAGAGAGAGAGATATGGGTAGACAGAGAGAGATGGGTACCTGGGAACAAGGCAAGGCATAGAGAGAGGGAGAGAGCAGAATGTTGGAAACGATTTTGCATCACACGATTGCGCACATTGTGACCTACGGTATATAGAAAAATTGCTACTTGCTCCTCAACGCTGACATTTCGTGAATCACATAACAGATGTCGACCCCTCAATTCATCACAAAGTCATAACCAACAACTAGTATTCATTCTCAATAGATCAAAGGATACTCGTTCATGCCCAATTATCATTTCATTCATAAAACCATTACCTGACAGACTAGATTCATGTACCCTGTTTCTAATGCCATAAGAATAATAATATCCAATGACGCATATCAAGGCCACAGATTGTGCACAAAAGATAAAGAACTCCATGTCATCTTCATCAGTTAAAGCATTATCCATAGCAACAAAATGAAAAACTCTGCAAAAATAAACTATTATCCATCATCAACAATAAAAAAAAGCATGGTGCATAACTAGAGTTATCATAAGCAGCATAGATAACATATGATTAGTTATAAAGTCTTCATAAAGGTATTACAACCCAAAATCAGTTCAAAATATAAGTGAGTCTTAGATATCATCATCACAGTTTCAACAAAATGTTAGTCACAATATAATGTGATCATCATCATTCTTGTCCGAGCTCCGCCAGCAACCATCCCTTACGAGACAAGGGACCCAATGCCATGAATGTCTCCCGCTTAGCCCCAATCTCAAGGATTCGCAACACCTTGTAATAAACAGAATCATCCAATTCAAGCTCATCCAGTGCCTCAACACACTTCAACATAGGCTGATGCTCGCTTGAGCGTTTGTTGGCATATTCAGTAATTGCACATGCAATGGTTTCAACGGCACCTACTAATGCTAGTCCTATGTTTGAACGATTCTTTGCCAAGTGACGAGAGGTTGAGGGGGTGACGGTATTAGTTCCAGTTCGCTTGTTACCCATAGAGAAATCATCATCAAGAAGTTCCGTGTCTCCTTCAATCATGGGTTCCTCGTGATCCCTTACATCCTCACTATCAGTCACGAGATTAGGGTCATTAGCGGCAAAACTTTCCCTCCCATCAGCGACGCTGTCTCCAAAAATCTCAGCCAACATATAGTAATCTGGTAATATTCTAGTCCGATAAGATGCAACATCTGGATATGCCTGCAACAATATTAGTTTTAAATCTCATTTATATAAGATTATGTAATATAATATATAAACTAATGCAATTAAATTTGAGCTTACCGCTAGATAATCGTCCCACACAGGACCCTCTGCTGTCACCATTTTTCGAGTCTCGCACCACCCAAACCCACTTAAATTTAATAAGGTCTTCATCACAGCATACGTTTTTTTCAATGTCTTGAAACGATTTTTAAGTTTATCTTTACTAAAACTTGCACCATAAATCTTCATCATCTCCTTCGTGATTTCATTCCAACCTTCTGTAGTGTAGCCACCTTTTATGGATCGACCTGCCTTTGATTGTTCTACCATTATTTGTAAGAGGATTTCATCATGGACAAATGTCCACTTCATATTCCGTTTCTCTTTGTCTCCACCTTGTGGCACCGATCTATTACATTCATTTCCATTTTGACCATCCATCCCTATAGAAACCATTCTCATTATTGTTTCTCGTCATTCCATTCAAAAGCGTAACTCAAATGACAATTTCGTATCAAAGAATAATACGATTTATGTGAAGAAAATGATAACCATGTATATGTTGGATGTTGTTGAATTATTATCTTAAACTAATGAAGATATAAGGCTGCAACAACCAAACAAATTATTTCATGTTTACCTTTAGGAAATCATAGTTCATTTGCCTATAATATGATTTGCTTAGCTATGATCAAAGTAGTATTATATATAGTTTGGATTAAAGGGGAGGCTCTCTCATCAAGTTAGTTGAGTGTAATGAGAAGGTTATCTAAATTCCAAAAAAGAGAGGATTCTAACTCCCAATGTCATTAAACTCCCAAGTGTTAGAATTATTGGCAACAAAGCACCATGTGGTTGTGTTTTGCCTAGTGCAAGTAGAATTATGAGGCTTAATCCCATCGGGTTGTTGAAACCGCCGATGGAACCTACATAAAACCTACCTGTACAGAACTTTGATATGAATCTATTTTCTTAGTTGCAATTTTATGCAGTATCCTTAACCATTCACAAAAGAAACTTTTTGTATACTCTTGTACACACACAAAAGAAACATGTGGTTGCCACCAATTGGTTGTTGTGAATGGAAGAACTGTAGACTAATAAGTGACTCAGATGACCCAAATGCAAGAAATATCAACTTCCATGAACAAGGGTTACTTGGACTCAGCTATGTAGAGATACATGGGAAACCAACCACACATAACCCCCTCTCCTCTTTCTCAAGTGAGAAATGTTTGCCCAATGAATAAACTTAGTGATTTTCTTTGAACAATGAGAATCCACAAGCACACATGTCAATGAAATATTTAATAAAACCAATCAAAGGATTTGGAAAAATAAAATCATAACGAAAAGATAACATTAGAAATTTAAAGTAAAAATGAAGGCAATTAGTCATCAATTAGGTGATTATCCAGTGAGGGTCTGTACTAACAAAGAAAGATGAAGAGTAATGAAGAAAAGGATCAAACTTTAAATATGAGCTCCATCAAAAAAGATAATGGATAAGGCACATTCAATTTCCTGCTTTGTTGTTGGATTTTCTTTACTAGCAAACAATTTGTGGATGACTTACGCATTTTTCATGGATATGACCCTGGAAAGTGAAGTCTTTTATTTCACAAAGATTAGGCTACAAAGGTATCAGAAAGAATTTTCTCTTTTCTAAATTCAAAATTATGGTAGAACTTCTACTTGATAGAAGACTGAAATGACTTCAATGTGATTGATGGTGGAGGTGAGTTTGTGAAAAGAAGTATCTAGAAATCCATGAGTTCAAGCATTGATGGGCAGATCTTATGTCCTCAAAACCCAGAACAAAATGGATGTCATGTGTCTCCATACATATGAATAAGGCAAGTTGTTAATTCCGTCTTCAAATAAGCCCAATCAAGTCAATGATCTGAAGGTTGGCCCATCAGAGTCCAATACACTCTGGTCCCTTCTGAATATTGACCTGCCAAGAGCAACGGAGCACACTAGTGAAACAGTTGCAAGTGAGTACAGTAGTGCATCAGTTGTTAAGGAGGGCTCCATCTCTATCTCATCTTCTACATCTTCCTGACATCATATGGTGACCCAAACAGGGGATGGTAGCAGAATACCAAAGGTCATTCAATCTATGGAAGAATCATGATTTTGTGAACCAAAATTCAAGGCATTGCGCCCAGTTCAGTCATCTCATCAATACACAATGCCCCACCATGAGCACACCTAATTTCCATTATTCTTCCATTTGAATTATCTGACTCTTAAACAACCTTCTTCCAAAGAGCATAACAAAGTCAATAGTAATGATGAACAACACCAACAAAGACAATAGTAAATTTATTGAGAAAATATGTAAAACATAGCCGAAGTGCCTCACAACCCAGCGGCAAAGAGGCGCCAGGGGGTAGGTTTCATAATAATCTTCCCACCAGTAGTCCATACTCGCAAAAAGAAAGAAAAAATTAATTATAAATAAACCATACCAAATTAGTCAGCTTAAGAACCTCTCTCTCTATCAGTTTACCTATATCAGTATGCTTTCCATGTGAGCAATAGTCCCAGTCAAGAGGCATAGATCTTTGTTGGTCTAAAAAGGCATATAAAGGAAGGAAGGACAACAAATAATTTGAAAGAAAAGAGGGTTCCAGGAGCACTATTAAGAACACATTATGGCTTATAAAATGCTGATAGTCTTATACAATTAATAGATTATAAAATGAATATTAACACAAACACTTCCCAAACCTTAACACAAAAAAGGATGCCAAAATATGATGTTATCCCCAACCTCTAGGTCAGTCATAAACATGACTCTATCTAATGAGGCCATCCTAAAGTTAAAAAAATAAATAAAAGAAAAGGATGAAGAGGAAACTATGTCATTCCACATATTTTCAAGTTCTTCAACTGGTCTTATTGAGCCATTGCTCTGAAAAAGATGAACTAGGTCTCATTGAGCCATTGCTCTGAAAACCTGGGTCTGATAATATTTTCAGATTCTTCAACTGGTATCTGGTTCATCTCATATGCTCTGCAAATCTTCTTTTGGCTCATGTTATGCCCTGCTGGGTGTCTCTTCTTCTTTCTTTGTTTTTTTTTTTTTTTTTCCATTTCAGTTCTACTACTCTATTTAGGGAATATATTTTGGTAGGCCATCTTGGCCAAAACACCTGTACTAACAACACGATGGTGTTGCATAGCACTTTGTTTCAGTTTTAATAAAATTCCCTTACCAAAAAAAAAAAAAAACAGAGAGAACCAGATTTCATAGGGTAGTGGGAAAATCTGAAAAATGAGACCCAAATTTCATAGTGTTCTGGGAAATCTAAAGATAACCTTATGAACCAGGTCTTACAAATCTCATGGTTTCTAGAAATCTAAAAAATCAGTTCTGGAAAATCTCCTTTGTACTAGAACTCCCACAAAATTTTCTGAAAAACCTCACCAATCTAGGGTTCTGGAAAGATTGAAACTATTGGGTCTCATTGAATCAGAGACAAGAGGGAAGAGGTGTTGGATGGAAATCCCTCCCATCTCATGGTTCTGAAAATAGAAATCTCATATGGTTCTAAAAAATATCACAAATCTGAGTTTCATTCAGTCAGAGATGATGAAGAATTCAGTTTGATGGAGAGAGCCTACCAGGACATAGACGATGAAGAAGAAACAAAGGGGAAGAACCATACCTGACTTGAAGATGAGATCAAAGGAGGAAGCTTCAGAACGAGATCGATGGAGAGGAGTGCAGAACCAGTTGATCGAAGAAACCTTGCGTTTTCCATCAGAAGAAATGACCTCTTATACAAGTGCCTCATCTTGCACGGAAAAACCTTTCTGATGGAGATAGATGAGATTTCTGAATCCCCTCTGTCACGGAAAAGAAATCGGGATTCAGGGATGATTTTCCGGCGAAAATCCCGCACCGAACAGTGCTACCCTGTTTCGTCGAGGAAGAACCTCTGGTTTTCTACGGAGAACTCCCGCACAAACAGGCCCTAAGTAAAAAGAACATGGGAAAATTGGTGCCTACCTAAAACTGTCAAGGTGATGAGATCGAGGCCCATATCCAAATAAGTAAATCAAACAAAAAATAGATGGTAAACAACAAATACAGGATAGAGAACCAAAGCATCACTGAAGCTCCTATTTTGGGATTTCAAATTGCCATCAATCCCTTTTTAGAAATCCATAGTAAACAAACAGAGCAATGGATTCAAGGCAATCTGAACACAAATTTCAGAAGGAAATTAAGGAAGGGCACTACCGTGCACTTGCAAAAAAAGAAAAAGAAAATGGTTACTTTATACAAGTTCTCACCTTTTTGGCTAGAGAGACCCTTTTTCATAAAAAAAGAATTTCTACATCAACTCCGGCGACGAGAGAGCATTGCTGGCTATTGGTGTGAGAGGACCCGGCTAAAAAAGGTTTGATTGGGCTAAAACGAAGAGGAAGAGGGAAAGGGAGCGCATGGAGACTAGATGTTCGTCCAGAGCGAGGGGGAAGGAGAGAGCAAGGATTGGATAAGGGATGCAGAGAGGGAGAGGGAAAAAGAGAAAAAAGGGCATGCAGAGAAGGAGAGCATAGAGACAGGGAGAAGGAGAGAAACAGGCATGAGGGGAGGCAGATCGCAGGTATATGGAGAAGGAGAGAAACAGGGATGAAGAGACGGAGAGCGCAGGGAGAGAAAGTGAGAAAAAAAGAATGCAAAGAGGAAGGGCACATGGAGAGGGATACAGAGAGAAAATAGGCGGGAGAGGACCAGGGCCAAAGTGAGATGACGTTCCCACAGGATGGGTAAAATCATCCAAAAAATTTGTACAAACACCAATACGGGCATTTTTGTGTATTGGTGTTTAAAATGGGATAATACACATTTAAGGACACTTTTTTGGTAAAAATCCCAAAACAATGCAATTCTGGTCACATCTGAACTGAAATTTTTGAGTTTTTGCTTCTCAACAATGTCTACCTTATTGTAAGTTATGATCCAATGTATCTATTCTATGCTATCAAACAAGTCGATCTTCAAACAAGTCGGATCAACAAAAAAAACACAAAATTTTAACATCGTCAACTCAACGAAGTGGAAAGATATGATAAAGGATTTCTAACCTGCAATTCTTAATGCATATACCAAGACCAAAATAAAATATCATTGCTCTCTAATCATTCTCCTATTAAACACAGTTAATTAATACCAACTAAGGAGAAGAGATCACATCGAGATTCTTCTCCTTGGCACCTGATGAACTTTGTGACTGGAAGATCAATGATCATGGCATGAATGAGAGCTCTTTGCTACGAATTTCATCATCAAAGATTCAGTTATAAAAAAAGTAGGTTCTGATTCGCCAGCCGTATGTGAATGATAAAACCCTAATCCCCAATCCCCAATCCATTTGTGAAATGGAAAAACACAAGGATTACATTATGCAAATGAAGCTAAATCTGGAAGAAACGAAACCCTAACCGCAATCGACTCTCTCATTTTTGCCGCGAGAGATTTTGAGAGAGGAGAGAAATGAAGCCCCTTATCGATTTTGATTGGAAGCGAGGAGGAAGGGAATGAAGTCCTGAGCGATGCATATCCTCCTCTCTTCTGTCTTCCCACTCCTCATTCCCTTCTCCTCTGTCGACCCCTCATTTCCTCTGTGTTTGCTCGTTGAATGACTTTTATGCTAAGGATTTTCGATGTCAATAAAACACCGTCTATGGGTATTTTCGTCTATAAAAGTAGCTTCCGCCTCTGGGTTTTTAGGGTGCTGCTATTGGCACACAGGATTTTGCTTTTCCCACACAAAGTATCTAACTTTTTTTTAATTACATTTTAACCCCTTGATGAAATGACCAAAATATCCAATCTTCTAAACCCATTTGTTCTTTTCACACACAACTGAGTTGTTGTGCTGCTGCTGCTGCTTCTTCTTCTTCTTCCCTAGCATACTTCCACAGACAAGTTATTCTCCACATCTCAGTCTCCACTTCTCATTCTCCACTTCATTGTTGTTTTGGGCAACTCATCTTCCTCCATTTTTTGTTCTTAGCCAACGCATTTTCTTCCATCTCCTTCATCTTTCCTTCTTCTTGTACTTAACTTTTTTCATTAGATCTTTCTAGTGCAATGAAGGAAGAAAAGAACAATAAGATTGTTCCTTTAAATCAAAGCAGTAGTGGAAAGGTCAATTCATTTGTTTGTTTGTGTTTTTTTCTGTATTTATGCCTATTTTTTTAATTTTTTCTCGCAAGGAATGAGTTGCAGGTTCCCGACATGTACGGCCTTTCAGGTTCGAACATACTTCATTTGTCCGGAACTGTAGTTTCGAACAAAAGTGTTCTGTTCGGACTTGTATGTCCGAACAAAAGAGTTTTGTTCGGACATAAAGTTCCGAACATACCCCATATGTTTCATACCGAACAGTGATATTTTATTTTGTACTTTCGCATGTCTCTACACAGGAAAGTCAAGTTGGATTGGACTTTGTCATGGATTATACCAGTGAGTTTATAACTCAAGAGGTATAGTTTATCGTGAATTTATTACTCAAATTACAATTATTTGTTACTAAATTCGTATTAAATTTATTTATTGTAGATATTTCACAGTCGCGATTCGTTGATCAGTTGGGCTCGTGGTGTAGGAAGGAAAAACGAATTTGTCATTGTTATAAAGGTTTCAAATGCTGCTCGGATAGGTGTCAAAGCTAGAGTACTCCTTGCATGCGAGAGAAGTGGACAATATAAGCATGAAGAGTGCCAAAAGTGAAAAAGGATCAAACAAACCGATTCAAAAAAATGTGGATGCCCTTTTGCATTAAAGGGCATAAAGTTAGACTCAAATGATGATTGGATGTTGGAGGTCATATGTGGTGTGTATAATCATTCGGCAGTAGAACATTTAGAGGGGCATTCATTTGCAGGAAGATTATCAAAGGAGAAAACTCAATTGCTTGTTGATATGTCCAGGAGCATGGTTAGACCAAAGGAAATTTTGGTTACGTTGAAACAAAGAAGTGAATTAAATGTAACCACAATGAAGACAATATACAATGCACGCTACAGATATAAAGTTAATGAGCGGGGTGGAAGAAGTCAGATGCAACAACTGCTTGGGAAGTTAGCAGAGCATAATTACATTGAATGGCATAGGACTTGTGAGGATAGCGAGACTGTAACTGACTTGATTTGGACGCACCCAAGCAGTCTAGATTTATTACGTGCATTTCCACATGTTTTGATAATGGACTGTACTTACAAGACTAATCGTTATCGCATGCCTCTATTGGAGGTTGTTGGGGTCACATCCACAGACATGACCTTTTCTGTATGCTTTGCATACCTTCATGCGGAACGTGAAGAAAATTATGCATGGGCATTGGATGTATTGCGTGGTATTATTGGTGATGGTATTCTTCCCGATGTCATTGTGACGGATAGAGAACTGTCACTCATGAACGCCATTAACAGAGTATTTCCGATTGCTACTCATTTATTATGCAAGTGGCATATTAATAGAAATGTATTGGCAAGATGCAAAAAGTTGTTTGAAATGAAAGAAAAATGGGACATGTTTATTATGAGCTGGAATATGTTAGTGTCTTCATCAACACAAGAGGAGTTTGGTGAACAACTACGTAAGCTAAATCAAGAATTCAGTATGTATCCTGATGCACTCAATTACGTGAAGGGTAATTGGTTAGATCCTTACAAGGAGAGATTTGTTTCCGCATGGACATACAATAGTATCCATTTTGGGAATACTACTTCGAACTGGTACTTTTACAAAGATACCAATTATTTGATTTATACCTATTAATTACTATGTCTCACTTCTTAACAATCATACGCAGGGCTGAGAGTTCACATGCACAGCTTAAGAGGCAGCTGGGATCAAGTCGAGGAAATTTTGAAGCGGTTTGGACTAAAATCCACAATTTGCTTGAGTTGCAGCATACCGGTATCAAAGCTTCATTTGAGAAAAGTAAGACAATTGTGCAACATAATTTCAAGTCGGCCGAATACAAAGAGCTTCGTGGTAATGTCTCTAAGAATGCACTTGAGAAAATCTTAACAGAAACCAAGAGAGCCAACCTAGTTGGAATTGACGCCAGTGTTTGTGGTTGTGTTATTCGACGCACACATGGATTACCTTGTGCGCATGAGATTGCAGAATATATAAGTCAAGGGCGGCCTATTCCTCTAAGTTGCATACATCCGCATTGGTGTAAGCTTGATATGTTGCCTACTGCCCCGTCAACAAGTTCTTCTATGGGCCTGGATTGTAAGGCAGATTTGCAGTTACTTGAAAAACAGTTCAATGAATATAATTCCACAAGAAAACTGCAACTTCTAAAGAAGATACGAGAACTATCAAAACCAGAAAGTACTCATTTGATAGAACCCGAAGTAAAATCAAGAACAAGAGGTAGACCAAGTATGAAAGTTGACACCTCAACTCGACGAGATCCAAGCGCATTTGATTTGGTATCGTCTGCACATGATAGCTACTCTCCTAAATCAGTTGCAATGACAGAAGTTACAGATAAAGGACGGCTAGAATGCAAACCAAAGAGAAGAGAAAAGATTAGTGCGATTTGTACGAGGTCAAGGAGCATTAATAATTATGTTCTCTCATTTCCCGTGGGGTTGAGGCCTTACATTCGACATGTAAAGGACGTCGCAGCTGATGGTAACTGTGGATTCAGAGCCATTGCTGGTTTGGTTGGTCTAGCCGAGGATGAATGGAGACAAGTTAAGAGAGATTTATTACAAGAGTTGCTTGCACATGTAGACTACTACAAACAATTATATGTGGTGGAGAACAGAGTTGAGGAATTGGTGGAAGCATTATCATACTATGATGACAACCCATCGATGGACTATTGGATGACTATGCCTGACATGGGGCACCTCATAGCGTCTCGTTATAATTTGGTGTTATACCACTTGAGCATAGAACAGTGTCTGACTTTCCTCCCATTGCGGTCTGTGCCAGTGCCGACACCTTCTCGGAATGAGCGAACAATAGGTTTTGTTAATCGGAATCATTTTGTTCAATTATTCTTAGTACCTGGTCATCCAATTCCGCCTATTGCAAATAAGTGGAGACAATTTCATCACTCATATGCGAATGGTTGGGAGACTCCATACATGGATCAGATTGTACAATTCAAAGAGCTTGTAACTCCAGATGTATCAACATGTGAGACAATTGATTTGGATTGAATAGAACTACCTGGTCATCCAAGCGAGTTTATGTTGCATGTAATAACTATTTTTAAACATTTGATGGAGTTTGGAATTGTTTTAGTAGTTTCTTTTTATTGTATTTAATGAATGCTTTGATGTATGTACAAATTTTAAAACTACTAGGATGTATTGGTTTTGCCGCCTATTACAGGTTTTTAAAGGTGATGGGAGTTACAGTTAATGTTCGGAAACACAGTGCTGAATAAATGCCATTTGTTCGGCCCTGTGTTTCCGAACAAATGTTCAGTTCGTCCCTTTCGAAGATTTTCATATCCACTTTTGAAGATTTCTGGTTCTACATCTGTAACAATTCAAGCATATTCCAAACATAAAATCAAAGGTAAAATAAATAAAATACCATTTGAATTAACTAAGAAAGTACAACTACTTTCCAAATAAAAGACTACTTAAAATAGGATCCAAGTCTTATAACAACCATCCAAATTACAAAAAAAAAAAAAGAAATACAAGCATTCATTTTTGTTAGTCAAACTTCTTCATATTTCGTCAGTTGTTCATTCCCCTTGTTGACCTGCTGCGAGTGTAACTCTGTGAACTCATGTGTGGATGTCGAATGGTTCGTTGAGTATCGGCAATGGACATTCCCCGTAAAACGTGGGCAACCTGATTCACATGGGTATATAGTCCTCGTGGATCTTCAACCCAATGGTTCTCACCCCTTTCCATCACTTCATCAAGAATGAATAGTGCATCCGAATTACGATGCTCATAGTCCACCGTATTGCTTGACTGTGTTTCGTCGGGTCTGGGCGCAAAATTAGAGTGATGATTTGGGTTTTGTAATATCCTCCACGAGACTCGTTTATACCAATCCATATACCCGGGAACACAATCTGCAGGACGCCTTACTGGTTGACTATGGTTCAATGCAGATAGTAGGTGATTAGACCATCCCTCCCAAATTTGATTCATGTATTGATACGCGATATGGTAGTCACGGGCAGTCGGACCCCGCGTAGCGCGAATGGGGGCTAATGGCGGTGGAGGAATAGTTTGTACTCTCCCAAACTGTCTAAGCACCCTATCAGGATGATAAGGCTCAACAACATTCATGTACTTGATGCATCCACAGTAGTATGCAACCTCGTTGAAAGGGTGATAGCGCCTAACATCACGATATGGGTCCCAAGTGACCTGAAAATAGTGAATCCAAGTATGAGATATGAAAATACATAATACAGAATAATAACTTCATGTGATAGAAAATGAGTAAGAAAATTTGCGTAATTACCAAATCAGTGCTCATGGAATCAAGTCTCTCTCGTAATGCCTGTAAAGGCGCAGACTCCCTACGAGAGACCCATCGATGGACCCGGAGGTGGGAGGGTTGATAGTGAATGTTTGGAGTTGGAGCCAAACATTCGAAGTGCTCGTACACCCAAGCTTCAAATAGAGTCAGGTAACCGGCAATTTGTTTAACTTCACGCCGGGTTGCTAACCCCAACTGCCTGTATAAGTATGCCAGTGCAGCAGTACCCCATGCATATGAACGTACGTTATCCAAATCCACCAGATGTGTAAGAAATATGATCGGCACCCTTATGCTACTCTTGTCTGTGAACAACGTACATCCCAGTAAGTACAGAAGGTAAGCTTTGGCTGCACAATCAACCATCTCCTCTCCATCATCGTCAGACATTCCACCAAACCTTTCTCGTAGCCACTCCAATCTAACAGATTGGCCCCGCACCTGGATCAGCTCATCATGTGCCTCTATGGGTTCTACTCCTAGTGCATCAATAAGGAGTGCTTGAGCTTCCTCATATGTCATTCTATCATTATACGAGACAGTCCTCCCCGTCACTGGGATGCCTATGATGGATGCAACATCATCTAAAGTGATGGTCATCTCACCAAATGGCATGTGAAAGGTGTTAGTCTCAGGTTGCCACCTTTCCACAAAACCCGATACAATAATCTTATTGACAGAGCGGTATGATGCAGTCACTAAGGGAGCCAAACTGGACCTGGACATCCATCGCCTGAACCTATCAGACCCATTCAATTGCCATTGCCACAATGACACTTTCTGACCATGGCTTAGACACTTCAGTGGTCCTCGATCCTGCAGTCAACAATTGATACATCATTATCGAATAAATTCACAACTTAATAAATCAATCAAACTTCATATGAAACAAACGAAACACACCTCTCCACTCCAAATATACCCAGCTATATGTGTATCAAAGCTGGTCAATAACGACCTATCTCGTGGCCCATAAGCTGGTTGTTATTCCATCTCTGGTTGTTCTTCAACGTCCTCCTCACGAAGAACATGTTCTTCTACAACCTCTTCCACTTGGTGGCGACGCCTTCTATTTGAAGTAGTAGGTCGCACCCTAGAAGAGCTCGGTTGGTCCATATCTGAAATAAAAATACAAACATTGTAGGATTATGGTGTTTGCATCAAACTGTTTGGATGTTCAGGTCCAAACAAAGTGATTTTGTTCGGACTTTCAGGTCCGAACAAACCGTGCTTTCTGTGTGGAAAAATAGTGGCAATGATGGTGTACAAACCAGCCCAAATGCATGGAAAAACGTCACCATTGTTTGTAAAAACTTACATTGAATGAGAATCTATCCCCATAACAAGTTTTCATGAAAAAAAAGGCAATCTAAGATGGATAAAATGGTAAAAAATGAATGGTGAAGAAAAATGAAATGACAATGGTGGAGATAGAGATTTACCTTTGAAAGAGGAGATGGTGTAGAGGATTGTGAACGCCGGAGAGAGAAATGACGCCGGAGAAGTGGAGAGAGTGGGAATAAAGAGGGATCGGGTGATGTTGGTGAAGAGAAAAGTAAAAACGTGTGTGTGGGAAGAAAGAAGGAAATGGAGAGAGGGCTAAAATGAGGATTTTTGCTGTATGTGGAAAGAAAAAATGTCATTTTTAAATTATTGTGATGTGTGTGGAGAGAAATTGTGTGGAAAAAGTTATATTTTGTGTGCCAATAGCAAGCCCCGGGTTTTTAACCGCTCACACCTTTTATTTCCATATGCCCAAAATTGGTGTATCTTCATTTCAGACGATTTGCCTCTGCTTGTCCGAAGTGGATAGAGTTTTAAATGTTGTGCGAAACACTCTTAATTTTTAAAACTCTTTTCATTTTAGACATTTAAATAAATATAGGATAAAATTAGAGTGGCCAAACATGCACTTATTGCATCTGTTTTGCTAGTAGGGTTTTAGATTTCCCTCCTCTGTTAGTAGTGTAGTTTTCTTTGAAAGAGGGAGGGACACAGAGCTAGGGTTTTAGAAAGACATGGCTCGTTTGAGTTCTGCGCAGATCTCCAAAGAGAACAAGGACCGCGATCCCTCTTCCATCTCTTCTCTGCAACTCTCTCACCGAGCTCTCTCCGATGTAAGTGTTAATTCTTCCTGGCCTACTTTTTTTCTCAATCGCTTCTGCTGCTACGAATCCCATTTCAACAGACTACTCATTGTTCTTCTTTCACATGTAATTTTTTGCCAACATCTTATTTCTAGTGGTTTCTGTTGTCTGTTTCTTTCTCACTACAGGTTTCTTGCTTGACCCATTTTGCGAGCTTGGAGAAGCTCGATCTCAGCTGCAATACGCTCTCTTCGCTCGACGTAGGGTTTTAGAATCGGATGGTTAGGTCAAATGTTAGGGTATTTCAAGTTTTGAGTTCTAATTCTCCACTAAATTCATGGTTTTCTTATTCTATACTTAAAAGAGAAGTAGGAGGAAATGATGTGGAGAAAATGAGCTTTTTTAACTGTATCTCTCTTTTAAAAATGTACCTTATTCCAAGTAATAGAAAAGGTACATTTCCATGAAAATCCAAGCATTCAAAAACAGGCATGACTTTTTGTACTTTGTACTGTATACCATATATTTGATTCTTGTGTATTCTGTTGAAATCATTTTGCAGTTTCATCCATCGAAATATGAATGAAGACTAACTTCAGCTTGTTATACTTTTGACAGGCGTTAGGATCATGCATCAGTTTAAAGTGGTTATCAGTCGTGCAGAACAAACTCCGAAGCCTAAAAGGGATTGAAGGCCTTTCTAATCTTACGGTATGTGGCATGACATGTCAAAGCATTCAAAGGCAGCACATAAATCTATTCATGTTACATATAAACATGCAATACATATATACACACGGGCGGAACCAGGATTTTTGCTTTTGGGGGTGGGGCGTGGTTGATTCAATCACAGCACAAATACCCATCCTTTCTTATACATGTTGCTTGTAGGTTACAATTTAAAACTTTATTATTTAAAACCTCAAAGAAAAGTAATGATAGCATCCCATATCTAAAATCTAAACCATTCAAAAAAGTATGGTTCTGCTAGTTTTTATCTCCTTGATATAAATTTCTTTAATCAGATTTTTCTGACATAAATAATAATAATCAAAACAAAAAAAATATTACAACTATATTTCTTTATCCACAATGGATAAAACGCCAACTGAACTAAAACTTAATGTAATAATAGAATGCAAACAAACATTGATTTTAAGCGGATTGGATTTCAATATAAGCAACAAAGATTGAAAACACATAATGACTTATAGTGAGATTAGTACATTTATGCAATGGAAAAAAAATTATAAAAGAGAAATTGGGTTTTTCATTCTTCTTTTTTATTCATACCTCATAGTCAAGCCCTGCAACCCACAAATTCTATCAATATCTCCAATAAGAAGATGTGCTTTCTCATCTTTCTCTCTTGCATCATAAGATTTGGGGCAAGTCTAAGACGAGAATGAATATTAAAAAAAATCTCTTCCACAATCTCCATCAAACTTTCTTTATTTATTCTCCTTTTCTTCATTTCATTTCCTTCCTTTTTCTTTCCATTTTCCTTCTAAGTTTCCCTAAATTCAGCAATATTCTTGTTTCCTTTTTTCTAAAAGTCAAAACCATCTTAAAAAAGCCCCTAAATAATGGATTAATGGATGGTCACACATGGAGGGGCCAAAGCACTGTTTTGAGGGGAGTTATGAGGGGAGTTACTGATGTATGGGGGAGAGGCCATGCCCCCTTAGGTCCGCCCCTGTATACACACAAAAATATTTAACTGAGAACTGTCTGCACATAAAAGAACCTTGTGATTTGGCTCGATCTTGGGGCTACACTGCCCACCTGCGATCAACTTACCCCGCTCATACACACGACCCCCTCTTGAATTGCTGCATTTCTAAGGGCACATTTGTGCATGCCTATTTCTGTTGAAGCAGAAACCTCTTCCTGATCCATAGGTGGCTTACTTCATTGTAGAAAATCAACAAAAGTGAGCATTTTTTCTTCATGAGGGAGGAAAAATAGTTCAATGCGCCCCCTCACCCCCCCTTCTTTCGAAAAATTTGTTTCGTGGAGGAGGAAATGTGGCAGCTTTACACAGACAAGCCTTAAATTTGGCACTCATCAAATACTCACCACTGGATGGAAAAAGGGATCCACTGGAAAACCATGAGGGCCATAGATCATAGCTGTGCGCCCCCCACCACCACCCACAACCCCCATGAAGGCTGTGGCCCTAGGTGGGTCTCATTGGCCAAATCTCACTTAAATACATTTCTTTCTCTCTCTCTCTCTCTCTCTCCTCTCTCTCTCTCTCAGTAGGTCCCATGCTAGATGCTCAGGAGCGGCCATACTAGTTTAGGAATGGTCTGTTTTGACTTTTGGCCTACCTATGTGCAAAATATGGGTAGCATCCAACAAAGAGAAGTACTGTTTTGAAGGCATCAAAGTTGTCCAAATTCTAGCCATTGAGTAAATTGGGATTGGTGTCAAAATTTGCATGATCAATTAAAAGTGCATGGGTTGTCCTTTTATCTAGTTAATGTATCATACATGATATGTGTGAACATTCAATGTTACTGATAAAAAAATTGTTAATATTTTTAAGATATCAATGTTATTAAAAGAAATAAATGAGTTCAGTGGGTTTGTTGTTCTCTTTGAATAAAAAAAAAAATAAAATCCAAATCATCAATGTCTCCTGAAGTTAAAAGTTGTTCATGAAGAAAAACAAAAGAAAATAAAAAAAGAATGTAGGATGACTGGATGAGACCCATTTGTATAGTCAATTTGTCTAGTTATATGCATATTCCTTATTCATCACTAAAACCTCCCCTCCCCACATGAAATTTTAAGAGGTTTTGCTAACCACTACCCCCGCTGAAGATAAAACACTAGCTAAAAAAAGGGGAGAGTAAAAAATCACTAATAGCAATTATTTGGATATGACTATTCTCAACAGATGAATCGCTTGAATCACATCATTCGATAAAACAAGTATATAATTGTAAGATTCACACCTGAATCCTAAGATTCACTTGTGATCGGACCCTAAGTGTAGGGTGCGATTGTAGTAATAATCTGGTGAGTCCAGGTCGATCCACATGGAGCAATGCTTTTTGTGAAACTTTCCAACTTTGACCTATCCAACTTTGACCTATCCTAAATAAACATTAAATCTGGCCTAAATGGAAATTAATTAAATTACATCAACTTTGCTAAAATACTGACTGTAAAAAAATTTAATTACAATAATTTCCAAAAATAAAAAACACTCATCTAAATAAAGAAACCTAATCTAGATATTACTAGTTAAGCTAAAAAAACCTGCAAAAGAATACACAAATCAAACAACCAATTTAATATAAAATAAATAAAAAAAAAACTTCCTAAAACAAATTATAATGTAAATATGAATGATTTATGAGATCCTACATGAAAAAAAATGCAATTCTAGACAAGCTCCTAAAAATCTGATGCATGCTGAAAAAATTCTAGGTATGGAAACTCTTGCACATGCCTAATTTTACTGGACTGTATGACAGGCCTAAGATGATATGAACCTAAATCTAATGGCTGGAATCAATACTCTGATGATGCAAGAACACAACAGAAAAAGAAGAATGAAAAAAGGACTTAAAACGAAAAAGATATGATCACCTAAAGATGCCTAGTTGAACAATTTTGCGCTGGAAATCTGATACAAGCTTTGCTGGGTAGTGGGTACCCCTGTTTATGCCTCTGGTTGACATGGTTCCCGAGGTTATTTTTGGCTGAAATTTTGGGGTTTCGAAGACTTATTACTGTACTTTAAATCTGCTATTTTTCAAAACAAAACATTCACGTTTACCTGGTTTTCAAGTCGTGCACTTTTGTAACATAGTCGGGTCAATTCTGCTGAAACTGTGTAGAATTTTTCACTATTCACATACTAGGTCCGAATTTATTCTTTCTACTCGGTCATCAAAGATTGTGATTTCAGCCGCAAAAACCTGTTCTAATGTAATTTCTAAATATGATGCGTGTACAAAAACACTTTTCAACCATATAGATTATGCAAATAATAAAAATAGGAAGTTTCTACTAAACATGGAAAGATTGCAAGTTTGAGTTTCTAAATCAAGAATTTGCAAATAAAAAACAATTATCAGAATATTAACTTAAAATAAAAAAAGGGGTGGAAAAATAAAAAGCGGAAAAGATGTATCAATGATCTAGAAACTAGACAATCATACAAGTATTGAAAATGCGATAATAAAGTCCTCTCTTCTCAGAATAGGACAAAAAAATGCAAGTGATTACCTGGCGTCTCTCGACTTTTAATTCAATTTTTTTATTTTCAAAAACCTAGATCTAATCATATGAAATATTGTCTCCAATCAAAACACATAAAAGAACTAGAAAGAGAAAATTAAATCACTTACATAAAGAACACGCATAATCAATCTAAGTATTGTCTTTATTCCTTGATCTTTGAGTATAAGAAATTAATATTCTTCTCTCCTTTTCATTCTCTCAACATGGCCTCTCAACCTATGCCTAAAAGAATTAAAAGAAAGAAGAAGAAGGGGACTTAGAGAGAGAAAGGAGTGGAATGGAATGTAATGGAGAGAGAGAGAGAGAGCATCCAAAGTTGCTACCAAAAGTCTTGCATGTCCAGCTCCTCCCCATGACTCCTTTTCATGCTTTTTGCAAAAAAATTTTTAGTAAAGAATCTCTCATCTTTAGGGCTCTTGTTTCCTTATGTGTAGAGATTCTTGCTTAGGCTCCAAGCTAGCTTCTTTCTTTGGAAAGACTTTTAAATTTGAGAGATCTCCTTGCCTTAGTGGGTTTCTTGATGCACACACCTTCCTTGTATAATTCCAAGAATATCTCTAAAAATTGCATGATGATGTAGAGGGAAGAAACTTACCAAATATTGAGATTTCTTGCAATTTCCGCCTAAAACTGTAGCAGACAACTTCCTGAGGTCATATCTCCCTCAATATAGCTCTGATTTACGCAATCTTGGGCTCCACGGATATTTACTTGAAAAGAGCTTTCCAACTGTGGCTAGATTGCGCTGATCCAACACTCGGTTTGAGAGTTATGGCCATTTTAAGTTGCTGCCCATGAAAAATCCGGGAATAATCATGCACAAATGGAAGCTTCTATGTTGGCATGCAATGGGGTGTGCGGGACCCATGTTGGACGTCCAAGGCATGCTTGGACTCTTTACTTGCTTGCTTATTTGACTTTCCTTGGACCTCTCTTCTTAAATTTTATCAATGTGGGTCCCATGTTGATTTCTCCTACAAATTGAAAGAAATAAATTTAATATTAATTACGTGTAAGAAAATAAACATGAATCATGCGTGGGACCCTACATGCCTAATGATGCACCAAAATGACAAACTTTCAAAAAATAGCACATGGTGCCAAAAATAGTAGGTATACATTGATGAAGTCAGAAAAACTGATTTTGGGGTGGTAAATGAGATGAAAAACCTTAATTTCATAAAAGACATGCAATATGATGAATTTTGACCTATTTTGACCATGTTTCCAAAAATAACCCCAAATGCATGAAATCATGAAATTGAGTGTAATCTATGCAATTAAACCCAATTAAGCCCACAAATGCTCATGAAATGATGACCTAATGACCTAATTTTGTGGACTTATCAACTTGTAAATGAGATTCATTGCATAGATATTTTTCTTTTCTTTGGGTTTGATATAGAGCATAGGATTTTAACACCAATTTGATGCCTTAACCATTACACTTTGCTAGCCAATGATCAAGGGTCTGACGGCTAGTTTTCGCCCAAAACTTCTAGTTGACTACGTGATTGCTTGAACTTTGCTCTGCATCTAGCTAGGCAGGCACCACAGCCTGGTTCACTTACATAATATATATGCCCAGAATCTTTCTCTACTGGTTTATTTTCCTTGTCATTTAGGTACTGAATGCTGGAAAGAACAAGCTTAGATCAATGGATGAGGTTAGATGTCTCATCAGCTTACGAGCATTAATCTTGAACGGTTAGCTACAATTCTCTGACCACTTTGAGTTCTCTATAACCACATTTGCTGAGTTGCATTATTTCTTTGTTTTTCTGGCAGATAATGAGATTGCTTCCATTTGTAGGCTTGATCAACTTTCATACTTGAACACTCTTGGTATGATTACTTTCCTTAAATGATTAATTTCTAGGAAAAAGGATTCATTCTGTGTGCCCACATGTATGCTACCATCTTATTATTTTCTGTAGTCCTGTGTATAAACTCAGAACTGTGAGTACTATCTCATCTTTATATCCATCTTTCAATTCTTCAAAAAAAAAAAAAAAAATCATCTTTCAATTTGATCTTTCTAGTCTGCTTTTCAGATCATGCAGGAATTATCTTCAGAGTTGTGAATTACAATCATACCAATGAATCAGTTATGCTTGGAACGCTGTGTTCATCTGGATTTATTTATGTGTATTTAATAATATGGGATGGTTTTCTCATTTGTAGCATAAATATTGTTTTTCTTAATGAACTTGTAGGGAAAAAACATGCCTTTGCATGCTATGCATAACAGATTGGCTACAAAATTCAAAATTCGCATTGATATGTGAGGAGTTTGTGGGCCTTGCATTTAGAATATGATTCGGTTCTTCGCATTATAAATATTTTTATTGGAAATTCTCAAACAAGGCCTTTAGTTTTTGCTTTATTTCAAAAAGGACACAAGTTTCAAAACTTTTCAGATTAGGGCCTAACTTATCTAGTAAGTTTTCAATTAAGGACAACTGACCATTTAAAGTTATTTTCCGACGACTTTTTCTCAGTTTGTTAAAATACCCAAATTGCCCTTCATTGAATAAAACCCACCTTCACTTTTGCCATTTTCTTATTTGTTACTTCACCACCGTCCTCATAGTGATCAACGACAACCGACGTCCCCACAGTGATCGGTGGATATGGTGGCTGCCGGAAGCATGCCATGGCTTTAAATGAAAGGCAATTTGGGTATTTAAAAAAATGTGGAAAAAGTCGCCGGAAAATAAGTTCTAATGGCTAGTTGCCCTTAATTGAAAACTTATGGAAAAAAGTTAGGCCCTAATTTGAAAAGGGGAAGAAATTTGACTAATAATGGAAACCAGAGAAGCTAAATGAGATAAGAGGAAACCAGAGAAGCTACAGACAACCTCTCCCATTGCAAATTTGTAGAATCAGGGATGAATCCTTCTCGATCTTTGTCTCTAATCTCCCACAACAGATCTCAAAAATAGAGCTCGAGGCAATGTTCTGGAGAGCAGGGAGAATAATCGATGTGTTCATCCCTGTGGATCAGAGGTGCCAATGCAACAGAGGCTTCGCATTTGTCAGATTCGCGACCCTCAGAGAAGCGGAGAAGGCAATTGAGATAGCAGAAGGGCGATCATGGGGAGGGATGAAAGTTCAAGTCAACTTGGCCCAGTTCCGCTCCAGCAGAAGGGAGTGAGGGTATCGGGAGGGACCTGTGAAGGTCTGGAAAGGCCAAGACAGTCCTCAGCTTACATACTAGTCAGCGATGTTGCCTTAAGGAGAAATCCCAAAGCAGGTGAGAGGCAGAGGTGCAAAAAGAAATACCTCAAGGCAGAGCTCTAGAGTGGGAGGGTGGATCGTGGAAGAAGGCTCAAGAAAAGGTGTTAGGGTAGCACCTTGTGTGATTAATGAACAGAAAAAGTTGTCTCGTGGGGTTCTTGAAATCAAACTCAGCAGGTCTCTATTAGGTAGAGAGCTGGTTTGTAAGTTGCTGGGGGAAAACGCCTAACAGTAAGCAGCTGTTGGATGATCATATGGTCTGGATGCATTTCTCTACACAGAAAGAAGCAGACGAAGTGCTGGCAGGTGCTGCTACAGATTACATAGCCCCTTTCTCAGCCTTAGAGCGATGGATGGAGTTCTTGGGTTCACCACCATGCCCTGTCTGGGTTAAAGTTAGAGGCCTACTGCTCCAGGCGTGGCATGAGGAAACCTTCAAGCTCATAGGGGAATGCATTGGGCGCACAGTGGAAGTGGACGAAAGAACAAAGAAGGAGTATCTGAAGGAAGGATCAACTCCTGCTCAACAAGTCAGTAACTCTACCTCTTGCTGTCCCTATTTGGGTGGAGGATTTGCAGTTCAACGTGTTGGTAGAGACGGTAGGGGAAGATGACAATCTATAAGAGGACAGGAAGAGAAGTTGTGGAAAGGAAGGGAATCAGCCGCCGGGAAGGAGGTGTAGTTGCAAGAGGAAGGTTGAAGATGTTGACGTCAGCAAATCTAATTTGAATTTCAAATCACCCGCCTCCTCTTTGAAAGGAAAGGGGTATGGGCCAGAGAGGAGGATAAGTCCACGGAGTTGGGTCCATTTGCACTGAAGAGCGGGGCCCCCATTAATATTAATTGATTATATCATGGTGGGTCAAGATGATCCGACATGAGGGAGACTTATAACGGGACTCTAGGGCGGAAAAAGGGAGACTCGATGAAGTAGTGAGAAGGGAAGAAGAAAACTCTGATGGCGAGATGGGAGAGAGGATCCAAGCAGCTAGGAGGGCAGTCAGCTCTGAATCGGCGACAGAATCACAGCCTGAGGAAATTTCTGGAAGCAACAGGGGAAGTTCCAGTGAAAGGGAAGAAAGGAGAACTCCTGTTGGGAGGTTGTTGGCCCTGGAAGAGTTAGGTGTTCGTTGGAATGGGAAGGCTCATATGAGAAGGAGAAGGATCTGATCATCACCAGCAACATCGGACCAGCCCAGGGAGGCTCTAACGATGGCGAAGGAAGAGGAAGAATAGAGGGGGAGAGTAAATTGACGTTGGGGAACGATTGCAAAGTGGGTGATAGCAGTAGGATGGACAGAACCCCACCAAGGGACTCACAAGGATTGATTGGTTTCGGTGATGAAAAAGCAAAACAACAACCAAGATCAATCTATAAGGAAGTGCACAGTGTCTGCTCTGCCCTCGAGAAGTCACCGTAGAATGCTACCGATCATCAACGACAGTAGGGAGGAGTGAGCCTCCACCTCGTCTCTGGCTAGAAGGTGGGTTGACGATGAAGGCATGAGTAGGTGTCCTACAAAAGGGGAGCTGGGGGAGGGGGAATCTCTCTTTAAGCATTTTTCTGGATATTCTGAGTTTGAGGAGGGTGAGAATCGGTGGCTACCTTTAAGAGTAGTTTAGTGTGGAAAGGCGATAGGTGTGACCATGGAGGAGTCAAAGGGAGGATGGGCTTCTTTGATGGATTTTGCTCGGAGCAGGGGGGAACAAAACCAAATAGGGAAAAGAAATAGGAAAGCCAAAAGGGGGAGAGAGAGCTTAACGGAATTAAGCCGCTTAATTAACTATGACAAAGAAAAGGACTAGGAAATAGGGGATCATGTCTTTAGCAAGAGTGGGAGGAAAAATCAGGGGGCCGCCTCAGGTTATAAATGAAGGTCCTTTCTTGGAATGTCCTTGGATTAGGGGGTGCCTCCCGGAAGCTGGTGGTGAAAGATCTGCTGAGGAGACATTCTAGGTTGCAATGTTGCAGGAATCAAAGCTTCATGGAGTTTCGGATAGGACAGTGGCAGAGATTTGGGGAAGGGGACATGTCAAGTGGGTAGCAGTGGATGCTGCAGGAGCTGCTGGGGGTCTATTGTTGATGTGGGACAGAAGGTCGGTAACGGTGCTTAATAGCTGGCGGGGAGCATTCTCTTATTTAGTTCTGGTGGAGAATCAGATGAACAACTTTAAGTGGCTCCTCACTTCTGTCTATGGCCCTAATAATAGTAAGAGGAGAGTGGAGTTCTAGAAAGAGCTGGATACGATTAGGGGGAGGTGGAACGGTGCGTGGTGCATTGGCGGATATTGGAATGTTATAAGGTTCCCCAGCGAGAAGATGGGTAGGACTAAATTTACAGGTGACTTGAGACGTTTCTCGGACTGGATCAACTCCCATTCCTTGGTGGACTTGCAGCTTAAAGGAGCTTCCTTCACGTGGTCAAACCACCAAAGCGATTGTGTCCTGTCTAGATTGGATCGATTTTTGGTCACCACTGATTGGTTGGATGTTTATCCTGAGGTCATCCAGTTAGCCAAAGCTTGCCTCCGATTGTTGCCCTATTTTAATAGATTCTGAATGTGAGGATTGGGAACCTACCCATTTGTGCTTCGAATTAATGTGGTTAGAGGAAAAGCAGTTTCCAAGATTGATTCAAGTGTGGTGGGAGGATATCAAGGTGGAAGGATGGGCTGGTCATAGATTGGCCACTAAGCTGAAGTTGTTAAAAACGAAAATTAAGGAGTGGGCTAAAGTGAACTTTGGGGATATGAGGAGCCAAAAATCAAATATTTTAGCAGACATCCAAGAGCTAGACAGGAAGGAGGAGATTGCCCAGCTGTCAGTTGAAGAGGGGAAGGAAAGACAAAATCTTATAAAAGAGTTTCATAAAAAGTTAAAGAGAGGAGGAAATAAGGTGGAGATAGAGGGCTAGATGCAACTGGTTGAAAGAAGGAGACAAGAACACGAGATTTTTCCACGTGTTGGCATCCTCGAGAAGAAGGGCAAACATGATATCATCACTTATGGCTGGACAAAATAGATTGGAGAAGAAAGAGGAACTTATCAAGCATATCGAAGACTACTTTGCTTCTATTTACATTGGCGAGGGATGGGAAAGACCTACTCTAGACAACATGGAATTTGAGGTTATTAATGAAGATCGGGCCAAATGGCTTGAGAGGAAGTTTGAAGAGTAAGAAGTTCGTTAATTAGTCTTTGACCTCGCTGGTGACAAGGCCCCTGGCCCTGATGGATTCCCAATGGCCTTCTTTTGAACAATTTTGGGGGATGATGAAAAAGGATATCCTTGCCTTTATGGATGAGTTCCATCAGATGGGAAAGCTATTTAAAGGTATGGGTGCTTCCTTCATAGTGCTTATTCCGAAAAAGGCAAGGGAACTTAGTATCAAGGATTATAGGCCTAATAGTCTTATTGGGAGTATTAACAAAATTCTGGCTGAAGTCCTATTAGGGATCCAAAAGGTCCTGTCGAAAATTATCTCTGGAGAGCAAGGAACTTTTGTGAAGGGGAGGCAAATTCTAGATGACATCCTACTGGCTAACGAGTGCATGCACTCAAGGTTCAAGGAAAGGATTCCAGGACTTATTTGCAAGCTGGACTTAGAGAAACGATAGGGTGGATTGGAAGTTCCTTTTGTACATGCTTGCCAGGATGGGCTTTGGAGAAAAATGGAGAAAATGGGTTCAGGAGTGTCTCTTCTGCCTGGATATCTATCATATGATAAATGGGTCTCTAAAAGGTTTCTTTCCAGCTGAAAAGGGGCTTAGACAAGGGGACCCCCTCTCCCCTTCTCTTTTTCTTCTGGTGGCTAAGGCTCTACGGAGGATGATTAAAGGGGCAGTGAGTGCAGGTTTGTTTGACGGCTTTAGAGTGGCTAGAAACTCCCAGGCAATTAGCCACCTGTAGTTTGCTGACGACACTCATCTTTTGTGGAGAAAACGGAGATCATATTAGATTCGTTAAAGCCACTCTTCTTTACTTTGAAGCTGTTTCAGGCCTCAAAGTCAACTTCCTCAAAAGTGAGCTGATAGAGATAAGAACTAAGAAGTCTAAGGTTCTTCAATATGCAGAAATTTTGGGGTGCAAGGTGGGAAATCTGCCCGCTTCTTATTTAAGGATGCGTTTATTCTTGTGGCCGGTATATGAATCACTATGGAACCTGGTAGTGGAGAGAGTTGAAAGAAAATTATCTACTTGGAAAGCTAGCTACCTATCTATGGGAGGGAGGGTAACTCATCAAGTTTGTTCTATCGAATCTTCCAGTCTATTATCTCTCTTCAAGTGCTCGAATTCAGTTATCTAGAGAGAATAGAGAGGTTGTAGAGAGAATTCTTATGGTATGGTAATAGCACTCAAAGGAAGAATCACCTAGTTGATTGAGACTCTATTTGCAGACCAAAGGAAGAAGGGGGGTTTGGGTATCAGACCTCTAAAGGAGATGAATCAAGCCCTTTTGGGAAAGTGGCCATGGAGGATAGGAGAAGAATCAAATGGCCTTTGGAGACAGGTGTTGGAAACGAAATGCGGTTTGTCCAGAAATGTATGGGATATACAGGATACCACAAAAAAGTCATCAACAATTTGGAAAGGAATTACCTCGATCAAAAACCTCTATATGGTCAACATTAAGTATCAAATCGGGTCAGGGGAGGGTTCTTTTTTGGAAAGATCGATGGGTTGGAGACAGGCAATTGGCTGCTCAGTTTCCGGATTTGTTCAACTGTGCAGTGAACAAGGAGGCTAGGGCTAAAGCCTACATGACAATAGCTGGTGGACGGGTGATTTGGTGCCCCATCTTAAGGAGGAACTTAAAGGATCATGAGGTGCCTCAATTCTTGTTGCTCCTTGACCTCCTAACGGGCTCTCATGTGGTGGACAGAGGAGAGGATGAGAGGGTGTGGATGGCCTCTAAGGACGGCCGATTCTCAATTACTTCCTTCTTTTCGGCTTTGTCTAGCTCCAAGAGGGAGAAAAGTGCAGTGAGTAGCATCTGGAAGCTCAAAACTCCTCCGAGGGTTGTAATATTTGGGTGCATGGCCCTTTGGAAAAGAACTCTCACTACGGACAATCTAAAGAGGAGAGGGAGGATAATGGTCAATGGCTGCCCCATGTGTTTAAGGGATGAGGAATCATGGACCACCTTCTGCTGAATTGTAACACAGCTCAATTTATTTGGAGGTCGGTGGTGGAGTGGTTCGACTGCTCCTGGGTTTTTCCTCAATCCCTCCAGGATCTTTTCTAGTCTTGGAAAGCCCCAACTGGGGCCCCTAGAGGCAATGAATTGTGGAGATTGTCTTTTCTGGTAGTCCCATGGACAATTTGGAAGGAGATGAATTCCAGACGTTTTGAAGGGATTTTAAGTAGTCATTGGTGGAGAAAACTAAGTTTCTAGTCGCTTTGTGGGTGTCTAGCAATACGTTATTCAAATATTTTTCCATAGATCAGATTATGCACCATTGTAAGGATCTTGCTTCTTCTTATGTTTAGTCCATGTAGATATGTCCGAGGGGTCTCTTTCTTTTTGTTATGTCCTTCTCATGCTTCTGTTTGAGCAAGTCAGTATTATTCTCTTGTATTGTTTGCTGCTTTAATGGATCAAGAGTATATTTCCGCTAGGAAACAACTATTCCACTCTTCGACCGTGCAACTTCAATACCAAGAAAGTACCTCAGTGTTCCCAGATCCTTGCTTTCAAATTCAAACTCAGTTTTAATTTTTAATTTTTAATTTTAATTTTTTTGAGTTTATTGATCTCATCCCCATCATTCCCCGTAACCACAATATCATCAACATACGCAAATATCACTACATTCATGTTTCTTCTTTTTACAAACACAGTGTGATCTACATGACACCTCTTAAACCCAAAACTGATCACAACTTTACTAAACCTGTCGAATCATGCCAGAGGAGACTGCTTTAGCCCGTGATGTGATTTCTTTAGAAGTCAAACTTTGTCTTCTTGTTCTTTCACAACAAATCCTGGTGGAAGATCCATGCAGACCTCTTCTTGAAGACCTCTGTGTAAAAAGGCATTCTTTACATCTAGTTGATATAATGGCCATGAGAAGCTAGCTGCCTAGGATAGTATGACTCTAATTGAGTTTAACTTTGCCACTGGAGAGAGAGAGAGAGAGAGTCCCAAAATAATGAATTCCATATGACTGGGTAAACCCCTTGACAACAAGTTGGCCTTTGTATCTATTGATGGAACCATCTGGATTATATTTTAAAGTAAAGACCCATTTACATCTAACGGTCCGCTTTCCTTCTGGAAGAGATGTCAGCACCCATGTGTTATTCTTCTCAAGTGCTTCCGTTTCTTCTATTATCACTTCTTTCTGCTTAGGATGAGCAAGTGCGTCGGACATACATTTGGGTACACTTTCCGATGATATTTTTTGTAACGAAGGCACGAAAGGTAGGTGACAAGTGGCTATAGAAGACAAAATTCTCAATGGGATGCTGAGTAGTACATGATCTTTTACCTTTCCATAAAGCAACAGGGAGCTTAAGATCAGCAGGGTTACCTGAGGGAGGTCGAGGACCTGAGTTCAGAGAATCAACTGATGATGCTTCTGATGAGAATAATTGTCCTTTCTTCTGTTTTCTTCTAGAATACACTTGCATAGGTTTTGGTGATGTTTCTGTTGTTTCAGTTCCCCCATGGATCTCCTTCAAAGTCTTCTCAAGAGTGTCAGATGTTGGCACTAGTTGCTTCTCCTGCCCTTGCTCTCTATTATCATCTATTTGTCCAAAATATGATGGTGGAGGCACTGACTGAACAAGTGGTGGCACTCTCTCCCCCTGGCTCTCATCATATATTACATCTTTCCCATTTGGGGAGTAGAAAGGCACATCTTCATGAAATGTCACATCCATTGTAACAAAAAACCTTCTACCTTTTTCAGGAAGATAACATTTATACCCTTTTTGGGTGCTAGGATAACCCACAAATATACACTATACAACCTTTGGGTCTATTTTGTCACGTTGTTGTTTGGGAATGTGTACAAAACATGGACATCCAAACACCTGTGGCTACTGGAAACGAGGTGCATTTGGACAAAGGATTTTTTTGGACATTTTCCTCCCAATACCCTTGAAGGTATCCTATTGATTAAGAATGTTGCTGTTAACACACCATCCGGCCAAAACAACTTTAGAACATTCATTTCAATTAAGAGGGCTCTTGTGACTTAGAGCATGTGTTTGCTCTTTCTTTCTGCAACTCCAGTCTGCTCTGAAGTATATGCACATAAAGTTTGAGGTTCAATCCCATTCTCAGATAAATAGGATTGAAACTCCTGAAATCTATACTCTCCACCATTGTCAGACCAAAGTGCCTTGATCTTCTTGTCAAACTTGACTATCACCATTTTATAGTAATTCTTAAAAGCATCTAAAACTTCATTTTTTTATTTTAGAAAATAAACTCAATTACATCTAGTGGCATCATCAATAAATGTAACAAAGCATCGATGACTAGAAATGGAAGTAAAGAGGAGCATACCTTACATCAGAAGGAATCAAGTCAAAGAGAAACACACTTATTTTATTAAATCTAATACAAAAACATTACTTTTAATTTTTGCAAACTGACAAGTATCACAGTTCAAATGCTGAACATTATTTCTAAGATTTAAAGTAGATATACTCCTAAGACTGTGGACTAGCATATGTCCAAGAGGACGATGACTTAACAATGTTTCATTCTCCTCACTAGTAGTAGAATGCAATACACTTGATTCCTTTCTTGTTGGTTCTAGAAGATAAAGATCATTACTCTCACGGCCACCACCAATCATTTGCCCCATCTTCAGATCCTGAAATACACAGTGAGAAGGAAAAAAGGTAACAGAAAAATTAAGGTTTTTTGTCAATTCACTGACGGATATAAGGGTTAAATGAAAAAGATGGGACATGTAAAACAGAGGATAATGACAGACCGGGTGAAACATTGATAGATCCTTTCCCTAATATTGGAGTGAAAGTTCCATCAGTAATTTTTACTCTTCCAAGAGGCCTTTGTGTATAGGTATGAAACCCAGATCACATATCTGTCACGTGGTCTGTGGCACCTGAGTCAATAACCCATGCAGATGAAGGAGTGATAGAATTCAATGCACCCGGATTATGAGAGGAAGAAGAAATCATACCCACTGCTGATGTTTGGGATGAGCCTTCCAAAGCTGCTAGCCTCTGACGAAGAATGGCAAGTTCATTCTTCCAGTTTTTAGAGTCAACTTTTGTAGTAGCTTTCTTTTGATCACCATTTTTATCCAACTCAGCTGGTGTAGCAGATGTGTTTTGGTTTGTCCCAACCAGATTCCAACATGTCTCACCGGTGTGTCTATACTTCCCACAATGTGTACAGAATAGTCTATCCCGATCAATGTCACCACGACCACCACGTCCTCCACCTGTACGACCACCGCGATTTCCTCTGCGACAACGACCTCTGCCACCTCCAACTCTAGTATTAGTGCTCTGATTCTGAGTCGTAGCACTGTTGCTAGCGAGAGCAGATCGATTAGGAGCAGTAGCATCTTTTATTGTCCTTACTTTTCTTTAACTTTCTTCACTTTGCAGTAGTGCAAAAACTGTTACAATAGGAGGTAGTGGGTCCTGACTTGTAACCCGGGCACAAACTGTTTCATATTCTTGATTTACACCTCCAAGTAACTCAAATACAGGTAGATCCTCCAGTAACTAGGCTTGTTTCTTTGCACAACATGGTTCGGGACTAAGGTATAATTCCAACTCACGCCATAAAGCCCGAAACTTTGAATAATAATCACCAATAGATAAATTTCAGATAAATTTCCTTGGGTGAATGTAGCAATCTCCTTTTTTCAATTCAAGTGTATGGGAATTATTTCTTTTTTGAGCAAATGCTGCTTCTATGGATTCCCAAAGTTCCTTGGCTGTATCAGAATATTTGAAGCTTCTTGCAGTCCCCTCTTCCATAAAATTAAGGACCCAATTCATTACTAACATATTCTCAGATTCCCAATCTGAGTATTTTAGATCATCTTTTGCTGGTTCTTTGATGCTTCCATCAATATATCCAAGTTTTTTTTATCCACCAATGGCCATTCTTGCTGATTAGGCCCAATTTTTGTAATTTGTACCATTAAAAAGACTTGGGAGTGATCCTGACATTAGGATTAAGAACACCACCAGGAACTTGTTGGATATTGGAAGTGGAACTTTTACCCTGTTGTTTAGCCTCCATGACAAATCACACTTAAAAACAATAGGGATAAAAAAAAGGCTGACCTCCCAATCCGAGTAGTTATTGTGTGTATCTTCTATATGCTAACCCACACAGCAATCTCATATCCGATAATAATACTCTAATTCACTGCAGTAGAGACTAGAGACTCCAATCAGTCTTATAGATTGGATTAAAGACACTTTCAGGGACTGCCGATCACACCAAGTAGCAGTACTCACTCTGATGAGCATAGCCAGGGATGCTCGACTTGTTCATAGAGGATTGACTCATTGATTGAGGGATTTTATCACGTCCGGTGATTGATAACCCTAATCAATCATCATTACTGTTCTTCTGCTTAGCACTCAAATAGTTGCCACACACTACAGCAGCTTTAATCCATAAGTCGATAGAGTAGTCTACTCACCTGTAGCAAAAAATGACCCATCCAAACATAGGCTTGTGTTTGGCTGGGGCTAAATCCCTCCAAGTCTTCTCCAGATCTGGTCCACTAGATCCCTAAATCTGCAAGTCTTCTGTCTTCTGCAATTCTTCGATACCAAGTTGAATATGTGGATTCTTGTGAATCAAAGATTTTGTGGAGTGAAAGAAATTATGAATAAACAGAAAAAGTAAAAAAATGGAGAAGAAGAGAAAAAGGAGAGAAAGAGGAGTTGTTGACCTTGTTAGTGTTGGGCGACACATTGTTATTAATAAATCATGTTTTGAGTATTTACAAAAAAGGCCCATGTATTTACTGTTATTTATGTAAAGGTCCCTAAACTGCCCAACACTAAGAAATACGTCCTACAATTGATAATATAAGGTAGAATATTGAAACATTTGGAATTTATTTTTATGAACTATATATAAGATTGGGAATGAAGAAAAGGAGATGCCCTCACAAAACTGGAATGATTTTGGCATTTGGAAAGTCACGGTGGGCATAATTTTTTATTTATTTTTATTTGATTGAAAAAGAGGAAATCTTTCTTGGGAAAAAATTGTGGTGTTATGATCAATGGTGTTTTTTTTTTTTTTTTGCAATGGTTATTTCATTATGATCAATGATTGTGCAAACATAGATATATGCGCACTGCTTTCTGCTCACGTTATGGAACTTTTACTGCAGTTCTTTCTCGGAATCCAATCCATGATATAGGTGATTCTTTGGTGAAAGTGAAGTCAATCACAAAAGTAAGGGTTTGTTTAAAGTGATTTTATTTTTGTTTTCCTCTTTCCTGTCAACCAATGTAACTCTTGAGAATTGTAACCCTTTCAGTTATCCCTCTCAAATTGTCAAGTTCAGACCATTGGATCTTCCCTCAAATATTGTGTGGATTTGAAAGAGGTCCGACTTGCTCACAACGAGATCACGGTATATTCTACTTATGAGCTCGCTTTCTTGTAAAATTCTCTGGTAAAAAAATATAGCAATACGTATCAATAAATGATTGATTACCTGTTTGTTTCCTTGCCTTGATCTCAGGTCAAGTCACTTTATGTTTGCCAATCAGATCAACTTCTATTTTCCATTATTTCCCCTTTTTTGCCAGTTGGATTTCATGACTCTTCATTGCTATTGACAACCATTTCTTCTGCTTAACCTTTTTGTTATCCGTATCAAACTTCGTTTATGGTAGTATGACTTCCCGCTTCTAACTTTTGTTGCATTTTCTTTCAATTTTTAGCTTTTATCGAACTCCATTGGTATTTGTAAAGATTATATTTCTCTTTTAAAGGCTTGGCAGTATTCATGCCTTGGCGGCAGTTCATTTTAAAATTATTGTTTTCGATTTATGAAATTATGCAGTGACAGTAGAAAGATGAGTTCGTAGAATTTGAATGCCCCAATTTGGTCCCCACAGTCCACACTCAAAAGTGAGTTGCAGGATCCATTTTTCTTGTGGCCCATTTTTATCTCTGTAATTGTGCTTACCCTGTAAATCTTATTACCGTGAACTCAGATGCCACAAGAAATACAGGTAAGCAGGATCTTCTTGTTTGAATCTCCTGTTATAATAAAATTAGTTGGAGAGTTCTAGACCTTTTTCCCATAATGATTCCTAGCATTTTGAGACTCGAACTACCACGGATTTTACTGCAACCTAGTTATAGAGTTACACCGTTTATATCAGAGTAGGGGATGTCCAGACTCCAGACGCTTGAACTCCTGGCTTACATGTAAACTGAGTTGCATGGACTCGGTTAATTGGTTTACATTGATTCAACCAATTCCTTGGAACTCGTGGAAACAAATTGCACAATGACTGAAGTGCCATTCATTGTTGAAGAAGAGAACCATATTGTCAAGTCTATGCTCGGAAAATATATCAACAATGAAAATAAGTTTAAAAATAAAACACAAAAATGTACTTCTCCATACATTTACAGTTTGTACATGACAAGCATTTGCTTGCTTGATGATCAAGTTTCAAATGTTGAGATTACTCTAACTGACCCCACTTATTATCCATCTCTTCTCTTGAGTTCCTTTCCAATTGTCTGTGTATTTATTGAGTGTAGCTGCCATGCCTATCAACCCAATCCAAAAAAATGGAAACAATACTGGGTTTTTTCTGTTCAAAATGCAATTGATACCTCTTGGCAGAACCCATCATCTGCATTTTGCAGGTTGAGACGGTTCCTTTTAGGTTTGGATGATCTGAAAGTCCTTTGGTCTGCATCTCATCTATCCATCTATCCAAATGGGTCCTAAGAAAATCTCAATTGCTGATATTACCCTTGACTTATTTGTTAGAAGGGATTTTATAAGGACCTGTAAGAAATTTGATATGTATCACACTCATGAAGTATATTGTATAAATAAATGACTAATTTTCATGTATTTGTTCCTGAATGCTTACCATTGACATGGTGTTTAAATTAGTAATTCAGATGCTGAATGACGAAGCATTCTTCTCAAAATGATGTAGCATTCATCTTTTTCACCTTCTAGATGCTTCCAGCTGAGCTGGCTCAGAATGTTAAGATCCAAATCCTAGATCTCGGAGACAACTTGATTAGGAACTGGTCAGATTTGCAGGTCAGCTATCTGTCCATGATCTCTGACATCATGCACCACACAAATGTATTGTTTTGCATGCTGCATGTTTCTACACCCATGATATGATGGGCAGTCCCTTATAAATTTTTTTGATTGATCTTAATTCCTTATAATTAGAAATGCTTAAAGTTGTCATAAGCAAACAGCTGATCAGTCTGTGTCATATGATAGGTTCTTTCCTCCTTACAGCAGCTGAAAAACCTGAATTTACAAGGAAACTCTATTGCTGAAAAGGCTAAATTGCCTATAAAGGTAGTAAAATGCTCTTTCTTGGCTGTCTTATTTGTTTTAGTCTGGCTCTCATCACTAATTTCTTCTTTTGGAAAAAAAAAAATTACTGCAGGTGAAAAAATTACTACCCAACTTGCAAATATTCAATGCCAAGCCTATAGAAAGAGACAACATAAGAGAAAACTCCAAGAAGAAAAATCCTTGTCACAGCAAGGAGGACCCTCATCTTGATGGTGCTGCTGATCATGAAGCTGTCAGGGAAGTGAAGAGAAAAAAGCCTGATCCAAGCTTGGTCTCTAAGAAAAATATTACTAGTCCAAGCGAAGATGAGAATTCTCATATTGCTAGTGACCTCAAAGCGGGAAAGAAAGTTAAAAGAAAAAAGCCAAAGATCTTAGACGATGGTAAACCCGAAGGGATTGATGGTGGAGAAGCTCCATTCATGGAACTTGTTCATTCTGCTAGCACTGGAGATCCTACTGATGGCGGTGGGAAGAAGAGAGATGTTGATGCTATTCAAGATGTAAAGTCACTCAGTGGAGTGGTTTCAGTCTCCTCTAATAAGAAGAAAACAAAGAGTGAAAAGGGGACGGGCCGTAGGGCATTTGATTTCTTGTTGCCACCTGCAGAAATTGGAATGGGTGGGCCATCAACATGGAATGATTAAATGTGAAAGGGAATTTAAAGCATGTTAATCGTTGTGTTCGACACAAACTCTTGCACTTGTTGTACCTGACCTGCTTCTTTTGCCTCTGCCGTGATCCATCACACGTTGTTCCATTCAGTTGGGAGTTTCTCTTTTGCTTTACAAGCTCTGTGGTGGCACGTTAATCAGCATTGGCTATGAGTTTTGCTTAAAGATATATGTAATGTTCAATCAAGCATTTGCTCTCACCCATTGATGTGATCCAATTTGTTCATTTGTGCCCCGTTTGTAATACTCTCCAATGGACAAGCCTATCTGTCTAATTGCTCCTCCCTTCAAAAGTTTGAAACATGACAGATTGTCCATTCTTATTGCAGGGCTAAAATATCTGATAAAGGATGTATTAAACAAGGTGCAGTCTGGTGTGGGCTGCTAAATCAATGTCCCCCACTCATCCTGTACTGCTGCTGGGTCGAACATGAAAAATGATGTTACCGTTTGACCGAGCTTCAGATTAGTACTCCCTTTGCTGATCATCTATGAAACCAATAGTTTGATTGCAGCATGTATGGAGGTACCACAGCCCTCAGGCAAAGAAAGGTGCCTGCCCAGGTTCAAACCCAGGATAGGCGGGTAAGAACTCATATCTCTTACCCACAGTTCTTAATTTTTGAACAGTTTTGTGCGCATTTATAAGTTCATTATTTATGTGGGCAATTTAAGAATGGTGATGTTCAAATGTATCACTAGAATTATAAAGAGCAGATACAATTAAAAAGAAACAAAATGGTTTGATAGTGGTTTGTGCATGGTGTCAGGGCCCAATGGTGGGTGGATTGAGCCCACAATCATTCTTCCATATGGGCGCACATAGATTGTTATCAAACAAGGTATCTTAATAGGCCCAAATACTGATATAAAAGTGACCCAACATAAAATAATTTTACAGGTGCATCTTATCATGGTCCCAACATTCGAGTGGTGAGGCCTATATGTTATCTTCAATAGAATGTTGTTCATGTGATCTCTAAACAGCGTGTATTCTGGTCTATATTCACTGTGTGGATCAAATGTTACCACAGGAGCACTTGTGCAGAAGAAAATGTTCCCTGGATAATTTAACAGGACTGAAAATCACCTTAATAATCACCTTACATGATAATAATCTTTTGGTCCCTCCTAATGCCAGTTGGCTAACATCCAACTGGGCCCCACGGATGGGGTTGTGAAACTTACATCAGGCCAAGTTCATACCCGTCGGTTAGGGATGCCATGGAGCCAGCCCTTGGAGGACTGAAAAGGATAAAAAAAAAAAAACAAATTCTGTTTGATATGGATCCCTTCTTTAGACCAGATTGATAGCCGTGCATGGGACTACATTTAAGTCCGATAGAGAATAGTGTCTGGTCCAATCCAGAGATTGGAAAGCAATCAATTATGCTTAAGGGTATGCACAGATCATCCTAACTTCTTGATCTATGACCCTTATGTTTAATAATCCCAAAATACATCACTTATTTTGGATTAGTGTGAATTAGCTTGATAACAGAGAAGAACATGGAATAAGAGGTCATCAGATGTGGCTATAACTTATGTGGCTATGACTTTTAATTGATCATCAATTTTTGGAGTTCTATACCATTGGAAAGGTCTTTAAACTACAGATTAATACGGCGAAAGGATCCAGGTAATCATTAAATAAGATGGAAAATTACACAGAGGAGAACATGGAATAAGAGGTCATCAGAAGTTTGAAAGGTAGTAATTATTAGACTTAATGGGACTGACTTTTTGTTACGAGAAGGAAATATTGAATTTCTGACCGCGTTAAGCTGTTGTAGCTGTGGACCCTTGTTTCACATTTTTTTTTTTATCATTATAAATTTTCTTCTAAGTTGTTCTTAATCATTTAAAATGGATATTATTGGGGTCATCAATAAATGTGAGTATATGACACCCTTTGATCTGATGTAAAGAACCCAAAATCAATAGCCTGATTGCTATTGATCTGATGTAAAGCAGAAGTATATGGGCTCAAGACATTATTAGCAGGTTAAAGTAAAGTAAAACTCGACCCGACCCGACCTGACCCGATGCGACCCGTTGCCATTTGCATCTCTTTCCATTTGATTTCTTCTTCTCCTTCTTACATTCTTCTCCGTTAATATCTATCCAATACAAAGCATCTGTAGGTGAAATGGAGATCATATGGCTTTCTTTTACTGAAATGGATGGGTAGGCTTCTTTTATAGAACATTACATGAAAGCTTCAATTCTCATGTATAGGAGAGTTTCTTGTATTGGTTACTCTTCTAGATTCTTTTCTGCCAACTTTACTGCTGAATCTGAGACACCCAAGTCAGGTAATGTTACTTGGGTCAGTGCCAACACCTTTGGAGCATTGGATTTGAAGCATCTCTTGCAGAGATGCGCAGAGGATAAGTTGGTTATGGAAGGGAAGAGCTTCCATGCGCTTGTGGTTCAATTGGGTTTACATGTGGACAGATTGATTTCAAACATTCTCATCAATATGTATTCTAAATGTGGGGTCGTTGAATCCGCACGCCTGGTGTTTGAAGAAATGCCTGTGAGAAGTGTAGTCTCGTGGAATACTCTGATTGGTGCGTATACGTCGCGAGGAGAAGAGCAGGAGGGCTTGAGGCTTCTTGTGCGCATGCACGGAGAAGGGGTTATGATGAGTGAATTCACTGTTTCTAGTGTTTTATGTGCTTGCGCTGCGAAGTCAGCTGTTGGTGAGAGCAAACAATTGCATGCTTTTGCGCTGAAAACTGCATTAGATTCAAATGTTTATGTGGGCACTGCACTGCTTGATGTCTATGCGAAATGCAGCTCTATTCATGATGCTTGCCGGGTTTTTGACATGATGTCCGAAAGAAGTGCAGTTACATGGAGTTCAATGGTGGCGGGGTATGTGCAAAATGATCTTTATGAGGAGGCTTTAGTTCTGTTTCACAGCACTCAAAAAATGGGATTGCAGCGTACGCAGTTCACACTTTCAGCTGCTCTCAGTGCTTGTGCGAGTCTATCGGCTACGATTGAAGGCACTCAGGTGCATGGCATGTTGGTGAAAACGGGTTTCAACTCGAATCAGTTTGTGGCTACTTCACTTGTGGACATGTATGCAAAGTGCGGGAGTATAGAAGAAGCTTATGTTGTATTTTTTAGTGCAGAAGAGAAGACTATTGTCTTGTGGAATGCAATGATTGGCGGATTTGCAAAACATGCCCGTTCTGCTGAAGTCATGTTGCTGTTCGAGAAAATGCAGCATGTAGGTTTATGCCCGAACGAAGTGACATACATTTCTGTTTTAGCTGCCTGTAGTCATGCAGGTTTGGTAGAGACAGGAAGATGTTATTTTGCTCGGATGCTAGATGATTGGAATGTAGAACCCAATGTTCACCACTATTCTTGTATGGTTGATCTTCTCGGTCGTGCAGGATTGATTCAAGAGGCTTGGGAACTGATTGAGGAAATGCCGTTTGAGGCAACAGCTTCTATGTGGGGGTCATTGTTGGGTTCCTGTAGGATCCATGGAAATCTTGAATTGGCAGAACTTGCAGCGGAGCATCTATTCAAGATGGAACCAAACAATGCAGGAAACCATGTTTTACTTTCTAATGTATATGCAGCAGACAAAAGATGGGATGAAGTTATGAAAGCGAGGAGGCTTTTAAAAGACAGTGGGGCAAAGAAGGAGATGGGGAAGAGTTGGATTGAAGTGAGGGATCGAGTCCACACTTTTGTTGTCGGGGAAGGAAACCATCCAAATATTGATGAGATATATGAAAAACTGGATGAGTTGGAGAAAGAGATGAAGAAGTTGGATTATCAAGCAAAGATCGAGTATGATTTGCATGATGTGGGGACAATCCAGAAAGAGGAGCTGTTGCGTCTCCACAGTGAGAAGCTGGCAGTTGCTTTTGGTCTCATTACCATACCTTTGGGTGCACCAATCAAGATCAAGAAGAATCTTCGCATCTGTGGGGATTGCCACTCAGTTATGAAGTTTGTGTCGAGGATCACAGGCCGGCTCATCATCGTCAGAGATACGAGCCGGTTTCACCATTTCAAGGATGGATGGTGTTCCTGTGGTGATTTTTGGTGATGGAAAAGCAGAGGATATACATGAGGTTCTGTCGAGACACTTTTTTATTTTCTTTGTTTAACCATTAAAGATAAAGGAGAGGACTGAGGACAATACTCTACGCTGCTCATTTTCTATGCTATTATCTTCTATCCATGGGATTAGCCGCTGGCTAATAATTTCCTTATCGAATGATCGTGGGATTCAGGATTGTCTCCTCTAAATGGGTGCTTGCACTAATGGTCCACTTATAACTTGGTCAAAATTACAGTATAAGGATCATCTGATGGTAATAATATCAATCCATAAAGGGCTCTTCATTTGATCTGTTTGGATCCCCATATTAAGGTTATCTACTCATCAATTAGGAAGAGGTTCAAAAGGTGGCGGCTGAGGGGGGTCTTGGGAATGGGATTATCAGGGAGAAGAATGCGTGTCTTCTAGCAAATGGAAATGAAGGTGTCAGGAAGAAGAGCTCCCTGACATGATTCCCATTGGAGGGAGGCAATAAAAACAATATACTGGAAGCACTTTATAGGGAGGAAAATTGGTGTTGGGATCTAAGGAAGGTGCAAAGAGGAAAAAGGTTCATGGGTAAGGAAAGATATCCTGATAGAGTGATACTGAATGAAGATAGTAAGGTGGCAATAGTTTTTGAAGAATAGATCTGTTGAAAGTGTTAGGTTCTGGGAGGAGACATGGTTGGCGGATAGTCCTTTTTTGGAGTTAAAATTTATGTGACTGTATTTCATATCAAAACAGAAGGAATCATTAGTTATAGATACTTTTAAGCACTTGGAGGGAAAATTGTGTGAAATAATACCTCTGGAAGGGATTTGATGGATTTCTAGATGAGACTTAGAAGTCTATCTAGCTAATGAGATGGATATAAAACTTGATCACCACCATCATCCATGTATTTCTCTTGCAAATCCCTCGTCCAAACATGGTCTCATTTCCTTCTTCCTATGTTTATTTAGGCAGCATGGGTGTAGTAGTGCTCCCCTTAAAGTGAAAGCTTCTGCTTGTTTGCAGTTTAAAATAGAATTCTAGCTATTGATCAATTGAAGTGTAGGAATTTTCCCTTGTCCTACATATTTCTGTTCTTTGGCGAATGAGGCATTGATGGCATTTATTTAAGTTGTTCTCTATTTCTCTTTCTTGGGTCTTTCTGGCTTCTTTTTCATCTCTTTTGGAGGGTTGGTATGCTGGGCCATTTTCAAGTTCTGAGGATGATTCTAACAATTTCTTGGGGAATTGGGAAGGAGAAAAAGAAGTGAATCTTCAGAAGTAAGTGGTTCATAATCATAGAATTAGCAAATACAATAAACACTTGGCTTTTTTATTGGGACAAGTTGACCTAGAGGTTCAGTAATCGGAGTTGCAAAGGGAGTGGTTTCTGACCGTTAGTTTGAACCCATACAAGGTGCACTTATTGAACCTTTGGTGTCCACCATCTGCAGGTTATGGATGGGTTCTCTATTGGGAATCCAGGCATATTAGAAGTGCAGGTCACAATTAAAGATGATAAGGGAGGTATTCTCATGACCTATTCAGGCCCTATTGATATTCTAGAGTAGAATAGAGCTTAAAATATTAGCGGTGTGGGAAGACTTAAGCTGTTCATGGACGGGCCAGGTAATTGTCAAAAGGAAAGGGGACTATTTGATGCTATCATTTAGGGTCTGGAGAATCAAAACCACTGTGGAGGTTTGCTTTCGTTTGTAAGGAGATTAGATCCATGTTAGCCTCAATGGAATTTTGCTTCCAAAGTGTTCCAAGGGAAGTCAACAAGGAGGCTGATTTGCTGGCCTAGACACGGATCACATGGCATGAGCTTGTTATCGGCCCGTCTTTCAACTTGTAGTTTCTCACTCCATCTTGTTGGGGTCTCTTTGTAATTTCATTTTTGTCCATATCATTGTTTTATTCAATAAAATTTTGAGTTTATAAAATAAAGGAAGAAAAAGAACATTGCAGGGCTGGCCAAATTGTTTGTGTAAATGTATATTTCACCAGTGAGAACAAGGATGGTCTAAGGTTGGATCCATCCTTCCGAGGAAGGTGGAACAAGGATGGAGGGTTTATTGGGGGGGAAAAAAAAACGTGAGACCCGCTGGCCATACTGAACACCCTTGTGGAAGTTGGTAGGATTTGTATACAAATGTTTATATACTGATCAATTCTTCTTCAGGCACTTAGGACTTATCTAGCCAGAGCACTGAGAGATGGAGGACCAGCCCGACTGCTTACCTTTGTTGAGCAGAGTGTATATAGCTTCCTAGTCTTCATATTAAATCTTTGCCTACTGGTATTATATTTGAGATCAAAGGTCTCTTCTCAATGGCTGACAGGTTCCCCTTTTTCTATTTAGGCTGGGGCATTTTCATCTATTTTTGTTGGTTGGGGGCTGTTCTCCTTTATGGTTCAGGACTTGGGTGTGGGTGTTGTGTGTTGCTCATGCCTGCTTTTTTGGCAGCCGTGTTCTATTTTATTGCTAATTTTGTCCATTACATATTCTTTTTGCCTTGTATATGTTTGTCTTTTGTGTTCGTTGGTAATAATAGTTAGCTTAGCTTCCTAAAGCAGCAATTTTGTGGTCCTTTGATTTGTTGGGATGTTCAGTTGGAAATATACTCTCTAGTGCATGATTCTACCTTCTCTAAGGCAATGATTATATATTCACCTGCCGTTTTGACTCTGTTAGTGGCATTGGCGGACGTACATACAATGGGTTGGGGGCTGAAGCCCCCTCTAAATTGGGAAAAAGCCCATAGGGCCCTTAAGCCCAGCCCCCACTTAAAAATACCCCAAGTCCCCAGTCCCCCCACGTTCCCTTCCCTTTCCACTTTAACCTAAACAGTAAACCCCTGGCTAGTGGCTACCGACATCGGCATGAAGCCATCCCTCACTCCGGCAGGCGGCAGGGCAGGTACTCATATCTATCTTACTCTCTCTCTCTCATTGGGTAAAAGAAGACAATGAAAAGATGTTTGTTCTCTTGAAAAACAATGTTTGTTTTTCCTTGGAGCATGTTGGTTTGTGATTCCTTGATCCAAACAGGCATGCCATTGGAACTCTCCAAACTAGTGGAGTGATGCTACCTGTGGTGGTCAGCACATACTAGGACAAAAGGGTATCACCTTTTCCCACTTCAAGTTTTTATACTTTCATTTTTGTTTCCATTATTCCATATGTTAATAAAACCTCATGTGGCTTTAAATGGTGATTATGACGTTGTTATATTTTGATGAAGATGATGATGTGGAATGGGCCCAATGGCAATGGGCTTGATTTTTTATGTGAGTTTGTTCCTAATTCCTATCAAGAAAAAAGTGGCTATTGAATTTTGCTTTCAAAGTGGTTTTTGCGGTTGAGAACCTTTTTTAAAATTAAAACATCTGTTTTGGAGAGACCCCGGCCCGAATATTCTCTTTGCTGATATATGAAGGTTCTGACTTTGGCTAACATGTAAAGGTTTGTAAATGCAAGACATTTTCTCTTTTGCGAAAGTTAAAGTTAAGAAATAGCAATTGGCCTTTTCAAGGGACTATCTTAAGCCCCCTGTAAGTCAAAATCCTGGGTCCGCCACTGGTTAGTGGTGTTATGTGTTTCTTAATGGTGTGGACCTCAAGCTTTGTTTCCAGGTGTGGAATATAATATTTGGATTCTGTGATCTGTACCACAGCCAATGGGATAAGACATGAGCAAATAAACAATAGGCCCACACTCGAGCAGCGGCCCGCACTTGGACAACATTGAGTATCACTTGGAAAGTGGTTACATGTGCTCAAGTCAAATGTTGGGAGGAAAAAAAACATTCCATAAGCTTATATTTTGATTGTGGTTGCTTTGTTAAAGATCATGCTATTTCAGTAATCTGATATGGGATTTCTTGGGAGATCATTTTCATGGACGTATGTTCGTCATTAAAGAAAATGGCGCAGAAAGAAGATATTCATTTCCATGACAGAAGAACATTCTTGGAACATGTCTGGGTGTGATCTAGAGGCAGGAGCTGTTCTTAAATTGAGCTGACGGTCTCTGTAGGTCTAGATTTTTGTTTCCTTTGCTAATTTAAGCTTTAAATATGCAGAACAAAAGTGTGTTGTTTTGAAAATTTGTTAGTTCTCAGATTTATAAACTTTTCGGAATATTTTTTTCCTTCTAAGTTTTTTAATTTTTTCCTGTGCTGTGACAATGATATGCATGTTTATTTGGATAGTAGTTTTCATCAATGCTCAGGTATTATCTTTGATAACCCTTGATTTGTTCATAACCAAATTAATTTATAAATTTTCAGTGAATGCAATGCAACTGACTCACCAAAAGGATCCATCAGTTCAGTCGAGGGATTTTTTAAGATCATACTTTTCTTTTGCTACTCTTGTACACTCAGAAAGGGGATAATCAGGTCCTGAGCCTTCGGGATATGCATGGCGCCCTTTGGCACCCATCCCCTGACATGTGTTTGCCATGGTTTGGTGTTGAAGGCTCTTGCTTTGATAAACCAAGCTGCAGATGGAGGATGCCCCAAAAATTATATCAGGTTGTAGGGTCCTAGGCTCCTAGCCCTTGTTTGGTGGTGCAAAAATAGACAATTAATCCAAAATCTGTTCCAAAAAAGTCTAAAGATTGGATAGAAAGAGTCTTTTATTCTGGAAATATTCTGGGTTGTATCATGAGGTTGGGGCACATCAGATCAAAAGATTGGGATCACTGAACCTTGCACCCACTTGTGCACCAATGGATTTGATACAAATCTTGAAGCTCAGGAGCCATGACCCTAGGGATTCCTCTTTGCAATGTTTTTTTTTTTTTTTTTGGGAATTAGGACTTACCATCAGTTATTTTGGCCCATAGACTTGGCAAGAACTTCCAACCCCTGATCTCAATGTTACACTCTTGAAAGCTCATATTTCTCATTGGGGATCATGCACATCATTAAAAGTTGCTCATTTCCCCATCCCTTTCTTTTGGCAGGTACAAGGGATTTGTAAGGCCACAATCATGAAAGCAAAGAAGCCCAAAAAAAGAAAAAGCAAGAAAAAAGAGGTCAAGAAAACAGTACTTGGCCAAAAAGGGATGCGCACACTAAGGTATGAAAAATGAAACAGTAGGTTTGATGGGAAAAGGATATTCTATGGAGTGGAATTATATGAGATCCTTCACCAGAGGATATGGGCCTTGTTGAATGTGTTATATGTGAGGCTATGTTTCTATGGTCCAGAGTGTTGATGTGAAGGCACCCACCATAGATATAACATGCCTGAATAATTTAGATAAAAGATCATACCCTTTCAATGTGTGGTTTTTAATCTCTTGAAACCTGACAAATGGTTAATATTGTACTTATTGAGAAGTGGGCTCCACGCAAGGGGGAATATTGAAAAGTATTTCCGCTGCCTCTACTAACGCCTTAAGGTTTTGGTAGTAATGGTTAGCTAAAGTAGTGATTTTTTTTTCTCTGATATCAGAGCTTCTCTTCCGCTGCAACATATAATTTCCTGCAACAGTTCTGTGATTTCATCTGTTGGTCATCTTATCCTTCTTGCATCCCCCCTTCCACTTCTTACACAATCTTCTAATGGCTCCCTCTGCCTCTGCTTCTGCTTCTCCTAAATACCCTTACCCCTCCACTCTTAATGTTGGCAACTTTGTCTCCATTAAGTTATCTCACACAAACTTCTTGCTATGGAAAACTCAAATCATGGGCCTCATTGAAAGTCAAGATATGGTTGGCTTTATTAATGGTGCTTATCCCATTCCACAATCCCCACCGCCTGATGTTGCGGCTGGCAAGGAATCTGCTGACCACCAAGACTTCACTGCTTGGAGACGTTCTGATAGATTGCTTCGTGGTTGGATTACTGGGACACTGTCTGAAGAAGTGTTGGGCCTTGTGGTTGGATTGGACTCCTCTACAGAAGTGTAAGAAGTACTTTTCAATATTCCTCTTTGGGTGGAGCCCACTTCTCAATAGTACTATCAGGAAGGTGCTTGGGGTATGATGTATCTATAGTGGGCCAACCAGATCGGCAATCTGGGTTATTGAAAATTTGAAATTATCCATGAATACAGCTAGAGAGGTGGGAGGGAAGATTTCTGCATTCTTGAGTGGATCTAGCTTCACACTGTTCATGACATGATTCTGTCTACAGTCAATCAGGTGTGATAATGGACCGTTAGCCGGTTTCAGAGTTAAAGGTAAGGGCTGGGCCCATGGATCTGTTGTGGCAGTCAATGGCTGTCCTTCCACCCTTAATTCTTTGTGGCCAGGTTTTTGCTCAAATTTCATGATTTGACCTTGTTACCCCAATTGTATACTTTGTTGTCTGACTCCCTGGCCTACCACATCCATCTCCTCAACTATGTTACAATGTCTGTGGAACTGTTGTGCATTGGAGGTCATTTTCAGTCTATGCAAATGATTTGTCTTCTTTCATCACATCTCCACCAAGAATGTGCAAGTGTTCTTGACTTGTCCATTCAATGAGTTCCACCAGTTGATGATTTGGGATGTCCATTTAAAACCCCAACAATAAATATCAGAAGCAATCTTACATTTGATATGCAAAGTTCCATTGATCAGATGGTTGATCATATCTAGTTGGTTCAAAACTTGAGCCATTGTCCATGGTTTCATGCATCGATATGAAAGGTCTGGATAATAAACTGCACTGCAAGTAGCATTAACACTAGATTAGAATAGAATTTATTTACATGGATATCGTAGGTTATGTCGTTCTCTTGTCTCTGTCCAATTTGATCATTTAAACACCTGAGAAACGCACTCTTAACAGTATCCAAAAATTTCCCTGTAGAGTATCAAATGTAAGCCACTATATTTTGTTAAATATAGAAAAACTCTGTGGTATAGCTTTGTTTTGTTGATGAAAGTGTGATGTGGCTATTGAGTGCATATCTAATCGGCTTCATTGCATGAAGAGGGAGCCGAGGAAAGATTCTGATTACGGGTGTGGCAAAGAATCAGATTTTTAGCATCAATAGGTATAAACAGTTCTTAAAATATTTATAGATACGCTGGCGACAGAGACAAAAGTATTGATACTATTCTGGAGAACTTAAACATATGTTTTTTGAAAATCAAATGAGGCATTCAACATATGTTTTTAGCTGAAGACCCAGTCACCCAGAAGGTCTGGCTATTCTGGAGCAAAACAGGTCCCTCATGTGGGTCCACCTGGATACCATTTTAACCCTAGATTTATGTCTCCCAAGTCACAATGAAATCCAGATTCTCTTGTTTTTGGCATGAATAATTTAAGGTGGGTGCAAAGTTAAGACTGTCATGTTGGGTTTGGTTCCAAAGTCACAGTGGGCGGGTTTGTATGGGTTGTAACAGCTTCGATCAGTTTTCTTGAAAAACCAATATGTATTTGATTGATACAATATGCATGGGCCATATGTAAAGCCATGGTATGGTATATTGGTATCCCACATTATAAGAAAAACAGATGGAGAGATGAGCAACGTTTAATAACAGTCATTCATAAGGATGGCAATTCCCGACCTCGCCCAAACTGACATGGTGATTCCAGGGTTGGCTGGCATTTCCAACCAAATCAATATATGGGTTGGGTCTATAGACTATACATGCTATTCAACTCATCCCGCCAACCCAAAAACAACCCAATCTAACTTGATTTTTCTTTATTTTTGATTTGCCAATCCAATCTGACCTGAACTCAAAATTCAGGGTTTAGCATTTCCATCATGACTTATATATGGGTCAGCTCTGAGTTGGGGCAGGTGGAAGTCACCTTAAGACTCAACCCAAACTGATTTCACCCCTAGAAAGAATTTTAAAATGTGGCACATCTGCTATACACAGTGTCACGTCCCCCAAACCCGATTAGAAAATAAACCGGATCCGGGGAGTGAAATTTTGGGCCAATTAAAATTTTTTGCCCAAGGATCGTAAGTCCGCTGTGAGGATAATGTATTTCAACATCAAAACATAAAACAATAGCGGAATTCATACATTGATATCAACAATGGATAATAAATCTCAATTAAATTTAAAGTTGCAAGTAACAATTAAAGCTAAAGTGGAAGTTAATTTAATTACTATGGTCATCCCATAAACTAAGGCCATAAAACAACATAGAGTCAATGAAAGAAAGTTCAACGAAGAAATAACAATGAATTAATTAAAATCTAATATTTGTCCCAAAGTGAGTCTCTCATGCGCCTGGTATTGATGACGCTACTCTACGTCATCGGCACTCCACTCTCGTGCGTCCTCTGCTGGTTGGAGATCCTCTGGGATCTCCCCACCGGCCTACTCCTCGTAGTAGTACTCACCTGAGGAGTTTGCACACCAAGGAACAGAGTCAACGACATGTTGAGCAATAGATAAGCAAGATATAATTAAAATATAACATGCATCAAATATAAGAGTAATGACAAGTACAAGATCGTAGGAATACAAGGAACAATACTAGGCATGTAGCATGAGTAAATAACCATTAGAATCATAAATAAAAATCCTAACAATACTAACAATAACCACTACCAATGTAATGTAATGCAATGCACAAGAGGGAGACTCCGTGGATGTCCAAGCCACCTCACGGGGTACCAGTAACAATCATGTCCGAACTACTGATACCAAAGTCCGGCTCCAGGGGAATCCAAGCTCCCTGTCCTGGGAATAGTAGCACGGTCCAAGCCCGCTCCCAACTATTCAATGCCATGGACGTCGTACAAAGCCGACTGCCCACCCCGATGTCCGAGTAACCGGCCCATCAATAAACCCCAAACTGCAGCTGGCCATGATATGCAAATAATAATAATAATAATAAAGTGGTGTTGACACGAAAATAGACCAAGACAAGCAAGTCTGGCTAGCTCAATATACAAGACATATTCATAAGGATTATCTCCTTCAAGTCAATACAAGACAAACTCAATCACGTGATAATCCCTTCAGTCTAGCCAGTCATGTTTATCAATTACATAACACGGGGTCCTAAGGTACACTCTAAGTCAGGTCCAAGTGCTAATTTTACAAGGGATTATGATTCATAATTAATTAGGTGTTTTATGCCAAAAGAGTGTATAAGGATACAAAATCAACGGATACAATTAACAAATCAAGGAGAGATTACAATCCAATCCTAGGCAAGTGTTGTCATCCATGTACCATATGTGTTTTAACGGAGTGCATGGGGAATTCGAATAATCAATGCTTATAAAGAATTTCCTTGGTGTACAATCATGTTGAGCATCGATTGATTCAATTCCATACGCATTCGGTTAACCATACACAATACACGAATACCTAGACAACTCATCGAAGCACACCAAGCCACGTGCTACGATTTCAAAACTCTATTAATGGTCACGTGAGAGTGGTTTCAAGGTTTCCAATGTCTAAGACCCAAACCTAGGCTAACAATCTCGTTACTAACAAGAAAGTGGTCTAATAATTAATCTCCTTAACTACCTCCCTACTTGATCCCCAATCATCGCGAGACATGTATCATTGGATTCTACGCTCAAAGAGCTTTCCAACGGTATATGGCTCGTGAAATTCCAACGTATGGATTAAAAGTTACGACTCATAGAAGTTGCCCCTTTATATATATATATATATATATATATATATATATATATATAAAGCGCGACGGACCAACACGGTCCGATTCATCGGATTGATAAACCAACAGTACTCATATATGCATGTCAGTCGGTACTCAGTAAGCACATTCAACGTTTCTGTGTTTATTTTTTTTATTGTTATTTTTTTTTTCCTTACTCATCCTATGTGCTGGTGAACGTTTCATTGAACGTCCGGCGGCCACTGAACGTTCCATTGAAAGTCCAGAGTCCTTTTTTTTTTCTTTTCTTTTCTGTCAAATATAGAACCCCATTTTTTTTGTGGTCTTTCATTCAATCCATTTCAAAAATTCACCTACATAAAACTGAGTCACCGTGCTTCTCCAATAATCCATTTCATCCATCATCATTCCCACTTACAGTAATTAACACTAAAATTAACAATTAAATTAAATAAATCCAAATTAATAATAGAACATGCTTGGGAATTAGGGAAAAACTAACAAGAAAACACATTCAATCAATAAAAGACATACATACATGCTTAATTATAAAATGCAGATCTACTTGCCTCAACCAAGAAGAAGATTGGAATTGGGGAAATCTGAAGAGAAGCCCTACCACTGCAGAAACCTCAATCTACCCCGACCAAACGCAATCTAACACGCAAAGGAGAAAAAAAGAGAGAAAAAGATTAAGATCTAATCTAAATCTAAACCAAAGAGAATTGATTGAAAAGATGAAAGAGAGGAAAATCTTACCAAACTGACGTCAATGGAAAGAGGAGATCGCGAGGAAGAAGGTGAGCGGCTCGGATCGCGGAAGTGATCCTTCAGGGAAGGAGTTCTGGAGCTTTAGAAGAATGAGGAAGAAGAAAGGTTGCTGTGGCTTCGTTCGTTGCAGAGAATGATTAAGGGATTAGGGCTAATCCCTGATTAAGAAGAGATGGAAGGGAAGAAGACTAATTTACCCTTAAGTGGGTCCGGTGAAAGAATAAATTATTAGAAGGGTTTCTGGTCGTCGGATCACAACGAGCCAGAAGACAAAATTGATCAACACGACGAGACCTTTCCAACGAACCCAAAATCACGGTGATAGGAATTTTTCGGAAAAACACTCAATTTTTTTCCTAATTTGCAAACTACCCCTACTAGGGTCAAACGAACTCAGAATCGCACGAAACTCCGCAGGCACTATTCTAACACTAAAAGAAACTCGCTGACGGTCTAAACCCACTTAAATATCTAATAAAATAATAATTATAATAATATCAAAATAAATGTGTCAACAGGCCGGTAATTGGGCCCACTGACCCAGTAAGGTCGCAGACCTTACACACAGTGGGTCACAGTTCCCTTCGGGTGAATAATCTCATCTGCTATGCTAGGGGTAAAATAGAGATTATTATAGACTGATTTCAAAAATATAACGTTATCATTTTCATCAACAAGAACAAAGTCTTATTCTATCAGTCTGCAGTTCAGTTGACAAGCAAGGTCCCATTTGAGTTCTTAGATTTGAAATTGTTGATAACAATCTCCAGGATCAAGATTTCAATCCATTAAGAAATTGTATCCCAAACAGACAGAACATAGGTTGTTTGAAATTGCAATTGCGACCCATACCAAACCAATCTATAATCAATATCTTTGCAATCTTCAATGTAAATCTTAAACCTTAATTTCTAAATCCTAGCCGGACATCAATAAAATAAACCCGAAAGAGTGGTGTACGAATGCTGCTGCTGTTGCTTGTGTCAACCCCACAGCATTTGCCAAAACTTGCAAATTGCAATGGCATTTTGATTTTCGAGTTCAGCAGTTTCATTATTATTATTGTGAACGTATGGAAAGGTATGGAAATCTTCATTCCAGAATCTCAACAGTAGCCATAACGGAAGGATGACGTCATCTCTGCTGCTGGTGGCCCCACACCCTGCCCTCCCTTGAAAGACGCGGTTGCAGGCAAGACACGACCGTACCGTGGAATTCTGCAGAGCCACGAAGGAAAAGTAAATGAAAAGCTCTGCCGCAAAATCTGGGATTTCATTTTCCTGGGAAATTCTAACATGACGTGACGTGGGAATTCCTAAGATATTTACATACATGCTGGGATTATTTGTTTTTGACTGGAATTATCAATAAGATACCATTGAAATGGATTTTATGAAATAAAAGGATAAAAAATTAAACGGAGTTTCTCAAGAATGTGAAAGATCTTCCTATTGCCGGAGGTTAAGGGTTTGAAATTACACTACCACAATAGGGCCACATGAGAATTTTACCTGGCTTTCTCTCCCGAGCTTGTAGGGATTATTCTGGTCCAAAGGGCTAGAACACCCTGCATTATAAACCAAATCAAACCAAACCAAGCCTTTTCCCACTAGGTGGGGTCTGGCTATATAGATTTGACGACGACAATCAAATCTGTTTAGGCCATGTCCTCCGTTAGATCCATGTAGGTAAGGTCATGTATAAAAAAAAAAAAACCTTTCTTATAGCACCGTAAGAACCAAAATCAATGGATGATTAGATTCTATACTAAATTAGTATTTTCCAGGGCCCTTTTGTTTTAACAGAGGAATTCATTGTTAAATGGGCTCTATCTTTGAAATTATTAAAAAGGTGAAGGATAAAAGTTGACAACATAGATGGAACATCGAATTTCCTGGGACTTGAAATACTAGTGGTGTGATGGCTGGGTAGTGGGTACTCATTTCCCATCTTCTCTTTTTTTACTTTTCATTAAAGGTGATTATTTAATGTTTATTTTTGTATATTCACATTGGTTCTTCATTTTTTTTACTATTTATATCATGAATTCTTATTTATTCTAATGCAAAAAAACCGACCCTAAATTTCATAATTTTAAATGATCTTTTAATATTAGCAGTTATTGGAAATAGAAATCTTTAGCAAATTTTTGCTATCAATTTGATCCTGTGCCAGCAGCCTCTATTGAAGTTTTAGACATTGAATTTTGTCATTCCCTACATTCCATCCTACGGTTTGTCACTACTAATCCAATACAAATCTAAGTGAACCCCACTAATTATGTAGCCTAGATCAATCAAGGCGGGATCAACATTTTGTATTCTGATGCATAGGAGTCGTTTCCAATCCAGCCATTGATAGTTGGTAACAATACAACTGTACAAGCACTACCCATCAGACTGAAGTATTTGTGTAAATCGAACAGTTTGACATTTTCACACAGATGAATTAGGTCTCCATCGACACAATCAAAAGTGGGGCCCACCAGCCTAGTAGGTATGGATTCTCCCCATGCATCAACCAGGTGATCTAGAAAAGACCATTTGTTTGCGAGATGTTCATTCATTTTGATCAAATCAAATGGGTCTATATCTATAAACCGAGTGGTGGCATAGTTGGCCAAAGTCTTTGTGTCTCAAGAAGCGGAGACGTCTTGTGTTTCGCACTTAATTTTATTGGCCACCTCCTATAATTTTACCGGGTGCATGTGAATAGGAGTGTTTGAATGTATCTTTAGAGATCAATTCTCGACTGTCTAGAATCAATGTCCCTCGGACAACTATTGAAATTTCTCTGAAGTCAACAGTCACTGTTCATGTGTAAATGTGGTTGAGGTGAAGGAAAGAAACAGCAGAATATCAAATGTGCCCTTGGGCTAGGGGTAAAGTTTAGTTGCAGAGTACTTCCATGAAAAATGAAACTGGTCATGGAGAGAGAATCATTTCTCATTATTCTGCATTAATATTTTCACAATTTTCATGTTTTAGGAGGCATTTTTTAGCATTTCACAAAATCAAGAGATAGGGGGAGAGAGCCCACTTTCTACCATTTTAAACAAGTAGAAATACATTTCATTGTAAAAAACGTCTCAAACAGTGAAACTAGAAAGAAATCTTGAATTTCAATTTTCTGCAGAAAAGTGAAATCACAGTGGAAATTTTATTCTTAGTAGATTTCTAGCACACAAGGACCCCCTTGGTTTCATAAATTTTCTAGCAAATTGAAGTGAATTGGTTTTCCTGGTTTGGTCTCCACACATCCAAGTCCATTTTTTGCTTTCAACAGCTGAGACAATGATTCACTACCGTACCCACCCACGAGACTATGGCTTTCCATCCTGACGAAAACGTTCTGTACAGGGAGCGTCGGAGCGAAATGATTCGGTGTGAAACGCCTCACGGCTACGCTCTGTATGGTCTGGCATTTTTCACTCCCATCATTTGGAAAACGATGGTTGGATGATGGTCCCCACACTTGAACAGTCATAATATGGTGGGCCCCACATGCCCATACGATCGTAACTTTCAATTTTTTTGTTTCTTTCCTTTTTCCCTTATGTTAGAAAAAAAAGAAAAAAAGAAAAAGGAACAAACTCTCAAAGTGACCACATTTTCCTCATAATTCAAGGAATTGGAAGAATTACAAGGAAACCCAACGAAGTTTTGCAATACTTCACAAAACACCTTCCCCTGGATGATAAAATGCGTTTGGTGCAAGATAAAGTCACACTCTCCTCTGTTTCTTGTGTTGTGCGCCATTGGCCTATGCTTGGGAGCTGGAGCCATTCAACTGGATCCCTCGGTAGAAGATTTCATCGGTTCGACCCAGGCCCGACCCACACGAGTCATTGGGCTGAACAGACCCATCCTCAGGGCAGTCTAGATTCACCCCAAATAGCCTCAGTCTTTTCGATGTTGCTGGTGCCGTACAAATTCCATCCACTTCTCCTGCACATGATTTCCATGACAAGTCAAAAAGATCAGTTGTCTCCAATTTATCGATTGTTTCAAGATGAGAAAGCGAAAAATCTTCCTTAAAACAACCCTACAAACATAACCCAAGAAAAGAAATTTTATGGGAGTAATTTGCAAAATGAAAAGATAACGATGTCAAGGAAATTTTTTTTTTTAATAAAATCCAAGACAAGAAATGTCCTTGTGAGTTGAATTTCTCAAGAAAAACTAAAATATATACAGAAACCAGCAATAAAATGATGAAGTTTTCCTTTGCTACCTCCACGCCAATGCATGGAAAGAAACTGTAAACAATGCTGTCCAACTTCTTTTAAATTGAGTTTATCGTGACAAACTGATTGAAGCTTTTACTAACCAAAATGTAGATTTATCTCTTTTTTATAATGTCTTTTCGCACATTATTTTTTTTTAAACATGCATTCTCTATATATTCATGGCCTAGATCTTATAAAAAACACTTAATAGTGATAGATGAGTATTAATGGTCCTACAACAAGGGTCCCTGTAAGAATCCTCAAAATCCAAACTTGAAATGACCATCAATCATTCCTCTTTTCATTGCTCCAATTCTTCCTTGGAGTCTTTCTGTAAGGACCACCCTTACAGGACCAATACTCAGTGATAGACTAATGGATAATATAACAAGTATGCCTAAACTTATTCTACAATATATAGGCATGAAAGCTACCTCCAATGCAAGTGCCATGGGGTGGCATAGGATAAGGCGGGCGGCCTGCATAATACAGTGGAGCCCAAGGGGCTACGCTTGCGGGTGCGGTGCAGCCATCTTGTGCTGCCAAGTTGGCTGCACGGCGCCTCCAGCCAATGTAGAGCTGCTCGCCATTAGGCCGGAGCCGCTCGAAGGAGACGATGTCTCCGGCGTCGAGCCTCTTCCCCTTGACGAAGCGGCTCCACCCTTTAGTGAGGACGTAGCTTTGGCTGCTGTTCCAGTATGAGTACCGGAACCGCCACACCTTCCCTGCCTCATCCTCGAAGCTCAGCTGCAGCCCCTTCTCGCTCTCAAGCGGGAAGTAGCGCTCGGCGTGCTGCTTGGGTATCACCAGCCGGTTCAGCTTCCCAACATCACTTGGCGTCAACGTCTTCTCAAACAAGGGCTCCCTCTCCCCATCGCCCACGAATTGACTCCGGCTATCGTCTTCAATGTTATCACGACCACCCTTGAATTGGGTCGCACCCAATTCATATGGCACCGCCGGATTATTGCCAGTGTCAGCCCACGCGGAACTTGGGTTGCCATAGAATTGCATGGGCCACTGATCATGGGGTTGGGAGAGGATGTTTTTGAATTGAGAGGTGCTGAGATGACACCATTGGCTTTCTGGGTGTTCTGAAGGCAAGTGCTTGATGGGCATACTGGGATTTAGTGTGTGCGCTGCTATCTAGTGATGAGAATAGAGAGCAAATGAGGAAAGAGCAAGGAGAGCTGTTGGAGTTTCTGAAATGGGGTGGTTTCCTGTTGTTGAGAGAAGGGGTAGTGGTAATTAGTAGATTTGTGAAGTTGGAGAAAAATCCAGAGAGAGAGAGAATTTGCAAGTACCAGAGAGGGTGAGAGAGAGAAATTGCAAGTACCAGAGAGGGTGATTTTTATACATGGTGGGGTGGGGGGGTGGGGGGGTGGGGGGGGGGGGGGAAGCGGCCAGGTGCACGTTTTAGGGAGATTTAATTAAGAGGAGACAGGACCGTACATACATGGGATGTTGGGTGTATAGACAGGGGAATGACCGCAATCAGATCTCATTGTCAGGTAAATCAGTCATATGTAAGCGGTAAGGCCTGGCTCTCCTTCGAATCCTGGGTCCTCTCAGGGGTAGCCTTGGAAAATCCTCTGAGTCCCATCCTAATAATTTAGTCATTATAGTCACATCTGCAGTCCAATCAGCCTGCAACTTTCTTATTTGGGGCCACAATGATATGGACTGTATGTAAAACACATGGTCCGGCTTCCTTTATTGTGATTGGTTTTTTTTTTTTTCCTTTCACTTTGATGTTTTATAACTTATAAGTGATTAATTCACTAAAAAAAAGTGATTTTTAGTGGCCTAAAAGTTTTATTTCTAGCAGCCGAAAACCTTAGACAATAAGAGTGGGTCTAAAAATGGTACTTTTAGCGGAAACCTTAGACAATAAGAGTGAGTCTGAAATTGGTACTTTTAGCGACAGAAAATAATTTCAGCACTAAAAGTTTCTTTAGGGGGCTACCACTAAATGCCTTCCCCCCCCCCCCCCCCCTAACCACTAAACATTGCTGTTTTTAGTAATTACATACGTTGGGCACAAGTGTGAAATTTGGATTTAGAACTAAAACAAGAGAGATAATAAATTTGGCTAATTTGGATTTTAAAAAGAGAATCGTTTGAAACTAAAAGGAAAATTACTAAGCACATGCAAAACGGAGTAGTAAGGCAATTTTTTAGTTGCTTGGTCGAAATCAATTATACCGAGTTAAATAAGGGCCTATTTTTTCGCTGGAATTTATGGAATTCCTGTTTGGAGAATTTTGAAATTCTTTGGTACAGTGAAATTCCTAAATACTCCGTTATACTTGAGCATTGAGAAACTCAACAAAAAAGTAATGGGGTTAGAATTCTTAGAACCCCAAGGTAATTTGAGACCTTTTAGGTTGATGGAGTTTTGAAACACTTGTGAATAAATATTTTGTTCGCAAATGACATGGGATAAGATGCCACATCGTGTAATGTAAAAAAAAAAAAAAAAAAAAACCCCAACATGACAAGTTATTGTCAGAAATTCTCATAAAAAAACACGCCTTACTGCTCTTAGACAATCAAACAATTGCCAATGCTCCCAGTACAAACTTGCTCGAATTTCAAAAGAACTTGGGACTGTTTTGGATTGAAAGGAGGTAACTAACTCTTCAAATGCTTCAACTAAAGTTCACATGATGCTTTAGATCAAATGGAGTTTAAGAACTCTTCAAATGCTCAAATCCTTAAGGTGCTTAGTGTCAAAGATGGAAAACAGAGTTTAGTTTTTATAAAGCCAAAAGCCAAGTGCTCTAAGTCCCACTCTTGAAACTTCTGAATCACCTAAATGAGCAACGAAAGGGGTTTGATAGGCTTTCGGGGTAGTTCTTGGTGTCTTTAGCCATTTTGAATAATTGCGCTTGGGGGACATTTTTTTCATCCATGCCCCCTGGATTCTCTTCTAGTTTTCCATGGGTTGGGGTTAATCTTGGACCCCCATTGTAACATCCCGTCCCTTAATCTCCTATTAATTATAATTAATTACATGATTAGTTAGTAAGTGCGTTAGAGTCTTAGCCAGTTGGGTTTGACGTCTGAATCGTGTGTGCGAAGTTTCGCGCGATTCGGAGTGCGTTTGGGTAGAATAGGGGGTGATTTGCAATTTGGGTAAGTTTTCAGGAAATTTTATGAGATTATGAGTTTTGTGAGTTTGGGTGCATCGGGTAGGACATTTCACGAACATTAGTTTTCAGTCGCATTTCGATTCGACGCGTCGAAGAGGCTTGAAAATCATCAATTGTGGACCTTTGGACCCAACCTAGAACTTGACCCAAACCCTACCCAAGGCCCATGGCCTGTTTAGTAAAGCCCACCCTTTTATTAGGTTAAAACCCACCCTTTCTCTTACTCAACACAACACAACACACAGCAACAGCCTCTTTCTCTCATCTTCCTCTCACTGCCGACGGCCACAAGAGCTCCAGCGTCAATGACCAAGCCTTCCATCTTCTTCCTCAAGCTTTCAAGATTCAAACCATCCACTTTTCTAAGCTTTTCATTCACAACCCATTTCAAGGTAAGCTCCTAAAGGTTGTAGACGATCTCTTTTTCTTCATTTTTAGTTAGAAATGGATTAGGGAGGCTCACCTCAACCCTTGGCATGCATTTGTAGGAGTGATTTGGGTTTTGAGAGTTGCTTTCTCTTCTTGGAGCTTCAAATAGTCTTTTTCCCCAAATTTCTTCTTTGTTTTTTGTCTAGCTCTTCATCTAAGGCAAGTAAATATTTATATTTATCCTTGATATGTTTGACTTCCTTGATTTGTATGGAAAAATCATGATTTAGATGTTCTTTGCTTTTTTGATGCTTTAGAGGTTTGAAAACATGATAATTTAGTTTAGAGCCAGACTACTTAGCCCGAATTTGGGGACCGGGCCAGCACCCGGTCCCCAGATTCGGGCCAAACAGACTTTTTGTTTAGTTTATTAGCCTAATGGAATAGATTTGGATATTCATGACTTGATTAGCTAGAATTGTGAGCTGTAGTTAGGTTGTTTTTATTCTTGTATGGACTGCTAATCAGGTTCAGTGAAAAAGGAAAGGGAATGACCCATTTCATTGCATAAACAGAACCTGGGCTCTGTTTTCGCAGTGCAAGCGGTCGACCAGCTAGGGACCTCGACCGACCGGCCACACAGGGTCTGGTTTTCTGGAACCTAACCAAAACACTTTGCCCATTTTCACTTACAACTGTTGGTCAACTGGCCTAGCCCTCGGTCAACCGGGCATATATGGGAGAGGTCTACCTGGCCTTCTCAGGTCGACCGGGCTCACTGTGTACGCGGTCGACCGGCCAATGACCAGGTCGACCGGGACAACTGCGGATTTCCTTTTTGGAAAGGGTTTTCACCTTATTCTTGGATGGACTTAGGTGGAACTTAGTTACCCTTTTGTGGACTCATTTGACTACTTGTGAGGATGTTCGAGCAAACATTCTTCACGGCTAATCCGTTTGCATTAATACTTAACCGAATTCAATCTTGAACGGTACGGGACAACAAGATACCCTTCTTTAAATCTATGCACGAAGATTGTTCGATTGAGTATCGTGAACCCTAACCCTTTCGTTGACTGAGTAGGTTGTACGATGCTCCAGGATTAACATTGTACTTAGGATTTGATTATTTATCGCTTTTGGTTCTGAATTGTATCGTCTGGTACTATCTACATGTAATGAACATGTTCTTTAGTTCTGTTTGCTTTACTTTGTTTTGGGATCACATTGAGAGCTTAGATGATGGACTTAGGACCCCTTTTTATGTTCTGTTTGTTTTGAGGTTTGGTTGAAGTGTTGAGGCTAGGGGGCTTTAATTGTAAGGCTTAAAGAGAACTACTATTGAGATTTGTTCGAAGTTTGATTTGATTTGGAATAAAATAGTTCCTTTAATGTTGTGGAATCTTGTTCGCGCAACAAAGTCTAGCCCCTCACTGATGTTTATTTAGGATTCTTTGTGTCTGACACCACTCAGTTGTTAACGTTCCACACAGTTGGGGCACCAATTGTGTGAGGACTTGAATTTAGAACCTTGGGGTAAGACTGGGCCAGAGCCCACGGGGCCCGAGCCGCATGAATCCAAGAAGACAGTCTGCAGTTCGGATTTGGTGTAATGAACAGCACTTTGAACACTTTAATTGAAGGGTTATAATCCCAAACTATTTATATCTCCACCACAACTCAATGTGAGTAAGGGAGGGCAATGACACTATTCCGTGGTAATTAGCATATATGGACCGCCTACTTTGATAGTCTGTTTATGATTCGAATGCTATGCATTTCTTACAATCAGAATGCTATGCATTTCACATGATCTTGTTTATCGTTTACTCTCTTTAGTACTGCATATCTTTGGTGATTTATATATCTATCTGCTTGCCAATCATTGTGTTGATGATGCTACTCTTGGTGCATAGGTACCGAGCCTTTCTACCCCGAAGAAGAGGAGGCCACGGAAGAAGTTCAGGCAGATCAATGTGATGACTTCCTTGAATACAGTACGGATGACATTGTATAACCGTAACGACCCCGTATATGAGAGCCTTCATACTTCATTTGATTAGTTTTATCTTTTGGTTTTATTATCCTTTTGAGTAGGCCTAGTTTTAGTGTGGCATTCTTATTTGTAACTAATATTTTGTTAACAGTCGCAAATTCGTACTCTAGATATAATATTCATTATTTGTTGAATACAGTACTGACGGCATTGTATAGCCGTAACGATCCCGTATATGAGAGCCTTCATACTTCATCTGATTAATTTTATCTTTTGGTTTTATTATCCTTTTGAGTAGGCCTACTTTTAGTGTGGCCTTCTTATTTGTAACTAATATTTTGTTAACCGTCTCAAACTCGAACTCTAGATATAATATTTAGTATTTGCTCTTAAACTATACATCTTTAAGATACCACTTGTATTTATGAAGCTTCCGCTAATTGTTATATATATATATATATTGAGGGAATGTCTACACCTCACAACGGTCTTCGATCCAGGTGGGACATAGTTGGGGCCAGGTTGCATTTGATTAATGTTGGAGAATTTTTAATTGACCCTAATCTCATGCATAATCCCGGTTTCACTTTTGGGGCCGTGACACCCATGGTGCTATTTTTGCCCCCTCGTGGTGCCAAAGGTCCATGGCACCATGGGTCAAGACAGGCCTTTTGTGGCATCTGGAACCATTTCTAACCATTGATGGCACCCAGTTTCTCTTCCAATATTTAGCCATGATTTTCTTTTAAGTTCCTACTATATTTCCCTTCGATCTAGTTGATTGATCACTAGCTTGTCTTTGAGGGGATACTTACCATCTTTTTCCTACTTATAGTGCTTACAAACGCATGGATGAAATTCTATAGATCGACTTCAAGAATTTGGAACTGCCACCCTCAACCGTCGCATTAATAGTGCTATCTTTGACTAGGTGTAGCATATTTAATTTTTGAGGTGTTTTTTTAATCTTTTATTATAAACACAACCATTAGCATGTCATAATTAGGACTAAATTGAATAATAAATTGTTCATCATCTTCTTTTAGTTGGTTGGGGACATGGGTTATGAGTAGATTGTGGCAATCCAAATCTCTAATGTGGAAAAAAGGATAGCAAATCTCGAGTTTGGGACATTTCTACTAAATTTCTAAAAAAAAAAACCTTGAAAAAAGTCCTAAAGAATGGACAGTGAAGGGTCTAGGGTGAAGAGCACTGATGTTAAGGCCCCGTTTCTTTATCAAAATTTCAAGAGTTTATGTTTTGGGAAATTTCAGATTCTTAAAAATCTATCTCCTTAGGTGGAATTCCAAATACCTCCTCTCGATGGAGCATTTGAAACAGAAAAAAAAAATGTATAAAGAAAGGAATTTCTAGAATTTCAAAACATAGGGGATAAGAAGTTACATCATATCCAAGAAATCCTGTGAGAACTTGGTCCGGGCGGCACCCTTAACCACGGGACGTAGCCTGTAAACCATGAGCTTCGAATGGTGAGTCTCTGCTAGCCAATATCAGAAATACCCAAGTCCTGACCTTTGGCTTATAAGTCAATCTCCGTCTTAACTCAACATGATGCATTTTAAAACTGTGTGACTCCGGAAATTGTAAGAACTTTGAAGTTAAACTTGCTCGGACGGGAGCAGTATTAGGATGAGTGACATCTGGAAAGTCCCCGGCGCGCATGTGGGAAAAAACGGTCAATTTCATGCTGAGTTGGGTGGGGCTGTGACAGTTGGTATGTATAAGAGCCGATGACGATGTTATTTTCGATGGGAGAATGTGAGAACTTGATCCAAGTGGCACCATTAACCAAGCATGTGGGCCAAAAATGATAATTTCATGCTAAGTTGGGTAGGGCTGTGATAAATCCTAATATAATAAATTCTTGTCAAGAGTTCTAAGTAAAGAATTATGCCCTAAATGTGAAAAAATTGGTGCCCCCTTGTGCACTCTCTTTCAAGTCTATAAACAAAAGCGCACTCATATTTTAATGCCTTAAAAAAATAACAAAAGAATTTGAATGGTTGTCCTAAATAATGAGTTTAATGAAAAAGTGCTTTGAAAAAAATTATTTTAGATTTTTTTAAATAGTGAAATGGCATTAATATAAGTTAAAGGATGAAAATAAGCAATATGATAGTAACCGGTTCCCCACCTTTGATGGTATGGAACTTCGTACTCAACCTAGGGTTGCAAACGGAACGGTTTCGGATTAGAACTATAGTGGACCCGGACATGTTTTTAAATAACGGTTCCGGTTCCGAATCCAGTTTTGACTCGGAACCTATTTTGCTGGCTCCAGACCCGGTTCCAATAGGAAAATCTGGATTCGGTTCCGGAACCGGTCCACCTAAAGGATTGAAATCTAGTTCTAAAATCGATTCTAATTTCTTTTTTTTCTTCATTTTCTCTTAAAATAAGCATATCATTTAACTTATAACAGTGTATCAAGTCTACTACCTCCAATATTATTTATAAAAATGTAAAAAAAAAATGATTTTGAGATACAATTTGACATATCAAAGACTCATATACTGGGTCCCGGGTCCTCGGGTCGGAACCTATATAGACTCGGAACCGGACCCGTTTATCAATCCAAACCTAAACTGGGTTCCGGACCCGGACCTGTTTATGAATTGGAACGTAAAATAGGTTTCATACCCAGTTTTTACTGGTCGGAACTTCTCGGTAGTCAGAGAATCGGATATCCATTTGCAACCCTAACTCTACCCCAACTATCCTTGTGATCTGGGTCCAAATCAAACTATAATAATCATGGTGATTGGTGAGAATATAAAGTGTCTGAAATAAATGCTATACAAATTCCCAAAACACCTCTAACACATCATCTTACTTTGCTTGCATCCTATTTTAGGAGCGGACTTGGGTGCACCACAGTGCAACGACTTGCTCAAATAAATAATTAGAAGGCGCTACGTTCCATGAAGATGAAAGCTAAGAACGTTTGAAGGCATTTAATTTAAGAACTTCCCATATTTTCTTCAATATCCGTAAAATCACTTTCCTAAACTACCCATGCCAATTCCTTAACAAGTTTTTTTCTATAAAGTAACCTTTAGATTATCTCCAATCCTATTAAATTTATCATCCTCTCGCTAGGATCCAAACCGCTAAAATGACCTCTTGCCAAATTTCACTTTACTTGGAGTTGGGCCCATCAAATTAGAGTAATTTATTTTTTAAAGTATTTTAATTATTGATCTAACAATGCACCGAAAGTATAATGGACACAATTATATAGTTCTTAAAGGTGGGCCCATGTTGTAATTTCTAAAGGTTCCCAATCTATAATTTCTAAAAATTGATGTCACACATGATATAATTCCTAAAGTCGGCCCATTTGATCTTATTCTTGAAGGAAGGGCCTATTTAATTTTTAATAAAGATTAAAAATAGGCCCACATCATAACTTTTAAACCACTCAAAATCATAACTATAACAAGTCGGGCCCGCAGTCCACATGATATTGTCTGCTTTGGCTCATGGAGTTTCAACCAGTCTTGTCGCACGATTTTAAAAGGCCTCATGCGGAGTTAAGGGCCAGGTCACACACATATATACCCAAGATTAGGACTAGCGTGTTTCTGATGTGAGACTTATGCACCATTATATACCCAGTCCTCATCGGACCCAACGCCTTTCTATAGGGGAGCAACAGGCATGACAATAACTTTAATATGTAATTCTAAATTGAATTCGTCAATACACATCACTATTGCATATTATTGTATATAAAATATGAAAGACTACATGCATATATTAACTTAAATGATCAAGATGCTAATTGAATCCTTATTCATCTATGATGGCTGCGTATATCATGGAGATTCAAAATTTGAAAAATACAACCTAGAGCTTGAACATTGCAATCTATGCAAAGATCTCAACAATGCAAACACCAACGAGTCAATAATCGATTCTCAACCTTTGATTTTCAATCATATTAGCCCAAGGACCATCGTTTATAGGATTGGATCTCAAGCAACTCACTACACTTTGTTTGCTAAGATCAATGTGAAGAACATATATAAAAAGGCCGAACTACAGATCAAAATTAATGAATCAATGACAATTTCATGTAAATTGTATATAAATATCATATATATACTTGTCTAAGTTTTGTAAAGTATTAAAAAGTATAATGAATGAGATTTTGAAATCTGACTTGAAAGAGATCAACAATTATCCTCTCCTCTTAACTTTCTCTCTATGTATCACTGGCTGAATTTCTTTTAGGATATTAACACTCAGTTGAGTGTAAGGCTTCCTTTCAATCCTTATTTATTATGTCTTATGTTACTATTATCAAAGAACAACTCCCCTTAGAGCATCTCCAAGAGATACTTCAAATTTTCATATGCCTTTTTCAAAATGAAGGCTTATGTGGCAAAAAAGGCATATGTAAATTTGAAGTCTCACTTGGACAACTCCAAGAGAGATGTCAAATTATTATTTTATTATTTTTTCATTTAATCATCATTTCCTTTATTACATATATCTTACTTATATTTAATGGGATTTGGTACGATTTAAATATTATTAAAGTAATAAATTATTAAAAAATAAAAAATGCACGAATTGTACTTGAAACTCATTTTTCATTGAAAGGGTAAAATCAAATTACATAATATTATAGTCAATCACAAGCTTCTTCATATTGACCTTGGAAATGCCACAGGTGCTCCACCAGATCGGCTTGGAGTTGAGAATGTGTTATCTTGTCACGAATACGCAAGTGGTTTTGAATGAAATCCTGAAATTCTGCAGTGTGGTCACGTGACACAGGAAGGTCACTGCATTCACCCTCTCGTGCATCGTAATTGGGTGGAAGACTTTGATCGCGTTCATCTTCGATAATCATGTTATGCATTATGATGCATGCCTTCATTATATGTTGAAGTGTTTGACGATCCCAGAAACGAGCAGGCCCACGAACAATTGCAAAACGTGCCTGTAGCACTCCAAACGCACGCTCCACATCCTTCCTTGCAGATTCTTGAGCTGCAGCAAAATTTGTGGCCTTTGGCCCGTTAGGACATGGTATTGTTTTGACAAATGTCGCCCACGATGGATATATGCCATCAGCAAGATAGTAGCCAGTTGTATATTCATGACCATTGATTGAGTAGTTTGCGGAAGGAGCTCGGCCTTCAGCGAGATCGGTAAATATAGGAGATCGATCCAACACATTGATATCATTGTGCGATCCCGGTAGTCCAAAAAATGCATGCCATATCCAAAGATCATACGATGCCACAGCTTCAAGAATCAAAGAAGGCTCGCGGTGGTCTCCACGAGCATACATGCCTTTCCACGCAACTGGACAGTTCTTCCACTTCCAGTGCATACAGTCTATGCTACCCAACATCCCAGGAAACCCGCGTCTCTCACCTTCTGATAACAATCTACAGATGTCAGCATTATTTGGTGTTCTCAAATATTCGTTGCCAAAAACATCAATGATCGCTTGAACAAACTTTTTCAATGATTCTATAGAGGTACTTTCAGCGATCCTGACGTAATCGTCCACAGCATCCGCCGCAACTCCATAAGTAAGCATCCTCACCGCAGCTGTGACCTTTTGAAGAGCTGATAAACCAAGATTGCCTGCACAGTTTCTTTTTTGTTGAAAGTATGGGTCATGAGCTTCCACTGCATTTACAATTCGAAGAAAAAGAGGTTTGCGCATTCGAAACCTCCTTCGAAATTGAGAGGGAGTGTAGACAGGGTTTTCACTGAAGTAGTCATTGTAAAGCCTATGATGTCATGAGATTCGTCCTCTGTGGATGACTGCATGACCTTGAGTAGAACCACGATGCACTCTCGTTCTCCTTCGTAAGTTTTCTCTTCACATCTGCAACTCTTCATCCGAATCGAAATTTACGACGGTATGCCATAGCTCATCCGTCGTGTCAGAAGAGGAATCAGTATAATTTTGAGACATCTCCGAAGTGATGAACCAAAGATTTTCCTATTTTGAGATGAAGATAAGTAAGAAGTTGGAGTGTAAGAAATTTTTTCCAGAATGGTTTGTATATATGAAATATTCCAACGGCTATAAAACGGCTAGTTTTCTCCAACAGCTATAAAACGGCTAGTTTTCTCCAACGGCTATAAAACAGCTAGTTTTCTCCATCAACTATAAAACGGCTAGTTTTCTCCAACGGCTATAAAACGGCTAGTTTTCTCCAATATTATATTTAAACAAACAATAATTCATTAATTAAAATAAAAAATACATATTAATTCTAAAATAAAATACAATTCAGAAACCACCACCTAACCCTCCTCTCAGAATTTCAATTCTTTTTTGAGCATAGTATTGTTGTTGCTCCTCAGACATATTGGACGTATCCATACTCATGATCTCCATTTCCATATATATTTGCTTTAATTTCACCTTCTTCTCATCTTGCTCGAGTTTTTGCTTAAGAAGCTCTAATTTTTTTTCATCTCTTTCCTTTTTGTCATCCATCATTTTTTGGATGAGATCTGCAACGGGTGTGGGCTCGTTGATAGTGGTTTGCTTCATCTTTCTTTTCTCAGCCTTTCTGCCTGGTGGTCTCGTCATGGGATCATAAGCATAGTTAATTGTCTCATCCTCCTCAATATTTATGGGAGTGCTTGGATTAGAAGATGATGAGTAGTCAGAAGTTGAAGATTTTGCTCTTTTTACAGATGTCTTCTCTAGTACTTGTTGCTGCAGTTGTATCCACTTTGGTTGGTACCTCAACAAGATCCAAGCATGGTCCAAGGTGAATTTTGATCCATATAGATGTTCGTAAATTTTTTTTGCTTCTGCAATCTGAAAATTAAATGTAAGCTCAAATTAAGAATAAAAAAAAAAGTATTCTCTCACACACACACATATATATAATTTTACCTTATCTTGTTCATTCGTGCCACTTTGATTTCTGGAAATAATTGTGGCGAGACATCCACAAAATTTGTTGACAGAAGCTTGAATCTTTTGCCATCGTTGTGACAACATTTTGTCTGTTCGATCACTGGGAAATTGCTTATTGTTGTGATAGTATTCTCCCACTCGTTCCCAAAAAGCCCTAAGTTTTTGCTCGTTTCCATGCACAGCATCCAGACTGGTGTTCAACCACGCACCGATGAGAAGACGATCTTCTTCTATACTGAAGCCGGCACCTCGACCAACTGCCTTTTCTTTGGAGCATCATCAGTAGGGAGTTCAGATGCCTCACCGAAAGATTGTGAATATTGGGTAGAAAAATTAGGAAATTGAGAGAATTGAGAATCCATAGTGTGAATGAGGAAAAAAAAGACTTCAAACACTCATAATTTATAGACATCCAAGCTCAAGAGTTTCACAAATTTTTACAATTTAAAATTACCTATTAAAATTCAAAAAACTAAAAAAAAAAAAATGCAACGGCTATTAATGTATCCGTTTTTAAAACGTTCACTGACTACATCAACTGTGCAAAAAATTGCAACGGATAAAAAGTTCAATCCGTAGCTGACTCCAAACGTTCACTGCCTTCTCCATTTGATTGTATCATGCATTATTATATTAAAAAGAATGAAATGAAGTCTTCTCCATGCTATGCCAAAAAAGGCATACCAGGCCCTATGCCTTTTGCCATGTGGATTTGAAGTAGCTGTTGGAGGGCAGCAACCATGTTATTTTGGACCGTTCCTTGTCCAATCAAGGATGACTTGGACAAAAAGCATAGCTGTTGGAGTTGCTCTTAAATCTTCATTGAAAAACTAGCTTCATTGAACAACTAGCTTCATTAAACAATTGTGTGACCTCTTGCAAGATGGTTATATGCCTTGCAGGATGGTTATATGCATGTGTTTTTGTAAGACCCCGACTCGAGTGACCTCGATTAGCACTAATTAAGTCGTGGTTTAACTCTAAGTGAGATTAGTGAATTTTGGTTAAGTTTGGGATTATAATAGCTCTTTATAACTTTGGGGAATTTTAAGAGCCTTTAGATTTAGTGGGACCCTTTGGGGGTTCTTTTAGTAACTTTGCGTGTGCATGGGGATTATTTGTGATTCCAAAAATTCATATTTTAGCTTCGTTTGACTTATTTCGTTAATCTCTACAACTTTCGTGTGGACTTTATTCCCGTTTAAAATCCCGAAACCCGACTTTTCCAACTTCAAGGGCAAAATAGTCTTTTTATACCAAATCTGGACACAAAATTCGATGTCTCCAAAACCCTCAAAATATATACTTTTTAGAACGTATATTTTTCGGTGATCATTTTTTCCTTCTTCGTCGAACTCATTCAAGGCCCCGAAACCCATGTTTTAACCCCACAAGAATTTATAATGGTGGAGTCCATCTCCATTTGTTATAAAAAGAGAACCCTTTCCCCCTTATCCCTTTTTCAACCTCCAAAATGTGGGAGAATGCTCCAGCTGCCCTAGGGTTTTCTCTTCCCTTCTCCTTCTTGCTTTCTCCATCTCAATCCACTACTATTCCTTGCTAAATGGAGAATGCATGTCACCATTTTCTTCCTCACCTTGAAAGCTTTTTCTTGACACTATTGGAGGAGAAATTCAGCCCCATTGAAGTCTTCTTGGAACTCATCTTATCCATTTGAAGAACTTTCATATAAGCTCTTTCTTCCTTCTCCTAGATTTGAGTTATTCTAGCCCTAGAGAGTCATTTTCTCTCTTCTTGCAAGCTATTTCTTCATCATTCTTTGTTTTGACCATTTAGGGTTCTAAATGGGTTTGTTTTTTTTTTTTTTTTTTTTTTTTTTTTTTTCTTTTGTGTAGCATTGTGATCTCTAGATTGAGAGTTGTTGTGGGAGCTAGATTTGCTAGCTTGGACCCAAGGCAAGTGGATGAAATGATGAGTTTTGAATGTTACATGTTTTAGGAAAAGATTTTTTATTCACATCTATCGTTCTTAGTAATTGAATATGCGTTTTCATCTATTTCTCTTGCTATGGTTTTATTGTTTGAAAAGGGATAATGATGAGTCCTTTCTCTTGTTTCATCTCATGGAAATGTATGCATTTATTTTGATGAAAGCTTGTTTTAGGTTGTAAATGGATTTCATGAATGATAGGTTTTCTATTGTGATTAAATGTGGATGGAAAGGAGGGGATTTGATATAATTTATGGGAGGTTTTGGTAGTGGATTATGTGTGGATTAGAGGAGGTCATGGGTCCCTCATTTATGTGTAGAAAGGGAGCTTCAAAGAGATTTGCAAGAGAATAAAGGAATGAGCCGAACTGAACATCAGAAACAACTTCTGTGACAGTTCGCTCGAGTGAACCTCATCCAGAGGGCATTTGGCTCTGGCTATAACTTGACAGTTCGCTCCAGCCAACCTGACCTGGGCAGGTTTGTTCGAGCGAACCCCTTCCAGAAAGCCCATGGCTCGAACAAACTTTAGGTCTGTTTGAGCCAAGTGTACTGTTGACTTAGGGCTGTGTTGGGAGCCTGGGTATGATGTTTAAATGTTTTGAAGAGGTTTGTTAGGAGCCCCATTGTGATGGGGAGACTTGGGAGGTGATGTATGGAGCCCAGTTGAAAACGAAACCCCATCACGGAGATTCATTGAAGGTTTTTGAACTTCCCTATGTGTATAAGGAGCCTGAAATGTTTCTAAATCTCAAGGTATAAGGACCCATTCCTAGGAATACCTAGTGGGACCCAATTTGACCAAACCAACCATAGGTTATCCTATTTAATAGGCGATTAGTATGAGAAGTTATTAATTTCCCATTAATTAAGCCTAGTTTGTAGGATTGAGACCCTTATGAGATTAATAGTACTTTTCGTAGAATTAATTAACCAATTAGAGGCCTTAGTTGTAATCTTAATTATATATGTGTTTCCCTTAAAGAGTGGTGCAATTTATCTTAGAATGACCCAACTACTTATGGCCTAACCCATTAGCCCATTTATCATATGAGGGTACTCTAGCCTTTCCTACCACACAATTTCCCTCCGTTTTGGAAATCTCAATACCATAAATGACCTTGGCTCCTTTATTCTCTACCAAGTAAACATGGGCACTTTTGTCATAATAAATAGCTTACCTTTATTGGCCTTAGGCTCCTTTATTCACAACCACTCATTTGAGGATACTTTAGTAATTATTTGTGAATACTTAAAGTACCATAGTCCTTATCCTTTATTTCTATTGGCAACCAAGGACCCTTTGGTCATTTCATTTTAACCTTCTCCAAATACCCTCATCCTTATCCTAAACTTACACTAGCAAGAGAGGACATTTTAGACTAAAACCTAACCAACCCCTATAAAAGAAACCTACTACAAGCTTCCTAAACATTCCCTACATTCTCTTCCTCTCATTTCACTACAATTTCCTCTCATCTCTCTCTAGATCTTAGCCCTCCAATTACTAGAAGCAAGAGCCTCATCTACATCTCGTCATCTATAAGCTAAGGAGCTCATCTCATCTCCTAGATCTCTCTTTCCTCTCCAAGTAAAGGTAATCCTCATTCACTCTTTCCAATTCCCTTATAGTATAGCTCTTTCTCTTAAAGTTCCATTTCTTATGCATTTCTCTATTTGGGAATGGGTGTAGAGATTGTAGATTTAGCTATTGGGGTGATCTTAGAGCTATTGGAGTGGAGCCCAAGTTATTTGAGGAGCTTTCTTCCTAATTAGAAGCAAGAGCCTCATCTACATCTCGCCATCTACAAGCGAATGAGCTCATCTCATCTCCTAGATCTCTCTTTCCTCTCCAAGTAAAGGTAATCCGCATTCACTCTTTCCAATTCCCTTGTAGTATAGCTCTTTTCATTCACTCTTTCCAATTCCCTTGTAGTATAGCTCTTTCTCTTAAAGTTTCATTTCTTATGCATTTCTCTATTTGGGAATGGGTGTAGAGATTGTAGATTCAGCTATTGGGGTGATCTTAGAGCTATTGGAGTGGAGCCCAAGTTATTTGATGAGCTTTCTTCCTAATTAGGCAAGTAGAAATACTTAGATTCTCTAATTTAAGTGATTAATATGCTTAGATTGTTAATTACTATCTTTTATAGTTATTTAGCATGATTTCTGTATTTAGATGGTTGATTGGATGGTATTATGTATGGATTGTGGTTGTAAGCTCTTTTCTTATGTGTTATTGGCCATTGATGGATGGGGATCTCTCATTTGAAAGATCAATGACCCATTTGTGATGAGGTCATAATGTGGGAGGTGTGTTTGATGTATGGAAGTGATTGGTGAAGATCTAAGATTCATTTAATGAGGTTTTGATGAAAAAGGAATGAGGATAGAATCATATAAATATATAGATTTCGTGTGTACCCGGTTGACCTGGTCACCCAAGATGTCAACCGGGCACACAAGAGACTCTTCCCCCAACTGAGAGCAGAATGGTCACAGGGTATAAAAACCCAGTGTACCCGGTCGACCGGCCACACTGCAGTACCCCTCACCTACCAGATATTTGTGGAAATTCCCACAGTTGACCCTGTAAAATGTGATTTATGTCTCCCAATTAGCTGTCCACTTCCACAGTGTAGCAGGTCGACCCGTCTACCCATGATGTCGACCCGGTACACTGTAAATAGTGAATTTTCAGATTTAGTTTCCCTTTATGATCTGATAATGTGTGGGCCCTGTTGACATTCCATTTGGACTGTTTGAGATACACAAGACATGAGTCAAGGGCCGGGCTTAACCTTGACCCGTGTAGCCGTCTAAGTAAGGTCTTGGGTTGTAAACGGAACCCGATTCAATGGTTATGGATGTCTTATAATTCTAAATACCTACAGGAGCACCAAGGATACTTATAAGCATATGAGACTCCGTGATCACTGTCTTAGGTGAAGTGACCCTGGACTTTAAGAGAGGGGCAGCGATTATCGATGGATTTATGATAATTGGCATTTATATTGTGGAAACGGACACTGAGGCTGGCTGGTAGGTCCGGACCTTGGATGTAGGCCTCGAGAGATATTATAAATCAGGACATTGCACTTAGGCTCTGATCCATGATCATAGTCCGTACTGGATGATATGTCAGGGACATGACACTCGAAATCCTAACCTGTAATATTGGGAACTTAACGATAGATTTTGATGGATGAATTGTATAATGAGATAATACTAATTAAGCGTATAGAGAAGCGGAGTTTATAAGGGTATGCATTATTAGATGTTGAGAATCACAATGATGGATTAGCTATATCGGAACTCTGTGCCTCGTACCCTTGACTACTATTATCTCATATTACGGATAACAAGGCTATCCAGTTCGGAGTACCCACATCCAGTGATTTATAGGATTTATGGACGTACGATTGGTTTGCCGAGGGTTATGATGCCGGTATGGACATTAATATTGAGTATTGAGTGATTGAGATGTGGTTGAGTACAATAGGTACCGATGGTGATCGGGTATCGAGACCGTCGGCATTCGGACCAGGTACATATAGATGAGTGTTGAGGTAGATCTAGCACGTAAGACAAATGGCTGGGACTTGGCAGTGACTATGGATGAGTATTTGAGGTAGATCTAGCACGTAAGACCAATGGCTGGGACTTCGCAGTGGCTATGGACATTGATAGACTCTTGTACGCTCCTATTCGATGTGAAGGTAGCAATGGGTGGCTATAACCCCCATGGCTAATGTCCATCGACAGTTGTTGGGACAACGACAATGGGCTGGCTCTGACCCCTCACATCACTTGTACTTCAACTGTGGATGTACCTTTATATGCTCATGTGGATGTATATTGGATGTATGATTATTATATATTGTGGATGCTGTTATTTATTGTCTTTAACTGTCGACATTGTTACAATTGGATCTTGATACGATGGTTACGTATATGGTAAGGTTACTTCCTCAAGTTATCTATGCTATTGGTGACTCTGATGTGCTTATATGATTTATATGATGTCTTCATGATGTTGACTTCTCTTATCTACCTGATATGCTACATCAAACATCTGTTATATAAATATCTCGATTATCGTTCATGCACTACACTCTACATTGTTTTCTGTTGCACTCTGATATTCTGTATTATTATCGAGATACTAATCACGCAGGTTAAGTTGGGATCGGGTATAGTCTTCTTCCCTATCTATTAATATAATGTGTTGCCATCTAAACATGCCTATTTGCCTGGCTCATCGAGCCTGACCCAATCCTTGGTGTTTTCAGGTATCTTCTCTTCCGCTTTCTTTGATTGGTAGAATTGCTTGGCGGCTGATCCGTTGCCGCGGGGTTCAGAGAATGATGCAGTTGGTGCATCAAGACGCGTCTGATATTTAGATCTCTATTATTTCCTTTTCTTGTAGCTGGTCGTGCCGGCTTAAGATTGAATAGTTAGTTTAATTACGGAAAGTACCTTATAATCCCTTAAAGTGAAATGAAAATTTAGGGCTTTGTCCATTTACTTGTTCATATGAGATTCACACTTGATTATATTTTTGGATTTTCCACATCTCTTGGGTAGATTCGAGGCGCCCGAATCTTGGGGCGTTATACAAGGAGTACTAAGTCTATATAAAAATCGAAATACGGGACCCTTTTTCACACTGATTTAATCTTGAAACCCTTAACGCTTGGCCCAGAAATTTTGAAAATTCATTTGTATTCTATTTTTCTCCCTGAAATTTGATATACACTTCTCGAAATTCATACTACATGAATAGTCATGGCCTGAGAACACTGAAATTGAAGATTTTAGCATTTTGCTAGCACGTTATGCATTGCCCGATAACAAAGTGATATTTGTGCCTATGGGCACCCCGTCTCACCCGTTTATGTGTTTACATCATATCGATATTTGTAGATTCCCGATTTCTTTCATGTGACCTATAAGTCGGCACTATTAAGCTTGGACGACTTTGTCGGCCTGATCCGCCGACTTGGAGGTCCCTCTCCTGTCCCCGCCAACTTCAGCATGGATCCCGTCCTGTCCGCTACCGTGGTCCCGTCCCGTATAGTTATATATATATATTTCGTTGAATCTCATCACTTCGTGTTGTCAGATATCAACGCCCCGATGTGCTCTCATCACTTTTAGATGATTTAGCTTTATATGGTTGCCATTTTGCTAGTTCCTTGTTCTTTGGTACTTTACATGTTTTATATTGCACATGTGTTTTCTAAATGATGATGCATTCTCTTTCATGAAAATTATTGTCTAAGCAGGTTTCAATGTTTTTCAAGGTAATTTTGAATGTTATCATGTTGTTATATCTTTTTACCCACCTGTCAGGCCGTCGTGTCTAACCCATTCTTTGGTATTCAGGTCCTGCTGCCAGTTATCCCGATGAGGAGCTTGAGGAGGCGGCCGGAGAGCCGCAGCGAGTAGGAGAATGGCAGGTTGACGATGTCGTTTAGACACTCGGTCAAGCCTTGAGATACGAAACATTTTGGGGATTGTGACTAACTCATTCTTTTGGGGATCCTTTTAGTTGTACTGGCCTTTGTTGGCCTTTATTTTTGGGGAATGATAATTTAACTGATTTTTTGTATAAACATTCAACTTTACCTTTTGGGGAGATACTACAATGATTATTGCTCACTCTGATATCATGATTTCAAATACTTGTGCTATCAGTCTTTTGATTATGAAATGAAGTATGCATTATATACTTGATTTGCTACACGCTTCCGCACTTTGAATGAACAATACTATGAACGTGTGATATCCTCACCGCAGACACCTGTGAAAAATCATGTGCACGGATGGCATAAGCCGTTATAAAATCCGTATGCATATTAGCTAACTAAACAAATGCGTTGGCATCATTAAGATCGCCGATCCCGGATTAGGTTGGTAACCCGATCCGGGGTCGCGACAGTTTTACATTGGGTGGCTACACAAATGAGGACCATAAAAATCTTTTTAGTTAAACTATTTAGTAATAAAATATACACTTGAAGAATTTAATAAAGAAACGAATCTTTAAGTAATAATAGAAAAATGCATAATAGTCGGTTGATAAATTAAAAAAAAGAAAAAAAAAAAACTTTTGCTTTCTTTATTATTTTTGTATTCAAAATCCTCTCCTTCAAACACTCACATTCTTTATGTAACATTCCTTCCCATAGGTTTATTTATTCTCAAATAAATGCTTAACTAAACTTGCTAAATCAATTATTTGCTATCTAATGAGTCCAATTTTGTTATTTTCCAAACATATGAAAACACCCGCATAAATCTTTTAAAATAATAAATAGGTTCTCACGTCCCAACCAAGGATTGTATGACTTCTATTTGATTCTATAACATGTGTAAAACTCTCATACTAATTATAAATCGCTTATTTTAAATAATTAAAAAATAACTTACATATATTTTTGGGGTTGGGTTCTTAGATACATGCTGTTCAAAGCCATGAGTACACACGTACACCACAAACTTTGGATAGGAGTGCACGCAGCTTGAGGTGCTTAGCTACACTAACCTGCCCAAAATCAAGGTCTTCGTTCAGATTTTTCGGGTCTGTTTCTTCAGGCAAATAGAGGTCCATATTGACACACTGACAACCTGAAGACAAAGTACTCAACGTCATTCACCAGAACCGGATCACTTTGTGCATCACTTGGAAACAGTATGTGCATGAGAAGATGGGAATAAAAATTGGAAAATTCCTCACGTGGTTCAGCATTATTGGCATTGGACCCTTTTGGGTCCTCTTTAATAATTCAGGGGTAAAAGGAGGAGGGAGCAAATTGGCCTGCAAAAATCCAGAGATCCCTTGCATTTCCAATAAGCAGAGGAGATAAGATTATCCAATTGCCATCAGTTGTGTTGTCCCAATCCACTCCACACAATCCCTTTTCCACTAATCTGTTTGTTTCATATCATTCCTTCTTGCCCCATTATCATATGTATCTTCTCTCCTATAAAGCCATGAAAGTTGTAGTTATTATTGGAAGTTGTTGTTTGGAAACATATAGTATATAAATAACAGTCTGTAGATGTTCTTCATGTGGCTAATCAGGACATGATAAATTGGTATTTTGGACGCTTGTCTGTGTGACCAAGTTGCTCCTCATAGACTCAGGAATCTGCTCCAGGAGGCAAAAGGGAGGAGATATTTGAGAAAAATGATTCAAGAATAGTTATCTAACAGGATAAAAAGAGGACCCCAGTATGGAGCATTACATTCCAAGCAAACCCAGCTGCATGCATGTGTAGCTTTCTAGGTGAACTAAGTGAAACGAAAAGCTCTAATTAGGGTATAGTCACATAAGTAGGGTATAGTTTTGAGTAATTCCTAATCATTATTTCAGAAAAGAACCCAACTTTTCCATCATTAGAGATGATGGAAACTTAAAAGTTTTTGTCAATTGTTAAATGATTGTTAATGGACCTTAGGCAGTTCGACTACAAGCCATACACACAGATTTTGTGCAGGAACTGTAATTATGTAGTCAATAGGTTCAAGGCTAAATTTTTGAGGGGATAAAGATTTCTTATGTACCCAAAAATTGATAAAGAAGGGCAGAGAGGAGATTAAGAAAAGCTTCATTAATTCACTAATAATGCCTTCAGTTTGCATTTGACCAACTTTTTCTTCTAGTTCACGGAGTCACAAATAATACAAATTAAAACTATTCTCTGCGAGTTTATGCAAGGATATTGGACTATTCTGCCTTTAGAAAAGAATATCATGGAGCAACAATGACTTCTTAGTTGATGTCTGAACGTAGTATTTGCTCGTCTTATAGTTCATCGTGCTCTGTGACCAAATAGCTCGTTTGTTTGGAAGGATTTGAATACATAGTAATTTATAGTCAAATGGGCTTCAAGACAAGAAGTGATTGTAAAGGAGGTGAAGGATGAAGACTACAAGGTAGAGATAACGGATGGAACCTTGGCCTTTTCTAGTATTTGAATTACTTTAAGTATGACTAGCTATTCATTTCCCATTTTCCCTTCATTTCTTCATTAAAATAGATATTATTGTTGAAAAGTATTTGAAGGTCTACCAATACCTCAAGGATTTTATAAGACTTGCGAGCGGATGAAAGTTTATATGGTATCATAGCCAATTGATATTGAGTTCGGATCCTAGGAAAACAACTCAGGTGATAAATTGTGCATATCGTTAAATGTGTACCTACCAAGTTCCTCTTGAAGAGGAGTGTAAGAATATTTTCACTATATCTACTAATGCCTCGAGGACTTGGAAGAATTGGTTAGTGAATTGCTTTCGAGAAACTCAATTACAAAACCAATTCCAAGGAAAACGTCCATGCAACAATATCACCTCTTCTATCTATCACCACTGTACGTATCTTGTAACAAAATATTGAGTGAAGATATTATTTAGATAGGTTGTAAATGAATGAATGAATATGTTGAAGAGGTTGTAAATGAATGAATGAATATATTCTTCAACAAAACACGCGTCTCCTTTCTTCTACAGAATTTTTTTTATTCAGTTAACGAGAGTTCTTTTTACCCAAAAAGGAGGATAAGGCAGGACGAGACCAGACCACAATGGAGCTGATCCAGATGGAATCAGATATGGAAATCTAGAGTAGTGCTTCAGTAGATCTGACCCACAAACAGAGCCATTAAACATGTATGATGTGGTCGGGTCGGGTGAACCCAAACTCTCGGACCTGTAATTTGGCAGCCATACTTTTGAGATATGGGCCTCTGGCTGCTGGGGCCGCACCCATCTTTGTAGGCTCAATCCTTATGTGACAAATGTACAACTTTGGGTCGGACCACAATTTTCAGTGTCCATCAAGGACAAGTAAGAATTCCAACACAGCATAGCTTATCCATATTATCTTCAACGTGTCAAATTCTCATTGCTCCTACCTCCAACACTTCATCTATGAAATCTGTTGTACAAAATCTCCATCACAAACCCTAAATCTAAGAATCCTTTGCAACCAATTTCATCATTACACAAAGAGGGCTTTAGGTCTGACTTGGATCCAAGTTAAGGAGGAAAATGGCAGCCATGGCGACCTTGCCCAGTGTTTCAGGCTTAGGCACTTCCACTCTGCCATTATCTTCTCGTCCTTCTACCAAGTCTAGTCTCTCATCAGGTACCAAACTTTTTTTTTTTTTCTCTCTATCTCAAATTATTTGCATTTCATACAAACACATGTGCCTTGTATGAATGATCTGGGCCATTCATTAGGTGGGCCACGATGAATTTACCCTGCCCAAGAACCAAAATGGTCCTTGTATTACGTGGGCCACACATGAATGAGAAATTGGGTGCTAAGAAGTGAATTATATGAAATGAAACAGTTGCAAAAAATTATACCATGCTTGGTCTGAATTTGCTGTATTTTAATCTAAGCCCATGATTTGTATGTCCCAAGGCCCATCAATCGGTGATTCTGAACTTACACTTGGTGGGGCCAACCGTAAAAGGGCTGTGGGCCAAAAATTATCCACCAAACAATCACAGCCATTCGACGTATGAAGATTTTGCTAATTAACATGAACTGTTGGTTATATGAGTTCTTTTATGTTCATTGCAGCTTAACTTTCCGACTGCTGGAGCCTAGAAATTAGGGCTGCACAGAGATCCAATATCACCGCTAAATTGGACCCAATCAGGCAGTTCGAATCTGTTTTTATAGTAGATCGGTTCGGTCTATGATTTGAAAATCGGAGAAACTGCTTAGATTGGGTCACTTATCGATTTGAACCTTTGGTTCACTGCCTAAACCGGTTCTAACCGACCGGTGTATTATGTAATTTGAGCATTTGATTATTTTGGATGTTTATATTTATCCTAAACATTGGAATAAATGCAAAGGATGGGTTGTCAAGTGTCTTCATTTTGAAATTTTTGATTTTTCATTTTCAAATAATAAATAAATAAATAAACGGTTTAACCGACATAATCGACCGAATACTTCGGTTTCGTTGAGCTCTCCATTGGTCGGATATGATTGGTTAATTAAAAATTGATAGGTTAAATTTGGTGGTTTATTTTAGTGCCAAACTCATCCAAACCGCCCATGTGTAGCCCTACTTAGAAATTAGAGGTGCAACTCGGGCGGATTGGATCAGGTTTTGGACCAATCCAAACTCACCCCAAACTCTAGAATTGCCAATGGCATCCGAACCCAGTCGGAATCGACCTGATCTAAACCTGGCCTGAGTTCCAAAAGGGCCCACCAAAACCTAAACTCCATTAAACCAATCTGGCACCCATTTTGAAAATATATCCATCCCTATCCGGATCCGGAGCCTAACCCGCCTATAACCCACCCAAGACCTGACCCAAACTAGAAACGGGTGTGGCGGCTTTCCAGCTTTGAGCCCAACCCGAATTTGGATTTTTCGCAGTCCGGTCAGTACGTTTGAATTGGGCCCAGCTCAAGTTGCAATCCCATTAGAAGTCTAGAATTTGAACTGCTGGGTTATAACTATTGCCCAAACGTCCATCCACAATGGGGCCTACAATGTAAGCTATTTAGACCACCATAGGGTGGGGCCCACCATGTAGGAATGCTGATCTAAATGAGAATTTGCAGTAATAAAAAAGCAACTAGTAACTAACCTCTATTATTCTTGAAATAATTAGGTTTTCTAAGATCTCCTGTTGCTGAAAGAAACCCTCTGAAGCAAAAACTAGCTTCTGGTGGAAGGTTTACTTGGTAATTGTCTTCTTGACCATTTTCAACTAAGTCAATAAGACTTAATTATCTTCCTTGATTATGTCTAACTTTCCATTTATTTAAGCTTTGAGAGAAACTGGCTTCGGAGGGACCTGAATGTGATCGGATTTGGTTTAATCGGTTGGATCGCTCCATCGAGCATACCAGCAATCAACGGTAACAGTCTGACGGGCCTCTTCTTCCAAAGCATCGGGGAGGAGTTAGCTCACTGGCCCACGGGCCCAGCTCTCACATCTCAATTCTGGTGAGTACAAATCAAATTTGATTATGCTCACACATGCATCATTTATTTTAATTAATGGTCAAGGACAATTATTTGTTATGCACATGAAGCCCATGGGGCTATTGAGCGATCTGGGCCATCCGCCTAAGTATCCTTGACCTCTTCGGAGTCCATGCCCCAACACTCTGACTGGGTCGGTAGACAATGGTCCTGATTCAACTTATATTATGAGTTGATGGTTATGTTATCAGGTTAACAAGACTTATGGGCCATGGATAGTCCAAATATGAGGCCTACTAAATGATGGTCCAGATTGTTGGCAGGCCCATTCTTGTATTCTTTCTAATTCAGATGAATCATATGATACTTCTTGTAGCTTTCTGTATATGTATGTTTGCTTAATCTGTGGCTTCTTTTTTCCTTGGGTATTTTTAGGTTGTGGATGATTACATGGCACCTGGGACTGTTCATTTGCCTCACCTTTGGGCAGATTGGTTTCAAGGGAAGGACTGATGGCTATTTTTAATGTGTTTCTTTGTTAATATGTATAATAGCAAGAACTCGCGCGTTGTGTGTTTCTTTTCCTATCATGTATTTCTTCTTGTGTTTAAAAAAAATCCTCTCTCTCTCACAAATTTTCCCGTAGGACCTCCTTGTTTCGTGTAATTGAATTCGAGGAATTCTACGAGACTTTTGCTTTTGTACTATCTTTAAGTGGTAAAAAATGAAAAATCAAAGGTGAATTGTTGATAACCAGTAACACCAAAAGATCAACCCGTTAGTGAATGTCATTGCAACAAACAAACCCCCCCCCCCCCCCCGGGTTAGTGAATGTCATTGCAACAACCAACCAACCCCCCCGCCCCCGACAAGTACCCGTTTGAATTTGATTTGATACCATGTTACTAAAAGCTCGAGCCGTTAGTGTTATATCAACATGAATATCTTAAAATGATTATAAAATGAACTCCTCTTTAATGGAAATCAAATCAAGAGAAGATGAGAAATGAATAGTCAGTCATTAATGAAGTAATTCAAATTGTAGGAAAGTCAAGATCTCATTTACATCTCTATCTAATTTCCTTCAACCCTTACCTAAATCTTTGGGAGGAGAGCTTATTTGACAATGAATTCTAATGTATTCTATGAAAAAAAAAAGCCTCTGAATCAGGTTATATGGTCATAGAGTCGGGCCTGGTTTCTTTAAAAAAAACAAAGAGCAGCACACCATGTGGATTTTTGCTGTATTATTTTACGGCCCCGACAAGGGACTGGGTTGCTAGCCACTTTTAAAGCACACCAAGATAACATGGTTGAGGTAAAAAGGTTGGATTTTCTAACTATTGTCAAAGAAATTCAATTCCAAGGATCACTACTGTGTGGGGATAATTTCACAATACCAAAACCGTGCTCAGCTCCGGTAAGAGTACCAGTTCGGCACCTCGGCTCAACCCATCTCGCCCTAATTAGGGTTTCGGAGTCAGAATCGCGAACAGAACCCCATTCTGGAAAGGAAACGGCGAGATCTTCAAGATCCATTACCACGCAATGGACTTTTGGTTTTTAGGCCTAATTCCATCGTTTAGGCCTCGAAAAAGGCACTTCGGCCAGACAGGCACCTCGCCCAGACAGCTCATCTCGGCCCAGTAGTCCACCTCGGCCAGACAGGTCCATCTCGGCAAGATTGACTCTTCCACCTCGGCCAGACTCTTCCACTTCGGCCAGACAGCTCCATCTCGGCCAGATAGCTCATCTCGGCCCAGTACTTCACCTCGGCCAAGTTCTCCATCTAGGCAGCAGTGTCAGATGACGAGACAGTCACGCTGCGGTACGAACTGACAGACAGGATGGGCGCCGAACGGTAACATCCACCAGAGATCGAGGTATGGGCAGATGGGACATCTACTTTTCACCCACCTCCACTAAGGAAGCTTCCGGCTGAACTTCTCCCTACATATACAGGCAAGAGGTAAGCTCAAGAGAGGTATGTCATGGAGGCTCACACACAGTGCAGGAACCTCCCTTGCTCTGAGCTCTCTCTTCTTCTCCACCTCACTTCACCCTTTGTTCAGTGCCAGCACTAACTTAGGCGTCGGAGGGCCTTGCGCTGCCACCAGCCAGGGTCCCTGACCATGCTTCTCCTCTCCCTTCAGGTCCAGCAGGCGTCTGATCCTTCTCCCTAAAGCTTCCAGCAGCTCCATATCATCTGAGACCCTCCCTGAAGCGGATAGCTCTCTCCAACTGTTTGGATAAGTCCTCAAAGGCACCCCCTAATCTTGTGAGTATATTTTTCTGCACTTACAATTGGCGCCGTCTGTGGGAAACGATAAAAAAACGCCATGCTTCCGAGAGTTAAGAAGAAGGGCGGAGAATCATCAAAGGCCTTACCACCGCCTACACTTATGTAGCCAGAGAAGCCGTCAGTCCTTCGCCAGAGGCGGTCCCGAGCAAGATCTGGTCCAGCTCAACTGAAGCAGCACCGGCCGGACGATCTTCAACTGGAGCCTCCCAGGCGAAATGAAACTCCAGTGCTATCCGGATCTTGTCAATCCTATCACCAGACTGAAAGTGAAGATGACGATGCCGACTCTCTCCTCACGGCCATCAGGGCCCGAAACCGAGTCATCCGAGAGCAAGACGACTTGATTCGCCACCTCCAGCAGCAGCTACGAGAAAGGGCGACGACTCCAGTTTCGCCCCCTAGGCGCAACCGAACTGCAAGGCAGGAGATAAAGATGAAGTCACCAAGACAGAAGCAAGCGCAGAGACAATACCTTCTCCTTCAAAATTCAGGATTTTGGTTGCCTCCGGAAGGCACAGATGAAACACCAAGTTAGAGCAATTCGGACAGCTCCAGCTCGTACAGCTCCAGCTCGGTCAGCACGAGTTCGGACAGCTCCAGCTCGTACAGCTCCAGCTCGGACAGCTCCAGCACGGTCAGCACGAGTTCGGACAGCTCCAGCTCGTACAGCTCCAGCTCGGTCAGCACGAGTTCGGATAGCTCCAGTTCGGTTTCAACACCAACTCGGACAGCTCCAGCTCGTACAGCTCCAGCTCGGTCAGCACGAGTTCGGATAGCTCCAGTTCGGTTCCAACACCAACTCGGACAGCTCCAGCTCGGACAGCTCCGACTCGGACAGCTCCAGCTCGGTCAGCACGATGAGATCACCTTCGGGTCAGTTTCTCTACCACCCAGGCGTGAAGCCATTGCGGCCACTGACAAGATTGCCCTGGGATCAGGATGAGTTCCACCCCGGCATAAAGCCATTTTCGGCCTCTAGCAGCACCAGCTCGGACAGTTCCAGCTCGGTTACAGTTTCAGCTCGGTGGCATCACCAGCAATTGCAGCCAGAAAGATCGCATGTCGCCAGCCGACACCAAGATCTAATCTGCGCTCCAAAGTATTCAGAAACCCCTCTCATCTTAGCTTCCGACTTCAAAGAGTTAGGACTCAAGAAGTCAGAAGCTGGGGGGCTTTGTGTGGGGATAATTTCACAATACCAAAACCGTGCTCAGCTCCGGTAAGAGTACCAGTTCGGCACCTCGGCTCAACCCATCTCGCCCTAATTAGGGTTCCGGAGTCAGAATCGCGAACAGAACCCCATTCTGGAAAGGAAACGGCGAGATCTTCAAGATCCATTACCACGCAATGGACTTTTGGTTTTTAGGCCTAATTCCATCGTTTAGGCCTCGAAAAAGGCACTTCGGCCAGACAGGCACCTCGCCCAGACAGCTCATCTCGGCCCAGTAGTCCACCTCGGCCAGACAGGTCCATCTCGGCAAGATTGACTCTTCCACCTCGGCCAGACTCTTCCACTTCGGCCAGACAGCTCCATCTCGGCCAGATAGCTCATCTCGGCCCAGTACTTCACCTCGGCCAAGTTCTCCATCTAGGCAGCAGTGTCAGATGACGAGACAGTCACGCTGCGGTACGAACTGACAGACAGGATGGGCGCCGAACGGTAACATCCACCAGAGATCGAGGTATGGGCAGATGGGACATCTACTTTTCACCCACCTCCACTAAGGAAGCTTCCGGCTGAACTTCTCCCTACATATACAGGCAAGAGGTAAGCTCAAGAGAGGTATGTCATGGAGGCTCACACACAGTGCAGGAACCTCCCTTGCTCTGAGCTCTCTCTTCTTCTCCACCTCACTTCACCCTTTGTTCAGTGCCAGCACTAACTTAGGCGTCGGAGGGCCTTGCGCTGCCACCAGCCAGGGTCCCTGACCATGCTTCTCCTCTCCCTTCAGGTCCAGCAGGCGTCTGATCCTTCTCCCTAAAGCTTCCAGCAGCTCCATATCATCTGAGACCCTCCCTGAAGCGGATAGCTCTCTCCAACTGTTTGGATAAGTCCTCAAAGGCACCCCCTAATCTTGTGAGTATATTTTTCTGCACTTACAACTACCCTCTGGAAGGATGAAGGTTTTGGTGAAGGTGGGACTGCCGCCATACCGAGTGCATAACTGATAAACTTGGCTCTGAGAAGTGAGAAGTGTACGTGCCTAATTCTGAACAACTTCCTCATCAGTTCCCAATTCTGTGACTCCCCCTGAATTATGGATGTAGATCGAGGTTGTTTTGCTTTCATCGATCTCATTACTAGCAAATGAAGTATCGTCCCTTTCAAATGAGGAATCGAGACAACAGATAATTGAATCAATCATGGGTGATATCAATGGAAAATGCCATTATTTGCAGGATCACGTGTTACAATAAAATAAAAAAAGTTCATTATTCTGTCAGGAATATTGGCTAGCAATAATCAACAATATAGATCATTCACCAGAGGAAGTAGTAAATAGAAACATTTGTAGTAAGGAGCAATCTATTCACACAACTCAGATCAATTCAAGTCCACCTCATTGTAACTTGACCCTAAAACCGAGACTTGCAAGAAATAGTAGAGCATTTAATCACACAGCAATTAGTGGCACAAACAGAAAGCAGAATGAGATACAAAATAAACACTCTAGTAAGATCATCTTCTTATTCCTCTTTACCTTTCATTGCATTCTTCACTCTCAACAAAAACCTAGGTTTTTTAAGCATCCTAGTCATAGATAATAACTACATGAAGCAACTTACAAACAAAATATTGTTCATAACAATTAGTATGCATCTAACATTGTGGACAGAACTGTAGAACTTTTAAGTAATGATTATATAAAGCTTTTTTTTTTTAAAAGTAAGTGAAGGTTTTATTAACAGAAGATGGAAAACACCTTAAAATACGACATCATAAGATTATCTGATCTTATGCCATATAACGCACACTCCAAAACCCAGAAAGCCTACATCCGGGGCATCAGGAACTCTAAAAACCATAAGTTTTGGTAATAGATGTTTCAATTCTATAGCAATAAAATGAGCAGGTCCCATGCTAAATTCTTTAATTTTTTTGCTCAAATGAATGATGCAGAATGGGCCAACAAGGGGTCCCGCCGAAGATAGCTTAGGAATATATTTTTTTTTTCCTTTTTTTTTTCCTAATTTTAGTTAGTATGTTTTTAATTGTAATTAGGATAGTTTCCATTATCTTAGGCCCTAAGTTTACTTATTCTATTTATATTATATTGTAGAGGTGAAAATCTTAGACTTTGATTTTGGAATATAATTATCGTGAGTTTCCCCTTGGAGAGACAATTTGAGGTGTCTGTGGCTACGTGCTTCGGCACCCATGCAAGCCCTATAAAGGAGGCTTAAAGGGATGGCGGAGATGGAGGTCGGATAAGGCCATAAGGTTTTAGGGACGGGTTGGTAATGGGAATGTGGTTGTCGAGTTAAAAAAGGACAGATGGATGGATATGCTAAGATCGGTGATCGGAGGGTGATCGAAGCAATGTGGATCTTCGCTCTGATACCAATTAATATAGGCCCAGGGGTTAGGGCATGCATGGGTGCTGAAGCACGTGCCCACACACCTCAAATTTTCTCCAGACTTCAGCACGAGAACGCACATCTTCGAGGGAAAACCCACGATAATTATATTCCAAAATCAAAGTCTGAGATTTTCATCTCTACGACGTAATATAAAGAGGAAAAGTAAACTTAGGGCTTAAGCAAAATAATGAAAACTATCATAATTACAATTAGAAACATACTAACTAAAATTAGGAAAACTAAAAGGAAAATAAAAATATATTCCTAGGTTATCTTAGGCAGGATCCCTTTGGGCTCGTTCGGCATCAATGAGTTGAGCGTTTAGATGAAGTTCAAATCAGACCTTGAGGATGCCGTTCCACCACACAAGCAATTTTATGAACTTCTGAATCTTTCTCTCCAAGGAGATTTGTTTGGACTTTTAACTGTCTCTTTGTTGAGTTCGTGAATTTGCACATTTACGCATCATATTAAGATGAATTAGAGATTTAATTAGGTGATTTGTATCATTATTCATCTAATTTCATCATTTCATGCAATTTCACCTAGGAACCTGAGTTTTCATACTTTTCATACATTTTCTGCATTAACTTAGAATGTTTTGCAAATTTTCTCTGAAGAGTCCCAGTTGGAGTAGAACTCTGTTCGGATGGGTCCCACGTCAAAATGGGCTCTTCACTATTTAATGTGTTAAATTAGAATGTGCAGAAAATGAGAATTGCAGACCTCTGTCACGGAGCCCACTTTCAAGCACACATTGTCATCCTGGGCCCTGCATTGCTGAATTGAAGAAAATTGAAGAATTCACCATGTGGACCCCACACACAAGCCATATACAAATCAATCAAAGGAGGGGTCTACTTATCATGTCACTTGAAGAATCCTAACTACAAGTAGAAGACTTCTCATAGGACCCACTATTCAAACAGTTGAAATGTCTCACATGGCAGGGTCCACAGTGGTTGCAAATTTGAAATTATTAGTGGATAATTCAAAGAGCATCATTCTGATTGGAATAAAAGAAAAAGAGTTTGAATCATCCACATCTGATGTCCTTTTAAAAATGGAAGTTGTATAGAGATAGATTCCATTGCAAATCAAATTTTAAAAGTTAATCCCGTTTTTCTCAGGACAACTAATCTTCAAATGGCCATAACTTTCAATCCGACCGTCAAATCGATGAAGTTTACCTACCATTGGAAAGCTTATTCAGAGTAGATACTCGTGGAGTCCAAGAATATGCAAATCAGAGCTATATTGACAAAGTTATGGGTCCAGAGATTTTCATATTTATTTTTAGACGGGATTGCAATTAAATCCACACCGTTGATAATCAATTGCTGCACATCCCTTGTGGGACCCCATTTGAAGATTAGTCAAGCCACCCAAACGTTTCCAAAGCTTCCACCTCATTCAAATTCAAAAAGGATAAGAGATATACCTTATCAATGAAGATAAATCAAATCTACAAAGAAGGTGTCCAGATTCAATGTATCTATAAGATAACCGAAGAAATAAAAGGAACCAAAAAGTACCATACGGGAGAAACTACGGACGTCCATGATCACTCTATCTCATCTTTCTCTAATTAATAGAATTTAATTTTTATTTTTGGGTATTCTGGAGCCCTATTCCAGAAATTAGGATTTTTAGAAAAGAGATTTCTGAAAGATCATTGTACAAGGAGATGCTATCAATGAAATTACTTACGGAGTTCTTCTCAATGGCTAGCTAGATTTCTGGATTGGAGCATACAAATGAAGCTAAGTAGATCTTTGATTTAATCTATGTTATTTTTCTATTACTTTCTTGTCTCTTTTAAATGCATGCTCTATTAGAACAATAGATCTGTCTTCATGCCTTAGGCAGCCTCTGTTTTGATTTCTAATGAAAATAGTTTGATGATTTATACTTATTTTGATAGATTATGCTTAGGGCTGAGATCCTTTGATAATTTATGCTTAATTTGATGAGCCATGCTTATGATTTTTCATTCTTTTATGAGGTGAAGGAGGTCTTGGGTTGTAACCTTATTCTTTTTATTAAAAATTGATTTTTGCAAAAGACAAATCCTCTGGATCCAAAACATTGATTTGTTTATGATCCGAGTTAATTTTTTTTAGACAAATAATAGAATAATTGCATGGATGGATTAATTATCTTGCTTAGTGGATTCTGGATGCTCTTATCTGTTTTATATATTTGATTGGTTTGTGTTTCTGAATTTTTCTAGTTTTTTTCTTGGATCTCAATTACTTATTAATATTTGATAAAAAAAATCAGATTTTAAATTTTAACTTAGTAGTGCTCCATGTGGGATTCGACCTGTACTTGCCACTGTCTTAAAAAGACAGCTGTGCACTTGCAGTATTAAAAGATTGAAATTAAATTCACATTAAGTTTTTGGCGCCGTTGCCGGGGAGCCAAATCTAAGTTTTTATTGAAAATCTGAATTTTTTTTTTTCATTAGATTCATATGCATGCTCATATTTAGGTTGTATTAGTTGTTTAGTCATCTAATTTGCATTAGTAGTGTTCTTTCCAATTAGTATTAGTTAGTATTTCACTTTGCTAATTTTTCAAACTTTTCTGATTTTTTCTGATTTTTCTGATATTTTTTTTATTAATTGAATTTTCGGAATAATTAATTAATTAATAAAAAACCAAATTTTTTTTTGAAGGATTTCTTTTAATTCCGAATTTCAGTAAATAAAAACAAAAAAAAGTTATTTTAGATTGGTTTAACTAGTGTCCTGATTAGATTAGGATTGGTAAGATAAAGTTTAAAATCTTTAAGATTAGTTGTTTTGATTAATATGTTAACTTTTGAATTCTGAAATTAGGTAGTTAGAAAGTTTAAAATTCTATCTCTTAAATTGTTTAGATTAGTTAGAGTTTTAAAATCTAAAATTTGAATTGGATAAGATTGGATTTCATATAATTGAAAGCTTTTTGAAAACTCTAACCATATCTAGACATTTGTTTGGATAATTTAGAATTTCTGATTGTTTTATTTTGTAGATAGAATTTTTGATTTGTTTCAATAACTTAAAATCCACTTTGATAGAGTCTTTATTAACTTGGTGTCTTTTGAATTTTTTTTAAATTAGGATAAGATAGAATTTTGAGTTGATTTTTTTTAACTTAGGATTTACTAACAAGAGTTTCTTTTGAATACGTTACCTTGGTAAGAGGAGAGTTGCACAAAAACAGGAAACTGCGTGGATTTGCTCTAAGCAAACAAGTTGCTCTCAAAATTGCTAATAACAAATTGCTCTCAGAATTGCAAAATTTGCTAAAAAAAAGAGGCGTGGGCCCGCTGTAAGAGTTTTTAAACTTTACCCCACGAATCTTTTACTTGCAAGTGGGGCTTAGGTGATTTAAATTTCAGTAAGTATGATTGTATGATTGACACTCCAAGTAAACTGGATCTCACACACTTAGTTAAGGGCAATTACCCCAATCAGATAAGGACTGGATTTCATTACCAGATCCTTGCCCAATTAAGTTTAACCACCTCTCACATAGTAACCTAAACATTAATTAAAATCAAGTAGAAACGAGACCATAGGACTTGAGCTCATTAGGACAAAGGCCACAAAAGGTTGCACCAATTGCGCTCTTTGGTTAAGTTGATGTCTAGGTAAGTCCTGTCCCTACCAAAAAGGGTGGCAGTCTCTGTTCTAAGAGTTTGGTTCTTAAGCGGGACCCTTGCCAAGTGCATTGTGACCCCACCACTCATCCTGGGGACTTACCTGGTCGATTTGACTTCATAAGACCGGATTGGAGGCCTTAGTGCACTCTTCAAACCAGTTAGGAGCTGTCTAGTGAGTTAGGCTAACCCTAGGGTAATTTCTTGTGCTCAATCTTTGTGCTTGACTGCTTGTGCATCATCTAGTAAGACCATTAGGGCCCCGCATATAGATTAGGCTTGCATTTCTTTAAGGTTGAACACGATGCATGCGCTCTAGACCTGAGAGAAAGAAACTGTGGGTACGCAAGAGTAAAAGGTTAGTTAGGATAAAGCCCGAATTAGCCTTAACCATTGTTGGAAAGTCTTCCATCTTTGAAGAAATTATTAGGATGGCTGATCAAGTGGACCCACCTATGACTTTGAAGGACTATATGTACCCCACCAGGACAACTCAACCGTCCTGCATCACCCTACCTCAGACCAATGCCACATTCGAGCTAAAATCTGGTATAATTCAGATGCTCCCAGTATTTTGTGGGCTAGACCAGGAAAACCCATATCAACATGTTAGGGAATTTGAGGACATTTGTGGGACCATGAGAATCAATCACATGACTGAGGAGGCCCTTAAACTTAGATTATTTCTTTTTTCCTTAAAAGAGAAGGTTAAAGCTTGGCTTTATGCCTTACAAGCCGGGTCCATCACTACATGGGCCAAGTTAGTCGAAGAATTTTACAAAAAATTCTATTCCAAGCAAAAAAACCGCTTCGATTAGGCAGGCCATAAATGGATTCCATCAAATGGAAGGGGAGACACTGTACAGTTATTTGGAACGATTCAAGGACCTCTTAATCCATTGTCCCCACCATGGGTTTGAAAAAATCCGATTAGTCCAAATTGTGTATGAAGGCATAGATTGCCCAACTAAACAAATGGTGAAATCTTTTTGTAGTGGGAATTTTACACAGAAAACAGCAGAAGAAGCTTGGACATTTTTGGAAGATACCGCTGAAAACACACTGCAGTGGGCCCCTATCAAGAGGGAGCCCATCAAACCCACCATTCCTGAAAAAGGGGAGATGTTCAAGATTGAACCCAAAATTGAGGCAGAGGCCAAATTAGCCACACTAGTGAGGAGAATAGAGGCCTTAGAGCTGAACCAAAAGCCCACTCCAAACACTTTGGAGTCATTGAAATATAACCAGGCCATGAATGGAGGGATTGACCCAACAACTTTGGGTCAGACCGAATCTGTTGAGGAGGTTAATGCGCTATATCAAAACACTCGTTTTGACAATCGTCAAAGGTATGACCCATACTCTAACACTTACAATCCAGGTTAGAGGGACAACCCGAACTTTTCTTGGACCAAAGGCCCAACTCAAGGTGGCCCATCTCAATCCACTCAATTTCAGCCCAATCAATCTCAAGTCAATGCCCCACCCGGTTTCCAAAAGCCCAATTTCAACTCCAATCCATTGACCCAGAGGGTAGATTCGTTAGAAGAGGCCATAAAACTCCTGACTCAAACCACGACCCAATTGTCTCAGACCACTACTCAACTTTTGAATGGCCACACTCAAACCCTTGCAAAATTGGAATATCAAATGGGCCAACTGGCCAACTCCATCAGTGCCAGAGACAAGGGAACCTTCCCTAGTCAACCCGAACCTAATCCAAAGGGCCAAGTTGTTCATGATCCTAAAGGAAAAGGCCCAGAACAAGTCAAATCCATAATCACTCTTAAGTCAGGTACACAGGTTGATAATAAGGTCAAACTACCTAAGGAACCTGAGGAAGAATCAAGTAAGAAAGTGGAAACTGAGGAACCAAGTGCAAATGTTGAACCCACATTAGAACCAAAGAACCTAGTCAATACTGAACCATCACCTAGTGAGCCCACTCCTACGACCTATGTTCCCAAGGCACCATACCCACAGAGGCTAGGCCCAGCAAAATCAACTGTTCAGTTGGATAAAATGCTTGAAGTATTCAAACAAGTGCGGATTAATATCCCACTACTTGATGCTATCCAACAGATTCCGGCCTATGCAAAATTTCTAAAGGACCTTTGCACCTTCAAAAGGACTACCAATGTATCGAAGAAGGCTTTTCTAGCCCAACAAGCTAGCTCAATCATTTCTTGTCCAACCCCGATCAAATATAAAGACCCAGGGTGTCCTACCATTTCTTGCTAGATAGGGGACTATCACATAGAGAAAGCTTTGCTAGACTTGGGTGCTAGTGTGAACCTTCTTCCGTACTCTGTTTATGAAGAATTAGGTTTAGGGGAGTTGAAAAAGACCCATGTGACCTTGCAATTGACTGATGCATCAATTCGACACCCCAAGGAGGTAGTTGAAGATGTTCTTATCAAAGTCGGAGATTTTGTGTTCCCTGTCGATTTTGTTGTCTTGGATACTAAACACACATCTGAGGCTGAACCCAAAATTTCAATAATCTTGGGGAGACCATTCCTTGCCACCTCTAATGCCTTGATCAATTGTAGGAATGAAGTGATGCAAATTTCTTTTGGGACCATGATAGTCCAAGTGAACATTTTTAATGTCAGCAAGCAACCTCCTGATGAGGATGATGGGGTTTTTCACATTAGTTACATTCATGAATTGGTGGAAAATCACTTACCCCATTTGAAACTTGAAGATCAACTAGAGGCTTGTCTGGCCCACTTTGGAAGTAATTTTGATGTCGATGGACATATTGAGGAAGTCAATGCACTGTTAGACTCAACCCCATCCATGGATTGCTTAAAGTGGCAACCGAAGCATGAGATTCTGACTCCATCTGCTTCCCCACATGTCCCATCAATTGTAGAACCCCCTCAGTTAGAACTCAAGCAGTTGCCAGATACCTTGAAATATGTGTTTTTAGGCCCACTAGAAACCCTTCCAGTGATTATAGCTTCAGACTTGGACCCTGTCCAAGAGGAAAGACTCGTGAGAATTTTGGATGAACACAAGGAAGCTATAGGGTGGTCCATTGCAGATATCAAAGGAATTAGCCTATCTATGGTCCAGCATAGAATCCATTTGGAAGAAAATGCAAAAACTTCTCGTGAACCACAGAGGCGACTGAACCCTGCAATGAAGGAAGTGGTTAGGTCAGAAGTTTTAAAATTACTCGATGCAGGGGTTCTTTACCCCATATCTGATAGTCCATGGGTGAGCCCGGTTCAAGTGGTACCAAAGAAATCTGGAATAACAGTGGTTCAAAATGAGGGCAATGAATTGGTCCCCACTCGGATACAGACTGGATGGAGGGTATGCATTGATTATAGGAAGTTGAACTCTGTCACTCGGAAAGATCATTTTCCCCTCCCATTCATGGATTAGATGCTCGAAAGGCTAGCCGGTCATGCATATTATTGTTTTCTTGATGGTTATTCAGGTTACAATCAAATTCCAATTGCACCCGAGGACCAAAAAAAGACCACCTTCACCGAACAAGAAGAGTTTGGTTGGTTCCCTGTCCACTAGGGGCTCTTGGCCTTGTTTTCGTTAGTGCTACGTGTTGGATTGGAGAAGATGAAGGCAGCAGGCTGTGTTTTTTTTTTTTTATGTTACAGAATAGGAATGTGAGTAAGAAGGGTCTGGTTCTACGCCAGGCCGATTCCCCATCCAGGTCCAGGTCGGTTTGATTTGATCCGTTAGCAGAGCCCAGCAGCACAGGAGGCTGACGTCATCAGGTGACGTTAGCGGTACTATCAAAGGGGTTTTGACTAGATATACGACAAGACTTGTTTTTGCGATGTCTAAAGCATTCGATGTCAGATTGGAGATCTGTTTGAACCACATGCTTATAACAAGCAGATCTACGCAGATTTATGTAGTTGTTGAAGAAGATTGGCAGTCCAATGGTCAATGGAGAAGTTGACCAATCGGAGTGCAGAGATTTATTTCTACAATGTCGATGCCATTTGGAGTCAGATTTCGGACCCATTTGATCCTACTTGCTCGTGGTGATGAGATCTATAGTGTGGTGTAGGAATTTGGAAAAATTAATGACTGGTTAGCGAGTGATTCAAAGATCACTCATTATGTCGTTAATGCAACGTCAGTGTTCAAGGTGGATAATTTTGATGAGAAGAGAAACTCTATGGCAAATAAAAGTCTGAATGCTGGTTTAACATGCTAAAGTGTTGAAGAGACATCGTACCTATTAGTGAGGTACTGGAAGACATTGCCGATTATTTTCTGGTGACTCGAGTTGTAAGGAACTCAAGTCAAGATGGAGATTGTTGGGTTTATGTTTTGTATTCCAAATTTATTGGAGTGATCCATTGGGTTAGCCAATGATCGGGTTCACGGTCAAGAGTATTTTGGTCAATGTTCTTGGGTTTTCTTATGGGCTTCTAATCTGTAATCCTAGACTCTGAAGAGGGTTAAGATGTGAGTCATGCTCTCTTATCGTGTGTGTGTGTGTGTGTGTGTATATATATATATATATATATAGAGAGAGAGAGAGAGAGAGAGAATATTCATGTGCATCCATCCCTCACCATAGGGTTAGGGACACTTCCATAATTGAAAACTTGCATGTGCAAAAAGATGAAAAGTCTTATTTTGTCATATGCATAAAAGGAATATGTATGTGCAAAAAGGGAAAGTTCCCTCACCCTATGGTGAGGGATGGATGCACATGAATGTCCCTATATATATATGTAATTTGTAACCCTAAACTCTGAAGAGGGTTAAGATGTGAGTCGTTGCTCTCTTGCTGTGGATGTAGGTGGTTTGTAGAACCAGGTAAAATCCTCTAGTATCTCTTATGTAGCATGATTGTTCAATCATAGGTATTCATGCTTTCGTACACATGTGCACAACATATATGCAAAGGTATCATCTCCGAAAGGCATAAAACTCCATAGAAGTCATAGAAGATGCAAGCAAAAAAAAAATCGGAAATCCAAGTCTAGATGACTCCAAAATTGCAGAACAAACCTCTGCCTCTTGAACGATCAAAACCCCTATTTGACTTGGTCTAAAATCCTATTTCCAATCAGTCAAAACTCATGTTCGACTACTATAGATGTAGGCATGTCATCGGCTCCTTCTTGCTACTTCTTCTCTTGCTGGGCTTTGGTAAGATGAATGACATCAACAATGCCTGTTGACTGGGCTTGCTTCTATATTCAAGTCAAGTCGACCTGAATCTGAGCTTGATCATGTCTTCTTTTTCTCCTTGATTTATGCAACAAGCTGTAGATATAGTAAAAATAGTTTTCTGCGCTCCGATCAATCAATCTTCTCATGTATTAATCCAAAAGCTTAAGCTGATAGATGAAAGACCCAAACATGTATATGAAGCCCTGTTAAATCTAATACTGGGGTGATGTGGGATGTGGGACTTTCCTAACGAGTTCCCTTACGTGCAGGCGCGACAGATTTCATGGATGAGCCTGCCACGTGGGCTACAAAAGCACTACAGGAACTGGCCATGTGGGCTACACAAGAACGATCATGTCTTCTTCCTTGCCTTTGATGGGGAGTTTGGTGTGAGGCCAATGATCTTATCTTCTTCCTCCTTCCATCAAATCTAGATCTTGATCCATCCCACCATTGGAATCTTATATCTAGTCCCAAACCACAACCCAAACCTCAATCCAAGCCATCTAACCTTCTCCATTCATAAAATCAGCCCCTATACCCTTGGCTGATCCTCTCCATCCATTACTGAAGACCTAGATCTACCCACATCAGGTTTAGGTCTACCTCTCACAAGCTAAATCTACATCCGATCTAACCCAAAACATACTCCAGAACCACTATCAACCCTAAGATCCAGCCCCACCAGACTTAACCGAACCAGGCCCAGCCCATCTAAGCGAGCCGAACCAGGCCTAGCCTATTTCAAAGTGGGCCGGTCCACTTTGGAGCCCAAATCAGCCCCTTTTATCAATTTCTGGCCCATTTAAACCCTAATTTCAGTTCAGGAATTTTAATTTAGGCCTTTAAAAGTTGTGAGAATTTTTTTTTTAAACTGATATTAAACTTTAACTTAAACTTAAACTTGCACAATTCCCCAAATATCACCTAGTAACCACTTGAACTAAGCTACTATCAAATCCTCTGAGGCACAGTGAATCTGCTTTATGTCAGTGATTCCTGGACAACGTGGAAGTCCTAACCTTCCAATGGATCCAACTTCGATTAATTGAGGATCTCATTACAGGATCACGACAAGCCTTGAGTCACCGCTAATTGCTTGCTGAATTTTACATTGAATGGTGTGCCTATTTAGTTGTTTAATTATAACTAGTAATAATTTTCTTGCTCTCAAAATCATATCATTTGGGCTAGTCAATCCCGTTCTCCATCAACAACGCTGGGTTTTTTTTTTTTTTCCTTTGAAATACAGTCAATTGACATCAATTAGTTAAATTGTAGCCAGGAAGGACACTATTGTTATTATCCTAATCTGCAAAAGGTGTCTAGGATAGGGTGTCTCGGTCTCCAATACACACAACATAAATAAATCAGTGCATTTAACTTAGTAATCTACCTTTATTTTATTCAATATCAATTTCTTTCAAAAGTTTGAAAGATTATTACATCAATACTGTAATTGCCTTAGACAAGCTCGTTCTAAGTTGTAATACATATCACTTCATGTTCATCCCAACGAGGAAATAACCCACAAAAACAGCAAAAATAATCAACATAATCAAGGGAACTATAGCACCAAATCCTCCATTCCCATGATATGAAGTGGCCTTAAGTAGCATTCCATTACCACTGTTGCCTTTTTCCATATGCGTAGTAATGCCACCTCCCTGCTCAGCTGATTTCATGTGAGATATTATGTGTGGGAACACCTTATTATAGGATTCCTCTCCCATCAAAAGATCTGCATGTCCAAAACCTTCCGATACCACCCTCTTGTGCTGAAAACCAGGTTGGTGCAATTTCATGTATTGGTTTGCCAGAAGTGATGTTTCCGGAGTCGCCAAAATGCTTCTTCCACCAGAGATATAGAGTGTCGAGAGTGCCATTCTCTCAGGATGTATGAGATATGTATTCTCACCGTTAGCATTGACTGCGTGACCTGCAATACATATCTTTCTTAGATGAGGTAGAGGGGACAAGGGCACTTGCCGCAGGCTTTGCTTGTGGAGCCAATGGTGCATGGTGGGGCTGATATTTTGGTGCCAAAATGTGTTGCCGAAGAGACCGGCAAACACCTCACATTCTTCGCAGCTACATCTCTCGTAGTGGGGTATCTGTCGAGCAATGTATTTCACGAACCGATGCTGGGGAAGCGCTTTTAAGTTGTTGAAGATTGGTAAGATTTTGTTCTTTCCTAGTAATGCCGTTAGGACCTGCAATTTGATGAAATTAGGTGAGTTGAGGGATAATTTATTATATATACATGCAAGTCAAGTATGAACATGAATCAAAATACAATTTCAGACCTTATCTTGATCAAAGATGAGACTGTAATAAAGCTTGATATAATGGTATAGACTATTGAATCAGTCCTTTTCATCCCAATTTTCACGTTGAATTTTTTTTTTTTTTTTTAAAAACCTTAGGAAGTGAAATATTGAATCTATCAAAAGAGTGCAATTGGGACAAGCCCAACCTGAGCCTTATTGAATTGATCTAACCTAAATGAACTCGGATCGACCTTATTTTGAGTTCAGGAGAACATCAGGCCTAAAAATGGAAATGAAAACAAGATTTTGCTTAAGAGTTGGGCTTAAGAGTTGGGCTCAAGTTTTGGAACTTGGGTACCCAAGTAAAACTACTATTTTCCAATTTAAGATGAGAGAGACTACTATTTTCCAATTTAAGATGAGAGAGAGAGAGAGAGAGAGAGAGAGCTTACAGGAATAATTGGAAGCCTCATCTTAAGTAATTCATAAGCAGTGACCCTGTAGAACATTGAAGAGTTGGTGCAAGAAAGTGAGGCTAAACTGGAAGCAGAGATGTGTCCTCCCAAGACAGCCATGTGAAATGCTACCCCTCCAACACAATGAGCAATCACATGAACTTTAGCAGATGGACCATGCGACTCACGAATCTTCTTAAGTGCTGCAATCAAAGAAGCTAATTGTGAAACCTCTTTTCCTTGAAGTTCAGTCTCTAATACAACTGGGCAAGACTAATTCTAGGTTCCCAAGATAAGTCAAGTGTAAAATGTTCATTCCCGGTCCAAGTGGGTAGGGCTAATTCCAGCAAGGCGCCTGACTTGAGTGTGTGTTATCCTATATTCTAAATCTTTGTAGTTAGTTTGAATATTGAGGAGATAAATATAATGAGCAAGGCTCTCCTAAGCTCAAGCTTAGGATAAAATCTCGTAAGCTCGTGCTTGTGGGGCTCACCTTTGGTCCATCCAAATGGACCAAACACATGACCCTCCTAAATTGCACATGTCCACCAACTTTCGGTTAGATCCGAATTTACTAGACCGTTGGATCGACTATGTATCGATCCAAATGGATTGTTGACCATTAAACGTTTGGGCCTATATGGAGATGATATAAATTATGGTTGGGGCTGATTTTTTATAGAGAGGAAGATCCCAATGAGTCCTTAAATCCACCTCATCCCCATCCCCATGTGGGTCCCCAAGTGGGCCCCACCACATACTTGAGCTTACCTTATCCTAAGCTTGAGCTTAGGAGAGCCTCGCTCAAATATAATACCATTGCAACAAGTGTTTGGTTTGCAAACCTTTATATATTATACCATTGAGAATCATAGGTCAAATTTCTATATTGTTGAAGTGACTTTGGCCTCGTAATTGATGGTAAAAAAAAATCAATGAAATAGGACAGGGCAAAAGATGGATGGCTATAATCTATTAATCTAGCAGATTTCTCAAACATGTTTATGGGTCAATCAACTTGACTGTCTTAATTAACATTATTGGTTGTGCCAATTTTACACAAGATGCTAAAGACATCTCACACAAGGACCTTCCAAATTCTTATGGAGAACCCCACCAATACATTACCATCCGCTATGCTATCATGCTGTAATTTGGGATTACATTCAAACTCAATGATTTTATATTTTACCTGATGGGATGTCAAACTTTCCAATATCTTCAATGGTGAAGTTGCTGGACGGATGGAAAGGATGTAGCCTTGTTTGAAGTAGCCATGTCTCATAACCTTCATCAAGTAAGGTTCTGACAAGATCTCTGGGTTCAGTTGGCAGCCAAAAGCTCTCAGTGGAATACCCATTAATCAGTAACACTGGATATGTTTTCTTTTCTCCTTCTGGTATCCATTGCTTGCAGGTGATGACAAATCCATCATCTGTACAATTAATATAATGCAAAAAGGATAAAAAAAAAATCTTCTAGTGTATGGACAAAACATCGATAGGTTTAGTTGAATCAAAGTTAAATAATTCTAAAACTATAACAATCACATATCAAAGAGATGGATATCTTTTTTATACCTGTTTTAATTTCATGAAGAATATTAGATGGGTAAGGTCTTTGGCTCATATCGTAGGGGCTGAAGTCCAAATGGCTTGATCGCGGTGTTTGCAGAATATACGTTCGGAAGAAACTCTCTAGAAGACGATATACAAATGTTCCTCTTTGGTTCCCTTTCAAAGTTACTGCACTTTTGAATAGCTCAATTGCAGATACTTGGAGTTCTCCTGTAAGATTTAATGGCTCTTCTGTGCATTTCTCAATTGCAGGATCATCACTAGGACTGACCTCTTTGAAAGTTACATGCAAGGTTCTAGTCTCATTCCAAGCATTAAATGCTAGAAGATATGGATTCATGATCTTGTTTCCCTCAAGAATATATCTGTATCATAACCGCCTAAGTAAGAAAAAGTGAATTTAACATTTCTAAGCCATTCCGAGTACGATGCAAGAGAATGAGATAACCACTGATCCATTGTACCAAAATATTCAGACCAATTATAATTAGTATATCCCAAAGCAACAAAAATCTCAAAAAAAAGTTCCATACCTTTTGCCAGAGGCTGATGCTAGGAGCAGTTTGTAATGCATATATTGTGTATATGGAGTTCGACAATCTATGCTACACATATTTACACTCCCATCTACAATGTAAAGCCTGTCCTTCTGCACGAATTCAAACAAACAATATCCACCAACCCTTCCTCTTAGAATTGGATGAGCACCTCCCTTGGTCCCTTTTCCTTCATTGTAGGGCTTCTGATTTGCTGAATTCATCTTCATTGTAAGATAAACTGTACAAGGAAGTCCCCCCACTTGACCTGTCATCATTTCTTTTATCAAAACTTCATTAGGTGATCTCATCAGTTTCATTGGTTTTTCATCTACTCTTGGCTGCGATTTTGAAGGAATTTCAGTAGGCTGGTTCAAGCTCTTGTACTTCAAGACATCTTCTACTAAGTGGCTACTGACATGCTCAGCTGCAGCAAGGATGGAAAGACTTGGATTTATACCAATTGGACAGGGGATTAATGAAGCATCACAAACATATAGTCCTTGGTGGACTGCTTGTGGGTCACTCTGTGGCTTGAAAACTTGCCCATTGGGATTACATACTCCATGTGATGGATCTGATGCTACATTGCATCCTCCTAATAGATGAACTGATGTACTGCGATACCTTGACATGAACAAAATTCCTCCCAGTCTTTTTGTAATCCTTTGAATTGCTTTCATCTTTCGTGGGAGTAGTGGGTCTTGTGGAGCACTAAAGATGATCCTGTCTGTGGCCTTGTCCAGTGTAATTCTACCATTAGCCTCATCATATCCCATTAAGTTCAGAAGCATTCCATGGGTAGGTTTTGTACCCATCATTTCCTTTAATTTATCAATCACACCATTTAAAATCCTATAATTGATGGGCCATCCAAATGTGAAAATTCCCTTAAGTAGCAACTGTGGATATCCTCTTGGAACTACTCCACTCTGCGCAAGAATTAACAAATAGAGTGTTAAATGAATTAAGAAACCATTAGGGTTTGAGGTGGCATTAGAATCAGATAACAACCCATTTGGTTGAATACTGGTTTTCTTGTTTTCTCACCCAAACTATCATCAGCAACAATCATGCAATTGATGAGATATTGATGTTGGAAAAACAGTATCCCATCAAAAGGTACTTCTAATTCCATGTTCTCCTAAATGTACAGTGAAATCCAATCACTACAATATCCCAATATATTCAAACCAATTGAAATTTAGGTTACATCCATATCCACCCATCAATACATACTCATCAATAGCCTGAAGTATAATATACTTACAGTCTTACACCTTCTTATCACTGCAATGCAATGGCCTCTAGCCTATTCATCCAAAATGTCAAACCAACCAATTGATATTTGCAACAATTGGATTAATTTTTATAACACTACAATGTATTTATAGTGACTATATTGTCTAATAGAACATAGTTTTGATATTCATAAAACTTAGTTTTGATATTCAAAAAGTCATCAATCTTCAATAAATACTCTGTTTGTAAAACATTACTAGAACTTTGTAAAACAAGTTACACAATGCTTGACCATATTATGTGCATCGTGATTTTGAGTCAATCCAACCCATCTACATCCTTATTCTTTATTGTAAAATTTTAAAACAGTCAATCATTTCATCAGTTTGAATATAGACCCTTAATTATGTCTTCTTTTGGCCATATCATTTAAAAACAGTTATAAAAACCTCAATGGGGTAATTCTTTGAGACACCCCAATTAAGGCTAGGTATGGACCAGCTCATGCCATTCGAATCTTGTCCAAATTCCTAGAATGTTAAGGCATCAAGCCTAATACTCATGTCAATCAATGCATGCAATTTGAAAGTTAGGTTCTATAAAATTATGCATGCCCAAACTTATAGTCAGCCCTTAATTCATACATAGGCCTAGCCCTAACCCATTGGGGACATAAAATAGGGCCTAGCCCATGGGCCTAAAACACAACTAAAATACATCATAATGCAGGCTGAGCTTGGATTGGTATGAGACTGGTCCAACTCGTGCAACCCTACCTCCCAAATATTATGGGCCTCACCAAGTGCAAACTTTAGATTTCATGAAGATCTACACACATCTATTGAAAGAACTTGGCTTAATTGAACTGATGTTGATCAAGCCTACCTGGACTGTGAACCCTGCAGAAGAAGTAAATGATGAAGTAATCGTTGGCCCTGGTCGATCTTGAAATGCAATCTTTGAGAATTCTTTTTCATCCACTCCTACGCCATTTATTGGTACCGAGCTTCCTGCCAGATAAGCAAAGTTGTTTCCATTGGTGCTAAATCCAAAACCAAGCCTATCTGAGAGCTTCAATCCTCTTCTTTCCGATTGGAACAATATTCCCGTTGTACCCAAAACTCCACCTACAATCAAACATAATTTGCAGTTAAGAAATATTTCTAATTTATGTTGAACTGTAGAGTTAATCATTGAATTTGAGAGAATACCTGCAAGAACTACATAATCAGCACTAACATATTCAAGATCATTGAAGTAAATACGCCATCTTCGCCGTTGCTTTTTGCTGATAACACCCTCATCACCGTAATTGTCATTGGCATCTTCCACTACGCATTGAACTTCACATTCTGTTATCACAGTACAACCAGCCTGTAACAAACACATTTGTGTAGTTAGTTCTACATTAAAAGCTACTCATCCCAAACTTTCAATCCATGATTGATAGTCAGTGATGTATATATGTGTGTGCGCACACTTTTATAATCAATATGAAATTTCTTGTGCATCCATTTCACAACTAATTTTCTGTATGAGAGAGAGAGAGAGAGAGAGAGACATGCCTCAATGGCAGTAGCAATGTAGTTCTTGTCATTCGAGCACTTAGCATTGTAAGGACATCCAGACATACAATTTCCACAGCCAACACAAGGATCCAATTTGGACTTGTTAGTGGGGTCATTTTTAGTTTTGAAATTGACAGTCTGCTCGATGGGACTAGGGCTGCTGTCCTCTATTTCATCAGACACTGCTGTCAAGGCTCTGGCACTGGGAAACATTACCGGAGCATCTTGTTGGTCCAACATTGTCAATGCACTGGTCTGATAGGACTCCCAGTCCTTGTGCCATTCCTTTGGCCATCTTGGGTCCTTCTTCACTCTAACAGGAGTAGATACCATCAGTCCTGCATTGGTCAATGACCCTCCTCCAAGCCCACAGATGACACCTGCAAATGAGTTGCCCTGGTCGTGTAACTGCATTCACCAATCATTCCTTGTTAGAAGCTGGTTCAAGAAAGGGTTGAGTTGTGCAATAGCAGGCCCAAGCGTCAACCTGAACCCTTCATTAATATGTTGAGTTTAGACTGGGTAGGTGGGATTTGATAACAATTATAGACTCGATCTAAACCCAACCCATTTATTAATCGGGTAAATTTGTCAAAATCAAATTTGGAAAAAGTTGTAAGCTGAGCCCCGAATTACTTGATGGACCTCCAATTGGAGCGGGAATTGACACCCTTAAAATTTAGAATTTTAATAGAAAATACTATCTAAACTCTTTTTCTGGTAAACGTTATCTAAAGGTTGGATTGATTACAAGTTGTAGGGTTACGGTGGGATTGGAAGGTTTCATGTAGAGTATAGGTGGGCCAAATATGACTATGATTTGATGATCGCAACCATCTACTTAAAGGACTCAAACTTTACCAATATTAGTATTGCATGTATAGTCGTCATAAACTTTGGTCCTTGAATGGATGGTTATAATTGGCCCACTTCTAATCCAGATGGTTTGGATATTTGATAATTACAACTTGTTGATAGCTAAAACTTCCTCATGAACATTTGGGTACATTAATGCCCACACACAGCCCTTAATTTGCTTCATGGTGGGCCATCAAGTCAGTGGTCAATAAATGTATATGGGATAAATGAACAGGTGTAGAAACAGGAAAAGAAACCAAATCATGAAGCTGCTACTATCTACCAATGGACATGAAGAGTTCACCTGAAATAGGCCATTTTTAGGCCCGTAATTGAAGCCATAGGTGGTAGACTCCATCCTTATCTGGGACATAATCTGAAGATCATTGGTTGGGAAATCTTTAGCTTCCCACCTCCGGCCTTTCTCAATCAAACACGCCTTGACGCCAGCAATCGCCAACCGACATGCAGCAACTGAGCCACCGTACCCGGACCCCACCACCACAGCGTCATAGCCAGCTTCATCAAGATATCCATGTGCATCACTTCTTTGCGCCATCTCTCTGTCAACCAACTCCAACATTTCAGTGCTAATACTAGTTTATCATGTAAGCAGATCTCATAGTAGTCCAAACTACAGTTCAAAACATTTTTCAGTTTCGCCCATGCAAGAATAAGTTGACTCAATGGGATAGCTCAACCAGTTGGCCGAGTCAGACTGAGTAAAGCTGAGTTCTCAGTCAGACTTGCCTGAGCTACTGGAGTCAGTTACCTTGCGAGTTGAGTAGAATTTGAATTTTTAAACAATGGTTTTCAACCATACCCAGCCCACAGTGGGCTGTATTTAGGTTGCGTCCAGGGCCTATTTCTGGCCTGATAGTTGTTCAATGGGCTTGATTGGGCCTATCTATGTTCGTCTATAGGCCCGCTCTAGCTTGACATATTTAACAAGGAGGAAATCATGAAAATAGGATATGCCCACCGATAGCTTTCAGGTCCATAGGCTGTATCGATGCATTAATATCAGCCCATTAGGAGCATAGGCAAATCATGCTCAAGCCCGGCCCAATAGTCGGATGGAGTTCAAACCAAACTGTATCCGTTCCACATGTGGCGAAACCGCTTAATTCGATAGAACTAATATGGGCCGATTTATCGGATTACATTTATCCAAGATAGTAAAGCTGTATTTATATGATCTGAAACCAATATGGACTCACAAAAAGGAAACTCAATTTTGGGGTAAACTGGCAACGACGAAGACAAAAGTAAGAGAGACGATAAACAAAATAAAGCACTTTTTTTCTCCTTCATGTTTTTCCATGTTTTAAATCCTTTCTAAAGACCAATATAGACACTGATGTTTCCATGGATTTCCATACAGATACACCTTTTCATCTTTCATGGGTTTCTGATCTAGTGCTGAAATAAGATATGTGTTTTACTAGATGATGAAACCAGAGGAAGGAATTTGAGCATTTGGGGTATATATGTAATGTTTTGGAGCTACACTAATCACTAAGAGAGCGCAGGAGTTTGACATACCAATGTGCTCTGGTCTATTCTTCTTTGCTCAGCTTGAGAGATTTTGCAAAGACACAGAGACTCTGTACTTGTCTTTTCTACGTATTTATAGTGGCCAGAAAGTTACAGTTAGTGTACTGGAAGTGCCCTCGACCTTAAACCATTTATAAAAGCAGAAATGTACTTTGCACGAGTCATTCTTTGTTTACTACCTATATTGTATGTGTAGCAATGGGCCAATGAAAGGGCCAGTTAAAAGGTTCTGTCCTGATCACAGTGGGCCTGGAGATTGAGTAAATGGGCCAACACGGGCCTGGCATGTTGGACACTGTAGGTCTTTTAAATTTTAATAAAGAGAAATCATCATCTACTCCAAAATTTGTAAGCTCAATGGACCCGGGCCCAATGCAAGATTGATCACATAAAAAATGTGTAAATGTATATTAAAGTTATTATTCACATTCTTTTTACTTGACCAATCCACTGATGAGACCCACTCCATTCACCATGAAAGTATGACGATATTAAATGGGCTATCTTGCTTTTCGGGCTAAGACTTAAAAAGTCCATTGGATCCAGACCCCGACCCTATAAAACTAAATTGTCCTGGACTTGGGCTCATACAAGTCTATCTCAAATCGGGCCCATTGCTGCCCTTACTTCATTTTACTTGGTTTTCAATAAAGCTTGAGGGCAAATCTAAAACTTTTTGTATAATTTAGAAGCGAGAGCCTCTCACATTGAAGTATTATTCTATTTTCTCAAAATATACAATGGGCAACCTTCACCACGTTGATGTTTAAAAAAGTGGGTTTCACACCAAAGCTGGCAAATAAATACTCTATAGCTAGCAAGTTACAAAATTTCTAAAAGGGACATAGCAACGATTGATAGTTAATAATAGAAAGGTCAATATTGTATGGAGAAGATTTCTTGATATGAGAATTTTATAAGGGCTATATATATACATGATAGGGCCGACAAGTTTTATAATTGGACCACTAAAACATGGGGCCCACTTGCTCAAACTCAAGTCTCATGTGAGAAATCAGGGGTCCAGGGTGTTACATACAACAGATACAGAAGGAATTAATTAAATCCATGTGATTTAGGCCAATGGATGAAAGCAATGGAACTTGCTAACTTGTCAAAGAAAAATGAAGATAAAATAGAAGTAGATTAAAAATTATCATGTGAAGGACAATGGGCAATTTTTTACGCCACTACAAGGTCATGGTACTCATGGGATGGATCGTGGTGGAGCGACCCGATCCCGGTCCGTAATGCGCTGTAATGTACGACATGAGTCTATGTTTTGGTATTACAATTAAATGGGCCAGGCCTCAGCAATTTGTATGCTTACATTGCCAACCTCGGTCAGTATATTTAGTAAGAAGAGGCTAGGGATTTATGTTTCGTTAATTGGCTGGGCCGGGACCTTAACTTTCAGTCCTTGGGCTTGATTTGGGCCTCAATATTAGGCCTTATAATTAAAAAAAGTGAGGTTGGACAAGCTTTGATCTGGCTCAACCCTATCTAAGAACATATCTACTTTAAGGACTCTAATAAAAGATGATGCATGGAACCTAAGTTAGGGCCCATGTAACAATCAAGGCTAGGTTTATGTCCAAAATATGGAACATCAAGGAACTGGGTTGGGTCGGTACGGTTAGGTCCATATCAGATTAATTGAACACCTGCATTGGTGTATGAGCTAGCTATATATGAAATCAGGCATGGGCAGTTGTAAGCTATGGGAATGGACCTCCACTCTCCAAAGTCGTCCCAGAAAAATCGATATCGCCCATTTTGGGACTGTTTGAGTTTGGGTCCAGCTTCAGATATATAGTTTGACCTGGTAGTTATGTCGGGTACTGTACTTCAAAACATAAATGGGTCCAGTTAGCATCACCCATGGAATGGGGCAGAACCTGACCCTTTTAACCAAACACAGTTTTAAACACATAACCGCGAATGAGGCCCCAGCAGTTTACTTTCAATCACATGATTTAGGCCACTAGTGTGAAAACATGCTGATATGGCTTAAGTCTCTCATGGTAAGAGGACTTGTCAACTTGAATAGAAAATATTAAATGATATTTTTTTACAGCCACAGGATTTAACACGATCAGAGTTTATGTCATGAAAAAGTACAGATTTGGTATTTCTCTCTCTAATAATAATAATAATAATAATTATTATTATTATTATATATATAGGGATATGCTCCTGTGAGAGCATCTCTCACCTTATGAGAGATAAGGTCTCATGGTAAGGTGAGAGATGCTCTCATAGGAGCATCTCTCTCTCTCTCTCTCTCTCTCTCTCTCTCTCTCTCTATATATATATATATATATATATATATTGGGGAGGTTTATATGGTGCCCGGCCATTTTCAAAAGTGAAACGCCCCTTTTCTCATCCTGTAAAAAACATCCACGTGAGATGAGACGCATCATTTAATGCTCTCACATGAAATAGGAAACCAAAATTACCCTTCTGTCTTTCTGCTGGAACCAAGACCTGCCCTGCCCTATTCTCTGCAGTTCTCAAGCAACTTGAACAACACCGGCGAAATCCCAACCTAGGCCGATTGATACTGTCTGCAACTTCTCCAATCAGATCTTCTGATTCTTTGCAGTTATGCAACCAACAATCACGCTGCTGCTGCTTCTTCTCTGAGCCCGACGAGAAGATTCGGCGATGGCGATGCAGCAACGAGGGCCATCTACTTTTCTATCTTCTATTATGGAATGATCCATGAAGAATAATTAAAAAGAAGAAAGAAAAATTAAAGGAGTCTCGGACTGCGTTTTAAAGGAATAAAAGGCTCCATGACGTCGCTTAATTGCATTGGACATAAGAAAAGGGGTAAAAACGCCCCTATTAAGGAGGGGCATTTTGTATAATTCTATATATATATATATAGAGTGTTGTTACCTGCACACTGAAAATGGCTCCACACACTACAATAAATGGAGACTAAAATACCCACTTGTAAACTTACCAAAAAGGACTTGATAAGTCCACAAAACGAGGTCATTAGGTCATCATTTCATTAGCATTTGTGAACTTAATTGCATAGATTACACTCAATTTCATGATTTCATGCATTTGGGGTTATTTTTGGAAACATGGTCAAAATAGGTCAAAATTCATTGAATTGCATGACTTTTGAGAAATTAAGGTTTTTCATCTCATTTATCACCCCAAAGTTAGTTTTTTTAGCTTCATCAATATATACCTACTATTTTTGGCACCATTTGCTATTTTTGGAAAGTTTGTCATTCGGGTGCATCATTAGGCATGTAGGGTCCCATGCATGATTTATATTTATTTTTTTACATGTAATTTATGTTAAATTTATTTCTTTCAACTTGTAGGAGAAATCAACATGGGACCTACAATGAAGAAATTTGAGAAGAGAGGTCAAAGGAAAGTCTAATAAGCAAGCAAGGAAAGAGTCCAAGCATGCCTTGGACGTCCAACATGGGTCCCACACACCCCATTGCATGCCAACATAGAAGCTTCCATTTGTGCAAAATTATTCCCGGATTTTTCAGGGTCAACAACTTAAAATGGTCATAATTCTCAAACCGAGTGTCGGATTTGGGCAATTTAGCCACCGTTGGAAAGATCTTTTCGAGTAGATATCCGTGGAGCCCAAGATTGCGTAAATTAGAGCTATATTGAAGGATATATGACCTCGAGAAGTTGTATGCTACAGTTTTAGGCGGGAATTGCAAGAAATCTCAATATTTGGAAAGTTTCTTCCCTCGACATCATCGTGATATTTTTAGAGATATTCTTGGAATTATACAACGAAGGTGTGTGCATCAAGAAACCTAATAAGGCAAGGAGATCTCTCAAATTTTAAAGTCTTTCCAAAGAGTGAAGAGTAGCTTGGAGATGAAGAAAAGAATCAAGGCAAAAGAGGAAACAAAAGCCCTATGAAGGAGAGGAATTCTTGGCAACAAGGAGCATCAAAATATATAAAAGGAGACCAGCCAAAGGGGCTGGAGGTCCAATGCCTTGTAGTTGAAAAATCTTGGAAGTTTTCTCTCCCTCTCCACTCTCCACTCTCATCCACCCTTTCTCTCTAAGTCCCTTTCTTCTTCTTCTCCATTCTAATTCTTTAGACATATATTGAGAGATCATGTTGAGAGAATGATGAAGAGAGAAGAATATTAATTTCTTGTACTTCAAAATCAAGGAATAAAGACACTATTTGGATTGATTATGCGTATTCTTTATGTAAGTGGTTTAATTTTCTATTTCTAGTTTTTTTATGTGTTCTGTTTGGAGACAATATTTCACATGATTAGATCTAGAGATTTGAAAATAAAATAAAATGATCAAAAGTCGAGAGACATCAAGTAATCACTTGCATTAATCTTTCCTACTCTGAGAAGAGAGGACATCATCATCGCATTGTCAATACTTGTATGATCGTCTAGTTTCTAGATCTTTGGTACATCTTTTCCGCTTTTTATTTTTCTACCCTTTTCTTTTTATTTTTTAGTTAATATTCTGATCATTTTTTTTATTTCCAAATTATTGATTTAGAAACCCATTTTACATCTTTCTATGTTTAGTAGAAACTTTCTATTTTTTACTTGTATAATCTATGGTTGGAAAGTGTTTTTGTGCATACTTCATATTTAGAAATTGCATTAGAACAAGGTTTTTGTTGCTGAAATCACAAGGTTTTTGTTGTTTTGATCCGAAAAATAGCAGATTTAAAGTATGGTAATTGGACTTTGAAATCCCAGAATTTTAGTCAAAAATAATCTCGGGAACCGTGTCAACCAAAGGTACAAATAGGGGTAGTTGGAAAGCCTGTGATCAGATTTCAGCAGCATAACTATGTCAACTAGGTATCTTTAGGTGATCATATCTTTTTCATTTTAAGTTCTTTTTTCCATTCTTCTTTTTTTGTTGTGTTCATGCATCATCAGAGTATTAATTTCAGCCATTAGATTTAGGTTTATATCATCTTAGACGAGTCGTATAGTCCAATGAAATTGGGCCTGTGCAAGAGTTTTCATACTTAGAATTTTTTACAGCATGCATCAAATTTTTAGAAACTTACATAAAATCGCATTAGGGAATTATAGATCATTCATAGTTGCATAAAAACTGATTTTGGTAATTAGGATCTAATTTAGGAAATTTTGTTTTGATTTATTTTATATTAAATTGGTTGTTTTGATGAGTTTGTTACTTTTGCAGGTTATAGTTAGAATAGGGTTAAATAAACTAGGTTTCTTTACTTAGTTTAGGTTTTCTTTTATTTGGAAAGTTGTAATTTTTAATTTTCAGTTTTTAGGAATTTTCTTGTAATTTGATTAGTTTCTTTATTAGGTTAGATTTAGTTTCTAAATTAGGACAGGTTAAAGTAGGAAAGTTTCTTAAAAAGCATTGCCCCCTGTGGATCGACCTGGACTCACCAGATTATTACTACAATTGCACCCTATACTTGGGGTCCGATCAAGACTCTAGCAAGAAGTATTAGCCCCTCCCATCTTCTTTCTACACTCCCATGTTTTCCCTCCATTACATTGAAAGACTTCTCTCCCTCAAACGACGGCAATCTCCATCTCATTGCTACACTAATCTATTTTTAAAACAAAAGCATCATTTCCTTCTCAGTCTCACTCCTATTGCTATCCCCTCTCTTTCATCTTCTCTCACGGTTTAAATCTTCACCTCATCATCTATTTTACTTCATCTCATTAATCTTGATTTCAGTCAAATTTATTACCCATTGAACTAGCATTCTTAAGCAATGGACGAGCCAAAGGACAAGCAGATGATGGTTCCCGACCATTCTAGCAATGACAAGGTAAGCATTCAAACATTCATTGCGATATGTAGCTTTAGTTTGAGACGAACCGTTCGGCCCTGCATATCTGTTCAGTTATACTTTGGGCGGCGGCACAGTGTCGAACAATCCACATTTGAATGGCACAATAATGTCGTACAAAAAAAAGGGGCCATTCACGACCGAACAGAAACAATACATGTGGTTGTATTTGGCCGAACAATTTAATTCTGTTTGGATAGTCAAAGCTGTGCAGTGGTATCATTTACATACTCTAACAAAAGTGGTTCATAGCAGTGTTACGCGCCTAGTGAATGCAGTAAGGTTGACTCGGAATGTGTGGTGGACTATTGCAATGAGTTTATCACCCAAGAGGTAATAAATGTAGATAAATAATTTGTTATTTAAATTGATGTTGTCTCTTGGTTCGATCTAATTTTGTTTGGTTATTTTCAAATATTTATTAGTCGAGAAGCCCTAATTAAGTGGGCACGTGATGTTGGGAGGAAAAATGGTTTCGTTGTTGTGATTAAGACATCAGCAACGCCCAGCAACATAAATAAAAAACCAAGAGTGACCATTGGGCGTGAGAGGAGTGGGTCTTATAGAGATACGGGGATAAATAAAGATGGGACTGTAGGGAAGAAATTGAAGATAACTGGTTCGAAGAAATGTGGATGCCCATTCACGTTACAAGGCAAAGTGGTGGGATCAAATGATGAATGGATGTTGCATGTAGCATGTGGTGTGCATAATCATCTAGCTGCAGAATTCCTAGAAGGGCACTCATATGCAGGTAGACATGTCCAAGACTATGGTTCGGCCAAAGGATATATTGGTTACATTGAAACATAAAAGTGAGTTAAATGTAAGCACAATGAAAACCATTTACAATGAACATCATATGTATAAAGTTGTGGAGACGGCTGGACGGAGTTAGGTGCAGCAATTGTATTGTCAATTGGCGGAGCATAAGTACATTGAGTGGCATAGGACCTGTCCCGAAACAGACACTACCAATTTAGACTTATTACATGTATTTCCTCATGTGTTGATAATGGATTGCACTTACAAGATCAATCGGTATCAATGTGTCACGACCCCGGACCGGATCCACCGAACTAATCCGGGATCAGGACTAATGTGAAGTGAAGAGGTGTGGTGATAAGGTGCACATTTATTTAATTTCCCACAAGTGTCGCGGTGAGGATATCACAACAACATAGTACATTTTTGTTTAAGTGTGGAAGCGTGTGGCAAATCAATTAGAAATTCAACTCTAGTCACGTGACGATAACCTATGTATAAACCAAGTATCAGAATGAGCAATGATCACTAGTGCTTTCCCAAAAGAAATGTTAAAGTTTATACAAAAGAACATTTGATTACATTTCCCAAAAATAGAGGCCAACAAGGCTAATATAAACAAAATATAATTTCCAAAAGAATGGTTATCCATAACCCAAAATGTTACGCATCTTCGACTACTGAATGTCTAGATGACATCATCGGCATGCCACTCAACTAGATGTTGCGGTTCTCCAACCGCCTCCTCATGCTCCTCCTTGGGGTAACTGACATCGGGACCTGAGTACCAAAAAGTGGGTCAAACACGACAGTTTGGCAGGTGAGTGAAAAGACATGACAATATAATAATAAATGAATTTACCTCTAAAAGCATTTAAACCTGTTTAAATAATAAATTCCATAAAAGAGATAAATCATTTACTAAAAAATAAGTATGCAATATAAATCATGTAAAAGTAGCCAAGGAAACAGGAAACTAACAAAATGGCAACCACATGAAGCTAAGTCCTCTATCACTAAAGTGACAAGAGCATATCAAGCACTGATCTCAGTTACATGAGGTGAGGAGATTCAACGAAATATACATATATACATATAATACACGGGACATGACCACGGTAGCGAGCTGGGGCAACAGGAACCGTGGTAGCAATTCGGGGTATCGGGACAAGACCACAGTAATAACCGGGTAGCGGGATCCAAACTGCAGCTGGCAGGACAAGAGAGGGATCACCAAGTCGGTAGATCAGACCGGCAAGGTTATCAAAGCTTAGTGGTGCCGACTCATATGTTAAATAACAAAATCAAAACATGTCTAAAATGTTAGATTGTGTGGTCTCAATCCATTAGTTGATATAATAAATTGATTAATTTCTTTATTTATCAATAAAATCATGCTTTCCTTTCATAAGATGAATGGTATTTTATTACTTAATGCACATGACCAATACATATGACATGATGGTTCATGAGATGAACCGGGTCCCATTAATATATTAGATGTGATGCATGTATATGGATGAGATCTACATACGGGAGACATGTGTCACAAATCTTATACTTAAAAATATCTTCACAACCATTAATGAGACTGGGCTAGTTCATTTCAAGTCAGATTTTCCCATTTCTTCTTCACATTTCCCTTCATTTCATTCTTAAACAAGCCTTGACACTTCCAGAACCTACAAGACCTCCAAGAGAGCCAATTTCCAACCATTCATTATCACAATTTCTCCATTCATCACCACATTTCCACATTTCATCAAAAACAAACCAAGTTACATAACAAGTAATGGAGCTTCCGTGCAAAATAGAAATCCATAATTTTGGAGAGTAAATAACCTAACATGCATATGGAGAAATGAAACCAAACTAAGCTTAATTGACACATAATAACATTTGAAAGCTTATTAAACAAAACCAAAGCATTTTACAAACAAAATGTCCAAATATCTTGCATGCACAATAACACTAAAAGGATCACTTGCCTTAGCCCGAAAATGCAATCCAAAACCTTCTCCAAGATCCCTCTCAAGAGTTGAACCAAGATCTACAAAAAGCCCCAAGAAAAACCACCTCAAAACTGTCGCGACCCCAGATTCAGCGCCGCGGCGTTTCCCACAGGTTCCCGCGGTGAGGATTCCATGCATGAATTCGAATCACCTCACTATCACACATAAGTGTTTCTTTTAATTGAGGAAGCGCGTGGCAAACTTACATGTAACATCACGCATAAGATAGAGCATAAAGGAACTCATATCAGAGGGAAAACATAACTAGCATAACCATAATTAAGGTTTCAAGTTGTGCAATATACTAAACAGAAAGTAAAGTAAAGTTTTACAATTTCCCAAAAAAAAAAAAAGAAGCCAACAGAGGCTAATAACATTTCCCAAAAGATAAAAGATAATGTCTCCCAAGTGCTATGCATCTCAAACCCCAAACCGATGTCTAGATGACATCATTGAGCTGCCATTCACGTTCAATAGGCTGCCCTACAACCTCCTCCTCGTGCTCCTCGTCAGGGGCAACGAAACCTGGATATGAGCACCAAAACGAAAAGGTCAGACACGACGGTCTGGCAGGAAAAAGAATGAAGTATAATCATGCGATAATAGAGTAATTTGGAAAGTTCATAAAAAACAACATGTACGATAAAGAAAAGTTAAATAAAACTAAGTTAACCGATGACAATAGTATTTGTACGATCCCATAAAAATCAAGATGACCATTCAAACAATACATTGGCAAAATAATACTTGGCAAATCCACATGTAGCTATATCATCCATCACACGAAGTGACGAGAGCACTCACGACATAATTTCTCCGTCACACATGGTGAAGGGAGACACTATCATAAATTGTAGTAACCTAGCAAAACTCAGAACCACACACGAGTCCTGCTGCGGAATGGGGCTAAATAAGCAAACAAGCACGTATGTATTCTCCAATCTAATGTTGAACAAGATTTAAGGATCCAAGGCGGCGGATCAGACCATCAATGGTCGTCCAAGCTGAGTGGAGCCGACACAAAAAAAAAAATTCACGCACTTTCAAAACAATGTTTGACACTTCCAAAATTCGGGAACTACTCACTCTATCAAGTACCCGCCCGCTTATTCACGAAATTTCACGAAATAGTAGTCCCGACACAATGTATACAAAATCATGATTCACGCAATGATTCCCACACAGGTTTTAAATTAAACCTTGGAAACATTCTTTTCAAGACTATATGGATCGCAAAACAAGAATTTGGTTTAGAAATCATAATCCCACATTGAGGCCTTGAGGCTGTACCCGTCGAATTAGTATACACTTTGAGATCCCATGTCGATCATTCGTTTAGATGATGCCCCAATTTTAAACAACATTAAGGATAACAAGGTGTGCACATCGACCAAGAAAGGTTCATAAGTGATTGCGATAGAAACCCCTACATTTCTCTTCAATTCTCAAAATTCTAGGGGAAGTCGGTTAGTTGTCGGTTATCTTGCGGTTAGCCGCTGATGGGTTCGGCGGTTAGCTGCTGGCTGACCGCGAGGCTGACCACTAGGATGCAGCATTCTGGAAAAGTAACCACCGCTTTTCAGTCACTTGCACTCACTGGTCGGCTAACCGCTAGGTGACCGCGCCTTCAAAACTAGGAAACAGCTCTCTGGAATTGTGACCGAACCTGAGTTGGTTAGCCGCCAGTCACCAGTCGGCTAGCCGCCAAGTGACTGCCAGCTAACCGCTCAGCTGTGGGAAATTCACATCAGGTTCAGATTTGAGCCATTTCTTCTTCCAAATGGTTCTTCTTGTTTCCCATCCATTTCCCTGCAATAAAATGAGCTATAAAGCTCTTCCTTTTCATCATTCCACACTCCCATTCCCTCACATAAAATCCAATCAACCAAATCTCCTTCATTCAATTCACAATTTCCAACAATCCAAGCATAAAGATACCAATTTAAATGAAGTCAATTGCAAAACTGAATTCAATGAAATGCATCAAATACATGAGCATTAAAACACATGTTTAGTAAACTAAATTTCAAAACAAAACAAGATTAAACATAGTTAGCTCAAAAGCAAGAAATCAAGAAATCAAGAGGAAATTCCACAAATCATCACATGTACATTCATATTTCATTCATTCACTTGCCTTTGGTCCAAATGCACTCAAAATAGTCTTCCAAACACACTTATCTCAGCTAAACCTCCAATCTACAAGAAGCCCCAAGAAAAGAGCTCAAAATCAAAGAAATTTTTTGAAAAATAGAGGGTTCCTCCATTGGAAGCCTTGCATGCATTAAAATGGAGCTCTAGTGGACTCCAAAAGGCCATGGTCGGGAGATGGAAGCCATTGCTTACCTCTAAAAGCTCTAATAATGGAGAGAAGTCTCCAAGAGAAGATGAATCCAGCTGGAATCATTAGAAAATGATATCAATAGAAAGCTTAAGAGATGAGAAAGGGTTTGATGAACTCAAATCTCCAATCTTGCCCAAGAAAGCACCACATGCAATGGAGGGAAAGCAAAAAGAATGGCTGGTTTCTCTCCTAGTCTCAGCTAGCTGGTTTGGAAATGCAATGAAGAAGAAGGGAGAAGAAACACACATGAGTGTTCTTAAGTTAGGTGGGGTGTGGGCCCCTCTAGGCCACTTCACTTCAAGGGCTCGGAAACCCATTATGCGGGTCCCGGATGAGATCTATGAAAGAGAATAAAATGATCGTCGAAATATCTTGTTTCCAAAAATATAATTTTTACATGATTTTGCAAACATCAAAATTTATGCACATATTTCGAGGTGAAAAGTCTATTTTGCCCTTTTGTTGAAAAATGCGATTTCGGAGTTTCGAAAATGAACGAATAGAACATAAAAGTTGTAAATGCTATTTCCACAAACCAAAGGAGTTAAAAATCATAATTTTCCAAATATCAAGAATAAATCTACCCCCCGCACGCATACGGTCCCACAAGCCACCCCGGGCCCATGTCAAACTAACTTTCAACGGCTCTCAAAAATTCCCAAAGCTATGGAAAAATCTATCGAGCTCACAATCTAAGCTAAACGTCCTCTAATCGCACTTAGGATCTAATCTCAGTTTAAACGACGCTAAACAAACAAGCCTGGATCGGGGTCTTATAAAAATCAAACAATTTCGAAAGACAAGAACCCATTTCATAATGGGTGTAGCATGATTGAAGAATAAGTTCATTAGGAGCTAAAAGGACTCCATTAAAGACATGGAAAAGAGCTCTTACCTTAAGCTAGCCAAACAAGAAGCAAGGAAAAAGAAGAAGTGGTTGTCTGGCTGGAACTTCCAAACAAAATAGTGGCAATGAAAAGCTTGGAAGGAGAGGAAGATGAATATGTGCTCATATTTTCATTTGGAAGCCAAGAGATAAGGCATGCAAGTGGAAGAAGATGGAGAAGAAAAAGTTCTCTCCTAAGGACTTAGTTTTCCTGCAATTGAAATGGAGTTGATGTTCTGAAACGTGAGGGAGGGTGATGAGTCATTTGAGTTGAGTGACACGTGGGCCCCAACAGATCTAAAATTTGAAATGGCTAAAACATTAACTTGCTGGCCCCGAACGAGATCGACGAAGAATGATAAAATGATAATTGAAAAACTTAATTTAAAAAAAGTATAATTTTCACATGGTTTTGAGATTTCAAAATTCGTGTCCAGATTTGAGTGTGAAAAGTCAATTTTACCATTTGGGCCAAAACACGGGTTTCTGGGCTTCGAACACGGATGGACTGAATATGAAAGCTGTGGATAATAACAAAATCATTCAAAAGCAATAAAAATCACAATTTTATCAAAATCCAGAATCATCCTCCCATGCTTACACGTATATACAGGGCATCCCTGAGTGTGTTTGATTAAAACTAAACGCTCTCAAAATTCCCAAAACTATGTAAAAAGCTAAGTCAAAACACATTCTAACCCAACGATCACTAATCTCACTTAAGTCTAAGCACACACTTATTTAACACTAATCGGATTAATGTGGGCCCGGGCTTGACAAGAAAAAGAAAGCCCAATATACAAGAGAAGATGGTTGAAAAACAAGATACTGAAAGAGAAGATAGCAAGCTCTTCTCTTTTACATATAAGTAGTGCTCAAATTTAAGAAAAAATGCCGAAAAGTTGGAACACTAGCTAGTGGTTTCATTTCTATATGCTCTTATGAAAGTGGACACCGAAAGATGGCTCTCTCACTACGGTTTTCATGAAAGAGCTCTCATTAAAGAGAACATAAATAAGATGGCTACTTATTTAAGAGCACAAAAAAGCTGGCTTGTTCAAAGTCGGAGAGGGGAAGAGAGAGGGGCTCACTAAAGAAAGAAAGAGGAGCCATCTTGCTACAAGGTTGGGTGTGGAAGGGAGGGGACACACCTTGATGTAGGTGTGTCTATGTAGTTGCTCTCTGATGATAAGAGGAAGGCTGTACTCTGATGGGTACCGTTGCCAAAGGAGTCGAACCATAAAGACACACTTTAGAGGAGACAAATGAAAGGCAGAGACAAAAAAATCTCAATTTTTCAATGCAACAAGTAAAAAAGATTTCATACCAAACAACAAAAAAATAAAATACAATCATAATAAGTCAAATACTTGCTCTTTTCTTGATGCTTTATTTTATTTCATTTCACTTTATTTTAAAAGTAAAATAACCAAACTGGTGAAAAGGTTTGATGAGTGAAATTGAGCCCGGGCCAGACTGCACCGGTCAAAGGTGGGTCGAGTGGGCCCCTTGGAACTGTCCTGCTACTACATACAGGAGAACATTCGTCGCTCCCTCCCCCCTTGTTTTCTTCATGTGTTTTCAGAAGTCGGAAGGGCCGTGCAAAGTGAGCTCTCGTTTGATCAGGTTGTAAACCTGCAGACGTGGTTAGAGAAAAGCTGAGATCCCGTCCTTGCCTCCTCCTCCAACGATAGAAGAATGCTTGAAATCAGTAAAAAAACCCTAGCCTCCCTCCCTCCCTTCTGAAAACAAATCCAAACGGCCGAGGAAGACGACGACGACGACGAACTGAGGCAACCTATATCAATCAAGGTAATGCACGTTCTCTGATGCAGATTCTTAAATCTTCTTCTTCGCGTATCTCTACTGAGATCGACAGAATTTGAGATCGTAATTCCATCTTTCATTTTCCTCAATCCGTCTTCAATTCTCATTACACAAAGCTATTGCATCGTGTCGTCACGATTTTAATCGCATTACCCGAGGGGTTATTAACAATTCACCTTCTTTTGTGCTTTGCTGTGCTGTGTGTATGATGTAGATCTGCGGAGGAACGCTAGGTTAGAGAAGGCTAACATTAGATCTGATGATACAGGATAATGATTTTGAGTAAAATGCTTGTCTTATCTGTTGCAATTACAATAACCCATTCCATTCCTTCCCTCTTCTGGTCTGTTCTTTGTAGGAAGTACATCATGCAGCATCTTCCAAACACTGTGGAGGACCAACTTCTCTTAAAATCAATTAAGGAGGAATGCCCCTGGGAGAATCTTCCGAAACGGCTTCAGGCAACATTGGCTTCTAAAGAAGAATGGCATAGAAGGTTACTTACTGTCTTGGACTCTCTTCTGGGTTTAATTTTTCCGGTGTCTTTTGGGTTTTAATGTTTCAGCAGTGTAACCCTTACCCAGGTGATCATGTGATCAATCTGAATCCTCCTTGCCACTTACTACCACCATTAGTACCACCTTCTCCACATGTGCTTACCCATAATGATTTGGCACTTATCTGGGTGTTACTTCCCACTGATTTTTAACTCCCACTTTTTCACCATGGATCTTTTGCGAGTCTAAAACCATATTTATAGTGATTTACTTATGCTGATCTGTTGGGCATCCTAATCCATGCATAAGCCTACACATCTTCCTATCCGCCATTGTTTGCATGCATCCATGTGGGTCCACAAGGTGGATCTTTTACAGTGAGAGGTAGCTCTCGTGCCAACAAAACTCTCTCTCTCTCTCTCTCTTGTTTGCGTGTGTACATATACTATATAAGTGTGCGTTATTTATGTACCTCCTATCTTTGACCATTGTGATCAATCCAGTCAATCCAGTACCCCTCAAACTTTTCCCACTTCCTAGATTGGCAGTTCGGCACTCTTCCTGGCTTGACACTCTTCCCTATATTGTTTGTGTTAAGAAAACACAACTGAAAAATCATCAACTTTGAGACCTTTAAATCAGAGGTTAGGATGACCTGTTGGTGCTATTCTTTTTGCCCAAACCGAATTAACAAAAAAGGCCTTCAACAAAAAAAGCCTTTCTATCCTCCCTTATCCATGTGGACACCATATAGAGATTCTTCAATTATTTACATAGGGGAATTTGTGTAGGCTACATGCACTTATGTGCATAAGCACATACGACAAATTGCCAATATGCCTGCACTATTTTATGTCTCTTCTTTGAGCAACCCAGAATTTCCACTTTAAGGAGGAATTTGAGAAATAATTAAGAATTTTTTCCCGGGCAAAAAAATAAAAAAATTAACATAAATTAATTAGTTAGCATAATGTCAAAAATAAATAAATCTTGTAGTATCCAATTTAACTCATAAAAACTAGTTATTAAATCATCCACAAAATGGTAAAAATGATGAACTTGTATTGCTTTCCACATCCAACAACATTCAATAATGGGCCTAGAAGACTAGAGAAGAATTGCAAATTGCATGATTTCAACAACATTCAATAATGGGCTAGAAGACTACAGAAGAATTGCAAATTGCATGATTTTAACAAAGTTACTGGTGGGCACAACATTATAATTACAAAAAAAAAAAAAAATCAAATTAAATTTTTTTCTTGAAAATCAAAATATGGGTTTGATAATCACATCATTTACATATAATTTACTTTTTAATTATCAATCCTTTGTAAAAATGCATATATGGGTGACATTTATAATGCATAAGATAGTTTAATTAAAATTTGAGGAAATCCCATTAATGGGGCGGGAAATCCATTTGAGCAGTTTGGATTTTCATTAAATGGGCCACATTATGGGTTCCATTCCCTGCGCTCACATGAAGCGTGTGGGAGATCACACATTGAGAAGTAAATAGGTAGAGAAGGAAGAAAGCGAAACAATTGAAACTACATAATTTGAATGGAAATGTTAATTTGATACTTTGATGAGTTGTCGTTTGGATAAAAGTAAATGAAGCACTTGCCCTTATGCATCATGAAAGTTCTATTCTTTACTAAGAGGGGGAAAAGTTTTTGAGGGGCAAAGAAGATAAGATCAAAATAGGCATGACAACTTTCGTATCTTATCATCCTATATTAGAGGAGCCAAAAAATCGAGGAGGGGAATATGTGGCTCCGCCGCTGAGCAGCCCCTCCTATGATCAATCCCTTTTCCCCACACACACCCCTATGCCCTATAAATCCTAATCTGATAGTGATTTCACATTGGATTTAGTCACAAGAAAATTTTACTAAATGAAGTCATTAGGCTTTGATACCTTAAACTGGAGTTGGGATCTTTTGATTGTACTGATAGTGGCCCACCCTTATCCATCGATCTGCCCCCTTATTTCCTTGTTTTTATGCAACCAGGTGTTTAAAACGGCCCTGCATTCCATAGGTGGTTTATTAGTTGGTCTATTAGGCATAGTAGGAGAAGAGTAGTTAAGGAACTTTGCCAGTTGTGAGTGGGGTTTGGGAAGTAATTGATTAGCACAAAGGAAGGCAATTGTAAGTCTAGTGGATTGGTGCTCATGGAGAGTGAGTGATGGAGATAGAGGGATTGTGGTTTGATCATCTTAGTGGATTGGTGCTCATGGGTGGGGAGAGTGAGTGATGGAGATAGAGGGATTGTGTTTGGTGGAAACTGTGGAGGTCAATGATGTGGTTTGATCATCTTAGTTAGTGGTAGAGGTGTTGTAGGATGGTTTGTAGGTTATCAGTGAGGGTGATGGTAGGCTAGTGGTCATTCAACAGTTAGGAACTTTACAAAGTGAGTAATCAACTAGATTTGAAAGGCGAGTCTTGTCCGCAAACGAATCACTTTCTTGGATGTGATGAGAGGGATATAGGCATTTGAGGAGATGGAATGGTATATCTTGCAACCTTGAGGCTTATATACAGGCGAAACTATTACTTTTTGCTTGGTTGCTTTTGAGAGGAGTGAAACCTGGTGGACTGTTGTTAATTTGGAAATGTAGAATGTCATTTCAACAACGAAAGATGGAGATGCTTCTGCTGATTTCAGTTGGAAATGTACATGTTGGTTGGCTTTTGCTTAAGAAGCAACAACTAGCATATCTTGAGAAACATGTTAAGCACCCAGGAGTGCCGACTACTAAGTGCTTGAGATTGAAAATGGGCAGTTTTGCCCTAATTGAAAACAAATTACCTAAATCCCAACCATCAGTGCAGCCTCTCTTGTTCGCTGTCTCCATTCAACATTCAACAACTGGTTTATTAGAATTGACAACTTTTATGTGGGATGATTTGGTGGCAGTTGACTGAAGCATTTTGGATATCCCGATAATGAGTCCCCATAAGTAGTTTGCCACTATTGGAAACTCCCCTTCTAGCTTACAACAGCCCCTTCCACCACCGGAGGTCCTTGCTTAACTTTACCAGTACCCTTCCAAGCGGTTCAACCTTGTGTCTAGTGATTTGCCGAGGAGAATCCAGTGGGTCCTGATTACCCACCTCATTTCGAATAATGCCTCCTACCCCAGCCACGCCAGGGTTGCCATGATGCCAAGAAAGTTTAGTTTCACTCTACCTGCTGGGGTGGGGTGTCCATCTTTGATTAACTTCGACCACTGCCGGGGGAGAGGTTGACACTTCTTTCCAATTTCTCTGAATCCTATCCACTGGGAGGCCCCGAAAGGAGTCAAGGGGATAAACCTAGGAAGCTACAAAATGTTTGATCTTGTCCCTGAGAAGAGCCTCGTTGATAGCTTTATCTTGAAAACATCTGTTGTTTCTCTCCTTCTAGATCGCCCATAATGTAGCCACAAAAGAAGACCTCCACGTTATGCGTCCTCTACACGAACCAACTTCCAAATTCCAAGCTTCGAAGAGATGAACCAGACTGAGTGGGAGAACCCCCGCTAACATCAAACCAACTAAAATAGATTTCCAAAGGAACTGAGCAACCCTACAATTTAGGAAAAGGTGACCCACTGTTTAACAATACTCATCAGCCAGGCACATGGGGCACGCATTAACAATACACATTTTCTGCGTCGGAGGTTGTCAATGGTCAAATATCTCCAAGTAAGGCAATCCAAGAGAATGCAAGGACCCTTCGTGGAGCTTTGAATTTCCACAATTTGGCAATATTAGAAGCACCCGGATCAACCCTATTGAATGCATCAGGCAATGGAGACGCACCCATATGTAGAAGAAGACCATATCCTTAAGTCTTTATCATCCATTGGGATGTATACCTCGTCAATTAGGGTCAACAAAGAGCAAAATTGGCCCTCTTCCATAACAAAAAGTTTCTCCTAAAAATGGGACCCCATGTATTTTTCCCTCCTACTTGATCCACATAATCCTTCACAAGAGCTCTTTTATCCTTTGCACAATGGAATAGGTTTGGGAATTGGGAAGCCAGAGGAGATTCCCCGAGCCAAGTATCTAACCAAAAAAGAACTTTATCTCCTTTACCCACATGATAACGGGTGAATTTAGAGAAGAGCTCCCGAACGGATAAGATGCCTTTCCAAATTCCTGAATGGTTATGAGAAACACCATGCACCTCCTAACCTTCTCTCGCGACACTGTATTTTGAAAAGAGCTTGATTCATAGATTTAATAGGTCGAATTCCCAGGCCTCCTTTTTTAGATTTGCAAACCATTTGCCATCTCACCAGGGGGGATTTCTTCTTCACCTCAGATCCTTGCCACAAGAAGTCCCGATATAATTTTTCAATGTGATTTATAATCTCCACAGGACACTTAAATAGAGATAACAAGTATAGGCAGATTGGAAAGGACCGATTTAATCAGAGTAATTGTACGTCCAAGGTAAAGATACTTAGCCTTCCAAAGAGCAAGTCTCTTTTCTAGCCTTTCCATCACCGGGGACCACAGATGCTTAGGAGGAGCTCCGATGCAAAGAGGCAATCCCAAATAGGTCGAAGGAAGCACACCTGCCTGACAACCCATAACCCCAGCCAAAGCGAGAAGATGATCTTCATGCACTCTTACACCAATTAACTTACTTTTGAAAAAGTTAATCTTTAAACCAGAAGCTGGTTCAAAACACAGCAGTGCACACCACAGCTGCTTCTAACTTCATAATTCAAGTAAGCAGTTTAGTAAAACTATACATTACAAAGGATATATAAATTATAAATTAATGCTTAAATAAAACTTAAAGTTCAAAGTTCAAACCAAATGACAAATTAACTTTCATCAAAACAAACAATGTACTTTTGTTGAAACCTGAGAAAAGAATACTGTTACTAATACCAATGGGGATGTCTGCCAGGATATACCTAGAGAAGAGCCCTTGAGACGAACCATATGTATTGGCTTCAATTCTAAGAGATCTTGTGTTTTTTGGTTGATGTCAGACAATTATGAAATATAACCTAATATGGAAAGTGAGACCGATCTAAGAATTAATAATCCAATTTTACTATAAATCATATCAATCATGCAATCATATTGTTGGGGATAAAGTGTGGACTGTGGTCCAAGGCAATGTTACAAGTTCCACAATAATGATCCCTCAAGTTGAGAGGGAAGGATCTTAATGGAAGACTAGCCCAATAACCCGTGCTCAACACGGTATCTCCCTGCACCGCAAAATAAATAATCACATATTAAAAAAAATTACCTCTTTCCATAGGACAAGTTGGATAAAATAAAAATAGAGAAATTGGAGCAAAAAGGCTATAGTTACATAGGAACAATTGAAACATGAGTGGTTTGATCATTGATGGAAAAATGAGTGGGTAGTTGCATGAGTAGTTACATAACCGTCGGTTGAAATTATAACCATTGGTCAAAATTGAAGCCAAATCCCTTGGCTATAATATATTATAATAGGACTTCCATTTTCTTAGGGATAGCCAATTCAATCAGATTATTTGTTCACTTTGTGAGGATTTGAAACAAAAACATTGCCTCTACTTGAGAAACAAATGTTAGATTGTAATTTGGGATTTTAAACAATATTCAGATCTGAAAATAATGTTCCCGCTGCATGTTCGGGGCTCAAAATAATTTCAGATTTAAGAAAGTGAAGTAAATTAAGGGTTATGATGGTGAAACAATGGAAAATCTATAAGATAGATAATGGATCAGGCTCGGCCAATGGATTTGGTGGGGCTGACTGGTTCTGCCGGGCTGACTGGTGCATTGGATGAGTTCGGCCTGTTCTAGGATAGACCTGGAGTGGGTCGGCTGGGCTAGTTTTGGGTGATCAAGGGTGTGGATGAAGTGATCTAGGGATTTACTTGTGGAAGCTTAGATCTGATGATCTAATGGTTGGATTTGGAATCTTGTCAATCCGAACGTAGGATGTATTGGCTGATGGTCTGGATCTAATGATTTTAATGGCTTGTTTTGAAAAGGAGATGATGTAGATCTATGGTTTGATGCAAAAAGACAAAAGGAAAGAAATTAAGAAGATAAAAAGGGTTACCTGACTTGGCCTCTCACCAATCTCCAATCTAGGGGCTAATTTTGAACATCTCAAGAGCACATCAATGGAGACTCAAGGAGATCTTGAATCTGAGGGTTTCATACTTTCATTAATAAGATAACATAAAGAAAAGAAAACAGGACGATGACCATTTAAACATAAAACCCTAAGTGAGTGATGACATCATCGCACAATTAAAAAAAAAGAAAAGAAATGGAAGAGGGGGATGCAGCATTGGGATTCGTGCACAAGGGGATATTCACACAGATCTCAAAGCCATTGTTGACTTAAGTTGTGGGCCCCTCTTTTTATTATTTCTTTAAGTTATGGCCCCCTCTTATTATTTTCTTTGAAGTTCTTTTGGGCCCCCCCTGAAACTTCTTCAACTCTTTTATTTCCTCCCATGTGACACTTCCCAATGCAGGGCCTTCAGCGTGATTTCTCACATGGGGCCTTCCGTCCGTTAGATGCTTCATCCGAAGAGACCCAACTGTTGGATGTTGTCATAATGGTAATCTAGTGGTGGATTTTCAATATCTGGCGATCAAAACCCGGATACGCACCATCCCTTCCACAAATTAGGCTAATCTTCAATCCTAAGCCTCCGTTGCTGGTAGATCTTGAAGGGAGTTGGGTTGATGTTCCCATCATTTGTTCTTTTACGCATAGAAGGGTAGACGAGTGGTGTAGAAGTGTCGTTTGGAGAGAAGAAGAGAAGAAAGAAGGCTTACTATGTGTTTTTTTTTTTTAAAGAAGGAAAGTAACTATCAATCTCACTCCATGGAGGTTCATAGCGGCTGCTACAGATGAGTGCAACACTAATTAGCATTTAGCATCGCTGTCTTTTTCATGGCCGAGGTTGTATTAGGAGATGGTCAGACTGGTGAGAGGTGGAGCTCATCATGAGAAGATGATTGATACTCATTGCCTATTCAATTAATTAATGTGTTACCATACTTTCTTTCTTTTGATGATCTTCCTACACATTATGCATTAGATTCACACTTTGTGCAAAAGAACTGTGAGAACTATTCACTACATAAGTAGCAGATGTTCATATATTATATAGCTCCTTTATTGTACTACGTAGTCTCAGGGACCGTCCTTTATAGATATGAAAGTTGGCAGCTCATAATGTATGTTTATTTTGCTATAACCATAGAATATCTGACTGATCATTGAGCCATTCCCTTTGGTTTATCCATATGGAAGAACTGTTACTCCTGGGATCTATTTGGAATTGTTTGACTTGTAAAAAGAACCCTTTCAAATATGTGGCTTCTTGTTTTTTCTTGTTGAGCAGAGAAGTTTCATGATTTGTTCCAAGTCTTCTTCTATTCATTTCAAATGCTTTCATTGCATGGGAATCATAGTATCATACTGATGGTATTTAACTGTGATCAATTTCATGTTTTAGTTGTCTCAACTCTCAAGGTTATTCATAATGCTCATTACTGATCTCGAGTATCATAAAAAGAGAAAAAAACAGTTTGGTATATTTTCTTTGTTTCTTCTCCTTTTCTTTTGCTACCATACTCCCCTATATCTTGACTTTGCAAGTGAAAGAGAAAAAAACAGTCTTGTATATTTTATTTGTTTCTTCTCCTTTTCTTTTGCTACCACATCCCCGATATCTCAACTTTGCAAGTGAAAGGTAACAAAAAAGTTTGACCAACTACTGGGTACCATTTACGTGTGCGATTTATAATATGGAACCCTGGTACTTTGTATAGCTATGACCAGCAGGGTGCTTAGGATCAGTTTGAGATTCTGTAATTTTTTTTTTTTTTTTTTGTCTTTCACAGTATCGTATATTTTCTTTGTTTCTTCTCCTTTTCTTTTGTAACCACACTCCCCGATATCTCGACTTTGCAAGTGAAAGGTAAAAAAAAAGTTTGACCAATTACCGGGTACCATTTACTTGTGCAATTTATAATATGGAACCCTGGTACTTCATAGAACTATGACCGGCAGGGTGCTTAGGGTCAGTTTTTTATGGAACCCTGTAGAATATGGTGCTTCATATGGAACCCTTGTACTTGTGCAAAATCTTACTTTCTTCTTTAAATATCTTTTGTGGATGGGTATAGTTTCAATTTTTTTCCTGCTTTTAAATTTTAAAATCTTTTAATATTTTATCATTTTCATCTGTTTGTGTTTTTTTATGATCAGTTATAGTAATTTCATTGGGTCCTTATGCAATCTGCTTTTTGTTTAACTGAGTGCAGAATTATAGACCATTGCATAAGAAAAAGGCTTCACTGGAACACTTGTTTTGCTCGCAAAGTTTGCAAAGAGGGGGAGTATTATGAAGAGATGATGCGTTATTTGCGTAAGAATCTAGCGGTGCGAACAGGAACCAAAATTTCACATTTGAGTACATTGTTTACATATATCACAATGGTTGCTATTTTATTTCATGGTGACACCATGCAATCAAAAAACCTTTGGGGACATGTTGGGATTGAACTTGTGATCTCAGTCCTTCTGAGTCCTCTAATTATCAGTAGAAATACAAATAGGTTTAGTCAGCTCGAATCTGGCTTGAGCCCAGCCCACTTTAGGCTGGATAATGAATGCTATCTCAGATCCCTGTGCTGGGCCCATTTCTTGCTTCTTATATTCTAACTCAAGTGCATCCTAAATTGGCTGAGCCTGAGACTATTAGGTGACACAGGTGGGCTTAATTTTTTTGATAAGAAACTAGGCCGCGCCTCGTTTCTAGGCTCAGGTGATGAGTCCTTGTCAAAGGCAGCAAGAGGAAGAAGAGAGAATTCACAAACGATGATCCCTTTTGAGAGTCACAATGCTTCAATATATAGATTTAATGTTTCTATATGTGTTACAATGATTGAGATAATCAACTAAATTACATCAAATCTAATCTAATTATCATCTAATCATATCTCCTAATAAGGCAAAGAATCAATTACATAGATGTACAAACGAGACTTGTTTTGACCCACAAGTTGGGCTTTATTTGTCATGGGCCGTGACCCACTGACCCATTTGACACTCCCCCTCAAATTGATGCGGGTGAATCCACAAGCATCAATTTGCCAACTAAGAATTGGTGTGGCGGCCAAGGAAGTCCCTTGCTAAATATATTTGCAATTTGAAGTCCGGTGGGAACATGAGGAAGGGTAATTGCTTCTCGCTCAAATTCATCGCGTATGTAATGACAAGCCAGTTCAATATCCTTTGTGCGTTCATGGAAGATAGGATTTTCAGTAATCCGTATGTCACTGGTATTGTCGGCATAGAGAGGTGTATGGCTAGATTGTGGAAATCCAAGCTCAGAAAGGAGACCTTGAAGCCAGACAATTTCAGAGGTGGCGGCAGACATAGCCCGATATTCTACTTCTGTGGATAATTTGGAGACTTTATCTTGTTTTTTATACTTCCAGGAGATCAACGAGTCCCCTAAGAACATGCACCAACCCGTGGTAGATCGTTGACTGTCAGGACAACCAGCCCAGTTAGAATCTGAGTTAGCGATAAGAGAAGTCAAATTGCCCATAGGAGAGAAAAGGCCACGAGATGGTGTATGAAGAACATATCGAAGAATGCGCGGAATAGCAACGAGGTGGAGATGGCGTGGTTGTGTCATGAACCGACTAACTAGATTCGCCGCATATGAGATATTAGGCCTAGTGATAGTCAAGTAGATCAAGCTGCCGACTAAACGACAATACATTGTGGCATCAGGAAGAAGATCACCTATATCGTGTGCGAGCTGAATATTGGCCTCAACAGGTGTATCAACGGGAGTTGACTGTTGAAGACCGGCTGTCTCAATGAGATCCATAGCATATTTGTGTTGATCGAGGATTAGACCTTTCTCTGACTGATGAACCTCAAGGCCTGAGAAGTATGTGAGTGGCCCTAAATCTTTCATATGAAAAGATTCATGTAAGGATGCTTGTAGATGGGCGATCATGCCTGAATCTGTCCCAAATATGATGATATCATCCACGTTAACCAGGAGGACAGTAATCCCATTCGAGGAGTGATGAAGGAACATAGAAGGATTAGAGGCACTTTGAGTGAACTGAAGATGAAGGAGAGCATCCCTAAAATTTTCAAACCAAGTGCGCGGGGCTTGTTTGAGACCATATAGAGAGCGTCTAAAGTGCGCAGTCTCCTGCCGAGGCGCCCGTAATTCCTTGTGGAAGTCGCATATAGACTTCTTCCTTGAGATCACCATGAAGGAAGGCATTCTTGACATCAAATTGGTAAAGAGGCCATGAATGAGAAGCAACAATGGCAAGAACAGTACGGATTGTTGTCATTTTTTGCGACTGGGGCAAACGTTTCTTCATAGTTGATACCATATTCCTGTCGGTTGCCCAGTGCGACTAATCGTGCTTTATAGTGATCCAACAAGCCATCTGCCTTAAGTTTGACTGAGAAAACCCATTTGCAGCCGATAGGTTTTGCAGATGAGGGACATGGAACTATATCCCAAGTATGATTATCCTGCAGTGCAGCAAATTCTTCTTGCATAGCCTTTTGCCAACAGTCATGCTTCACCGCCTGTAAGTAAGAGGTAGGAATAGCAATGGAGAATAGAGTAACAAGCAAAGATGTGTGGGTGAACCCATATTTTTCTAGAGGCTTGGAGAGTCGAGTAGAATGTCGAAGCTGAACTGGAGATGAAACAGCATGTGATGAAGTAGGAGCAAGATCCGGTGCCGGTGAGGGATCCGGAGGGGGAGGTAATAGTGGAACATCCTTATGACGACGTCGTTCATAAATAATGAGTGGAGAAGAGATTGTGTTAGAAAAATCTGGTAGATGAGAAAAAGAAGGCAAAGGAGAGGAATGGGTAGGAAAAAAATGTTGGTTTTCGAAAAATATGACATTTCGAGAGATACGAAGGCGGTTGAGCACAGGATCATAGCGGATATACCCTTTTTGGTGAGATGCATAGCCAATGAATGCACATTGAGCTGATTGAGCAGTTAATTTGGTACGTTCAGTAGGAGGAAGATGAACAAAACACACATCCAAAAATACGCAAGTGGGTATAAGTAGGATCAATATGAAAGAGACGAAAGTATGGTGTTTGATTGGTGAGGCGATGGGATGGTAAGCGATTGATTAAGTGAACTGTAATGGCCAAAGCTTCGCGCCAAAATTTTGCGGGAACTGAAGATTATAAGAGAAGCGAACGAACAGTATTGAGATAACTGTTTTTCCATTCATCAACTTCGTTTTGTTGAGGAGTACAATGGCACGATCGCTGCGATAAAATCCCGTGTTTTTGCAAATAATTTTGAAACTGGTGGGGCATATATTCCCCTCCGGAATGAGATCAGAGAACTTTTGAAACTGATTTTCAACATAAGCCATAAATTTTTGGAAGGCATTAAAGACTTAAGATTTAGAATGCAAGAAATAAACCCATGTGAATCTACTATGATCATCAATAAATGTGACAAAATATTTGAAATTTGTATGAGAGATTACAGGAGTAATCCCCTAAACGTCACTATGAATAATGTCAAAGCAATTTGAAGCCATAGTAGATTTGGAAGAAAAGGGAAGGACTTTGCTTTTTCCAAGTTTGCAAACAAAACACTCATTAGAAATGTGACTAAAAGAAGTTTTATTTTCATTAATGCTACCAGTGTTCAACATCAAAGATAACAATTTTGAATGAGGAAAGCCTAATCTATTATGCCAAAGCCTTCAAACATCTTGAGGAGAAAAACAAGAAAATGCAGAGATCTGTTTATTCTGAGAGATAGGCATAACAAGAGGAAACATGCGTCCACACTCAGACCCCTGTGTGATCACCATCTCCGACACTTGATCCTGCACAACACAACCAGACCGAGAAAAAGAAACATTACAATTATCATCAATCAGTTGTCCGACAAACAAGATTTGTAGTTAGATGAGGAGAGAGAGACATTTGTGAGAGGCAATGAATGAATAATATCACCAGTAGCTGTAATAGGAAGCTTTTGACCATCATCAAAATGGATTTGCAAATTTCATTGTCTAGTTGCAGGTTAAAGAGATGAGTGGTGGAGGAGGTTATGTCATTTGAAGCTCCAGAATCAATAAACCATATGGAGGAAGAGGATTGGTGGTTACTCGAAATGCCAAGTGCAGAGAAGGCATTTATGATCATTTGTTGAATAAGCTCGGGGGTGATCTAAGGAGCATTATTGGAAGCAGGAGGTGTCACGACCCTGGACCGGGTTACCGACCTAATTCGGGATCGGGATGGTAATGTGTCGAAGTGTGGTGACAAGATGCACACATTTATTTAATTTCCCACAGGTGTCCGTGGTGAGGATATCACACCAACATGATAATTTCATTCAAGTGCGGAAGCGTGTAGCAAATCAAATCATAATTCATTTCAAAATCACTAGACTGATAACCTGTGAATACAACTTGATGTTAGAGTGAGTAATGATCATTATAGCGTTTTCCCAACAGTAAATGTCAAGTGCTTATGCAAAAGATTAGTTAATTATCATTCCCCTGAAAATAAAAGCCAACAAAGGCCAGTACAACCCAAAACAATATGTCAGTCATAATCCCCAAAATGTTTCCTGTCTCAAGGCCTGACCGACTGTCTAGACGACATCGTCAGCCTACCACTCTATAACTCTTTGCGGCTCTCCGGCCGCCTCCTCTGGCTCCTCCTCGGGATAACCGGCATCTGGACCTGAGTACCAAAGAATGGGTCAGACACGACGGTATGGCAGGCGGGTGAAAAGATATAACAGCATAGTAATATTTAAATGTACCTTGGAAAACATTAAAACCTGCTAAAACAGTAATTTTCATGAAACACAATGCATAAGTTATTTGAAACTCACATATGCAATATAAAACGTGTAAAGGTACCAAGGAAAAGGAAACTAGCAAGATGGCAACCACACTGAGCTAAATCCTCCATCACTAATGTGATGAGAGCACGCTAGAGGCGTTGGTCTCGGACACTTGAGGTGACGAGAACCAACTAAATATATAAATACATGTAGCTAGACAAGACCACGGCCATGGAACCGGGTAACGAGACAGGCAGGATCCAGACTGCAGCTGGCAGGAACAAGATGGAGACGCCAAGTTGGTGGATCAAGCCGATAAGGTTGTCCAAGCTTAGTGGTGCCGACTTATAGGTTACAAGCAAGAAATCAAGATATATACATATATATATATATATATATATATATACAGGTAGGTGTGTAACACCTTAACAGGCGGGACATGGTGCACATAGGCACATAAATCACATTCATGTCAGGTCATGCATATACAGGCTAGCAGGACACTTAAAGTGCATAGTTCAGGATTTTTGGAACAGGCTAGTAAAATCACGTGAAAACAGGCGAGTGTATATGAAATCCAAGTACAGGAAAACACAAGAAAGATTTCCACAAGATACCGGACTATGCATTGAGGATTTAAGATTTAAATCAAGGTGTATAAGGGTCCCGTATGTCAGTTTTGTCACTGGCTTGGTATTTAATAAAATTAAGGACATTGCAAGCATCCTATACACATTGATAATTCGAGAGTCTTCAACGTACTTCCGGGACGAGATTTTCTCTCTAAATTCCCAAGCAGTCCTTCCTAACCATTTCATGAACATATGGTTCGAAACAGTTCTTTTCTTCTCAATTCCCAAAAATTTCTGGGAGGTCGGTCACTTGCCGGTCAGCGGTGGCTAGCTGACCTGGCCGGGTCACCGCCTGGTGACCGCCCCTTCAGAACTTGAAACTTCTCCTTATTGATATGGTGAGCGACCTTGTGCGGTCACCAAGTTTGTGAGCCGATTGGTGACCGCCTAGTCAGCGGGCATTTCAGTTTTGAACTGATTTCAGTTCTTTTTTCCTCTAAAACATTTCTCCTATAACCCTCTTCATTCCCTGCAATAAAATGAGCTCAAAAGCTCATCCAATTCATCATTCAACACTTCCATTTTCATCATTCAAATTTCTCCCAAACACCGCAACATTTCAATCATTCTTGTGAATAATTTTGGAAATAAAAACCATGTTGAATAAAACACTTTTAACATTTCAAATAACTTCATCAAGAGAAAAAAAGGGAGGGAGAGTGTTTACTAAACATGTATTTGCCAATCTAATGGAAATCATAGCATGGATTACAAAGTAGATGAAAATATGAAAGACATTGAAAAACATCAAGAAATCATCCATGGAGAGTTTGTATTCAAAATAAATCTATTCAACCACTTGCCTTGGGTCCAAGCTAGCAAATCAATCTATTAATCACTCTCTTCTCAAGGATAACCTACAAATACATTCAAAAATCCCAAATACAACCCATTACAAACCCTAAATAGCCAAAACAATGAAATAGAAAGAGAGAGCTTCCAATAATGGAGGTGAAGCTTCTATAGGGTTACAAGAATACAAATCTAGAAGATGGAGATGATTGCTTCATTGGATGACCTTCAAATGGAAAGAGTTCGCTCAAAGAAGACCTCAAAGTTGATGGCTTCCAAGAGTATCAATGGAGGGCTCTCATGGAGAGGAAGAAGATGGTGAAGTCCATTTTTCCTTTAGCAAGAGTTTGGTGGTGGATTGAAGATGAAAGAACAAGAAAACCAAGGAGAAAACCCTAGGGCTGGAGATTTTCCTTCCACGAGAACAAGAGAAAGAAGAAGAAGATGGGTTCACTATATATACAAAGTGGGGGATGGGTCCCACTACTAACAAGGTTTGTTGAGCTAAAACATGGGTTTTCGGGGCCTCGGATGAATTCGACGAAGAAGGAAGAAATGTTCATCGAAATATCTAATTTTGAAAAGTATATATTTCGCGGGTTTTGGTGACATTGAAAATAGTGTCCAGATTTTGGTGTAAAAAGACTGTTTTGCCCCTAACATTAGAAAAGTAGGGTTTCGGGTTTCTCGAACGGGGACGAAGTCAACACGAAAATTCTAGAGATTTACGAGATAAGTAAAACGAGGCTAAAACAAGAATTATCGGAATCTCGAATAATCCCCCAATCACATGCAAAGTCACTAAAAGAACCCCCAAAGGGTCCCACTAAATCAAGAAGGCACTCAAAACTCCCCAAAGCTATTTAAAAGCTATTCTAATCCAATTTAAATCAAAATCTACTAATCTCACTTAGAGCTAAAGCACAACTTAATTAGTACTAATTGGGGTCACTCGGGTCGGAGCCTTACAGGAGGTGGTGAAGGCATGACTGGTGCTGAAGAACTATCACTAGAAGTAGTAGCATCTAGAGTGTTGACATGATATGCTCGTGGAGTACGATTTTGTGGTTGCCTTTTGCAGTTAGTAATAACACGACCATTTGATTTGCAGTAATTACAAAACTTGGTCTTACATTGTGAGGCATAGTGTCCATAACTCTTGCAGCTTAAGCATTGGATTTTGCTGAGATCTCTTGCTGGGGGTTGTCTTTTAGCAGCAGAAGTGTTATGATGAACGATCCCTCCCGGACCGTGAGAGACACTAGGGGTGTAATTGGCAGCGGCAGCATATGCTACATCAGGAGAGTTTCTTGTGGGCTGTTGCTTCAGAACATGCTGAGTGAGCTGACTTTGTTCCTCGCGCAAGAGTTCATTAAGACACTCATTCAGGGATGGAGATCAGATCGGAACGAATGATCTCATAGTCAGATCTCAATTTCATGAGGAATTGGTATCTATGAGAAGTTACCTGTAATTTTTGAATCTCAGAAAGAGTTGCCTCTAATACATTGAGGTATTTGATTTCGTCATATTTCACCCATAAATTGAGAAAACCTGTATAATAGTCCTGGATGGAAGAGGTGCCTTGGGAGTACTGAGCAATCTCCAGTTCAAGTTGGTATTGACGGGCAGAGTTCCCTTGGTGATACACTTGTTTCAAATATTCCCACATCTCCTTGGAGGTCTTGTATGGTTTGAGATTTATGATATATTGTGGTTCAACAGAACCAAGAATCCAGGTTTTGATCTTGGCATCCTTTGTATTCCAAGAGAGTATTTTTTTCTCATCTTCCTTAGGTCGTGGATCCCATCCTGAAACAAGTTCCCACATTTCCTTTCCTTCAAGATATACTTGAAATTGATATGACCAGGAAGTGTAATTCTTGCCATTAAATTTGATCGAGGCAATTTCATGCTTTTCCATTTCAGTAGATCTATCACAATGTGTAAGAAAATCCCACTGTGCTAAACTAAACTGAGAAAGGATGTGAAACAGAGAGGAGAAGACTTCCAAATGTTCCAACTGAGCAATCAGAATTGAAAACACTGCAACAAACCAGATTTTCCAGAAAAAATAGTGCCAGGCGACCTGAATTTTTCAGCCAGAATGGAGTACAACAGCAGAAAATTGAACTGAATGATCAATCAGTCATCATAGACTGATGAAGGATAAAAATTCGCACCCAGCAAACTAGATTGCTTGCCAAAAAAGAGGCAGATCCAGAAACTTGGATGGCTGTGATGAAATAATACTGCAAAAACTGAGATTTCATGAGAATGGGTAGAAATCCTACCTCCGAGATGCAAAAAATCCTCAAAAAATGTCCACAAACACCAAAATATTCAGGCGACCAGAGTGGTTGCAATTTGCAAGTTTGATGATGCAGATCTGGGGTGGGCTGCGTATGATCACACCTTGATCTGACGACTTCCAACATTTGGAAGATGAAGAAGATTCACTCAAACACTGTGACGACTTCCAATGCTTGGAAGATGAAGAAGATTCATTTAGAAACTTTGTATAGAGTTTAGTTTTACTCAGAGCTCTGATACCATGTCAAGGCCAAGCAAGAGGAAGAAAAGAGAAATCACTATGTGAATTCGATGATCCCTTTTGAGGGTCACGATGCTTCAATATATAGATTTAATGTTTTTATATGTGTTACAATGATTGAAGTAATCAACTAAATTACAGTAAATCTAATCTAATTTTCATCTAATCATATCTCCTAATAAGGCAAAGAATCAATTACATAGATGTACAAACGAGACTTGTTTTGATCCACAAGTTGGGCTTTATTTGTCATAGGCTGTGACCCACTGACCCATTTGACAGTCCCTACCTGAATATTAGGTAGAGACCAAATGGGCTGATCTTGGACATGCTTAAGTCCAGTCTAGTTCGGCCTGTGTGCTACCCTACTAATCAAGGCTGTCCTATGCCTTCTATGGCTGCGTGGTAGTTGAAATTTCTGGTTGCATTATAATTCAGTATCTGCCAACTGTGATTAGCTGAATGCAATGTATTTGCAGCTATTTCCTTATCACCTTGCGGAGTATGTATGTCGAGTAATGAGGGTCTCACCTTTCAGATACTACTGTGACATGATATTTGAAGTTATGAGAAATGGTAATCAATCACTGTCCCCCTCTTTTTTTTTTTTTTTTTTTTCAATAACTGTATAGTAAACTGGCCCTTACAGATTTGTCTCTGGACCTCTCCCCTAATGGGTGTATGCCTTACCACAGCACTATTTGCTGGTTCATCAATTATATGTATTTGAAAGTTTGGAACTGTTATATATTTTTTCTTCTTTCAAAATCATCATTTCACTAGTTAAATGCCACTCATCTTTCTCTCTTTTTCTTTAATTGGTTGGAGGAAGTGAAGGAAATTTATCGGTTTTATGTTATAATAACATGCAGCTGCTGTTATTCTAAGCCTCTGTAATTTGCAATTGCTGATTTATATTTTATTGATATTACAATGAAGGAGATTTATATTTATAGTTACAGTTTTTGGACCCCAAATATTCAAGCTGTCAAATGATCTTTTTCGAGCAGAAAAGGTTGTGCATATGCTGTGTGACATAGGATGGCTTATAGTGTCAAGCTGAGCCTCAGGGTCATGTCAATCCTATTTAGGCATTTATGTATTACACTGGAGAACATTTATTTATTTATTTTGAAATGCTAACTTGCATCGAACAAAAGCTTTATAGTAGAAAAGGGCTATACTGAGAAGTGGCTAGGGAAGAAACCCCAGAAATACAGCCCCCACCCAAAAAGAGAAGAAGCTATACAAGGAGGCTAAAGGCCTCAAACAAAAGATAAAAAAGAGCCAAATCAAAATGATATGACTTCCCTCCAGTTGAACAATAACGCATCAAGGGTTAAGCCCCGAAAGTCTGGAAGAAAGTAGACCGAAGAGGCTACACTAAATTTCATTTTGAGGATTAGATCCCTTCAAAGCATCTTTTGTTTCTCCCTTTCCAAGTCGTCCAGATGAAGGCCAGAAATGATAGGCGCCACATGATCTTCCCTTTGGAGGTAGAAATCAGGCAAGCCCACTGTTGGAACCTCTCGGGGATGGATGGTGGAATAACCCAACTACAGTTAAACTCCTTGAGGATTGCTGACCATATAGCTTTAGTCTGCTTGCAGTGAAGGAATAAGTGGTCAACTGATTCCTCGTCGGCTAAGCAAAGGGGGTAAGTGTTGACAATAAGCATGTTTTAGCGGAGGAGATTATCCATGGTCAGAATTTTATTTTGAAGAGCGAGCCAGGCAAAAACAAGGACCCTGGGAGGGGCCTAAATTTTCCAGAGGGAGGACCAACCTCGATAAGTAGTCGGGACCCTCGCATGAAGGGCGGAGAAGAAGGATGAAACAGAGAAAGAGCCGTTGCTAGAAGGGGCCCAACGCCTGATGTCTTGCCCTTCGCTGTTGATGTCCAACCCGCTAAGGACCTCAAAAAGATTGAAGAGATTTGCTTCCTCTGCCTCGGAGAGATTCGTTCTGAAGATCGGGCACCACAGTTGATGACTGCCATTCGTGTCAAGGTAATCTCTGACCCTGTCGTTACGGTTCCTAGCGCATCTGTAGAGATCAGGGAATTGAATCACTAAGGGGGTGTGATCGACCCAAATGTCATGCCAAAAGGATATTTTCTCTCCATTGCCAACATGGTAGCGGATCAATTGGGCAAAATAGTCTTTGGTAGTGCAAATCCCTTTCCATAAATTTGAGCACATTTAGGATGGAGGAGAGATGTCCCATCTGTTTCTCCTTACTTTGTATTTGGCTAGTAGGATATTTTTCCACAGGCCTTCAGTTTCGTCCCCCAGTCTCCGAAGCCATTTGCCTAAGAAAGCTTGATTCATTCTCCTTAAAGGTCTTATACCTACATTACCTGACTTTTTAGGGCAGCAAACTGATTTGCAATTCACCAGGTGGAATTTTTTTGACTCCTCGCGGCCCTGCCATAGGAAGTCACGTTGAAGCTTCTCAATGCGGTTGATGATAGCTACAGGGCATTTGAGAATAGACATGTAGTGCATATTTGATCAATGTGATTTTGCCTCCTAGGGATAAGTATCTTGCTTTCCAAGAAGACATTTTTTTCTTGAGGCTTTCAAGAATTGGGTTCTAGATAGATCTTGGCACCGTACCTAGACACAAAGGAAAACCAAGGTAGGTGGATGGGAAAGAGTCAACTCTGCATCCCAAGATGCCTGCATGGTGACGAAGGGAGTGTTCGTCAATTGAGATCCCTAGGATGGCGCTCTTAGAGAAGTTTATCTTGATGCCCGAAACAGCTTCAAAGCATTTGAGAATGGCAACAAAGTTCTTTATTTGATCTTCTTTGGCGTCGCAAAAAAGGAGAGTATCATCTGCATATAGGAGGTGGGAGACAGTTGGATCATTTTGAGAGGGCTTGAAACCGGGAATCAAATTGCGATCTTTTGCTTTTATAAAGAATCCTACTGAGAGCCTCTCCAATGATGACAAAAAGGAATGGAGATAGAGGGTCTCCCTGACGCAAGCCCCTCTCCGCTGGGAAGAAGCCTTTCGGGGAGTCATTGATAAGGAAGGAGTAGGTTGCAGTTGAGATGCATTCTCTAATCCAATCCCTCCATTTTTCCCGGAATCCCAACTTGTGCAGCAAGTAAAGAAGAAAATCCCAATCCACCATGTCAAAATATTTTTCCAAATCTAGTTTGTAGATTAGGCTAGGAGACTTGTCTTTGTATGTGGAATGGATGCATTCGTTTGCGATGAGAACCCCATCTAAGATCCGTCTTCCTTTGACGAAAGAACTTTGAGAGGGAGAGATGATGGAAGGAAGGATCTTTTGGAGTCTGGTTGCTAGCACTTTAGCCGAAATTTTGTAAGTGCTGCCTAAGAGGCTTATGGGCCTAAAGTCTTTTATGCAGTCCGCCCCATACTTCTTAGGAACAAGAGCAATGAAGTAGGCACCAATGGTTTTGGAGAGCAGCCTCTGGAGTGAAATTCCGTCATGAAGGCTATAATGTTTGTTCTTAGGAGGTCCTAGTTTTTTAGGTAGAAGGAGATTGGGAAGCCATCTGGGCCTGGAGCTTTATCGATAGCTAGGTTGAATATAGCTGTTTTTACTTCTTCCTTTTGGAACTCTCCTTCCAACCATTTTGTGTTTTCCTCGCCAATGGTGGGCAACTGGGGATTGTCTAAAGTATTATGTTTTTGAGTTAGAAAACATCTTTCTTTGGCTTGATTGTAATTTTTCTTTGTGAAAGTGAAGGCAGACCTGTTAAATGGGCCAAATTTATAAAGAATACAGGCTGCTAAAGAGCCATTAGAAGGCAGAGAAGAAGGGTCAAGAGGAAGATATGTGCTAATTGCCAAAGATAATAATTGCAGAGCTGTTGTTTTAAATTCTACTAATAATCCTGCATTAGTATGAGGGGGTAAATGGAAATAATTTTTCTTTGAAACATAGTCTAGTAGACTAGGATAGAATCTACCAACCTAAAAACTAGGGGTTTAGTTAAGTGACACGGGGGCGGATGGTCTGAATCGGATGAATCATATGATCAATGGGGTCTGTGCTTAGTTAGATTAGTTTTCTGAGCCCAAAGACTTTGGATCCATCTGAATCAGGTCTCTATCAAGAAGAGGGGGTCAAAACTCCAATTGGATAGTCCATATGATTCTAGAGGATTCAAAAAGGTAAGTGACAACCTAATTAGGTCAGTCAAACAATCCCAAACAGATCCAGATATGCTTAACATTCTAACATATAGGTTTAACCTGTCATCTGGGGCCCACAGCCCCATAGCTTCAGATCTTTCAAAGAAAGTTCAGAAATTTCCGAAGCAATAGTTGATTAATTTTTTTTCTTTGATTATAGAAAAAGCTATTATATAAGGATTTCTTATGATTTAGATAAAGATCAAGCAGAGAGCTTTCCAAGGATTACATGTAGGTCCAAAGCTGTAAAAAACAAGGCGCGTCCAAGATATCCTCATATTTTCCTGTGCACATCAAATGCTCTCATTGCTTCCTATGATTTGAAGTTTGTTCTTATTTGGTGGCTGTTAGAACTCTTGGATTGGGATTTGAATGATTTTCGCCACAACGAAGCAAGTGGGAGCCCAAATCCACTAAAAAGATGGACATCCAAGTCTAACCTCCAATGAAGTCTATCCTCCTTGCCTTTTTATTGTTTGACTTGTTCCTTTCTTATTTGAGATGTATTAAGATTCTTAGTTTTAGAGATTTTCAATTTTTAGAGATTAGATCTCGGTTTAAAGAGTTTTAAGTCTTTATATATGCATTTGTAATGGAATGTATGAGCGTACTTGGTTATTTTTCTTGGCAATTGAATAAAAGTTGGATCTTTTACTATTTATTTCTACCCCTTGGGTTTGACAGTTTGAGAGATAGAAATACAATAGTATTGTGCTGAAATGTCCTACCTTCTGAGGGTCTTACATATAAATAGGGACTGAATGCCCTAATCAATTTACAGAATCTAATCAATCTAGATCCTAACAATTAGCTAACAATCTAATCAATCTAGATCCTAACAATTAGCTAACAACTTTAGTATGTACATGTGGCTAATGATAAATATAATGAATGGGCCTGAATGGGCCTGCGAGTTTGGGTTTTGAACTCCAACATTAACACCCTCCCTCAAATTGATGCCGATGAATCAACAAGCATCAATTTGTCAGTCAAGAATTGATGACGTGGTCGAGGAAATGCCTTGGTAAAGATATCAACAGTCTTGAGGTTGGAGGAGATGAACGGGAGGGAAATAACATCGCGTAGATATTCATCCCTGATAAAATGGCAAACCACCTTGATGTGTTTAGTTCTCTCATGAAATACTGGATTCTCAGTAATCCGAATGGCATTGGTGTTATCCGCATGTAATGGTGTGGGAGATTTCTGTGAGAAGCCAAGTTCCTCAAGAAGACCACGAAGCCATATAATTTCTGAGCATGCGGCAGACATGGCCCGGTATTCTACCTCAGTTGATGATTTTGAAACTTTGTCCTGTTTCTTCACTTTCCAAGAAATAAGAGCATCACCTAAGAACATGCACCAGCCCGTGGTGGACCTACGAGTATCAGGACAACCTGCTCAATCAGCATCAGAATAGGCAGACAAAGTCATCTGAGAGCCAACAGGAAAAAACAAGCCTCTGTGAGAAGTGCCAAGAAGATAACGAATAATACGTCGAACAACTGCTAAATGAAGATGATGGGGCTTGGTCATATACTGACTCATCAAGTTGACTGCGTAACTGATGTCAGGCCGAGTAGTAGTCAAATATATAAGACTACCGACAAGCTGGCGATAATATGTCGGATCAGAAAGGGGATCACCACTGTCACTATGGAGTTTAATATTCAATTTCAGAGGAGTATCCACTGGTGTGGAGTTTGACAAACCTGCGGATTCAATTAAATCCATAGTATACTTATGTTGATGCAAAATCAACCCCTTTTTAGAGTGATGAACTTCCAATCCCAAAAAATATTGCAGAGGGCCCAGATCCTTCATATGAAAAGATTGATGCAGAGAAAATTGGAGATCTTGAATCGTGGCTGTATCTGTGCCAGTGATGATGATATCGTCTACATAGACGAGAAGAATGGTGATTCCTGTTGATGTGTGATGCAAAAACAAAGATGGATCATAAGGACTCTGCTGAAACTGTAGCTTTAGTAAATCATCTTTGAATTTGTCAAACCATGCCCTTGGTGCTTGTTTTAGCCCATACAATGATCGTTTCAGAAGAGCAACGTGATCTTCTGATGGTTTTGGGAAACCTTGAGGCAATCGCATGTAAACTTCCTCTTTAAGATCACCATGAAGAAATGCGTTTCTCACATCAAATTGAAAAAGAGGCCAGGATTGAGATGCAGCTATGGCAAGAATGGTGCGAATAGTGGTCATCTTTGCAACAGGCGCAAAAGTTTCTTCGTAGTCAATGCCATATTCCTGTCGGTTGCCAAGGGCCACAAGCCTTGCCTTGTATCTATCCAAAGTACCATCTGCCTTTAATTTGATAGAGTAAACCCATTTACTCCCAATAGGTTTAACCGAAGCTGGGCAGGGAACAGTAACCCATGTTTGGTTCTGCTTTAGAGCACTAAGTTCTTCTTCCATAGCCTGTCTCCAGCATTCCTGTTTTGCTGCTTGTGAATAAGAAGTTGGAATGGATACAGAGGATAAAGTAGCAAAATATGAAGAATGAGAAAAACCGTATCGATCCGGTGGACGAGATATACGAGCAGAACGACGAATAGCAAGTTGAGGGGAAGTTGATGCTGGATTAGGATTCGGGACCGGTTCTTGCAAAAGAGGCAAAGTAGTGGCATTTGTTCCTTGTCGACGAGCATACACCTTGTCCGGATGAAATCGCAAAGGTGAAGGAAGACATTCATCATCAAAGGATGGTACTTTAGAAAAGGAGATTTCTGGAGATGAATCAGGATAAGACTGAAAAAGGTACTGATGTTAAAAAAAAAACAACATTCCTAGAAATACGAATACGCTTGGAGGTGGGGTCATAACAAACAAAACCTTTTTGGTGGGAAGCATAACCAAGGAAGGCACATTTTACAGATTGTGCGGATAACTTGGAACGTTCATGTGTGGGAAGATGAACAAAACAAACACAACCAAAAGTGTGGAAATTTGTGTATTTTGGTTCCGTTTTGAAAAGACGAAAATGTGGAGATGTGTTTTGAAGTTTTGGAGAAGGAAGTCGGTTGATGATATGAGTAGCAGTGGTTAAAGCTTCTGGCCAAAATCTAGGTGGAACGGAGGATTCCAATAATAAACACCTGACCATGTCTAGAAGATCACGATTTTTCCGTTCTACAACACCATTCTGTTGGGGAGTATAGGGACAAGTCCGTTGGGATATAATCCCTTTGTCTTGTAAAAACTCCTGAAATTGTTTGGACACATTCCCCCCTGAGTCGGTCCGAAGAGCCTTAATACATGTTGAAAATTGATTTTGAACATAATTCAAGAATTTTTTAAAAACATCAAAGACTTCAGATTTGGCATGTAGAAAATAAATCCATGTAAAACGGCTATAATCATCAATAAAAGTTACGAAATACTTATACTGTGAATGAGAAATAATTGGTGCAACACCCCAAACATCACTATGTATTAAATCAAAACTTTTGGTAGCAGAAGAAACATGTAATGGAAAAGGCAAAGTTTTACTCTTTCCCAGCTTACAAGTGGTGCAATCAAGAGCAACATCTGATGATAAAAACTTCATTTTTTTAATATGACCAGAATTTAACAAAGATAACAAAATTGTTGAATTGGGATGGCCTAATCTATTGTGCCACAACTGCACATTATTCCTAGAGACAACTGATAAAGCAAACAAAGACATATCTGGATTTGGTGTTACTATGTGAAGAGGAAACAAACGCCCACACTTAGGCCCCTTCACTATTACCTTCCCCATCTCCTGATCCTACACCACACAACCAGAGGAGGAAAAAGAAACATTGCAGTTATTATCAACCAATTGACCAACATAGATTAAATTGGTAGAAAGATGTTTGGAACAAAAAACATCATGTAAAGGTAGAGAATGAGAAATATCACCAACAGAGGTAATTGGTATTGTGGTACCATTAGCAGCATGGACCTGAATCTGTCTATCATATGGTTTAATTGTGGAGAAGTTTTTGGAGGATGATGTCATATGATTGGAGGCACCAGAATCAAAATACCAGTGAGAGGGAGATTGAATTTTACCAGATATACCAAGAGTGGAAAGAGCCTGGAGAATCATCTGTTGGATCATTTCAGGAGAGACTGGAGCAGCAGAAGCAGGTGCCGAAGAAGATGTGGAAGATGAATCGATAGTGTCAGTAGCAGTAATCACCTGGTAAGCTTTCGGATTTCTGTTTTGAGGACGTTTGCGGCATTCATTGATTGAATGTCCAGATGCTTTGCAATAATTGCAGATCCGCTGCTTGCACTGATTTGCATAATGGCCAAAAGTTTGACACTTGAAGCACTGCACTTTACTCATATCTCTGTTTGGTTGCTTCCCCTTGGAAGAATAAGCAACATTTACGGATGAGTTTGTGGGTACACTATAGGCAACATCAATAGCACCCGGGCTAGCTTGGTGGAGCACACCAGATTGCGTCAATTGTCTCTGTTCCTCTCGTAGTAATTCATTGAGACAGTCATCCGGTGATGGAGAAGGGACCCTACTCATGAGATTAGATCTGACCGATTCATACTGAGGCCTTAATTTCATAAGAAATTGATCCCGATGACTAGTTGCTAGTATTACTTGCAATTCGGGAAGAGCTTGTGCAGAAATATTGGCATACTTGATTTCATTTAATTCTGTCCACAAATTCTGAAAACCAGAATAATATTCCTGAATGGAAGAAGTCCCTTGCATATAATTCGCAATTTCAAATTCTAACTGATACTGTCGAGCAGAATTCCCCTGATGATACACAGTTTTCAGATATTCCCACATATCTTTGGCAGTTTTGTAAGGTCTCAAATTCATGAAGAATTGTGGTTCCATGGAACTGAGAATCTAAGTTTTGACCTTAGCATCTTTTGTGTTCCATGACAGAATTTTTTTCTCATCCTCTGTTGGTTTGGGATCAGTGCCAGAGATATGGCCCCATAACTCTTTACCCTCTAGGTAAAGTTCAAATTGAAAGGCCCAAGAGGGATAATTTTTGCCATTAAACTTGATTAAGGTGATTTCAGATTTCTCCATTGGTAATAATGATGCAGATGAACCAGCAGAATGATTATCAAGATAGTAACAGCAATAACAGAAGAAATGTGAACAGCAACCACAAGAGCCAAACCACAACAGAGATGCAGAGATCCACAGAATGATGAACAAGTAACAACAGAACAAGTAGAAGGAACTTGCAGCAGAATAAACCAGAAGAAGGAACAAGGAGAATGAAGAATCACTGCATTCACGAGCAGGAAGTAGTAGTAAGCAACCAGAACAGGCAGTCAACAAATTTTTCCGGAAAGAAGCTCCTCAGCAGCAAAAGTCGTCCATGTCGTCAGGTAGAAGAACATGACCTGGGCCCCACCTGATGATCTCTTGATAGATCAGAGAGTGGGGATGGTTGAGCATGAAAAGCATGCAACTAATGGAAGTGGTCGCTAACAAATCAAATCCAGATCCAGGATTTTGAACGGCCGAGATGAAAACAAACCCAAAAAATTGAATTGCCACAAAAATAGGTAGAAGGCCTACCTCGGATGACCAATAAATGTTGAAAAAATCTTCATAAATAAGAGGTGATTCAGACGACCAAGAGGATGAAATCCGCTGAGATGGTGATGATGATGATCACAGGTGGGCCACGACTGATCTGAGATGATCAGGGATGATCAGAGCGGATCCGACTGAAGAAGATGATCACAGAGGATCACAGATTGGCTTCCAAGGCTTGGAAGATGACCAAGGCAATCACAGATGGTTGATTGATATGGCTGAAGAGAAAAGATGTTTTCTCTACTTTGATACCATGACAGTTTGAGAGATAGAAATACAATAGTATTGTGCTGAAATGTCCTACCTTCTGAGGGTCGACCATCTTACATATAAATAGGGACTGAATGCCCTAATCAATTTACAGAATCTAATCAATCTAGATCCTAACAATTAGCTAACAATCTAATCAATCTAGATCCTAACAATTAGCTAACAACTTTAGTATGTACATGTGGCTAATGATAAATATAATGAATGGGCCTGAATGGGCCTGCGAGTTTGGGCTTGGAACTCCAACATTAACAGGGTTAAGTTTCTCCCAAAGAATTGAAGATATCCATGTTGGAATTTTGCGATCAATAGTAAGCAAATCTCTAGTCTTCTCTTTGTTTGAGTTGATGTATCTGTTGATTGAAGATCAGGGTATCTTGGGCATGCAATTGATTGTATTTGACTTCCCTTTGACTGTCACACTAAGTTAGGATGTACTATACAATAGGCCACTTTCTTGAAATCTTCATATTGCATTACTTAAGGATAGGACGTAGAAAATAATATTCTAGATAGAAATTTGTAAAAATAAATAGGTTGCAAGTTCTAGGCTTTAGCACAATATTTTCAGCAAAGTTCATGAACAACCTGTTATCATAGTGGGTCCACTATGATTTCTAACATTGATTGTTAATATGATCAACAACAGATGGGTCCTATTGTGACTCCCAACATTAGATTTGTCCCACTGTGATTACAGATACCTAGTGGGCCCCATCATGATTACTGACATTAGATGGGCCCCTTGTTCATTACCAATATTAGAGGGGTCCCATAAGTGTTTGATTAGGTGGGTTCCGTCATGATTGTGATGCAGCGATCGGGTTGATATATCAATCTCCTGAAGGATTGATCGAATCCAAGGATGGATTCCAGCCACTAGGGCACAAACGAAACCACGAAACAATCCATAACTCATGTGAGTAATTCTCAGAGAAATCAGTTGATTAATAATAAGCATGAAAATTAACAATAGGGCTCTTCTGAATATATAGAGCACAATGTTTGCTAATAAGGGAAGCTACTAATTCTAATTAACAATAAAATTAGAAAGCTAGCAAACTAAGCAATATTACTAATCTAGAAAATTAGAAAACATGAGGCACATGTGGACCCCATCACTTGGGTCCATCAAGGCTTGCGGGTTCGTCTTGGATAGAGATCGGACTGCATCAACTCTCCCCAGCTTGAAAGAACTTGACTCCGGCGAGTTAATTGCTTGATAGTGTTCATAAAGATCTGGATTCAGACACTGGAAGTCGGTAGCAATAATCCAGGTAGCATCGGAGACGGGACGATTTTGCCAACGAACAAGGAACTTTTGAAATCCTTCGTGACGAGTAGAAACAATCTGATCATTAAGAACATCAATGATTTTATCAGACAGTGGTGGAGTAGCTGGTAATGTAATTAGTTGCTCATTAGAATCGTCCTCATTATCATGCCCACGATAGAGAGTGAGATCGGCAACATTGAATGTGGGATTGATACCAAGATCAGATGGCAACTCGAGAGTAGATGCATTCGAACTGAGCTTCTTCAATACTTTGAATGGACTGGTATTCCTCGGATGTAACTTCTTGTTTGCACCTGGGGGTAACCTTTCCGAATGAATACGGACCATAACCATGTCTCATTCAGGAAACTCCAGAAAACGATGACATTTGTCCTCATGAGCCTTGTAATTGTCATTGCTAGCTGCAATATGCTGGCAAACTTCATCATGTATTTGTTGCATGTGTTTGATGAAGTTATCTGCTTCAGTACAAGTGCATGCTTCAACAGGCAATGAGACAAGATCAATAGGCAAGTGCGGTCGAATACCTGTGACTGCTTCAAATGGTGAGATGCCTGTGGACCGATTAACTGAATTGTTGTAAGCAAATTCAACCATAGGTAGAATCTGATCCCATGTGGTGATATGATCATGTACAAGGCATCGTAACAGTTGCCCAAGGCTTCTATTAACAACTTCAGTATGGCCATCAGTTTGCGGATGGTAAGTAGTAGAGAAGTGAAGCTTTGTCTTGGCTGTCATCCACAATGTTTTCCATAAACCTGTTTTCTTCTTGTTATCTTTAGCCAATTGACAGGTGCGACATCATTCACATATGCTGATAACATTAACTCTCATGCGCGGCCAATAGAGACGGTCATCCACGAGAGCGAGTGTCTTGTCACGTCCCAAATGACCATTAGCAAAGTTTGTTACCTCGGAATAAGAATCCATCATGTATGCTGTAATGAGGGTGCTTGTCCGTGTCACCGTTAAGAAAATCTGCGTAGATTGTGTTGAAGTACTTGTCATTTGTGTACTCTTGCTTTATTTGCTCAAAACCTGTGACAGTGACTGCCATAGTAGTGAGGAGATGTTACTAACGACTTAAAGCATCAGCTACCAGATCTTCTTTGCCAGCTTTATGGCGGAGGCTGGATGTGAATTGTTGAAGGTAAGAGCTCCTGTTGTGACTGTATATGCTTCAATGCCTCGTGATCAGAATATAAGACAAAGTCGTTTCCAACCAAGTAATGACGCCAATGTCGCAATGCTTGCACAATGGCGTAGAATTCTAGATCATAAATAGAGTATTTGCGTTTGGCATTGGAGAGCTTTTCTCTGAAAAATGCAATTGGGTGACCTTCTTGGCTAAGAATTCCTCCAATGCCGATCTGAGAAGCATTACAAGCAACTTCAAAGACTTTGTTAAAATCTGGAAGTCGTAGGATAGGGACTTCCGTGATCTTGCGCTTGATTTCTCCAAAAGCTCTAGTTGCTGCACTTGTCCATTTAAATTCACCTTGTTTCATACAATTGGTGATGGGAGCCATAATACTGCTGAAATCTTGAATGAACCTTTTATAGAAAGTAGCAAGTCCTTGAAAACTACAAACTTCAGTGAGAGTGTGTGGAATAGGCCAATCGAGGATAGCTTGAATCTTGGATGGGTCCATTGCAATACCCTTAGAAGAGACGACAAAGGCAAGGAAAATCACAAAATTCCTCATAAAAGTACACTTCTTCATATTAGCATAGAAGATTTCCCGGCGAAGAAGCTCAAATATGCTCTTCAAGTGATCAAGATGCTCCTGTTTGGATTTGCTGTAAATCAAGATATCATCGAAGTAGACAACAACAAACCTTCCAATGAATGGTTTCAGCAATTGATTCATAACACGCATGAATGTGCTAGGAGCATTAGAAATACCAAAAGGCATAAACAACCATTCATAAATATCATCTTTAGTTTTAAAGGCTGTCTTCCATTCATCACCTGGCCTAATTCTGATTTGATGATAACCACTTTGAAGATCAATCTTAGAAAAAACAGAAGCATTAGTCATAAGATCAAGCATATCATCGAGCATATCATCGAGTCTAGGGATAGGGAAGCGACACTTTACAGTGATTTTATTGATGCCACGACTATCCACGCACATACACTAGCTTCCATCTTTCTTTGGTGTGAGGAGAGCGGGTACGACATATGGACTTAGGCTTTCCCGAATATATCCCCGTTGCAACAGATCATCAACTTGTTTCTTGAGTTCAGCATGTTCGGAAGGGCTCATCCGATAAGCATGAAGATTAGGGAGAGATGTTCCAGGAGTTAAATCTATTGCATGGTGGATGTCTTGCATTGGCGGCTATTTATTTGGAAGCTCATTAGGAATTAATTCAGAAAATTCATTGAGCAAAGGTTGTACCTCTTGGGGAGGGGATGGCTTGGAGTCTTCATTTGATTCGGTCACCTGTCTGGCAACCAAAGCATACATCACACCTTGCTCTTTACGTTCAACTTCAAATTTGCGCTTGGTGAGGATGTGAGAGGCAGTAGGAGTAGTTTGCTTTGCAGAGAATGGAGTTTCCATGGGCTTCAATTGAATTCGGCGTCCATTCCATTTAAAAGTATAGGTGTTGTCTACGTGATTAGTGATGACCCTCAAGCATTTCAGCCAAGGTCTGCCAAATAAGATGTGGGCAACATTCATCGGAATAACATCACATAGGACATTATCTTCAAACGAGCCCATCTTCAAGGGAATAATGCATCGACGATTGACGGGAATCGAATAATCATTTACCCATACAACTCTGTAAGGCCTCGGATGCTTTATAGTTGGCAACTGAAGTTTTTCACCTCCCTCTTTGGATATGACACTCATAGCATTTCCACCATCAATGATGGCATTGCAAGCTCTTCCTTTACAAGTGACTCTTGTTCTGAAAATTGGAGCTTGGTTTTCATTATCTTCCTCAATACCATCTGCAACTAGTAGGCAGCGGTGAAGGAAAAGCAACGGGCTGTCATTATCAGCTCTGAATACCTCAAGTGCGGACTCTGGTTCTGGTGGAAGTTGTGCATCAGGTTTCTCCATTTCGATTTCCTCATCGTACTGTTCTCCATCATAAGGTTCAGCTTCATAATGTAGATTCCTGTGAGGACATTCTCTAACATAATGACCCCGGTTTTTGCAAGAATGACAGACAATGTCGCGCTTAGCGGCTATTCCATTGCCTTTAGCATTATTCTAATTTGTTGGCCATTTCTGATTGAGCTGAGGAGACTGTTGATCCTGTGGTGGAGCTTGTTGCTGCCTTTGGATTTGGTTATGTGGTTGGCTTGGAGGTGGTCGGAACCCTTATTGTGGGGCCCGAGTGAAAGTAGAATCTAGACCCTATTTGTAGGACTCCCCGGCTTGGTTACCGACACGTTACCCTGTGTGCTGACATAGCGTTTGTTCAACGCGTCGCACCTTGCTAGAAATTGCATTAATAGTGGCGAAGTCAAATATTGCCAATTTATCCTGTATATCTGGGTGCAATCTTTCCTGATAACGGGTGACCATCAGGCGATCATCTTCATTAGTCTTGCATCGAATACAAAGCTCGTGGAAATTATGTGTATTCATCTATGGCCATAGAGCCTTGCTGAAGATTGATAAGCTCGCTATTAAATGAATCAATATAATCAGAAGGCTCTACTTATCTTCGAGTCTCTCTTTCATAACTTCCTAATGGGTGATAGGAGGGTGACCCATTTGCACATTGTGGTCATTAATACTTTTCCACCAAATTCGAGCAGGACCTTTTAACTTCATTTTGACAAAAGTGACTCGTTGAGGATCTTCAACGTGATACCAAGTGAAATAATCCTCGATTGAAGTAAGCCAATCAAGAAGGGCGTGAGCATTGCCTTGACCAGAAAAAGCAGCAACCTTTAATTTGATTTTTCGCGAGAGATCATCTTGGCGCTGGCTAGGCGGTATATTGTCAGCGGCCCTGTTTGCAAATAGACATCGAAAGAATTCTTGTATTGATTCTCGGGGAATATTATCCAATTGGTGAGAGTGTGAGCCAAAAGTGCTGAAAGATTCGCCATGAGGGTTTGAAGGGGCCTTAGCAAGTTCATCGATTGTGAGTTGTAAGGCGTCTACCCATTCATATAAATCCCTTATGCAATCATCGCGCTGAATGTTAGTGAGTCTGCCACGAAAAATTTGCCCAGTGCGAGTAACCACAGACTAGGGTTGCTCCGTTCTCGAAAGTTTTTTTTTTTATTTTAAATTTTTTTTTGAATTGCTAGTGGGCCGGGTCGGGTTTGGCTCAACCCAGAGGCAGATAGCAGGTTAGGCCCAAGCAGAACACGTGCTGGACACGTGGGAGAAGATCCCGTGCCGTCTTGGGCTTCATGCAGAAAGCAAGAAAGTGTGGGGCGATTACCTGTTTCGACTTGAGAACAAGAAGAAAAAAAAAGACGAAGAGGAGTATGGGGAAGCCGCTGACGATGGGAGGGTTGGCGATGGTGATGGAGTTGTTGGGCGCTGCTGATGAATCGGGGATGCTCGCTGCTGTACGCTCGTCGTCGGTGGAAAGTACGCTCCTAACTCAGTGCTCCCCCTCCCCCTTCTTCTTCTTTTTCTGTCTTTCCATTTTGTCTGTTCTGTATTTTTTTTTTCTCTGGTTTGGGCTTCCGACGAAGGGTTTGGGTGGCTGATGGGTGGGGTTTTGGTAGTGGGAGATGGGCGGAATGGCCGGGATGGGTTTTCTAGCTTAGGGAATTAGAGTTTGTAGGGTGTTTGGGTTGAGGGGGTTTCGGTAGGTCTGGGTTTGGGATTTGGGAAAAGTGGAAGATTAGGGCTTGGGGATTTAGGGGTTTTGTTGGGGCTGGGAGCAGGGTATTTTTTTTTTTTTTTTGTGAGTTGCTGTGAAGAGGTTTGTGGAATTTCGGATGTTTGGAAAGTTGGTGGAATGGTTACGTGGTCTCGGCTGGTTGGATAAAGGGACCAGAATGGGTTGGATAGTGAAGGGGAGTTTGGCAGCGAGTTTGGTGGATAGACAGAGGGTTCGGTGGAATGGAGAGAGAGGGGACGGGAGAAAATTCCGGGAAGGACGAACGTCTCCCCAGCGATCACTTCGTCTTTGATACAATTGACGCAGCGATCAGGTTGATAGATCAATCTCCTGAAGGATTGATTGAATCCAAGGATGGATTCCAGCCACTGGGGCACAAACGAAACCGTGAAACAATCCATAACTCACGTGAGTAATTCTCAGAGAAATCAGTTGAATAATAATGAGCATGAAAAATAACAATATGGCTCTTCTGTATATATAGAGCACATTGTTTGCTAATAAGGGAAGCTACTAATTCTAATTAACAATAAAATCAGAAAGCTAGCAAACTAAGCAATATTACTAATCTAGAGGCACATGTGGACCCTATCAGCTGGGTCCATCAAGGCTTGTGGGTCCCTGTCTTGGATAGGGATCGGACTGCATCAGATTGCAAATGTTACGTGGGTCCCATAGTGATTACTAGTTAGATTGTGTGACCACAATTACTAGTATATTACTATTAAATGATCCCATTTCGAGAATCAAAATTTGATAGGTCACACCATCTTTTTACTGCTGGTCCTAAGCCCAGATAAAGGAGGGTTGTGCTAGGTAGGTTGAAAGCTAGTGTAAAATTTAGTCGCAACTCGCAACCCAAACATGAATTCTGAGAGACATAATTCATGTAGCCAACCCCAACATAATTGGGACAAGGCTTTGATGATGACGACACCATTTACCAACATTGGATGGCTCCCTTAGTGATTATCATAATTAGGTGGGTTGTTATGTGCACCAACATCAAGTGAGTCCCTCGATGATTTTAACATTTGATGCATCCTTCAAATGTCCAACATCAGATAGCGCCTATGATAATAATCACCTTTAGAATGTAACTCTGCAGTTACTAACATCTGCTAGACCCCATGACACAGTCTCCATCGGTAAAATCGGATTGCCATACAGCCCAATTAAAGAAACCAGAAAAAAAATCCAGGAAGTAGGATGTTGCGGGACATTTAGAAATTAAAGTGAAGCAAGGAACCAAATAAAATCAGCCGTCAATTGACCTTAGATGCCTTCACTACCAAGAGAGGGAAAAAAAGAAAAAAAAAGAAGAAACTGCTGAACTTCATTTTCATGCACTGTAGTCTGCTGAGATACACTTGACCCTTGGTTTGGCCCGGTAGTCTTTGATGTTTCCATTCTTACCAATGCTAACGGAGTGTCTTCTCTCGATCTTTAGCCTCCCATAGAGTCATCATTTAAAAGTTTGTTAAAATATTCTCTGTAGCTTTCTTTAATATCATTATGACATTACCCAACAAGTCGCTTAAAGTTTGATACAAGCACATGTTTATTTCATAACTTAAATTAGATTATTAAGCATGTCTAAGTAGGTGCTTAATACTTTCCATTTTTATTTGTCCATTGGGAGTCTTAAGAGTCAAAATTTTGGGTTTTTCAGAGATGGGAAATATTAACAAGTCATTCCATTTTTATTTGTCCATTGGGAGTCTTAAGAGTCAAAATTTTGTGTTTTTCAGAGATGGGAAATATTAATGAGTCAAGTGATGTGGAAACAAGATTTGAAGAACTATTGGCTATTTAGTTACCTACTTAATGAGCTCAAGATTGTGTATTGGAAACAGGATTTGAAGAAGTTATGTCCATTTATTGATATCATACGGTCTAAATTTAAGTTTGAGTCTGTTAAGAGTTGGAGTGAAAGTGGTGCTGAAGTTCATAAGTGTCTTAGTATGAATACAAGGACGGGGCATCCCTACCTCTATATATTGGAGTATTTCCTCCAATTTTATTACATTGACTAATATGTTTTCTGGAGATTCCCTTCAAATTGGTGTTGAATAATTGATTGTTGATGACTTAGTTGGAAGTGTGGGAGCCACAATTTGGCTTGGGGATTGATCTTTGGTCATTCCTTCCACACCCCTCCCCTTCTCCTTTTCTTGCAAGCTGAATTTTGTTACATTGACTTCATGAATCCTTCAAAATAGGTAGACACCTTATGTTATAAAAATTACAAACAAAAGACTGCAATGAAGTGTCAAAGTCATGTGACCAACAAAAAAAGGCCTACAGAGGTCATGCAACCATAGTTGTGAAATTTGTTTCGTCTCGAACGAAATTTCCATGAAATTTCATTTCGGTCTACATAACGAAACGAATTGGCCCAACATATGTTTTCGGTTAAGATTTCATTCAATATCACCCAATTTTGGAATTTCAGTCGATTTCGTAAATTTTGGCAAAAATAATTGAAAAAAGGACTTGCTGTAATCTTTCTTCTTAAAAACTCTAACCCCTACCCTAAGCCCACTTTCGACCAGAAATCAAAGAATAAATAAAAAGAAGAAGAAGAAGAAGAAGAAGAACTCCACTCAAAATAAATTCCCTTATCTAATTTCACTTAAAATAAACCCCTAATCAAATTTGTACTTGTACATATATATTTAAAATTTTTTTCCGAAACATAAGTCCGAAAAATTGCACCGAAATTTCCAAATCAGCCGAAAATTTTCATTTGGAGGCCAAATGGGAACGACGTCCGAAACGAAATGCACAACTACCCTTTATATATCATCACCACATAGGCTATAAGGTCATATGGTCATTGAATAAGGCCAACATAGGTCATACAACCCTAAATAAATCACCATTCAGGCTTAATGTAGCAATAAACCGACCACACCATTACAAAAGAGTTTCCTTACCGTTAAAACTGTACCTAAGGTCATGGGCTGGGCTTGGGCATTTGGAAACTTGAATTTTGGATAAACCCAAAATGAAAGCCTGGTTTGATCAGTTCAAAGTCTAGGCTTGAGCCCAACCTATATGTGACCCTAAATTCATCGAACATCATAGAGGAGGGAGAGAAAAAAGGAAAATAAAGGGGCAGAAAATAAGATTTTTCTTAGTGAAGGTTGGGAAAATGGGCTATTTTGTGTAAGGAATCTAAGGCCACCGAGTTATCTGGTATCATCTATAATTTAGAGACTTGCATGACATTTGGATAGAAAAAGGAGTCTCGGAAGTGTAAAAGACTTGGACCCATTATCTACATGATATTGTCCACTTTGGCTCATGGGATTTCAACCCAATCTCGACCCACAACTTTAAAAGGCCTCACCTAGGATCAGGACTTGGATGTTTTTGATGTGGGACCTATGCACCACTGCATACCCAATCCTAAAGAGTTTCCCCCGCCCTCTCTTTAGGCGGATGCTCGCCAGACCCAACACCCTTTTACAGGGGGACCACAGGGGTGACATACTCCCCCATCGAAAAACAGAGCCATCCTCGGCTCAACTCCCCCATCGAAAAACAGAGCCATCCTCGGCTCTGATACCATTTGTAACAACCTAGGCCCATTGTCCACATGATATTATCCATTTTGGCTCATGGGATTTCAACCCAAATCTTGCTGCCCGGTTTTAAAAGGCCTTGTGTGGGGTTTAGGCTAGGTCACACACATATATATATCTAGGATCATGAATTGAATATTTCTGATGTGGGACTTATGCGCCGTTGCATACCCAATATTAAGAGTTTCCCCCGCCCTCTCTCTAGGCAGATGCTTGGCAGGCCCGACGCCTTGCTACAGGGGGGCCATAAGCGCGACATAGAAAGTGTGAGACCCCAATCCGCCTGGGTAATCCCTTGAGGCAAGATCAGGTCAAGTGATCATGTGAGCCAAGAAAGCGAATCTGTAAGGGTAAGGGTGAAGTGCTTTGATTGTCATGTGAGGCTTTGTCCAAGTCCCGACCCTGGGCTTATAAGTTAATCCCTGTCTTAACTCAACATGAAGCGTTTTAAAGCCGTGCGGCCCTAGATCCCATAAAAACTTTGAAGTTAAGCATGCTCGAGCTGAAACAGTACCAGGATGGGTGACCACCTGGAAGTCCTCGCGCGTGCATGCTGGCCAAAGATGACAATATCATACTGAGTTTGGTGGGGGGTTTTGACAATTGGTATCAGAGCCGAGGACGGCTCTATTTCTAATGGGGGGAGAGTATGGGACTCCAATTCGTCTGGGTAATCCCTTGAGGCAAGATTAGGTAAAGTGATCATGTGAGCCAAGGTTGGTTATTACCGTGAGGCTTTGTCCATGTCCAACATCGGAAATATCCAAGTCCTAACCTTGAGCTTATAAGTCAAACCCCTATCTTAACTCAACATGACGTGTTTTAAAGCCGTGCGCCAGATCCCATATGAACTCTGAAGTTAAGTGTGCTTGGGTGGGAGCGGCAACAAGATGGGTGACTGCCTGGGAAGTCATTGTGCATGCACGTGGGCCAAAGTGGACAATATCTTACTGAGTTCGGTGGGGCTGTGACAGGAAGGCTCTTTGGTTTTTTGTGACCCTGACTATGCTTACATTCAATGTGGATGAGGCAGCAAGGGGCAAGCTATAGCTTACCAAGTTTGTGTCATTCTCAGCAACACCAATTCAGAGTTGTTGTTGGCGTTTTCTGCTTGGTTTGTTATTAAATGAATCTAATGAAGTAGATATTTTAGCTGCTAAAGAAGCCTTGGTTTTATGTAAGGACTCTTTTAGGGGTAGTCTTCTTGTGGAAAGTGACTCTTCTAATGCAATCAAATTGGTTATGTTTGAAGTCTATGCTCATTGTCGGTCTTGATTCAATGTTAAAGAGATTAAGGGTGTGTTTATTAATGAGTGGATTTTGTGTTTCGGGGATTTTTGTTTCTATGGAAGAAAGGATAGATAGCTACCAAGGATATAAATAGCGATTGCGGCGGGTGTAGCGGCTAGTGGCCAGAACGCTACGTAGCAGTTGCGGCGATATGTGCAAAGTTACGAAATTCGGTTCGGTTCGGTTGAATTTTCTGAATTATTTCGGTACGGACCCTTTACGGAACCGAACAACACCCATATATATATTCGTTTCAAAATTCGGTGCAATTCAGACAAAAATCCAGAATTTAAGCCGAATTGGCCAAAATTTCAGAGTTCGGTTGATATTTGTAGTTAGCCTTTAAAATAGAAATAAAATAAAATATGAGGGGCTAAATGTAAATTTTTTATCCAAAAGTAAATGTTAAAAAAAAGAAAAGAAACCCTAATCGATCCCATCTCATTCGCCCCCTTTCGTTTGAGAAGAAGAAGAATAGGCAGCAACGGAATCTGTTGCTGGTCATTTCGTTTGACCAAGAAAAGTGAAGAAGAAGAAGCAGCAGCAGCAGCAACGGAATCTGCTGCTGCTCATTTCGTTCAACCAAGAAGAGGAGGAGGAGGAGGAGGAGGAGCACTTGCTGCTGGTCGAACCACCTGGCGCCGCCGCCGCCGCCGCTGCTGCCGGAACCATGTGGCGCTGCCACTCAAACCAGGTACTGCTGCTGCTTCTTTTCTTTTTCATTTCCTTTTTTTTTCTTTCGTCTTCTGCTGCTGCTGTCGAAGTCGATGGGTGTTTTTCCCCCTTTTCCCCTTTCATTCTTTCCCAGAGCTGTTGAACTGAAGTCAACACCTGTTATGCCTTTTTATCTGCCCCCTTTCGTTTCAACACGGTGCCTCCTTTTATCTGCTGGTTGGGCTGGGCTGGGCAAGCTCAGCTGCTGTTTTGTTGCTGGCTAGGCTGGGTCAGTATAGCTTTTATATATTAGCTAAGTTTGCAGTTTGCTGCTTTTTTCTTATAAGCTCGCTGCCCCCTTTTTTTTTCAACTGTTATCTGCCCCCTGATTTAGAAGAATAAACTATATGTATGAAACCATATATTTTATTTTTAATATTATTCATATATTTTTCTATATGTATATATAATTTTTAATTTTTATTTTTGTCCGAAATATAAATCCTAGTCGTTTTGCCGAAATCCCAAATCGGCCGAAATATTTCGATTTAGGAGCCAAACCGAAACAATGACCGAAACGAATTTCTCAACATTGGATACCTAGCAGTGTAGTGGTGTGAATTTCTTAAGTGGTTAAAAAAAACTCGAATATTTTGTAGCAGCCAATCTTTTTTTTTATAATTGATTTGGAACCATGTAAGGGTGGAGACAACTTTAGCAAAGAGCTATCGACGAGAAGAAATGGGAAAAATAGTGATTAAATTAAAACTATTTGGCTCTACTAGCTTTTAGGCGTAGCGCTACTATTCTCAAAATAGTATAGTGACCACAACCGCTACGGCCAACATTGTTGCTATTTTGAACCATGATCGCTACAAAGCTCGTCTAATAGCACTTGGCTTCAAGCAAGAATACGACATCAATCCTGAATTCCTAGTGATTTCCTAGCCCTCCCATAGAAAATTGAAATAATTTCTATTGAGGAGAATCAATTCATTTTTTCCTTTATGTATGGAAAAAGTGTTGCACCAAATGACGGAAGAGTGGATTTCATGGAAAATAAAAACAAATTTACTCTCTATGATGGAATCCTTTTGTTACACAAACATGCCTCGGTACAAGATTTAGAAACCGTCTTGTTTCTTACATTTCTATGAAATTAAGGAGTCTCCCAAATACATGCACTATCCTGTTGTAGAACATCTGGTAGCTGGACATCCGGCCCATTCAACATGAGAATATGTCGTGAGGGATGGTGAGGTCCCGGCTGGAAAAATAAACCACGAGTAGAGGTGCTGAGAATGTAGCTTATAATATGCCGAACAACAGCTAAATGAAGATGGCGGGGATCAGAGATGAATTGGATGACCAAATTGACCGCATGGGAAATGTCTGGTCGAGTAATGGTTAATTAAACCAAGCTACTAACCAAACGACGATATAAGGTTGCATCTAGAAGAGGATCACTTGTGTCTTGACTGAGTTTGACATTCACTTCTAAAGGTGTGTCAACTAGAGTGGGGTTCTGAAGGCCCACCATGTCAATGAATTCTATTGCATACTTGTGCTGATTAAGGATCAATCATTTTTCCTGAACTTCAAGACCTAAAAAATAGGTCACAAGGCCTAAGTATTTCATATGAAAAGAGTCATGAAGGTTCTGAATAATAGTTGTATTAGTACCAGATATGATAATGTCATCAACATAAACAAGTAGCACAGTTATCCCTGCAGCTGTATTATGAAGAAACATTGAAGGATCTTAAGGACTCTGACAAAAACTCAGCTAGAGGAGAGCTTCCCGAAATTTCTCAATTCAAGCCCGAGGAGCTTGTTTGAAGAGACCGATGTAATCGAACGACATCACCATGGGTGGCACCAGAGAAACCTTGTGGAAGACACGTATATACTTCCTTCATATCACCTTGCAAAAATGCATTCTTAACATCAAATTGGTAAAGAGACCAGGATTGAGAAGCGGCTTTTGCAAGAATAGTGCGAACAATTGTCATTTAGGGCCAGACTACAGGAGCAAATGTTTCAATATAATCGACACCATATTCGTATGTATTCCTAGGAGTCACAAGCTGCGCCTTATATCGATCTAGTGATCCAACATATGTCAAGTTAATGGAGTACATCCTTTTGCACCCGATTGGTTTTATAGATGTCGGGGGGGGGGGGGGGGGGGGAACCACATCCTAAGTATGATTCTCATGAAGTGCATCTAATTCTGCTTGCATAGTAGAGCGCCAACATTCATGCTATTGCTTGAGAATAAGAATGTATGGGTGAAACCATAACGATTCGGAGGCTGGCGGATATGTGCGGAAACCCGAAGTTGAGGAAAAGGATTTGGAGTAGGATCTGGATCAAGTGCAGGATGTATTTCTTGAAGAGGCTGCAGTGTGGGAATATCACCTTAATGCCGTTGCTTATAAACAAAATTTGGTTTAAAACTAACAATAGACGAAGGAGAAGGTTCGGGAGAAAAGTCCTGTAAGTGGGAGAAAGAAGGTGTAGGTTCACTATAATAATGGAAAAAAAATGTTGTTTCAAAGAAAATGACATTCAAAGAAAACCGAATACGTTTGATATTTGGATCATAACAAAGAAATCCCTTGTGATTAGAAGTATAACCAAGAAATGTGCATTTAGCAGACCATGTAGTTAATTTAGTGCGTTCAGTGGAAGGAAGATGAACGAGACACACAAAACCAAAATTATGCAGATGTGTGTATCTAGGTTGAGTTTCGTATAAACATAAATACGGTGGCCCGTTCTTCAATTTTGGAGATGGGAGACGATTGATTAAGTGGACAATAGTAGATACATCTTTAGACTAAAACCAAGTTGGAATAGAGGATTCAAGAAGCGGCGAATGAACGGTGTCGGGAAGATGTCTGTTGTTTCATTTTGCAATTCCATTTTATTGAGGGGCATATGTACATGGTCGTTGAGAGATAATCCTTTTTTCTTGGAAAAAAAATTATATTCCTGCTCCTGCCCCCGCCCCCGCCCCCTCAAATCGATCCGTAAAATTTTGACGCGAGTAAAAAATTGATTTTTGACATTAGCCAAATATTTTTTAAACGCATCAAAGACTACTGATTTGGATTGTAACAAATAAACCCATGTGAACCGAATATTGTCATCAATAAAGGTGACAAAATACTTATAGTGAGTATGGGAGATTACAGGTGTTGCGACCTCGAATCGAGACCCAGGCCCGCGATGCGGTTTCCCACAGGTTACCGCGGTGAGGATCCTAAGAGACTCGAACTCACACGATCATGGTTGCGGAAGCGTGTAGCAAATCATATCAATATACAAAAATAATATATCAAGACACATGTAAAATCATCAAGACATAATTTCAGAGGGAGAAATATAAACAAGGCATTTCCTAAGTCAGTTCAAGTTTCAAAATGAACAAAAGACGAAACCCTTAGCAATGTGGTCTGTATCTCAAAATTTCGCTCGACATCAAGATGACATCGTCAGGCTGTCACTCTTGAGCAAGCGGTGGCTTAACCGCCTCCTCCAGATGCTCCTCTTGAAAGGTATTGGTGCCTGTACCTGGGCACCAGAACACAAGGGTCAAACACGACGGTTTGGCAGGTAATCAATTGAGGCATGAGCATTATTTAATTAAAGTTTGAAAGAAAACAATATGTACAACATACTACCAAATTTAAAACGATTTAATAGAATCAAAACAATGCACGAATAATATACTTATCAAGAACGTAAATCCATGAGCGATATATGAAACGAATCTAGCATGAATACATATAACATCATGATTAGTAAATCCACATTGAGCTCATCCTTTCTCTACCATACGTGATGACAAGAGTAAGCAAGACGAAACAAAGCAAGACAAAGTGAAACAAAATCCCACGCCACACGAGGTAGATGGGGTCCGGCCGCAGAAACGACGAATATATATATATATATATATATGACTAGTCTGCAGACAATCCACGTGTTTAAGGACCGTCGGACAGTGGATCAGATTGACAGGGCAATACAAGCTCAGTGGTATTCACTTAAATTCATGAATGCACAAAACTAAATTTGTGTTTACAAGATTAATCGAAGATAGGGGAAAATCACTTATTGAAACAAAAGTAAATAGCATAAGCTATAAGCATGTCGAAATGTAAGAAGTGATCCCCTTTTTGGTTCTTGAAATATTTCAAAACAAAGCTAATACTTGTAAATCAAAACAAGTGCAAATCGATATCCTCCACATCGACCCTAATGTTTCAAAACAGACTTCTCAAGCATATGTTGACGCCCATCACTTGACCCTTGTGTATTTGAAACCCCAATGTCGAAAATTTAAAAGCGAATTGGTGCCCCCGAGGCTAAAAGACATTTCAGATTTCAAGTGCACAATATTAAGTTAAAAGACCTTAATCATATTCTGTTTTACATTCCTGTAGAAATCTCACAAAACAGTTCAATTTGCATGTTTGGTCAGCTCACCACTTGTCAGCTAGCCAAGGTTGTGTAGGTCGGCTAGCCGCCAGCTGACCGACGGCTGACCGCTTGTTTGGGGATAGGAAAATCTCTCATTCTGGAATTGTGACTGAACTGGTGGTCGGTCACCTTCCAGTTGGCTGTTGGTTACCTGTCAGTTAGCTGACAGCTGACCGACGACCCTTCTGATGAAATGCACACTTCTGTAATTGTGACTGACATGGGGTCGGTTACTTGTTGGTTAGTTGACAACTGAACAACGATCCTCCTAACAAAAATGCAAGCTTCTGGAATTGTGACCGACATGGGGTCGGTTACTTGTCGGTCACCTGTCGGCTAGCCGCCAACTGACTGCCAGCTAACCGACACCCTGCGGAAGCATGTAGTTCAGGCCCATTTTCCTTCAGTCGTCTTCTCATTTCACTTCCTTTCATTGCTTGTCAAATCCCTGCACTTCCAGAGCCTACATGCTCTCCCAAAGACAACCATTCTCAACCATTTCCATCACAAATAATTCATTCATCTCCACATCTCCATTTTTCATCAAAACAAATCAAGTTACAAAACAAGTCATGGAGTTCCAATTCAAAATAGAAATCCAGAATTTTGGAGTGTAATTAACATAACATGCATACAGAGAAATGAAACCAAACTAAGCTTAATTGACAACAACATGATTTAGAAAGCTTAATGTGCATAAACAATGCACTTTACAAACAAAATGTACCAAATGTATTGCATGCTTATTTAAAGCTAAAAAGACCACTTGCCTTATCCCAAAATGCCAATCCAAAACCTTCTCAAGAGACTGTCTCTACAGCTGAACCAAGAGTCTACAAAAACCCCAAGAAATGTCCTCAAAACTCAACACATTTTGAAAACCAGAACCCCATTTCGAAATGGGTCTGCATGTAAGGAAAATGGGTTCTATAGGAGCTAAAAGGACTCCATGAAAGAAATGGACAAGAAGCTCTTACCTAGAGATGTGAAAACAAGAAGCAATGAGGAAGAAATGGTGGCTGCCCAGCTGGAAACTCCAAGAGAATTGTAGCAAAGGGAAGCTAGGAAGGATAGGAAGAGGAATATGTGCTCAGATTTTCATTAGAAACCAAGAAGCGAGGCATGCAAGAGGAGAAAGATTGAGAAGGTGAGTTCTCCCTTCAGCTCTGAGTTTTTGAGAAAGATTGCAGGAGTTTCAGTTCTAAAACGTGAGTGAGGGAGATGGCCATTTGAGTTGAGTGGATTGTGGGCCCCAATTGATCTAAGACTAAAGATGGCTAAAACATGTTCTTCTAGGCCCGGGCGAGATCGACGAAGAAGGGAGAAATGATCCTTGAAAAATCTAGTTCCAAAAAGTATAATTTTTACATGGTTTTGAGATTTCAAAATTTTTACCCTTTTGGGCCAAAACACGGGATTCTAGGTTTCGAACACGGATGGACTGAATATGAAAGTTGTGGATAACAACAAAAAGCAATCAAAATCACAATTTTATCAAAATCCAACATCATCCTCCCATGCTTACACGTGTACTTAAGGCACCCCTGAGCGTGTTCGACTAAAACCAAACACTCTCAAAATTCCCAAAGCTATGTCTAAGACTAAGTCAAAACACATTCTAACCCAACGATCACTAATCCCACTAAGTCTAAGCACACACTTAATTAACACTAATCGAGCTAATCTTGGTCGGGGTCTGACAACAAGAGCAATGCCCCTTACGTCACTATGGGTAATATCTAAACATTTTGAAGCCAGAGTGCCATGCATAGGAAATGGAAGAATTTTAGTTTTTTTCCTAGCTTACGAGTAGAGCAATCCATCACAATTTCATGTGAAGAAGCAATATTTTAATTAAGCAAACCAGTTATGAATAAAGATAACAAGGTTTAGGAATTTGGATGGCCTAATCTATTGTGCCAAAGTTTCCAATTATTCTGAGAAGAAACACGAAGTAAAGCAAACTTAGGATTATTTCAAATTTTTGATAGTTGCAGCGGAAAAAGATGTCCACGCTTAGGCTCCTTCACGATCACCTTCCCCAACACCTGATCCTGCACAACGCAACCATATTGAGAGAATGAAACATGATAGTTATTATCCATAAGCTGACCAACAGATAAAAGATATGCATATAGGGAAGGGGAAAGACATTTTTCAAGGATAATGCAAGGGAAACATCACCAACGACAGTTTTTGGAAGCTTTTCACCATCAGCAATATGAACTTGCAGACTACCAGTATACTTACAAGTATGAGAAAGAAGTTCAGGTGAAAAGGTCATATGATTAGATGCACCAGAATCAAGGTACCAAAGAGAAGTCTATGAGTGACAGTTACCTGAAATACCCAGTGCTGAAAAGGCATTCATAAGAATCTGTTGGATGATCATGTCAGGAGTAATAGGAGGATTTGTGCTTGGTGTAGGTGGATGGGAGGATATAGATGATGAAGAGGCATCAGGAAGACCATCCGAAGAAGCAGTTTCAGTTGTAGCATGATAGGCACAAGGATTGTGGTTCTGAAACCTTTTACCGCATTCACCTGTGATATGACCATTAGCTTTGCGGTAATTGCAGAATTTCTGCTTACATTGAGAAACATAGTGTCCAAAACTCTTGCAACTGTAACACTGAATAGTACTCATGTCTCGTCCTGGGAATTTTCCCTTATCACCATAGGGCAAGCAGGTGCCTGAGAGGTACTAGCCGCATATGCAACTTCAAGAGAGCCATTGGTAGTTTGTTGTGTCAAAACCACTTGAGTTATCTGTCTTTGTTCCTCACGTAATAGTTTATTAAGACATTCATCTAAAGATGGCGAAGGACCCCTACTTAGGAGACCAGGTATGTCAGTTTCATACTCTGGTCATAATTTCATAAGAAACCAGTCCCTGTTATCGAGTTCCTGAAGTTTTTGTATTTCAGGAAGAGCTGTGTGTATTCAGTCCACAAATTAAGAAATGCAGAATAATAATCCTTGATAGAGGAGGTGGTTCCTTGTGTATATTGAGCAATCTCAAATTTCAATTGACATTGACATGCAGAGTTACTCTTATGATATACTTTCTTCAAATATGCCCATATGTCCTTTGCTCTCTTGTAGGGTTTCAGATTCAAAATGAGATGAGGTTCCACTGTTCCAAGGACCCTCCAAGAGAAAATTTGTTTCTCATCCTCCGTTGGTTTAGGGTCAGATCCAGTAATGTGCCTCAACATGTCTTTCCCCTCGAGATAAAGTTCAAATTGGAAAGTCTGGGATGGGTTTTTTTCCTATTAAGTGAATGATAGGAATCTCAGATTTTTCCATCAATGATAGTACTCACAATAAGACAGTAAATCCAGAAATGAAGAACCACAAAAAATATTCCTAATGCAGCTGGCTTCCATTTTGCAAAGGGCACATCAATAAGACAACATCAAGCATATACAAATTCAGCGAGAGTTACTGTGAACAGATAACAGTAAAAAAAAAAAAAAAAAAAGGTCCGGCGACTCTGTTTCCAAGAACCGATAGATGAAGTGAGGCCCAGTTGATGATCGGATGAGTGATCAGATCAGTCAACAATCTGGAATTCCCTTTTTCATTTCAGACAATTCAAGTTTCACCCCAATCGGTTGTAAATCCACGACTTAGTGACCATTTGATGAAAACTAGTGCACCAAAAAAAAAAAAAAAAAAAAAAAAAAAAGAAAAAGAAAAAGAAAAAAGCCTTCGAATCGATCAGATAGGCTACCTTTGATGAGCCAAGAATTCTGAAAAATATGTCCAAATTCCCCGAATAAATAGTAGACCAAGTTAGGATGGTTCTTTGATGCTGTGTTGATCGGATGTGGGCCACAAAAGACCTGCTACCAGATGCTGATGATACAGTTGTCAAGCGATGCACAAACAATCAAAATCAGATTTGTTAATGACTGTTTTATAACCAAGAATCGACTTAGTAGTTGAAGTGAGATGCTAAGAGCAAATAGGTCGATCAGAAGAGACAGAAAACCCTTTTTTGGCTCTGATACCATGCCATTCTCATGGTCAAATAAAAGAATACAAGAAGAAACATATGGAATTGGTGTCCTTCCTTTAGGATCGACCACTGTATTTATAGAATTGAGACCCAATTTGGGCTACAATCAATAAAATCTCCTATTTTGGTATGTTTGTGCCGTACAAGATTTGGCAGTTTGGCCAGCCTGTTTTAGTATACACTAAAGTTGGGCTTTCACGGATGGTCATTGGGTCATGGGCTTTATACAGATGGGTGTTTAACGTTTGGAACACTCGGAAAGTGGAAAGAAACACTCAAAATACCCTATAGATCTGGATGAGTTATATGGGGATTGGATTGACCATCGGGGGTCTATGTGAAAAGATCGCCTGTGCATTTCACTTGTACTGTAGCATTTTCCTCCATATTAAACTCAGTGGGGGTTCAAGGAGGGCTATCCATCCTAGAAGTATTGCAGATTGGGAGGAGGAGGTGCACGATATTTCAAGGCAGCTGAATGCTTCATTTCATCATATAATGAGAGAGGCTTATGATTTGGTGGACGTTCTTGTTAGGGAAGGAGCTTTTTGAACTTCTATTTCATTTGATGTTTAGTCTTCTTTTTGTTGTTGGTTTTGTTTGAATTGTGGCTTTTGTTTTTTCCTTTTCTGTATCCTCCTTTTTGGTGAAATAAATTTTATCTTTATAAAAACAAATCAGGTTTATGATTCTCATATGTCAATGCCGAGCTTGTTTAGTAAAAATGTACTGGCCTGCATGTACCCTGATAATGATAGGAAGAGACATAGGTTGAGAGGGATCGAACATGCCTATTGTCATTATGGGGTGAGGAAATCAATCTGTGCTGCAGGGTCACTCCCTGGTAAAATTTCCAATTCCATTATACAGTGTACATTCCTGCATAGATGCAGTTTTTGTTCTATGATATATTCTTTTTTGATAATGATATTAGTTGTTTGTTCCATTATTCCTTGCACAAAATGGTTGAATTTGTTTTTTTGGTTGGCACACAAAATGGTTGATTCATAGATTGTTGGTCCACTTTTCCAATTTTGGACTTATATAAGAATTGATACTATAAGTTATATGAGAAATCATCTTTTGCATTATGAACATGAGCATTTACCAAAATATCTTGAAGCTTTACCTTGTTTTTCATATTTCTCACAGAGCAACCATACGACAGCATCCCGAATTTCAGTGCTGCAGATGCTTTAAGATTAACAGGGATAGGTAGAAATGAGTTTATTGATATCATGAACAAGTGTAGATCTAAGGTAACAAGCTTGTGAATTTCATGAATTATTCTTGGGAACTTACACCTGATAGTTTTCCTTTTCTTTTTGGAATGGTGAAAAGCTTCTATAAATTGATAAAACTGCAAAGAAACATTTACATAGATACATAAATGTGGAAGTTTGTTCATTTAACTAGTCCATGTTTGTACATTTCTCTATTGTTATCCACATACTTACACATGGGGGTGTCTGAAGTTTGAACAAACATTTCAATGTCAATTAGTACACGCATGCATATGTTTGTTCCTGGGAACATCAAATTCTACATATATAGATATTTAATTTTATAATTTTGTAGACAAGGGCCCACGGCACAGTGGAAAGTGCTCATTGTTGTAGCCTTGAGGTTGTTGATTCAAGGCATATTAAAAAAAAAAAATTTATACATTTGTAGTACATAGGATTAAGGAATAGTGAAAATATGGCTGCAAATAGGGTTGTTGAATGCAAAGATAGAATGCACACAACCTACCATAAATAAATGGGATAAGGCTTTTGGTATGCACCAAGAAACCTAGAAATAAGCTACTAGTATGCACACAATTAAAACTCGCAAGCGCACAAGATCACTATGTAGTGTAGTGAATTGTAAGTACGAGGTTGATCTCACGAAGACTTGTGATAAAACAATGTCAAAAGCAACTAAAAATCAGAATATTAAAAGAAACAATTGAATGATGAAAGGTTGAATTAAACTACTAAAAACAGTAAATTAAACTATCAAAAGCTAAATGGAAATTAATCTAAAACACACAACTAATATTAGAATTGAAAACAATGAGAATGAATGAACTAGGGTTTCATCTACTCCCCTAACAAATCCTATGCATGTCCCTTATTATCTTTTAATAAAAAATCAGATTTTGTTAGTGACATCTATCAACCTAGACCATGGCATATGCGTCTAGATTACTATTCCCCTAAACCCAATTCATGAGTGGCATACTACATGAATTATTCATTATGATGCAAAAACTAAGCATGGCATATGTCCTAGTCAAAACACACATAATGCATAAAAACAATGGGAATGATAAATGCATGAGTCTAAGCATGGCATATACTTAGATTATTCATGGTTCTAAACCCTAGATGCTTAAGATCAAGATCAATCAAATTTAAGTTAATTACTCTAAAAAATTAATTGAACATAACATGGGTGGCATGGCATATACACAACTCATCAATTACATCATGGTTTAGAATCTCATCTAATAAAACTGAAATCTGAATTAAAAGATGCCAAAAGAGACTACATAGATTAGGCTAGGGTTTCAACTACACCCTAGCCCTAAAAAAATTAGCTACTAATGTCTGGAATTGAAAACAAAATAAAAAATAGAGCCATAAGAAGAACTCTGAATATTGAAGAAGAAGAAGAATTCTGCCAGCAACTTTTTCCCCTTTTCCTCGCTCTGAAAGCTCTCCAAAAGATGCTCTACAAGGTGCTCCCAATAGTGCTGCACGGCTGCTAGGGTTTGTGGATGATTGTAGCTGATTTGTGGATGGTTTGTGATATGTTTTATGGCTGGTATTATGGCTGGACGTGGCTAGGTTGTATCTTCTATTTATAAGTCTTGCAACAGCCCTCTTTTGTGAAGAATCTCCTCCTTTTTAGGCTTCTCTCCTTGTATGATTAGATCTCCATCTTTCTTTATAAGTATGCTTCCTAATTAGATTAGAATAGGAGTCTTCTTTTCTTAATTAGCAACACTTTCTAATTCTGATCTTACTTGTATCTTCTTGACAATTCCTCACTTGTGGCCCACCAATCTGAATTTTAATTGCAAGGAATTAAATCTGAAACTTGAGATTAAAAGTGGGCCCATATTTGGTGCGTGCACAATGAATGTGGGACCCCTCTTTTTGGACTTCTATCTTAACTTGAAATCTTCCTTTAACTTTTCTTCTTCTCCTCCTTGTTTTTCTCCATTCTTGAACTCCTTTTTTAACTTGAATAGGACTTCCTGAATTCTGAAATTCTACCTTTAGCAATGGATGTGGACCCCCCTTGGGCGTGTGACACACTTTGGAGTTGTCTTCTTTTTCTTCATTAATGATTTAATTCTTCTCTTTTTGCTCCTTTTTACCTTTGAATAAAAAAACTAACAAAGATTGTAGAATCAAATAAAACAACTCTAACTAGCATTAGATCAATCAAATATTAGGGCGTAGATTGTAAACAATTAAGCACTTATCAGCTTTGATGATGATGAGAGCTACACAAATGACAATGATGTGAATTGTTTTTCTAGTTGTCTTGATGCTCAGTTTTTGCAATGCATGCACAAGTCACCTTTGAATCATTAAATGACTTGTGTGGTTATGCTATGTGATGTGGTCCAAGTCATTGACCTAAGGTCCACACGGTAGGTCATCAATTGACCAACCTATTGGGCCTAGTCCATGCTGCCCAAACCTAGTTGGCGGGACCCACTAACACTTCCCTCGGATTGTTTTTAGGAAGATTCCCTAGATCTTATTTAACACATTCACTAATTCCTTCTTCCTAGGGCATCTGATAAGATTAGCACACTTAAGAGAGTTCATAAGACTGGCATGTAATTAGATAAGAGACTAAGGAGAACCATAGGAAAGAGGATGAAACTAAAATTAAATAAAGAATGAGAAAAAACTCTATCTAGAATCCAATAGGTTGGACAACCTACGCTATGGTTGTCCCACCACTTTATAAAGACCCATGTAAATTCTTTGATGAGTTCAATGGATTCATTCTTCCCTTTCACCGGGGTGATTGAATGAACATGTGCTCCCCTTGCATGAAGGTTCCTAGGGCCGCCAATGGTGATGACTCTGAAAGCTTGACTCCATCTATTGCTGGATCCCATTACTGTGGTATTTTACTTTGTTTTATGCTAGTTGAGCTTATGAATTGCCCAATATCAATGGGAGGCAATATTTAAAGGTGAAGTCTAGACACATGACTTTGATACATGGATAAAATAAATACTTTGATACATTTGGATATATTAAAGACTTTGATACATTTGGATTTCTGGCCGACACACAGTAGGAGGTTGAGAGATGAATTGGATGGAGCTATACTTGCGGGATTGGGTGGACAAGGGTGCTTTAGACTGATGCAAGTTGACCGTCCTAAAATAGGGTTGCAAATATAAATTATTCCCCGCTACTATCTCTGATTAAAAAAAACAAAGATGTTAGCCGAGTATCGTATCCCCTGGGACAAAAGGGCTATAAGTTGTTTCCTAAATACCTAAACTAATCCTAATAGAAAACAAAATTCTGATTCTTAAACTAATCCTATTAGAAAATGAAGTGTTGGTTTGACTGGTTGTAATTTCTAAATTAACAAATTAAAAGACAAGGTTTTGTTCTAATCAGAGAAAAGTTTTAGGGTATGAATCCACCGTAGCCTCGTGCAATGGTGAATATAGATCTAGGGTTTCACTATTAATGCTTTCAAGACTCGTTTTGGTTACAAACCTTCACAAAGTCGACAAATAAGGGGTGCGGGTTTAGATCTGGGCATAACCTATCTCTTAGGCATAGATTATCCTAGCTTTAACTCCACACACATTCAAGCACTATATTCTATGACTTGGTATTCCAAACTACAAGAATAAAATGCCAAAAAGAGATCTTGCATTAATAAAAGAATCCAGCAATAGATAACATCAATGTCATATAATCAAAGCATTTAAAATAAAACCCTAGAACCTATACATCACCATAAATACAAAACTAGGGCTTCATCACAACCCTAAGATGGAGATTTAGTTACTCATGGAAGACGATTGGCGAAGAATCCCTGACGAAATCTCCATTGACGCTCTTCCTAAGCTCCCATTAATAGCCTCCAGAACTTCTCTCTTGATGTTGATTGCCTCTAAAATGAGATTAGGGCTTTTATTTATAGGTTTTGGGATGAAAACCTCGTAAAAATGCGCATGAGACGGACCATCAGACGGTTTGGGCATCCGGACGCTAGGAAAAATTATTTCCTGCGTCTTCTCTGTGATCGGGCGTCCGGACGCCCGAAGCCAGTAAGCTCCGGTAGACGGGATTTTCGGCATTTTTCCAATTTTTTCCTGTTTTGCACCAATTTCTTCCCAATGCTCCTAGGGACCTGTAAACATAAAAATAACATAATTAGACTAACTAAACTCATCGGAGTGTATATCAAAGTCTAAACTGAGGGGCCTAAATGAGTAAATGGTACAGTTTAGGCTCTCATCACACCCCCCAACTTACACTTTGCTTGACCTCGAGCAAAGCTAAAACAAAAAGAAAGACTAACTAAGGCCACTTTCATAGGGAGCACAGTTGCACTTAGCATGTGCAGCAAGCCTTTAAACCTCTAAGTTCCCCCTAGAGGACGAGTTATAGTCTCATGAGGGTTTGCAGTGAATCTACCCACAAAATTCCTGAAATATAAAAGAAAAACAGGGAGTATTTTCCACCAAGGTATCTATGAAGACCGGATATTCTTGATTATGGGGTTTTCAATACACATCTCAAATGTGGTTCACAAATCCTATCTTTTGGTCAGAAATCCTCAAAATCATGCTGGAAAAATTGATCGTGCATGGTGAAAATTGTGTATATATATAGACGTAGTAGAGCATAAAATGATCCACTAAAAATTTCCGTGAAAACACATCTTTTTCTTTCAAAATTTTGGGCCACCTAACCTTAGTAAAAGTTAACATGATTCCTCTCAAGGCATTTGCGGTGGCTTTCACACTATTGTTTTTCAAAGGACGTGACAACACTATTTTGATCTCTTTTTTTTTCTTTGTTTTTATTTTTTTTATATAGATATATATATATATATTTTACCAAAGAAATGACTGTGCAGTGCTCAGGGCCCTTAAGCTTTCTAATTAATCCATGTAACGAGCATTCAGCCAATGACTCCCAAAACAGATGTCTTTGGGGCACTAGGTATGGCAATACCCCTATGGGCTTACTGGCTCTAGTTAAAAAGGCTACAAACCCAAACTAGTCACAAAACTTTTTTTTTTTTGTTTCAATACGGTCCCCAACAATAGGTAGCCCTTTCCATATGCCCGAATTAATTCACCGATTTGTGGATAAATCCACTCAGTTGAACCAGGACACTGTATGACCGAGGGTCGACTTTCCATCATAATTGATATGAAGTTCTCACTAGTATGGAAATCATAGTTTCACATTTCAAATTTTCTATATAATACGTGTTAAGTGAGAGATCAATAATTCGACAATTTCTCAAAAACTCGTTCCTAAAACAAGATAGTGAACCCCCCCCCCCCCCCCCCACCCTTTTTTTTTTGACAAAAAGTTCCAAAAATCAGGGTATCTTCATTTCATAAAAACCCGGTTAGAAATCTCCCGAGAGACTAACAAAAATAGCAAAAACTCTTTTTTTTTAATTAAATTGAAACTGAAGGAAAAGAACTTCGACTAAAAAGAACTAAATCTTCCGAAAGACTAACGAAGATAGTAAAAAATCTTTTTTTTTTAATTAAATTGAAACTGAAGGAAAAGAACTTTAACTAAAAAGAACTAAAAAAACTGCTAAAGACTACCCCTAGACTACCCCAAAGAGTAATACCCCACCCCCCAACTTAACCTAACATTTTCCACAATGTGAAGCACAAAATAAAAGATAAAGGACAAGGAAAGTAAAGGAAAAGGAGGGATATCACCTGGGTACCGCTTAACGAAAAGTGGAATGGAGGAAAACGGGGAGGACACCCCCCAACTTAGACCAAAGTACTTGCGGAATGTTAGCGGCAAGCACAACAAACAAAAACAAAGAAAACCTACAAAGTACAAACCAAACTGGCAAAAAGACATGACTCAGCACTTCCTTCAGGTCTACCTCCTCCAGGGTAGGAACTAAAAATCTCTGCATATCCTGAGAAAGTGTAAAATCAGCAATGCAAGGAAGACGGGGTATGTAGATGGAGGGATCAATATCTTTCAATTCGGCAATTGAACAGCCGAGTGCACTCATGTGCATGTCCAACACATTCAAACTTTGAGCTTCCTGACCGTCAGACAGATCGGGAGTAATGACAGCCGGCAAAGTATCCTCAGGGTGAAGAGCGTTTTCTACGAGCTCATCAACAACATCGACTGCAAAGCAGTCATCTTGGTCTGGAGGTTGATGAGAGGTCCTAAAAGCATTCAGCCTCACTTTCATATTCCCGAAGGAAACATCTAGAACTTTGGTGCGACAATTGATGTTCGCATTGGCCGTGGCTAAAAAGGCTCGTCAAAGAATGACAGTAGTGTGCTTCCGTAAATTTTGCATTGGTTCAGTGTCTAGGACAATGAAATCGATAGGGAAAAAGAACTTGTCGACCTTGACTAGAACATCCTCAATTATTCCCCAGGGCACCCTGACAGATCTATCAGCAAGTTGCAAGGTAACCTGAGTGGGCTTCAAGTCCCCGAGCCCAATCTGCTCATACACTGAGTAAGGCAAGAGATTGACACTTGCTCCCAGATCCAACAATGCATGATAAAAAACGTGACTCCCAATTGTGTAAGTAACGGTGGGAGTGCCAGGATCTTTCAGCTTGGGAGGAGTGTCATTATGGAGAATTGAGCTCACTTGCTCGGTGAGTAAAATCTTCTTCGGCACATGAGATTTAGATTTGCGCTTTTTGAGTGCACAAATCTTTCAGAAATTTAGCATAAGAAGGGACTTGCTTGATAGCATCTAGTAAAGGTAGGTTGATCTTTACTTGCTTAAACACCTCTAACATCTCATCCGTGGTTGCTTTCTTTTTACTAAAGGGAGAGGGTGTGTCAAGACAAGTGGGAAAAGGGGCTTTAGGCACATATGGGGGTGCCTCGTTTCCCTTAGAAACCATTTCAGCCCGAGAGCTCTTGGGATTGGCTGTGGGCTCTTTCACATCTTGCTTAGGCTCCTCAGGCCTGGTCTCAACCTCACGCCCATTCCGTAATGCGATAACCATTTTCGCTTGCTCATGATAGGCATCAGTATGTTGTGAGCCACTACCCACCTCAAAAGAAGTCTTAGGGTTAACCGTGGGTTGGCTAGGCAAGTGTCCCTCCTCTCTTCTGTTAAGAGCAGGACCTCTAGCTTGGCTATGGATTGGGAGTGGGAATAGACTAGCTGAGTGGTTGCTTTGAGCTCTTGCAACACTGTCTCCTCAAATGATGGATTTCTTTGAGGTGGTGGAGGGTTGGGTTGCTGGTAAGATTGTTGGGAACGATAGGCCGCAGGATTGTATTGAAAATTAGGCCCATTTCCCAGTTGAGAAAAAGAAGTGCCCTGACCGGGTGACTTCCATGAAAAGTTCGGGTGATTGCGCCATCTCGGGTTAAAAGTATTCGAAAATGGATCATTACCCGATTTGGAGAACTCCTGTGCAGCATTCACCTGCTCTTGCACAAATTCAGGAAACTGAGATGCTGCAGGGCAATTGCTCACAAAATGAGCAGGACTAGAGCACAAAGCACAACCACCTTGAGAAGGGTGGGGATTGGAGAGTTTGACCCACAGATAATAGCTGATCCAATTTTTGGGTCAAGGCAACCACTTGAGTGGTGAGTTCATTAGAGGGTTGAATTTCAAACACACCTCTAGGTTTTTGCAAATTAGAGGCTGTCAGCCTCTCTAATCTTGCAGTGTAAGCATGGTGCTGGAAGGTCTCACTCATATTCTCGAAAAGCTCCCATGCCTCATCCTCATTTTTCAGCATAATTGATCCCCCACTGGCGGTGACTACCATGTTTCGCCATTCAGGAGACAATCCATCATAAAAGAATTGCACCAATTGCCACTTGGCAATTTGGTGATGAGGACACTTTCTAATGAGATCCTTGAATCTATCCCATGCCTCATGAAATTGTTCATTATCAGTTTGGGCGAAAGATGTGATAGATCTCCTGTACTGATTTGTTTTACCCACAGAGAAATATTTATCTAAGAATTTTTGTTGTAGTTGGGCCCAAGAAGTGATAGAGTTTGTAGGTAAAGTACTCAGCCAATACTTGGCTTTGTCCTTCAATGAAAATGGAAAGAGAAACATTTTTAAGGTCTCACTACTGAAATTGTTTATTCGCACCGTGGAGCAAATAACCAAAAACTCATCAATATGATTGTACGGGTCCTCATTGTTCAAGCCATAAAAAGAAGGAATAAGATTGATTGTGCTAGGCTTGATTTCATATTGAGCTGCCTGTACAATAGGCAACTGAATACACGATGGAGATGTGTATTCCGAAGGAGTATAGTGTTCCTTCAAGGGCCGGAGAGGTGGATTCTCAGGAGCCTCATCTTCCTTTCTTTCCTCAGCCATTTGTGGATTTGTATGTGAGACAACTGGGGGGTGTTTAGATGTTCTAATTTTCCTTAGGACTCGCTCTAAATTTTGGTCTAGAGATACCAAATCTGGATGACAAGAGCGACAACCAAGCATGCGCACACAAAACTTACTACTATTATATGAAAAGAATCAGAAAGTCTAGGCTTACCGCGCTCTATGTAAAAGAGAACTTTTAGTTGAGTAGAACTTTTAACTTTTCAAGAGTGCTCTTGGATCCTGCATAAACTTTAGGATTCTCTGTGTTAGAATTAATACCCTGCAGTAAGAATAGTAGAGGTGTTAGAAAAGATGATAAAGTAAAATAAAATAAAAAGAAATTGAAAAAGCTAAACTAATGTTGGAATTAAAAGAAACAAACAGCCGTGCTAATTGTCCCCAGCAATGGCGCCAAAATTTGACCGTCCTAAAATAGGGTTGCAAATATAAATTATTCCCCGCTACTATCTCTGCTTAAAAAAAACAAAGATGTTAGCCGAGTATCGTATCCACTGGGACAAAAGGGCTATAAGTTGTTTCCTAAATTCCTAAACTAATCCTAATAGAAAACAAAGTTCTGATTCTTAAACTAATCCTATTAGAAAACGAAGTGTTGGTTTGACTGGTTGTAATTTCTAAATTAACAAATTAAAAGATAAGGTTTTGTTCTAATCAGAGAAAAGTTTTAGGGTATGAATCCACCGTAGCCTCGTGCAATGGTGAATATAGATCTAGGGTTTCACTATTAATGCTTTCAAGACTCGTTTTGGTTACAAACCTTCACAGAGTCGACAAATAAGGGGTGCGGGTTTAGATCTGGGCATAACCTATCTCTAATGCATAGATTATCCTAGCTTTAACTCCACACACATTCAAGCACTATATTATATGACTTGGTATTCCAAACTACAAGAATAAAATACCAAAAAGAGATCTTGCATTAATAAAAGAATCCAGCAATAGATAACATCAATGTCATATAATCAAAGCATTTAAAATAAAACCCTAGAACCTATACATCACCATAAATACAAAACTAGGGCTTCATCACAACCCTAAGATGGAGATTTAGTTACTCATGGAAGACGATTGGCGAAGAATCCCTGACGAAATCTCCATTGACGCTCTTCCTAAGCTCCCATAATAGCCTCCAGAACTTCTCTCTTGATGTTGATTGCCTCTAAAATGAGATTAGGGCTTTTATTTATAGGTTTTGGGATGAAAACCTCGTAAAAACGCGCATGAGACGGACCATCAGACGGTTTGGGCATCCGGACGCTAGGAAAAATTATTTCCTGCGTCTTCTCTGTGACCGGGCGTCCGGACGCCCGAAGCCAGTAAGCTCCGGTAGACGGGATTTTCGGCATTTTTCCAATTTTTTCCTGTTTTGCACCAATTTCTTCCCAATGCTCCTAGGGACCTGTAAACATAAAAATAACATAATTAGACTAATTAAACTCATCGGAGTGTATATCAAAGTCTAAACTGAGGGGCCTAAATGGTACAGTTTAGGCTCTCATCACACCCCCCAACTTACACTTTGCTTGACCTCGAGCAAAGCTAAAACAAAAAGAAAGACTAACTAAGGCCACTTTCATAGGGAGCACAGTTGCACTTAGCATGTGCAGCAAGCCTTTAAACCTCTAAGTTCCCCCTAGAGGACGAGTTATAGTCTCATGAGGGTTTGCAGTGAATCTACCCACAAAATTCCTGAAACATAAGAAAAAAAATCCTACGATATGCAATATGATTCACAATATGATTTGATTCATCCCCTTGAATGATTTGCCGACTGATTAAGATTTTTTTTTTTTAATGTCAGCGTATAAATGCTACGATGTAAAGAGGAAGCACATGATCAAACATACAACACCTACCTATAAAATGCAAGCTGGACAGATTTCTATACTTAGACCACTGGGAGCAAGCCTTTCCTCGGGCTTTTGTGAAAATACTCCAAGGGCTATGCTTCGGTCACAACCCAATCAATATTGACACACTTGGAGTATGAGAGTGGTCTAACAGGTTTAAGAATCTGCCAAAGTTTATTGATGCTTGGTGGAAGAAAACTCATGTAAGAGAAAGGTCACTTTCAAGTTCAGTCATGCTTGAAGCCATTAAAGCTCACTTGTGGAAATTGTCAAGAGGGAAGTTTTGAATAATAGAATAAGAGAAAAAAGTTCTCCTGGATGAAGTCATCAATCCAGAACATTAGATCACAAGTACAATCACTATCAGAAGAGGAAATGGTTTTAATGACAGATATGGAAGAAGAGCTACAATCTATTGTACAAATAGAGGAGATAGCATGGAGGTAAAGGTCTGGAGGCATTTGACTTGATGTACAGCTTTCTACCAAAATAGCAAATGCTTGAAAGAGTCAAATATATTAGCAAATTGAAAGTGAATGGTGTGGTGGTGATAATGAAGACATGACTATGGTGATCATTGACTTCTTTATATCACTTTATTCAGATTGTTGTTGAGGACAATGAAATTGGATGGTCTAGATTTTGATGCTAGGCATCACTCATGAGTATTGCTTAAGTTGCCTTTTTAGGAAAAAGAAGCCATTATATCATTTTCGGAATGGAGAGAGGCCTTTTGTACAGAGTGCTGGAAAACTTGGAGGTGTTTTTAGAATTCTTATTCAGATTGGGGAAATATCTCCCAATTATAGAAACCGATTTCTCCTAAGAATGGAAACTGAATATGTGCTGACTCGTATCCCATAGTTGTCAATTCCGGAATTCGCCGGAACGGAATGGAATTGGCCTTGGGCGGAATGGAATAGCCCCCTAAAAGTTTCCGGTATGTTTTGGTTCTGATTCCGGACAAAATCCGCCCCATTCCAGCCAAGGTTTCGTACTTTCATTTATTTATTTATTTTTTGAGTAGATACTTTCTTTGAATAAAAAACAGACAGTTCAAAAGATAAGTACCGACAAACTAAAGCAAGATACATGGGAACTAGAAAATGGTTAATTATAGAGTGTAGTTTAATTTAAGTGATGTAAGTATGCATTTTTAGTATTATTTTAGCATTCAACTATTTTTTTTCAATTTTCGGTATTCTTTTATATATGTTTTTATTTTTTAATTGTCTTTTCCGTTGCGGAATACGGGAATTGACTGGAATGCTGAAACATTCCACTACAGGGTCTAACCGGAACGGCGACTGTAACGGGATTGACAACTATGTCATATTTATGCAAGAGGATATGTATGCTCTGCTAAATAAACGCTTGTGGTTTATTGGGCCTGATCATTTGAGCTTGATAGATGGACCACTTCTACAATTCTTAAGCTGAGTTCTGGGTTATGGCGCATGGCGCATGCAAAGGCCATGGCACGTGGAGCTGCGAGTTATTCTGGCTGCATATTCTACTAAATGATTTTTCTTTTACCAAGGTTTAATGCTATTACGTTCTGATGGTACATCAGCACGTTAGATTGCAACAAATCCTATTGACCATTAGCGTACAAAATATGTTGAATTCTATTGCCATTTTATTAGAGAGAAGATTGAAAGTAAATAGATTTTCAATCCTAAGGTTGTTACGTGAAGAAAGTTATCAGAATTCAGGTGCATTGTCCAAGCTGTATATAGTTGATACCGATGCACCTGCTTGACGGGCAGTGTTAAAAGGCATAGTGATTTTATGTGTAATTCTAGGAAAAAACACGGGCTGCTTTGTAAATAGAAAAGAGTGAGGGATCTTATTGTAAATATAAAAAATATAAGAAAGCATCCAACTCTAAGCAACACCTCCAAATGATTCATTTCATCTAATTAAGGTTGATTTCTTGTTTCAGCTAGGGTTTGTGACTAGCCCTAGAATATCAATGCAAGTATCAACACACAAACTTCTTGTATATCGTAGTTCCACAGGTAAATCGTCACCTCCAGGGTTAGGGGTCATAATGGATGAGTAGTGTGCCATTAGTGGTATCGTTCTCCAAGCTGGCCATAATTGGTGGTTTTAATTGAGCGGAAATCTTACCAATGAAATAGGGCTTTCTTATAATCCAATCCATGCTTCAGGGGCTGGTGCTGGTGGGGGAAGACTTGAGGAATGCCTTTGCTTGGGCAAGTGAAGAAGCAATAATACCTTGGCATTTCCTTTATTATTTCATTGTTGATGCAATTTGGGCATGTCCCGTCCCCCCCCCCCCCCCACCCCAAAACCCCACCAAAAAAAAAAAAAAAAAAAAAAAAAAGGATGTCCAGACATACTTTTGGAGTCGTGTTTGTTTCAGTGTGGGTACTGAACAGTGAATTAGTGATTACTTTGTTTTGTATATAAATAATAAGACACTTTCTTGTTTCTTCACATATCAATATATCTGTGTCTTTTGCAAGTTTTCAATGTATTAATTCAAAATCTCAGTTTAGGGGTGCTGGACAAATTGCATGAATGACGCGTGGCCTTGTTTAAGCCTTACGTTCATATGGAGCATGATAAATCAGATAATTTATTCCTTTCATAAAATCCCATTCCAAGTTTTTCTTATAGAACTGCAAGTGTGGTTGTTCTATCATCTATGACATCATTAGCTACCTGAAGGTCAATTAAAATAAACCATAATAGGCTCCGTCTGACATAAAAAGGATGGATAAGATGTGCATAACACCTGAACTTGTCAATTTTTTTGGCATTTATGATGAGGTCAAATAATTACTTCGCATCCCAAGTTGCTAATGAAATTCCATGCCAACAGTTCAACCCTTGTGCTTTACCTTATATTTTCACTATATACTAATACTATAGCTTAACCTTCAGCTTGGTTTGACTTGACATAAATTCTCTACTCTCTAGTAGTTTTCTGCATATACGACTAATGGATTTTGCCTTGATGGTTGTTTCATTCTAGCATATCTAAAGAGATTTCCATTGAAGTAATTATGTTTGCTAGTGTGGTGTTTCCATTTCTATTTCCTTTATTTGGTCCTTGACCTTTCTTGACTACCCTTTCTTAACTATCGTTTCCTGTCATGGAGCTTTTCAGAAAATTATGTGGAAGCTGAATAAGTCAATTGCAAAAGAACTATTGCCTACACAACCTGTTGACTTTTCAGTTGAACCCTGGTGGGGAGTTTGTCTTGTTAACTTCACATTGGAAGAATTTAAGGTAAGAAATAGCATCAATGTAGCGCTTTAACCTGATTCTAAGAAACAGGCATTAAATTCAGAATAAACTTCTTTTGTTATTATCTATAGTTCAATATATGCATGACATAAAAAGTAGTATCACATCTCACATTATAGATACTTATCCGTGTGCGCACATATCCTGTGTTTTTGAATCTGTATTGCTGATTTAATCTTGATTTGTTCTCTTTAGAAACTCACAGAAGAAGAAATGGCAACCATTGACAAAGTCTGCAAGGAGGAAGCAAATTCATTTGTTCTTTTTGATCCTGACATAGTAAGGGGTCTTTTCCGTCGAGGATTAATATACTTTGATGTGCCTGTTTATCCTGATGACCGATTTAAAGGTATACCCCATCCATTTCTAAACTTTTTTTCGGAATAGTTCTTTTTCCTCTTAAGTTTCAATATCCAAAATGTAAAAATGTCAATGCAGTGCACACATTTACCAACTGGTTATAGAGAACTCTTGAGTAATCCAATTGTATGGAATAGCTTGCTCGCTATATTTACAATGGTTTGTTTGGATGTTTATTGTCAATACTCAATAATCAACGCGCACGCTAAAAATTTGTGCCAACATAATACAGCATTTCTTTTGAGATGGTAGTTTCTTGTTGGCCATCGAGGAGGTGCTCTCTATGATGTGAGAAGACATGATTTATCGTTTGTATTATTTTTATTTTTTTAAGGGTTGTATGCGTGTATTTTCTCTACCTTGTTGGTTCATCAAGAGTCTTAAAGAATTGATGATATATTATTATTCTTGTATGATCTTCTAGAGTTCTAAACCTCAAACTGATATATATGATGACACCTCTGGGGCATGATGAGATGCTTTGCCAATATTTGGTTCAATTTGTCCCAACTCAATTTTATATGTAGGTTTTACATGAATGTGCAGTGTCACAACTCAAGATTGTTATCTTTTTAGTTTTCAAGCATTACCATATCATTAATGGACTTACATTTCTTAAGACTATTTTCTTGTCATTTAGTTCTAGTTTGGTTGGTCACAGTTTTATTGATTTGGATGCTGCATTTTTTTTTTTTTTTTTGTTGAGACCTTTACCATGAGAGTGATTATTTCAAAGGAATTTATTTCCAGTTAAAAATTTCGGATAGCTTTCTCACCCTTGGTTTTGGGCCTCAAAAGCCCCCCATGATGGAGTGGATATATTAGCAAGGCAGAAAGGGAGGAAGGCTGAACAAATCAGCAAGGTGGCACTGGCAGGATCTCATATATGCATTGTAGATAATCTGTCGGAAGATTTACTGGTCAAAAGTCTCAGATCTGTGTTTTATCCCTTTGGGAAGGTAATGGATATCTTCATCTGCTTGGCCAGTTGTAAGGGCAGAGAGGGTTGTAATGGTCTTCTTCTTTTCAGGGAGAGGAGGCTAGCAATGAAAGCAGTTGAAACCCCTCCATAATAGTAGCTTATAGGGTCAGAAGATTGTAGTCAAGCTAACTTCATTTGGTTGGTCGTAGAGAAGATGATATTGAGGACTCCATTGCATCAAGGTGGGGGTGATCATGTTTCTGTTGATAAGTTGGGCAGTTTTGATACTACTCAGGATAAGAGAAGATTCTATTCTCAAATGGTTAGAAACGCAATAGAGTCAGCTCAAGAAATTCGGGTAGAAAGAAAAACTACTGTATATAACTCCAGATGGTTAAGCAACAAGCTATTGTGTTTTCTCAGGTGGGAGGGAGCCTGACCTATTGTTAGAGATATGTGCGGTTCTTGTTGGTCTTACTGATGCGAAGATAACCAACTTGTGGAGGGAGTCTGTCTTTTATTGCCTTTACCACAATATAGCAAAGGGTTCCACTATTATTAAAGATCTTGAGATCCACTTCACCGATTATTCTCTCTCATTTGATTATCAAAGATCTTGAGATCCACTTCATTGATTATTTTCTCTCTTTTGAGTGGTGGGCTCCTATCTTTAGATTTGCTGGGACTGCGTGGGTCAGATTCTATGGCATCCCTCTCCATGGTTAAAGATCTGGCACATTTGGGAATATTTGCAATAGGATCGAAGAAGTGGGGATTGCGAAGGAGACATTTGATAGAATGATCCTTGAATGCGGATGTGTTCCTCTAATGGAGAGGTGTAATCATTGAGGTTGTACCTATCAGCATTTTCGGTAATAGATTCTTGGTGGAGATCAGGGAGGAGATGGGGATGCAGATCTTACCTTTCAGATGACTTAGATAAGAAGACATTGGGATTGTCTACAGTGGTAGATAGTTCAAAGTCTCTGATCAATGGAGCCTTGAATGGGAGGCTTGTAAGTCTTTCTGAGTCGGAGAAGATTATTAGAGTTCTTGTCTCTAGAGAAGAGATTTGGTCCTCCCAAATTTCTGATAGAAGCAACTACTAGTTTGATGAAGATCAAAAGCTTTGCGATTGTTCCTGACAGACTTGTAGGTTCTAAAAGTTGTAGAGGTATGGAGAGGATTTCTTACCCTACATCTGGTGGGGAGTTTTTCAGAAAGAGAAAGCGATTAAGTTCCACTGTCCTAAAAAAAAAGAAAAAGAAATGGCTTGTGTGCTGAGGAGATAAGAAATTAGCAGATCAATTAATTGACTCATCGAGGTAACGTGGCAAAATCGGGTGGAGATTTGTAATCTCATGATTGTTGTAGCCATGTAGATGTTTGAAATGGTGGTTTTGAGGGCCACATCACTCAAGATTTGGCTCAAGAGGTAAGCCGATATTTTGCTAGATGTGCCACGTTTTTGTTAAGTCAATTTCTATCTCAGGTTGGCAAGGAGCTTTCTTTGGACTGGTCCAAACCAATGGGCTTTCCGAAATTTGGCTGATGGAGTTAGGCTGTAGATGAGATTGCTCCTGAGAACAATGGTATTAGATAGGTGTAATGTGTGAAGATTGAGGTAGGTGATTCAACTAGGATGTCACGCCCCAAAACCGGACTTTTACAGCGGTCCGATCTCAGGGAGTATGATTTGGGATTAAGAAATATATTTTCCCTAGGATCCGCGAGTGTGAGGATGTCAAGATTCCAATACAGCATGAATATTTTCGTGGAAGCTTATGTGGCGTTGTGACCCGGAGCCATTGGCCATTAGATTCCGTGTAGCATTCAAGCGCTTAGCATAAAGCTATCATACATGGCCCATAATCAGATTGGAACAAACCATAATAAAAAAGTACATAGCTGACAGTAACAGGATAATTCATTTCCCACATAAGTTCAAGTTGCAAATTTACAGAAGTGAATTAATTATTTTCCCAAAGAAAAGGCTAATATAAGTCATACAAATAACAAGCTAAAACAAATACTACCCCCAGATATGTGACGTAACTCCGATGCCAAGCATGACATCTAGATGACATCATCGGCACTACAACCTGCAAAACCAATGGCATTCGCAGCCAACTGCACACGCACCAGCTCAGGACGGGAACTTGCTACCTAGAGCACCAAAGTGTAGTATGTCAGACACGACGGTGTGGCAGGTGATTGATATGGATAATAAGCATGAAGAGGGCATATGAAATTGTTTTTAAATAATAAAAAGCACATTTGAAAACAATGAGAAGTAATAACAATGTTGCTTGATAAATATTGAAACAAACCATGTGATCCCTAACAAACGTAGCATGTAGAAGAGATTTTGAGTTATAATTGTGTATCATTCATTGGAGATTCTCTCCCATTATATAGAATACATATGCCTCATCACAGGCTACAAATTAGTAGGCTACAAATCAGCTCTACAAATCAGCGAATCTAATTACAATCTAATTAAAGAAAGAGTATCAATCTAATTACAATCACATTAAGGAAGGAAGAAAACTGTGCAAATATTTGACCAAATCCACCGAGATTGGATGCCACCATATTGGGCCCAAGTGGGCCTGAGCCATCTTATATTTGACACCCCCCCTCAAATTGATGCTGGGGAATCCACAAGCATCAATTTGCTAACCAAGAACTGATGGCGAGGTCGCGGAAGTCCCTTTGTGAGGATATCGGCAGTTTGAAGATCAGAAGAGATATGAGGAAGGCTAATGACATCACGCTTGTATTCGTCGCGTATAAAATGGCAATCAATCTCGATGTGTTTAGTGCGTTCGTGGAAAACTGGATTGACAGTAATACGAATTGCACTAGTATTGTTTGCATAGAGAGGAGTGGCACTATCAACAGGAAATCCGAGATCGGAAAGCAACCCGCGAAGCCAGAGAATTTCTGAACAAGCAGCAGACATGGCACGATACTCAGCTTCGGTGGAAGATTTTGAGACTTTATCTTGTTTCTTACATTTCCATGAAATCAAGCTATCTCCCAGATACATGCACCATCCTGTGGTAGAGCGACGAGTATCCGGACAACCAGCCCAATCAGCATCAGAGTATGCTTTGAGTGTCAGGGAATTGTTGGCCGGATAGAATAAGCCACGGGTTGGCGTCCGAATTAGATATTTAATAATACGTCGGACTGCAGCCAAATGAAGATGTCGAGGATCCGTCATGAATTGACTGACTAAATTGACTGCATAAGAAATATCAGGACGAGTTATCGTCAAGTAGATCAAGCTGCCGACGAGGCGACGATAAAGTGTAGGATCAGAGAGAGGATCCCCACTGTCTTGCTGAAGTTTAACATTGACTTCGACGGGAGTATCGACAGGAGCAGATCCTAGGAGTCCAGCCATTTCAATTAATTCAAGAGCATAATTATGTTGATGAAGTACAATGCCTTTTGCAGATTGATGAACTTCAAGACCTAGAAAATAGTGCAGAGGTCCAAGATCTTTCATGTGGAAAGATTCATGAAGAGAGGCCTGAAGTTGGTGAATCATGTCGGCATCGGTACCTGTAATGATGATGTCATCGACATAAACAAGAAGAATAGTAATCCCTGTAGAAGTATGATGAAGAAACATGGATGGATCATATGGACTAGGATGAAACCCCAAGTGGCTAAGAGCATTATGGAACTTTTCAAACCATGCCCTGGGGGCTTGTTTGAGGCCATAAAGAGAACGCCGTAGTTTGGCAACGGCACCGGTGATGATAGATGAAACCCCCTGAGGAAGGCGCATATAGACATCTTCTTTGAGATCGCCATGAAGAAATGCGTTCTTTACATCCATCTGGTAGAGAGGCCAGGATTGGGATGCTGCGATGGCAAGAATAGTCCGAACAGTTGTCATCTTTGCTACAGGAGCAAAAGTCTCCTCATAATCAATACCATATTCCTGCCGATTTCCCAGAGCAACAAGACGGGCCTTATACCTATCCAGAGTTCCATCAGGTTTAAGCTTGATAGAATAGATCCATTTGCAACCAATTGGCTTAACTGAAGGAGGACACGGAACCACATCCCATGTATTATTTTGCGCAAGAGCATCCAATTCATCCTGCATAGCTTTGTTCCAACAATCATGCTGCACAACCTGAGAGTATGGGGGCGGAATAGATGTAGAAGACATGGTGGCCATCAAGGAAGTGTGGGTAAAACCATAACGAGTGGGAGGTACTGAAATCCGAGATGATCGACGCAAGGGAGGGTCTCCAGTTGGACCAGATGTAGTTGGGCGATCGTTAGGGGGACTATCTGTGTTTGCCGCATTACTCCGCCTATGATACACGAATTTAGGATCAAATTTAACAAATGGAGTTTTGTCCGAAAAACCAGGCAAGGAAACAACAGATGGGGACTCGACAGACTCAAGATATTGCTGGAAAAAATATTGATTTAAAAAAAAAACATTACGGGAGGTACGAATGCGCCGTATTTGAGGATCATAACAAAGAAATCCCTTTTGATGACTAGCATATCCTAGAAATGCGCATTTAGCAGATTGGGCAGTAAGTTTGTTATGCTCAGAAGGAGGTAAATGTACAAAACACACCGATCCAAAAACATGCAAATCATCATAAGACGGTGTAGTTTTGTATAATCGAGAAAAAGGACTCTCATTTTCTAGAGAAAAAGAAGGTAATCGATTTATAAGGTGGACAACAGTGCTAAGAGCTTCTGTCCAAAACCGTGTAGGAACAGAGGATGCAATAAGAAGAGAGCGAGTAACATCAAGGAGATGTCTATTTTTCCTTTCAGCGACCCCATTTTGCTGGGAGATCTACCCTAATATGATGAGATCAGATCTGAATTAATAATTAAATCAAGTTATAAGCATGCCAATTAAATTAAAGGACATTGAATACCAAGCAAGTAAGTAATCTAAGGCCAAAGTAATCTCACAAGTCCCACAATAAGTCCCTTTTAGCCAAGAAAAGGTTGGATCTTAATGGAAGATAGAACTTCCAGTTTGCTTAGGGCTAGTGATGTAGATCTAATGGTTCAGAACTATGCAAGGTTCAGATCTGATATTAATTCAGATTTCAGCAAAAGTTCAGATCTGAAAGTTTCCGATTCAATAAGAATTTCTGATCTGAAAAAAAATCTCAGATCTAAAGAAAAAGTTTATGATAATAAAGTTCAGATCTGAAGTTTGAGGGTTCTGGTGGTAATGAGGCTCTAGATCCGGTCTAGGGTTAGATGGCAGAGGTCAATAAGCTCTTGGAAAAGGAAAAGGGAAAGAAATAGAAGATACCTTTGTTGGGCTCTCACCAAACTCCGATCCGGAGGCTTTATGGAGATTCTCAAGAGAAGGTGGACTCAAGAGGCTCAAGGTAGAAGAAGTTCTCTTTCTTTTCATTCAATAACATAACATAACATAGAAGAAGACAATGACAGTCTTTTAAGAAAACCTAACCAGCATGATGACATCATCCCATAAAAATAAAAAACATAAAAAAAAGGACTAACACAAAGAAGACTTGTGCAAAAAGTATTGAAATTCGTGCATAAGGGTATATGCACTCATTCCAAGGGCTAAAACACTATTTACTTAAGTTGTGGGCCCCTTTTGCTTCATGACTTATGTTTTAAAAAGTATGGGCCCCTTTCTTATGCTACTAAGACTCTTTAAGTTAACTTGGGCCCCTCTAAACTTCAAAACATTTTATTCCCTCCCATGTGGCACTTCCCAATGTGGGGCCTTCAAGATGATTGCACACATGGGGCCTTCTCTTCTTTATTTCTCGAGATCCAGCCGTCGGATGCCCTCGTGGTGATGAACCAACGGTGGATACGTAGTTTCTTCGCGATCAAAGCCCGGGTATGAATCATCTAACCATAACGTGGCTTGATCAGTGTTCCTGCGCCTTGATCTTTGGTAGACCTTATAAGGACGAGAGGAATCAGATCTGATGTCCCCATCAATTCCCCTCGGCTGGGAAAATCGCACCTCCGGTGAGATAAAACTGTCATAGCGCTCGAGGAAGTCAGGATCGATGCGCTGCAACTCTTCGCGCGTGATCCACGTGCTGTCAAGTTGCGGTCTGTCTTTCCACTTAACAAGGAATTTCTGGATGCCTCCCTGTCTGGTGGAGACCAACTGATCATCCAATATATCTTCCACAATGTCCATCCGTTGAGCTTTAGGTGGTGGAGGTGGGGTTGGTTGTGGGAAACGGTTGTGGAAAGTAGTGGGCTCAAAAAGATGGTCCAGACGGTTGGGTGAAGGGGTAGAAGGTGGGTTGTTTGGACACATGGGAGGGCCCCGAAAAGGAACCAGGTCCTCCACATTGAAGGTAGCACTGATACCCATATCAGGTGGAAGATCTAAGACATACGCATTAGGACCCAACCTTTTCAAAACTTTGAACGGGCCAGTACTGCGAGCCTGTAATTTCTTAGCAATTCCTTGTGGGAACCGCTCTGGCCTTATGCGGACCATGACATCATCACCCACTTGAAATTCAATGAACCGGCGATGTGAATCAGCAGACATTTTATAACTATCATTTTGCAAATTAATTCATTTTCTGATCTCATTATGCAATGAATGAATGCGTTGAATGAATGCATCAGCTGACTCAGATGGGCGATGAATGGAAGACATGGGAATGAGATCGACAGGCATCCTAGGTTTGTACCCAGTTACTGCTTCAAAAGGACTCATGCCTATGGATCTATTAACTGAACTGTTATATGCAAACTCTGCTATTGGTAGGACAGACTCCCATGATCTAACATGCTCACCAACTAAACATCTCAAAAGATTTCCCAGACTTCGGTTGACTACCTCTGTCTGACCATCAGTCTGTGGATGGTACGCAGATGAGAATTGCAGTTTTGTGCCCAAGATTTTCCACAGTGTCTTCCAAAAGTAACTGGTAAATTTAACATCCCGGTCAGCCTGGAATTCACTAGCGCTCAAGATATGTAAGCTCTTTGTCTTAGAAGTCGGGGCACTAGTGCTGGCGTTCTCTTCACTCTCTTTCTTGACAGCCTTATCTTTAGGGGGTAATGGATGCAATTTCACCTTCTTTTCTTTGAAGTTAAAGACGCAGATGTTGGTGCGTCCAAAGTTGGTGACATCCAAATCATAGATCCAAGGCCTCCCTAAGATAAGATGTCCCACATCCATAGGGACCACATCGCACCACAATTGGTCCTGATAAGTGGACATGTGCACTGGGACCCGGCAACGCTGAGTGACGGGAATGGATGTAGAATCTACCCATGACACACGGTATGGCTTGGGGTGGGGTACTGGGGTCAAGCCTAAGCGGGACAAATTGTTGGCAGAAACTACATTGGTACAACTCCCGCTATCAATGATGACCTTACAGCTCTTATCATTGCATTTGACGTAGGTGTGAAAGATGGATGTCCTACGCCAGTCCTCATTTTCTTGGAGTGTTAATGCACACCGTACTACCATCACACGAGGTAGTTCACCCTCCATTTTATGTTGTGCATTTTGGTCTCCATGATACGAGGGAGCAAATCTAAGAAAAGATACCCGATCCTCCGGATCACCACAATCATCATCACTAGGCACAAAATCCGGGATATAGGCATCTACTGTTGGGTCACTTTCATCCTCCACATCTTCAATGCAGAGATTTCGGGAAGGGCAGTCACGGGCAAAGTGCCCACGACCGTTGCATTTATGGCAAGTAACGGAGTTGCTCCATTTAGAGTTGTCACCAACGATTCCCTTGCCTTTGTTATCCTTGAAGGCAGGCGGTATATTGGCCGGAAGATGAAAGGACCAAGCCATATAATTTTGCCCATTAAACTTAACAGGAATAACATCGTATTTTTCCATGATCACAAAAGCAATAGAATGTATCACAGAAAAAATAAAACCAGAAAGTCAGCAAGTAGAAGAATTGTTCTGCACTTAACCACGCCAAGAAGAGAGATAGGGAGGATGAGAAAATAGATGGCCAAAGAAGTCTGAACTATGGTTCAGATCTGTTGCTGGAGAAGAAGAACCCAAAACAGACCCAAAAAGAATGCCAAAGCAGGCTGACGACCTCCTTTTTGGCTGCTGGAATGGACACGTGGGGCCCACAATGAGATCAAGCTGTGATCAGTGAACACAGTCCTCTGTGTGATAATTTTTACTATCCTTCAGATCAAGTTGCATACCAATCGGATGAAAATCCGCAAGATGGGACGGATCTGATGAAAAGTATCTTGAAAAACTAGAAAATCACAAGAAGTAGTAGATGGCCTACCTCAGATGTGTCAAAAATTCTGAAAAAATAACCAAAATTCCTATAAAATATGGGCGACCCTTCTGGAGATGATCGTTTGTGAGAGATGGATGATCGGATGATGGCCCACCTTGATTTCCTCTTTGCAGATTGTCGACACAATGAAACTGTCGTGAGAAAGAGATTCTTTTCTAGAACCTTGAGATGGGATTGCAACTGAGAGACAGTTGTGATGAGGAGATCCCACAGACATCAGATCTGATTCCTCTCGTCCTTATAAGGTCTACCAAAGATCAAGGCGCAGGAACACTGATCAAGCCACGTTATGGTTAGATGATTCATACCCGGGCTTTGATCGCGAAGAAACTACGTATCCACCGTTGGTTCATCACCACGAGGGCATCCGACGGCTGGATCTCGAGAAATAAAGAAGAGAAGGCCCCATGTGTGCAATCATCTTGAAGGCCCCACATTGGGAAGTGCCACATGGGAGGGAATAAAATGTTTTGAAGTTTAGAGGGGCCCAAGTTAACTTAAAGAGTCTTAGTAGCATAAGAAAGGGGCCCATACTTTTTAAAACATAAGTCATGAAGCAAAAGGGGCCCACAACTTAAGTAAATAGTGTTTTAGCCCTTGGAATGAGTGCATATACCCTTATGCACGAATTTCAATACTTTTTGCACAAGTCTTCTTTGTGTTAGTCCTTTTTTTTATGTTTTTTATTTTTATGGGATGATGTCATCATGCTGGTTAGGTTTTCTTAAAAGACTGTCATTGTCTTCTTCTATGTTATGTTATGTTATTGAATGAAAAGAAAGAGAACTTCTTCTTCTACCTTGAGTCTCTTGAGTCCACCTTCTCTTGAGAATCTCCACAAAGCCTCCGGATCGGAGTTTGGTGAGAGCCCAACAAAGGTATCTTCTATTTCTTTCCCTTTTCCTTTTCCAAGAGCTTATTGACCTCTGCCATCTAACCCTAGACCGGATCTAGAGCCTCATTACCACCAGAACCCTCAAACTTCAGATCTGAACTTTATTATCATAAACTTTTTCTTTAGATCTGAGATTTTTTTTCAGATCAGAAATTCTTATTGAATCGGAAACTTTCAGATCTGAACTTTTGCTGAAATCTGAATTAATATCAGATCTGAACCTTGCATAGTTCTGAACCATTAGATCTACATCACTAGCCCTAAGCAAACTGGAAGTTCTATCTTCCATTAAGATCCAACCTTTTCTTGGCTAAAAGGGACTTATTGTGGGACTTGTGAGATTACTTTGGCCTTAGATTACTTACTTGCTTGGTATTCAATGTCCTTTAATTTAATTGGCATGCTTATAACTTGATTTAATTATTAATTCAGATCTGATCTCATCATATTAGGGTAGATCTCCTATTGTCCTGCATCAATTTAGAGCAACGACTGTTCTATTTATAAAGTGATTATGCCTTAATCAAGGCTCTAACTATGTAAAGATTACAAATTAGAATAAACAAAGATGGGAAAGAATACAAAAGAATGGAAAGAATATATCCTATCCTAAACATGAATGAGAGAAAACAGCTACACAATCTTGAGTATATCCCACGTGTGTGGGAGGCTGTACATGGGCCTTACAAGCCCTTGTTGGGCTGGGCCTATTATCTTCTACACTCCCCCTCAAATTGATGTGGTAAGTTTGAAAACATCAATTTGCTAGTTAGATCCTGATGACGCTGTTTGGGAAGAGCTTTGGTGAAGATGTCCGCCAACTGGTTGAACGAAGAGACATGAGGCAGAGTTATCTTCTCAGTAACAACATGTTGACGGATGAAGTGACAGTCAATCTCAATGTGCTTTGTTCGTTCATGGAAGACTGGGTTATTGGCAATTCTCGTAGCACTGGTATTGTCCCCATGGAGAGGTGTGGGACGACCAACAAGAACACCTAATTCACACAGAAGGCGGCGGAGCCAGATAATTTCAGCACTGGCGGAGGACATTGCCCGATATTCGGCCTCAGCAGAAGACTTTGAGACAGTGGTTTGCTTCTTGCACTTCCATGAAATCAGAGAGTTGCCAAGAAACATACACCAACCAGTGGTAGACCTCCGAGAGTCCGGACAGCCAGCCCAGTCAGCATCCGCATAGGCTGATAATTGCAGAGAATTATCAGAAGGGAAGAAGAGACCATGATGAAGAGTTCCTTTAACATAGCGGAGGATGCGTAACACAATAGCAAGGTGCGGTTTGCAGGGATTGCTAACAAACTGGCTAACCGTATGAACTGCATGAGAAATATCCGGACGAGTCATAGTTAAGTAGAGTAAACTACCAACTATCCGCCGGAAAACAGATGGATCATCCAGTGGAGTGCCATCATCAGAACTGATTTTGCTGTTCAATTCCAGAGGCGTATCAAAAGAGTGAGCATCATCAAGCCTGGCTGACGTGATCAAATCTGTCGCATATTTGCGCTGAAGGACCCGAATGCCTGATCTGTGACGCACAAACTCAAGCCCCAAAAAATAGGTGAGAGGACCAAGATCCTTCATTCTGAAGTGGCGAGTAAGGTGGTGTTTGAGATCCGTAATGCCAGTAGTATCATTTCCACTGATAATCATATCATCAACATAGACTAGGAGGAAAGTGTAGCCCTTCGATGTCCATCTCAAGAAGAGGGAACTATCAGAGTGACTCTGACGAAATCCGGCTTGAAGAATTGCTGTACGGAACTTATCGAACCAAGCCCTGGGAGCTTGTTTAAGCCCATACAGAGCTTTCTTCAATTTGCACACATGCTTTGGAGGACAAGTATATCCTGGAGGAGGTTTTAAATAAACAGTCTCGCCCAAGTCCCCATGTAGAAAGGCATTTTTGATGTCCATTTGCCATAGAGGCCAGTTGCGGGCTGCCGCGACACAAAGAAGAGTACGAACGGTGGTCATTTTCGCTACCGGTGCAAATGTTTCCTCATAGTCAATTCCATATTCCTGTTTATATCCCTGTGTAACCAATCGGGCTTTGTAGCGATCAAGACTCCCATCAGAGTGTACTTTAATGGAGTATATCCATTTGCTGCCAATCACAGAGGCTCCCTCAGGGGTCGGTACCAATTCCCATGTTTTGTTTGCTTCAAGAGCAACTAATTCCTCAGTCATAGCATCCTGCCAGTAAGCAATCTTTGAGGCCTGTGAATATGAAGTGGGGATAGGAGTACTATCTAAGGAAGTAAGAAGAGCAGAAAAGCCATAGCGGTTAGGGGCAACAGAAAGACGATTAGAGCGTCGCAGAGAGATGGTGCTATCAGAAGGTGTATCATTACCTGAAGATGCAGTAGGCGGCGCTGGGATAGGATCAGGAGAGGGAGTCGCCAGGGGAGAGACCTTGTTCCGCCGGACATAGACTTTGGGAAGAGGTGATGGAGACTCAGACTCCGAGAAATGTGGAAGATAGGATACAGCAATAGGATGATTATCCAATTGTAAAGAAAAGAAGGGAATATGTTCCAAGAAAATTACATTACGAGAGATGCGCATACGTTTTTCCAATTGATCATAACACAAAAACCCTTTGTGTTCATTACTGTAACCCAAAAAGATGCATTTAGCAGCCTGTGGAGATAACTTTGTGCGCTCAGTAGGAGGAAGATGAACAAAACACAAGCAACCAAAAACCCGTAAGTGAGAGTATGAAGGGGTTTGACCAAAGAGAACTTCGTAAGGAGTAGTCTTTCCTAGAACAGTGCTAGGAAGACGGTTGATAAGATACACAGCAGTTTGCGCAACATCACACCAAAATTTGGGAGGGACTAAGGATGCAATCAACAGAGTACGAACAGTTGCAAGAATATGTCTGTTCTTTCTTTCCGCAATCCCATTTTGCTGAGGAGTATGCGGACAAGATTTTTGGTGAACAATTCCTTTATCAGACAGGAAGGTAGAGAATTCATGAGACATATATTCTCCACCAGAATCTGATCTAAGAATTTTGATTGCTTTCTGAAATTGGGTGTGAACCATGTTATAAAATTTTTGAAAAATGGAGAAGACTTCGGATTTTATGCGCATAAAATAAATCCAAGTATGACGAGAATGGTCATCAATAAAGGTCACATAGTATTTAAAACCTGTCCTACTCAAGGTAGGAGCAATTCCCCAAACATCTGAATGAATAATGTCAAATGATGCCAAAGCACGAGCATTATGAACAGGAAAAGGTAAAATATGACTTTTACTTAAGCAACAAGTTTCGCACTTTGATTGAGATAAAGAAGACATCATTTTATTATCAATAGTAGAATCTAAACAACCAAATTTAAATAATGAAAGCAAATGCGCATTATTCACATGACCAAGACGTTTATGCCAAATAGTCCACAATTTATTGAAATTAGAAGAGGAAGCAAAGAAAGAATGATGTCCAATGTCCAGCAAGAATAGGCGCCCATGTTTACTCCCCGTCGCGATCACCTTCCCAGTTTGTCGCCCCTGTATAACACAACCAGAGGAAGAAAAGTGAACAAGATAGCCATCATCTATAAGTTGTCCTACAGAAAGTAGATTGGCCGATAATTTGGGAACAAAGTAAACATTGGGAAGGGTGAATGACTGGCCAGAAACACTAGATAAAGTAATGGTACCAACTCCCGAAATGAGTAGTTGATCCCCATTAGCAGTGGTTATTTTCTCTTTTCCAAGGTAACGGTGGGAATCTGTAAAGCTATGTTCTATAGATGTCATGTGATTGGAGGCTCCTGAATCTAAAAACCATGTGGAAGAGGTAATAGGAGAGGAAAGAGAAGCAGAGGAATGAAAAGCAGGAGATGCTATATGAGAATGAGTTTGATACCGACCGCCAGAAAGACCCATTGACGCATATGCAGAGGTAACCGTGCTCTGGATCAGTTCTTGAATTTGAGCAGGAGTCATGGATACAGCCCCAGATGAAGTGCTTACTGTATCGGATGACGGTACTTGAGCCTGGAATGCAGAAGGAAGATTCTGTCTTGGCAGATTGGAGGGGAGCTTTTTAGGCTGCGTCTCATTCCTTCGCTGGAGGCTGCGGCAGTCATCAATAAGATGACCAGACCTCTTGCAGTAACGACAAACCAACTTCTTGCGTCAATTCTTGGCAATATGACCAAAGCCTTTGCACTCATAGCATTGAGTGGGCTTCTGATTTGGAGTTGCTAGAAGAGCAGAGTCAGCCGGAAGGGGTGCAAGGAGGGCCTTTGGTTCTTCAAGAATAGCCCGTTGGGAGGTGAGACGAAGTTCTTCGCGAAGCACTTCTTGAAAGCAGGTATCAAGATTAGCCGACAGTTCTCGGTTCATAAGGGCAGACCGAACTGATTCAAATTCTGGTCGGAGATTCATAAGGAACTGGCTAATGTGAGTTTCCTCTTGGAGTTTGAGAGCCTCGGAGAGAGGACGAAACCCGGATGATTGGGTTTTGAAGAGTGTTAAGGTAGAAGCCCCATCTTTTGACGGTCGCATCGACCCGAGAGCCTATTCCGATTGGGAATCTGACATGGATCACTACTTTGAGTGGTACGAGATGTCTGATGAGAGAAAGGTCCGATTTGCCAAAATGAAATTGGTGAGTCAAGCGCGGTTGTATTGGGTTGATGTTGAGCGCGGTTTGCAGAACCGACGAGAGGCACCCATTGCAACTTGGGATGAAATGAAATTGCATTTGCGGGTTAAGTACCTTCCCCAATCCTATCAGGATAGACTTTTAGATCAAAGGTCTAATCTTCGACAGGGTAGTATGTCTGTGACAGAATACATTAATAAGTTTGAAGAACTTAACCTACGGTGCAATGTTCAGGAAGACCTTCCAGGCCGATTGTCTAAATTCAGAACAGGTCTTCGTCAAGAGTTTCAAAGAAAGTTAATCACTGTTAAAACAGCTAGCCTAGAGGACATTTACGAGGTAGTGCTCAACCTTGAGGCTGCCATGAAAAGCAAACAGGCTAAGCGTAGTGATTACCGGGGAACGGACTCTAAGCCTTATCCTCTGAGCGGTAAACCAAATTTTGGGGGTCAACCTCCTAGAAATCCGGCCAATATACCGCCTGCCTTCAAGGATAACAAAGGCAAGGGAATCGTTGGTGACAACTCTAAATGGAGCAACTCCGTTACTTGCCATAAATGCAACGGTCGTGGGCACTTTGCCCGTGACTGCCCTTCCCGAAATCTCTGCATTGAAGATGTGGAGGATGAAAGTGACCCAACAGTAGATGCCTATATCCCGGATTTTGTGCCTAGTGATGATGATTGTGGTGATCCGGAGGATCGGGTATCTTTTCTTAGATTTGCTCCCTCGTATCATGGAGACCAAAATGCACAACATAAAATGGAGGGTGAACTACCTCGTGTGATGGTAGTACGGTGTGCATTAACACTCCAAGAAAATGAGGACTGGCGTAGGACATCCATCTTTCACACCTACGTCAAATGCAATGATAAGAGCTGTAAGGTCATCATTGATAGCGGGAGTTGTACCAATGTAGTTTCTGCCAACAATTTGTCCCGCTTAGGCTTGACCCCAGTACCCCACCCCAAGCCATACCGTGTGTCATGGGTAGATTCTACATCCATTCCCGTCACTCAGCGTTGCCGGGTCCCAGTGCACATGTCCACTTATCAGGACCAATTGTGGTGCGATGTGGTCCCTATGGATGTGGGACATCTTATCTTAGGGAGGCCTTGGATCTATGATTTGGATGTCACCAACTTTGGACGCACCAACATCTGCGTCTTTAACTTCAAAGAAAAGAAGGTGAAATTGCATCCATTACCCCCTAAAGATAAGGCTGTCAAGAAAGAGAGTGAAGAGAACGCCAGCACTAGTGCCCCGACTTCTAAGACAAAGAGCTTACATATCTTGAGCGCTAGTGAATTCCAGGCTGACCGGGATGTTAAATTTACCAGTTACTTTTGGAAGACACTGTGGAAAATCTTGGGCACAAAACTGCAATTCTCATCTGCGTACCATCCACAGACTGATGGTCAGACAGAGGTAGTCAACCGAAGTCTGGGAAATCTTTTGAGATGTTTAGTTGGTGAGCATGTTAGATCATGGGAGTCTGTCCTACCAATAGCAGAGTTTGCATATAACAGTTCAGTTAATAGATCCATAGGCATGAGTCCTTTTGAAGCAGTAACTGGGTACAAACCTAGGATGCCTGTCGATCTCATTCCCATGTCTTCCATTCATCGCCCATCTGAGTCAGCTGATGCATTCATTCAACGCATTCATTCATTGCATAATGAGATCAGAAAATGAATTAATTTGCAAAATGATAGTTATAAAATGTCTGCTGATTCACATCGCCGGTTCATTGAATTTCAAGTGGGTGATGATGTCATGGTCCGCATAAGGCCAGAGCGGTTCCCACAAGGAATTGCTAAGAAATTACAGGCTCGCAGTACTGGCCCGTTCAAAGTTTTGAAAAGGTTGGGTCCTAATGCGTATGTCTTAGATCTTCCACCTGATATGGGTATCAGTGCTACCTTCAATGTGGAGGACCTGGTTCCTTTTCGGGGCCCTCCCATGTGTCCAAACAACCCACCTTCTACCCCTTCACCCAACCGTCTGGACCATCTTTTTGAGCCCACTACTTTCCACAACCGTTTCCCACAACCAACCCCACCTCCACCACCTAAAGCTCAACGGATGGACATTGTGGAAGATATATTGGATGATCAGTTGGTCTCCACCAGACAGGGAGGCATCCAGAAATTCCTTGTTAAGTGGAAAGACAGACCGCAACTTGACAGCACGTGGATCACGCGCGAAGAGTTGCAGCGCATCGATCCTGACTTCCTCGAGCGCTATGACAGTTTTATCTCACCGGAGGTGCGATTTTCCCAGCCGAGGGGAATTGATGGGGACATCAGATCTGATTCCTCTCGTCCTTATAAGGTCTACCAAAGATCAAGGCGCAGGAACACTGATCAAGCCACGTTATGGTTAGATGATTCATACCCGGGCTTTGATCGCGAAGAAACTACGTATCCACCGTTGGTTCATCACCACGAGGGCATCCGACGGCTGGATCTCGAGAAATAAAGAAGAGAAGGCCCCATGTGTGCAATCATCTTGAAGGCCCCACATTGGGAAGTGCCACATGGGAGGGAATAAAATGTTTTGAAGTTTAGAGGGGCCCAAGTTAACTTAAAGAGTCTTAGTAGCATAAGAAAGGGGCCCATACTTTTTAAAACATAAGTCATGAAGCAAAAGGGGCCCACAACTTAAGTAAATAGTGTTTTAGCCCTTGGAATGAGTGCATATACCCTTATGCACGAATTTCAATACTTTTTGCACAAGTCTTCTTTGTGTTAGTCCTTTTTTTTATGTTTTTTATTTTTATGGGATGATGTCATCATGCTGGTTAGGTTTTCTTAAAAGACTGTCATTGTCTTCTTCTATGTTATGTTATGTTATTGAATGAAAAGAATGAGAACTTCTTCTTCTACCTTGAGTCTCTTGAGTCCACCTTCTCTTGAGAATCTCCACAAAGCCTCCGGATCGGAGTTTGGTGAGAGCCCAACAAAGGTATCTTCTATTTCTTTCCCTTTTCCTTTTCCAAGAGCTTATTGACCTCTGCCATCTAACCCTAGACCGGATCTAGAGCCTCATTACCACCAGAACCCTCAAACTTCAGATCTGAACTTTATTATCATAAACTTTTTCTTTAGATCTGAGATTTTTTTTTCAGATCAGAAATTCTTATTGAATCGGAAACTTTCAGATCTGAACTTTTGCTGAAATCTGAATTAATATCAGATCTGAACCTTGCATAGTTCTGAACCATTAGATCTACATCACTAGCCCTAAGCAAACTTGAAGTTCTATCTTCCATTAAGATCCAACCTTTTCTTGGCTAAAAGGGACTTATTGTGGGACTTGTGAGATTACTTTGGCCTTAGATTACTTACTTATTCAATGTCCTTTTAATTTAATTGGCATGCTTATAACTTGATTTAATTATTAATTCAGATCTGATCTCATCATATTAGGGTAGATCTCCTATTGTCCTGCATCAAAATTGATGGGGACATCAGATCTGATTCCTCTCAGCCTTATAAGGTCTACCAAAGATCAAGGCGCAGGAACACTGATCAAGCCACGTTATGGTTAGATGATTCATACCCGGGCTTTGATCGCGAAGAAACTACGTATCCACCGTTGGTTCATCACCACGAGGGCATCCGACGGCTGGATCTCGAGAAATAAAGAAGAGAAGGCCCCATGTGTGCAATCATCTTGAAGGCCTCACATTGGGAAGTGCCACATGGGAGGGAATAAAATGTTTTGAAGTTTAGAGGGGCCCAAGTTAACTTAAAGAGTCTTAGTAGCATAAGAAAGGGGCCCATACTTTTTAAAACATAAGTCATGAAGCAAAAGGGGCCCACAACTTAAGTAAATAGTGTTTTAGCCCTTGGAATGAGTGCATATACCCTTATGCACGAATTTCAATACTTCTTGCACTAGTCTTCTTTGTGTTAGTCCTTTTTTTTATGTTTTTTATTTTTATGGGATGATGTCATCAGGCTGGTTAGGTTTTCTTAAAAGACTGTCATTGTCTTCTTCTATGTTATGTTATGTTATTGAATGAAAAGAAAGAGAACTTCTTCTCCTACCTTGAGCCTCTTGAGTCCACCTTCTCTTGAGAATCTCCATAAAGCCTCCGGATCGGAGTTTGGTGAGAGCCCAACAAAGGTATCTTCTATTTCTTTCCCTTTTCCTTTTCCAAGAGCTTATTGACCTCTGCCATCTAACCCTAGACCGGATCTAGAGCCTCATTACCACCAGAACCCTCAAACTTCAGATCTGAACTTTATTATCATAAACTTTTTCTTTAGATCTGAGATTTTTTTTTCAGATCAGAAATTCTTATTGAATCGGAAACTTTCAGATCTGAACTTTTGCTGAAATCTGAATTAATATCAGATCTGAACCTTGCATAGTTCTGAACCATTAGATCTACATCACTAGCCCTAAGCAAACTGGAAGTTCTATCTTCCACTAAGATCCAACCTTTTCTTGGCTAAAAGGGACTTATTGTGGGACTTGTGAGATTACTTTGGCCTTAGATTACTTACTTGCTTGGTATTCAATGTCCTTTAATTTAATTGGCATGCTTATAACTTGATTTAATTATTAATTCAGATCTGATCTAGGTGGCATCCAATCTCGGTGGATTTGGTCAAATATTTGCACAGTTTTCTTCCTTCCTTAATGTGATTGTAATTAGATTGATACTCTTTCTTTAATTAGATTGTAATTAGATTCGCTGATTTGTAGAGCTGATTTGTAGCCTACTAATTTGTAGCCTGTGATGAGGCATATGTATTCTATATAATGGGAGAGAATCTCCAATGAATGATACACAATTATAACTCAAAATCTCTTCTACATGCTACGTTTGTTATGGTATCTGAGCTAGAATTTGCAATCTTCCAAGTGATCTGAGAGGAATCAACCTCTCCCGGAGTAAAGAACAGATCTAGGATCTGTTTCAGACATCTCAGAGTCTTTTCATCCACTGCTGATCATAGCCGTTCAACAGTGGCCCACTTGTGATTATCCAAACACAATTGGAAACTTCAACAGTATTGGTCGCCCATTGCCGGAGGGAATTTTGGTGATTTTTTCACAATTTTTTGCCAATCAGAGGTAGGCCATTTGCTCAATTTCGTGATTTTCCCATCTCTGGCAGTAGTTTTCATCTCCACCGTCCAAAAGTTTGGATCCTTGAAATCTGCACACCAGATTTCATCTCAAGGAAGACAATTAAGTCTGGCAATCAGACCTTGCACCTGATCTGCATTCCAATCTCTCTGTGGGCCCCACGTGCTCATCTAGACACAATCCTGAAGGTCGTCTGGGTTGTTTTTGTCTTTGTGAACATCTGATTCATATCAGATTGCTACTGCTGCTTCTCTACAATACTGCTGCTGGTGGTGATTTATTCTACTGCTCTTGGGAGACACAATCTTGTGTTTCAGACACACACAGATCAAGGATCTGTAATCTTGGCATCATCCAGATCAGGGATCTGAGGTTATTGGAAACAGAAAGTTGTCTGTCACGATATGATCAACAGTGGCCCACCTGCGATCATCATGACATCTTCAAGAAATTCTACAGCCATGGTCGACCATCTCTGCTGATATTTTTGGTGATTTTTTCACCATTTTTTCGGGATCAGAGGTAGGCTTTTGGACCCCACTTGTGATTTTCCATCTTTATCATATCATTTTAATCACAGCCGTACAAAATCTTGGATTGTGGATGGATTTTAGTAAAACTTGTATTGCTGGAAACACATTTTGATACTGCTTGCATCTAGTTGATCTGATTCTCCATTTGATCAAATCGTGGGCCCCACGCCAAGAATCTTCAGTCAATTTTAGGGTCGCCTGAACCATTTTTTTGTGCTTTTTTGCTGTCTGCTGTTGTGCACTGTTGGATTAACCTCTTATTGTCTACTTCTCTTTATTTGGCTCTCAAATGGAGAAGTCTGAGGTTAAATTGATTCAATTTAATGGTAAAAACTACCCAGCATGGGCTTTTCAATTTCAATTATATCTTGAGGCCAAGGAATTATGGGGATTTGTTTCTGGTGCTGATCCAAAGCCTACAGAGGATGATAAAAAGATTTCTACTTGGAATACAAAGGATGCAAAAATAAAAACATGGATTCTTGGGGCTGTGGAACCTCATCTGATTCTGAACCTCAAACCCTATACGACCTCCAAGGAGATGTGGGGTTACTTGCAGACAGTTTATCATCAAGACAATTCTGCACGTCAATTTCAACTTGAATGTGAAATTGCAGATTACAGTCAAGGCACCTTGTCCATTCAGGACTACTATTCTGGTTTCCGCAATTTGTGGAGTGAATATGATGGGATTAAATATGCATCTATTCCGAACAATGTTCTTAAAACTATTCAAGACCTTCAAGCCTCAAGTCACAGGGACCAGTTTTTGATGAAATTGCGTCCTGAATATGAGACTGTTACATCGTCTCTGCTGAGTCGGAGTCCATTACCATCTTTGGATGTTTGTTTGAATGAGCTCCTACGAGAAGAACAACGTCTTCGCACAAAAGCCCATCTGGAACAACAACACACTGCAACTTATCCTGCTGCATACTCTGCCAAAGGGAACACTCAGTCTCTTCCTGTCTCACAGTCTTCTACGACTCCTCAGATTCGGGATATGAGTAAAGTCCAATGCTACTCTTGCAAAAGATATGGCCACCTTGCGACCCAATGCAACCAAAAATTCTGTAATTACTGCAAGAAGAAGGGACACATCATTAGTGAATGTCGCCGCCGTCCACAGAATCGGACTCCAAATGCCTATGCTGCCACGACAGCCTATTCTCCTGCTGATGCTGCGTCCACATCTGTGCCTTCACAGCCTGGTTCTTCTTCCCCTGCTCTCACTCCCGAATTGGTTCAACAAATGATTGTCAATGCTTTTTCTGCACTTGGCATCACAGGTAAATCTAAAACCCCTTCTTCCATTTGGTATCTTGATTCCGGAGCATCAAATCACCTGACTCACTCCAGTGCACAACTCTCTAGCTTGACAAAATATACTGGTAATGCTCATGTTCAAACAGCCGATGGCGGACATCTTCCTATCACTGCCATTGGAAATATTTCCAGTATCTTGCCCTTAAAGAATGTTTATCACTGTCCCAATTTAATTTCAAACCTTCTATCCGTTGGACAACTTGTTGAAAACAACTATAATGTTTCCTTTTCTTCCTCTGGTTGTGTTGTGCAGGACCAGATGTCAGGGAGGGAGATCGCGAGGGGGCCTAAAAATGGACGCTTATTTTCTCTTGATCTATCTACTCCAATTGGGAATAATTCAGCAAATGGTTTTTGTTTTTCAGCTCAAAATAATTGTCAATTATGGCATAGTAGGCTTGGACATCCTAATTTTAAAACCATGTCTCACATGGTTAATTCTGGATTGTTAAACTCAATAGGATTCTCTAAGTTTGTTTCCTTTGATTGTGCTACATGTAAGATGGGAAAAAGTAAAACTCTTCCTTTTCCTGTCTCCACTTCTACTAGCGTTCAGTGTTTTGATTTAATTCATAGTGATGTTTGGGGCATTGCTCCTCATTTGTCTCATGCTCATTATAAGTATTTTGTGACATTTATTGATGATTATAGTAGATTTACATGGGTTTATTTTCTGCATTCTAAAGCTGATGTCTTTAAAGTTTTCAAAATGTTTTTAGCATATGTTGAGAATCACTTTTCCACTTGCATTAAAATTTTACGTTCTGATTCGGGAGGTGAATATGTGTCTACAGAGTTTCAAACCTTTTTACAACAAAAAGGAATTCTTTCTCAAAAATCTTGTCCTTACACCCCTCAGATGAAAAGACTCTGAGATGTCTGAAACAGATCCTAGATCTGTTCTTTACTCCGGGAGAGGTTGATTCCTCTCAGATCACTTGGAAGATTGCAAATTCTAGCTCTGATACCATAACAAACGTAGCATGTAGAAGAGATTTTGAGTTATAATTGTGTATCATTCATTGGAGATTCTCTCCCATTATATAGAATACATATGCCTCATCACAGGCTACAAATTAGTAGGCTACAAATCAGCTCTACAAATCAGCGAATCTAATTACAATCTAATTAAAGAAAGAGTATCAATCTAATTACAATCACATTAAGGAAGGAAGAAAACTGTGCAAATATTTGACCAAATCCACCGAGATTGGATGCCACCATATTGGGCCCAAGTGGGCCTGAGCCATCTTATATTTGACAATCCCGAAAAACATGGTAAGTAAAAGCGCACTGACAATATGGCAAACACACGTAGCTAAATTCTCCGCCACCGAGGTGACGAGAGCACACGAACATAATATCCTCCGTCATGCAAGATGACAGGAGCACACAAATATAATTATTGTAACCCAGTATAGCTGGGCATAACAGGAAGGGGACCCGCTGCGGAATCTGGTAACAATGTAACATACACACGTAAATCCAATCTGAAGATGGCAAAGAGTATTTAAGGATCCCAAGCCGGATGATCAAACCCACCAAGTGACCCAAGTGTAGTGGTGCCGACACAAAAATCCATGCAAACTCTTACAAACCAATAAACCATGTTTTGAGTTGATAAGGGACTGCTCTGCACACTTAACAAAAACATACGTACGAAAACTAACGAAACAAGTAGCCCTTACAAGATGCACACTGAGTGACGAATCACACGAAAATCCCCACTTTATGAGAAAACATGCATAAACTTAAAATCTGAAAGGAAACAATTTCATATGTTCGAGTGGTTTAACTGAGGTGATATCATGGCACGACTGAAAAATCCATGCAAGACTAACTACTGGTCGTGTAGTGAGGAAACTACTCCATCTGGCTAAAACAAACATATACATACACAGGAAAACAATGAGTAGTCCTCATGGGTTCACACAAGCTCACCGGGGCACACAAAATAACAAAACTGGTTATTTTGATTAAAACTAGTAGGAACGGGCAAAAAGGGAAAATTGGGCGGACGAGAGCATGTGGACTAAGAAAACAGTTTCTTTTTAGTAAAACAAGTAAAATCATGCGAAACAAAGGCAAAACGGGCAGGCCATGAGTCGATCAGACATAAAATGAGGTTTCAAATGAGTAAAACCGAATAAACCTGGTACATTTGGGCCAATCCAAGTTGAACAGTCAATTTCCGTATATGCGTCCTGTTGGCATTTTGAGTCCGCACCATTTGGCACCACGTGCATGTAGGCCCCAAATGCGGTTTTCGAATTATTTGGTGCTCCCGAAGTTCGGCAACATTCCAAGCATCTAGTGCACTTTAACAAACTAATGAAGTCTTAACATGTTTCTGGTTTGGATTCCCGCATTGGTGCCTCTTTTCCTTCCATCTAGACATCAATGGGTGGGACTTAGGGATCGAAAGAATCCATTCCCCGAGGATAAAAACCCATTTTAATGGCTTGGGGCAGTAAACTGGTTCGCTCGAGCGAGCCCTGTTTCTGGCCTGGGCTCCCAGAGACCCTGCTCGCTCAAGTGAACAAGGTGCTCACTTGAGTGAGCAGAGCTTTTGGCCCTGCTCGGCCAGTCAGGTTTCTGGCCCAAATTTTCCCTCTTTTCTCCTCCCTTTTTCGTCCAATCTCCTAGGCCCTTTCCAAGAAACATTCCTGCAAAAATAAAGGCCTACATTGCCCCTCCAAATCATGCTTCATCCACCAAATCCAACATCCATTCCATATTCTATCACACGAACCATCATCAGTCAAATCCACTAATCCCAACCCATTGTCCATTAAAGAAACACCATTATGCATGAAGTAAAATTTGAGAAAACTACGAGGAAATCACATAAATAAGAGAAAGCTTAATACACTAAGATTATAAAGCTATATTGCAAATCCACCATGAATCCAAGAGAGATCAAACATGAAATTGATGAAAGGCATAGGAATAAATCTGGAAAATCCCAAAGCTATTTTCATGATCAAACAAACTCATTTCAGTCACTTTCCTTGGCTCCCAATAACTCCCAAAACACTCTCCTAAGCACCACCAAACTGCTGGAAGCACCTATCCACAAAGCCCAAAATCCTACCTTAGAACACCCAAAATTGGAAAGCTAGGAAAACCAAAGAATCAAATCATGCAGGTTGGAATCATAGCTCTGCTCTAACACATAGTAGAGGATGAGAGAAATTCCTTACCTGTAGGACCTCTAATTAGAGAGAAACGGCAAAAAGAAGTGGCTGCCCAAACTGTTTTTGCACCACATTGGTTCCTTAGAGAGCTAGGGAAGTGGGGGAAGAAGATGGCATGCTTAGATTTCCAAATGGCTATAGTTTTCCCTAGATTTGGGGAAGAAAGAAGCATGGAGAAGAGGAGAAAATCTCAGCTGAGTTCTGGTTGCAGAGAAACGGAAATGACGTGGAGAGAGAGAATGTGAGTGGAGTTGTTTTATAAAGAGGAGATGGGGTGTGGGCCCCACAACTAATCTAACTTGATGGGCCTGGAAATGGGCTTTTTGGGCCTCGGGTGGACTCGACGAAGAAGAGAGAAATGATCCTCACAAAATCTAATTTCCAAAAAGTATAAATTTGACATGGTTTAGGGATCTCGAAATTTGAGCTCAGATTTTAATGTGAAAGGACTGTTTTGCCCCTAGGGCTGGAAAACTGGTTTTTGGAGCTTCAAATGGAAATGGGGTGAACATGAAAGTCATAGGGAATGGTGAGATCGGTCAAACGAAATAAAAAATGGGAATTTTTGGAAATCACGAATAACCCCCATACACTTACTCGAAATCTACGGCCAACACGCTAGGTTCAATGGCTCTCAAAACTCCCCAAAGATATGGAAAAGCTATTCTTACCCACAAACGAACTCGATTAAACTCTAATCCCACTTAGAGAGCCAACTCACAGCTTAATAAGCACTAATCGCTAAAATTAGGGATTGTGGTCTTACATGGAGTCATGGCAAAGGAGACTAACTCATATCCTCTGCTCAAAGCTAGAATGAGGGGAGTTTGGGGCTGGTACCCTAAGAGAAGTATTACGTGTTTTAGGTGGAAATTGGCTGCTCTATGGGAAGAAGTCTAAATCTCATATCTCTTGGCAGTGCATCGGGCGAAGTAAATTCATGGATCCAATGGGTCTTGTGAGGAGAATCTGAAAATCTCCTAAGGGAAACTCCAATTATTTCATTCTAGTATCATCTGAGTAGTTGGAGCATGATAAGATAAAAGTGAAAAAAAAGCCATAAAAGTGGGTAAGTTGCTTGGGCCTTGGCGTATCCTTTGGCATGCAAGAAGTTGAATTGAGGAACCACATTATATTGACAGAGTATAGACTTGATGAACTCGGTAAGTAGATCTGTCAGGGAGTGAAGAAAGGGGAGCGGAAGTTAAATTAGAACCCATTGTCGTCGGGCTGGGGAGGTTTCAATTGGGGGTCAACTCCTTTTTGTTTTCCATGATTATTATTACCTGGAATGTGAGGGGTTTATGGAGGCCAGAGGAAACAAAGGTTAGAAAATTGGTGAGGAGGTAAAACGTGGATGTGTTTCTTTTAAAAGAAACTGAAATTTCGGAAGATATATCCTACATCATTTTTGGAGGTTTATGGTTCGAGGAGGTGTGGATGGGTTTGGGTGCCTTTGGAAAGGGTGGCTGGTGGAGTTAATTCAATTTGGAAAGAGGAAATGTTCGGATTGGAAGAAAAAACTGCAAAGCTATCTAGCCATTAAATTGTCTTCTACTCTAGATGGTTTTGTTTGTGCTGTGGTAAATGTTTATGATCCTATTGAAGATTTTTCCAGAGATAGTTTTGGGACTAATTTATCTTCTATCATGTCAGATTGGGGCATTCCTTGGTGCTTGGGGAGGATTTTAACATAATCCCTCTGTCAAATCAGTAAAGGGAAGAAGATAGAAAATACTGTGTGAATTCGATGATCCCGTTGAGGGTCACGATGCTCCTTTATATAGAAATATAGTTGCTATACATGTTATAGTGATTGTAGCAATCAACTAGATTACAGCCATTCTAATCTAATTATATCTCCTAATAAGGCAAAGATATAAGTTACATAGCTGTACACACGTGAGGTAATTTGTCTCATAAGTTTGGGCTTTATTTGTCATGGGCTGTGACCCATTGACCCATTTAGCACTAACTCATTTGACACACTCCCTCAAATTGATGCGGGTGAATCCACGAGCATCAATTTGCCAACTAAGAATTGGTGTCGTGGCCGGGGAAGTCCCTTGGTAAAGATATCTGCAATTTGAAGTCCGGTAGGAACATGAGGAAGAGTAATTGCTTCACGCACAAATTCATCACGGATGTAATGACAAGCCACCTCAATATGCTTTGTGCGTTCATGGAAGGCAAGATTTTCAGTAATCCGTATGACACTGGTATTGTTGGCATAGAGAGGAGTAGGACCAGATTATGGAATTCCAAGCTCAGAAAGGAGACCCCGAAGCCAGACAATTTCAGAGGTGGCAGCCGACATAGCACGATATTCTGCTTCTGTGGATGATTTGGAGACTTTATCTTGTTTCTTACATTTCCAGGAAATTAACGAATCCCCTAAGAACATGCACCAACTTGTGGTAGATCGTCGACTATCAGGGCAACCAACCCAGAAAGAATTTGAGTAAGCAATGAGAGAAGTCGAATTGCTCACAGGCAAGAAAAAACCACGAGATGGTGTATGAAGAACATATCGGAGAATGCGCCGAACAGCAACGAGGTGGAGATGGCGTGGTTGTGTCATGAACTGACTAACCATATTCATCGCATAGGAGATATCGGGCCAAGTGATAGTCAAGTAGATCAAACTACCGACTAAACGACGATACATTGTGGCATCAGGAAGAAGATCGCCCGTATCGTGCGCGAGCTGAAGATTGGCCTCAACAGGTGTATCTATAGGAGTTGAGTTTTGAAGACCAGCCGTCTCAATGAGATCCATAGCATATTTGTGTTGATCAAGAATGAGACCTTTCTCTGACTGATGAACCTCAAAGCCTAAAAAGTATGTGAGTGGCCCTAAATCTTTCATATGGAAAGATTCATGTAAGGATGCTTGTAGATGGGTGAACATGCTAGAATCTGCCCCAGAGATGATGATATCACCTACGTACTCCAATAGGACAGTGATCCCATTTGAGGAGTGATGAAGGAACATAGAAGGATCAGAGGCACTTTGAGTGAACTGTAGATGAAGGAGAGCATCCCTAAATTTTTCAAACCAAGCGCGCGGAGCTTGCTTAAGACCATATAGAGAGCATCGTAAGCACGCGCAATCTCCTACCGAGGCACCTGTAATTCCTTGGGGAAGTCGCATATAGACGTCTTCCTTGAGATCACTATGAAGGAAGGCATTCTTGACATCAAATTGGTAAAGAGGTCAGGAGTGAGAAGCAGCAATGGCAAAGAACAGTATGGATTATTGTCATTTTTGCATCTGGAGCAAATGTTTCTTCATAGTCGATGCCATATTCCTGTCAGTTGCCGAGAGCGACTAATCGTGCTTTATAACGATCCAAAGAGCCATCAGCCTTAAGTTTGACGGAAAAAACCCATTTGCAGCCGATAGGTTTTGCAGATGAGGGACATGGAATAATATCCCAGGTATGATTCTCCTGCAGTGCCGTTTATTCGTCGTGCATAGCCTTTTGCCAACAGTCATGCTTCACTGCCTGCAAGTAAGAAGTAGGAATAGCAATGGAGGAGAGGGTAGCAAGCAAGGATGTGTGAGTGAACCCATATTTGTCTGGAGGCTTGGAGATACGAGTAGAGCGTCGAAGCTGAATTGGAGAGGAAGCAGCATGTGATGAAGCGGGGACAAGATCAGATGCCGACGAGGGATCTGGAGGGGGAGGCAGTAGTGGAACATCCTTATGACGACGTCGTTCATAAACAATGAGTGGAGAAGAGATTGAGTCAGAAAAATCTAGTAGATGAGAAAAAGAAGGTAAAGGAGAGGAGTGGGTAGAAAAAAAATGTTGATTTTCGAAAAATGTGACATTTTGAGAGATACGAAGACGGTTGAGCACCGGATCATAACAGATATACCCCTTTTGGTGAGATGCGTAGCCAAGGAACGCACATTTGGCAGATTGAGCAGTTAATTTGGTATGTTCGGTCGGAGGAAGATGAATAAAACACACATCCAAAAATGCGCAGGTGGGTATAAGTAGGATTTGTATGAAACAGACGAAAGTATGGTGTTTGATTGTTGAGGCGATGGCATGGTAAGCAATTGATTAAGTGAACCGCAGTGGCTAACGCTTCGGGCCAAAATCGCGCAGGAACTGATGATTCTAAGAGGAGAACGAACAGTATCGAGATGTCTGTTTTTTTGTTCAGCAACTCCATTCTGTTGAGGAGTGTAAGGGCACGATCGCTGTGATAAAATCCCGTATTTTTGCAAATAAGTTTGAAACGGATGGGACATATATTCCCTTCCGGAATCAGATCGGGGAACTTTTTTGCGAGTAGAAAACTGATTTTCAACATATGCCATAAATTTTTGGAAAGCATCAAAGACTTCAGATTTAGAGTGCAAGAAGTAAACCCATGTGAATCTACTATGATCATCAATAAAAGTGACAATATTTGAAATTTGTATGAGAGATTACAAGAGTAATCCACCAGACGTCACTATGAATAATGTCAAAGCAATTTGAAGCCATAGTAGATTTGGAAGAAAAGGGAAGAACTTTACTTTTTCCAAGTTTGCAAACATAACACTCATCAGAAATGTGACTAAAAGATGTTTTATTTTCATTAAGACTACCAGTGTTCAACATCAAAGATAACAATTTTGAATGAGGATGGCCTAATCTAGTATGCTAGAGCCTCCAAACATCTTGAGGAGAAAAACAAGAAAAAGTAGAGAGCTGGTTATTCTGAGTAGAAGGCATAACGAGATGAAACAGGCGTCCACACTTAGGCCCCTTCGCGTTCACTGTCCCCGACACTTGATCCTGCACAACACAACCAGAGCGAGAGAAGGAAACATTACAATTATCATCAATTAGTTGTCCAACAGACAGAAGATTTGTTGTTAGATGAGGAGAGAGGAAGACATTTGTGAGAGGTAATGAATGAATGATATCACCAGTAGCTGTAATAGGAAGCTTTTGACCATCAGCAATATGGACTTGTAAATTTCCATTGTATGGTTGCAGGTTAGATAGATGAGTGGTGGAGGAGGTCATGTGATTGGAAGCTCCAGAATCAATAAACCATATGGAGGAAGAGGATTGGTGGTTCTCTGAAATGCCAAGTGCAGAGAAGGCATTTATGATCATTTGTTGAATAAGCTCATGGGTGATTTGAGGAGCAGTATTGGAGGCAGGAGGTGGTGAAGGCATGACCGGTGCTGAAGGACTAGCACTGGAAGTAGTAGCATCTGCAGTTTTGACATGATATGCTCGTGGAGTGTGATTTTGTGGTCACCTTTTGCAATCAGTAATAACATGACCATTGGATTTGTAGTAATTAGCAACAGGGTGGCGGGGATAATATCTTCCAAATATGGGGAGGATAAGTGGGGCTGGGTTCCCTAAAGAGTCCTTTGGTATAGAAGGCCCAATTGTTGGGGTGTCATTTTTTCTGTGCGGGTTAGCCCTCAGCTAGCTTGTATTCAGTATGGGGTTGGTTTCAGAGTCAAGAATGGGGATGGAGTCAGATTTTGTTTTGGTGATTGGTTGGGTAAGAGTCTTTTACGTAGTTTGTTTCCTATGCTTTTTAGATTTGTGTCTTCTTGTGTGGGGGTTAGCCCTCGGCTAGACTGTGTTCGGTACGGGGTTGGTTTCAGAGTCACTAATGGGGTTGGAGTCGGATTTTGTTTTGGTGATTGGTTGGGTAAGGGTCTTTTACATAGTTTGTTTCCTAGGCTTTTTATTTCCTAGGCTTTTTAGAGTTGTGTCTAATAACGAGGCATCGGTTCACGAATGTTATGTTTTATCAGGTGAAATCTTGTCTTGAGAATTGTCATTGGGAGAGGCTTGTGTTAGTTTGAGGAGTCTTGAGTATGAATCTCTATTCAGTTTGCTTTCTAAATTTAATTTTATGCAGGGAAAGGGTTGGTATATGCATCTGGATGCCAAATCCTTCCGGGATCTTCTAAGTTTGAGCTCTCTTTTGTCATTTGGAGGGCTTTTTTTTTTTAATGAATCACTGATGGCTTGGCTTGATGCTTCCCAAGGGCAATTTTTGATTTGTTTTTAGCTTGGAGAGTAGGTCCTTTTATCTTAGTAGTTTGATTATTTTGAAGTTTATTCCTTCATATGGAATGAAATGAATGAAAGGATATTTAAAGGTGTGGCTTCATCTTTTGGAGATATTTTGGATGGTGGTTCTATTAAGATAGCAAAATATGTGGTGGTAGAAGAAGAATGCCAATATTTAAATTTGGACAGTGATATTTATAATTGGGAGGCGTGCTTGGATGGGAGCCCTTTTGAGGAGCAGACAGTAGAAATGGTCTCCTCCTCTAGGGTCTCTTAAATTTAAAGTTGACGAGGCTGCTAATCCCAGGCCATGCAGGAATAGATGGAGTGCTTCGCAACTTTGAGGGTCAATCATTAGTCCCCTTTTCCAAGTATATTGGCATCAAAGACTCAAATGAAGTTAAGATTGTGGCTATTATAGAAGCTCTGAGAATGTATGCATGTTTCTTCCAAAAGGGACTTAATCTTTAATGTGACTAGTCCAATGCTATCTCTTGGGCATCTGGAGTGGGTAGGGGTCCTTGGACATCTCATTTCTATCTTTATGAGATAAAATACCTTTGGCGGTTTGCAAACAATGTAGTGGATGGTTTGGCCAACCAAGGAGCTAGTTGTGTGGATTCCACTGTTTCTTTTTGGTAGCTGTTTGTTTCTTTAGTTGCTTTTTGTTGACATGTGGGATAGTTCCCTAATACCTTTATCCCCTTTTGTGGTTTCTTTCTCCTTTTAGGTCTGCTTTCTCCTCTTTTACTATTAAGATTTTACTTGTTACTTAAACAATTATTATTATTATTATTGGGAGGTCCTTAATATCAATACCATTAGAAATCCAATCAGTTGATTTTGGTCCCCTTATCCATGTATAGAGCTTTCTCCAGCCAAAGGTCCCAAAGATCAACAGTGAAAAAATATGGAAGAAATGGTTATTCATTCCAATGTGACTAACAGTCAATTAAAATGTCAAATTGGGGTGAATTCCAATTCTTGTTTGGAGGGGTGGGGTAGGATTTGAGTGTGATGAGTACATTGATCGTCGGTTGGCCGGGCCCCACAAGCTGGTTCTCGTATAGATTATATAAGTACGGTTCTTATATGAAAATTGTGCTATATATATCAAGTTTATATTGTTTGCCCATTTTGTTGTTTACTTACCTTTTACTTGAACATTTTGATTTGATTTTTAGTCTTTTTAATGATCCAGTTTCCAGGCTGGAAGGATTTGTTTCAAACAGGGAGCAGTCCTATGAAGATCCTATTGAAGAGTAAGTTCATCATATCTATTAGAAAATTTGAATAATAATAATCATAAACTGACTTTTTTATATGGTCAATACTTGTATGTCTGGCAAATGTGCTTGTGCTTCCAGGGTAAATAGATCCTAATTTCTTCAAGTCCCTTATACAGGTTGCTCTATGCTGTTTTTGTTGTTTCAAGTGAGAATGCCACTGTTGCTGAACTGGCGGCGACATTACAGGCCGACCTTTCTCAGCTACAGGCTGCTGCTTCTTTTGCTTGTCGGTTGGGCTGGGCCGTAAAAGTAATTGATCCAGCATCTGTGCTTCAGGATTCAAGCTTACCTAGTTCTCCTAGTAATATACTTAGTGATGAAGATGATGTTTCTCATGCTAGTGTAAGTTCAGCAAGCATCTCTGATGGCAATGCTCTTGCACAAGGTGATGGTACAGGGGCAGAAAAGTGCCGGGGCGGTCCTGCGCGTGTTGCTTTAGTTGTGGATGCTAATATAACATCATATCTGATGATGGGATCCCTTTCACCAGGTCTGGTTCTTTATTGGATATGCATGTTCTGGACCACTCATCATGTGTTTGTATTGTGTTCTCTTATTCTATTAGTCAATTCAAGATAGATGCTGATTTAGAACTATCATAACTATTAATACTTTACATCTTATCACACTTGAATCTAAACTCTTTGCAATTCAGGAAAATTCTGCACCAGTATATGGCCTGGATGCTTATTTCAAATTATTATTTTTTGAATGATAAAAATTTAGTTCATCAGGAGTTGCTTCCATTGCATTGAAATTTATGCTGGGTCTTCTTATCTGGTTGTATTTCACTAAATTGGTCTATATTCCATCGTTTTTGTCATCTTTTCTCTTGCATATTCTGAGAAGGAATGCTAGAATGACTAGCTAATGAGAGGAGAGGTTAACTTCTGTGCACACATGTATTTGATAGGTTCTAATATGTACGTTTATAAATCTTTATGCCTATAATTTTGCACAAGTATTTTATGGGTGTAAGCTGGTCTCACATCTGCAATCTGTAACCGCTTAGTGGGGCCCACATGGATGCGTGAAAATCATTGGGACGGCTATAATATGTGGGCCCATGTGACCTTTTGAGAGGAATTCTAAAATTACAATCTGCAACTGGATCCTCATCAAGAATATGTGATGCTTTGTTTACTAAAGGCTCTTCTAGTAAATAGGACAACAGGACAAGTTCTCTGAATCATGCGTGCATGAGCAAATTCATCAAAGGTACATGTGCATATGTAAATGAGTGAATGAAGGAAACTGTTGGTTTTTTGCTGTAACTATTTTTTGTTCAAGTATCTCTGTTGGCTGCCCACTGCACTTTTGGCTTTAACTTAAGTCATAGGATAGATGGCATTGATATAGGCTTGCACATTTGGATACACATCAATCCTTAAAGGCATCTTATTCATATAACCATTATACCAATTTATTGGTGTGTTCTTTGTTTGGTTCATTTCTTGGATTTTCATTTTACAGGCCTGAAGTCTCATGCTGTGACACTTTATGAAGCGGGAAAACTAGGTGATGCTAGCATTGCTGACCTATGCAAGGATCTCACAACATTGGAAGGAAAAAAATTTGAGGGAGAATTGCAGGAATTTGCCAACCACGCATACAGTCTTCGTTGTATACTGGAGTGTCTGAGAACAGGTGGAGTAACAACTGATACTGTGGTTGAAGACACTCATGATAAAATGGGAACTCTATCTTTGTCCAATGATGAATCCACTCCTGTAATAACTGATATCAGCATGACTGAGTGCTCCGGTGACTCTGAAAGAAAAGAGGGGGAAGTAGTTGATGAAATTCCTTCGAATTTAATGGAATCTGGAACTCCTCAGGTTGGAGACACTTCCACTGATTCTATCACTGGAAGCATGGTTGATGAATCTGTTCCAGCCACATTATTAGAAAGTGGCATGGACATAACTGAAAATCTCAAGACAGACCATGATATCCCAGTTGATGGGAATTTGAAATCATGTGATGGTTCACACACTGAAAAGGGAATATTAAAGAGGAAAAAGAAATACTGTGTGAATATTCTTCGCTGTGAAAGCTTGGCCTCTCTTGCACCAGCAACATTAGATCGGCTATTTCATCGTGACTATGATATCATTGTATCTATGGTTCCTCTTCCTTCATCATCAGTTCTACCTGGACCTGCAGGGCCCATCCACTTCGGGCCACCCTCTTACTCATCTATGACACCTTGGATGAAGCTGGTATTGTATTCAACTGTGGGTAATGGACCACTCTCAGTTATTCTAATGAAAGGGCAATGCTTGCGATTGCTTCCTGCACCATTAGCGGGCTGTGAAAAGGCCCTAATTTGGTCCTGGGATGGATCAACTGTTGGAGGTTTAGGAGGCAAGTTTGAAGGAAACTTGGTCAATGGAAAGATACTTTTACATTGTTTAAACTCACTTCTAAAGTACTCAGCTGTGCTTGTGCAGCCCTTGAGCAAATACGATCTTGATGAGTCTGGAAAGAGCATTACTTTGGATCTTCCGTTGCCCCTGAAAAATTCTGATGGCTCAATTGCGAATATAGGGAAGGAGATGGGACTATCTGTAGAGGAAAGTACAAGGTTAAACTCACTATTAAGTGATCTGTCTAATAAGATAGAGTTGTGGACAATTGGTTATATTCGCCTGTTGAAACTTAGGAAGGAAAGAGAGTCTGGTTTCTTCTCATCTAATAATGAAGAATATGAATGGGTTCCTTTGAGTCTGGAATTTGGGGTTCCGCTTTTTAGTCCGAAGCTTTGCATCAAAATTTGTGAAAGGGTGGTTTCATCACATTTGCTTCAAACAGATTCACTTACAGAACACCATGATGCGATGCATAGTTTAAGGAAAAGGTTGCGTGAAGTCTGTTCTGAGTACCAAGCAACAGGTCCTACTGCAAAGATGTTATACCACAGGGAACAAGCTAAGGAATCACCTCACCCATTGATGAATTATGCGAGTGGAAGGTGGAATCCACTTTTGGAACCTTCAACTCCAATATCTGGAACCTTAAGTGAACATCAGAGGCTTAAGGTTGCTAATCGCCGTCGTGGACGTACTGAAGTTTTAAGCTTTGATGGTAGCATTCTCAGGTAATTGTCTTAGCCTGTGTTCTATGTTTTGGCAGAAAACATCCAGTGAGCTTTCTTGATAGCAAGTGGCCCAGATATCACCTTAATTGGATGATGATATCCATAGATTAACTGGCACATATAATGAGCAGTTCGGATAATTTACTCAATTGACTGTTATGCAGGTCCCTCTTCTGATCAGGATGGTTTTTGCCATCTGCAATCAGTGTGAGGCCTCAGAATACTCCTGTGTGGAGGAAATTGTGGTGCCCTTCTGTATATTAGCACTGCCACTGACATTGAAGTCAGAAACCAGTTCAACTTCATACTTAAGTGCAGGTGTGCTGCCAAATATGGTTTAGACAAGGAATTCTTCTAAAAAAAGTTAAAAATCACTTTTATCATTTTCCTCTCGTGCACATTTTGGAGAGGATCTTTATTTCCTTTTCTCCCCATCGGAAATGCATTCCCATTTCCCATAGTATCAACGAAAACCTGCTTACTTTCCATGTGGTTTCGGGGACATTAACAGAACCAAACTAATTTCATTTTGGCTTTTCGCATCACCCCCATCCCCTCTTCCTCAAAGAAAGCCTTGACACAAAGGTCCTCTTGTACTTACCTAATATCTCAGACACTATGGTGTCCTGCCAGACATGTAGAATATAATCTGGCTTACCAACAAAAGCAAAAGGTAGTATTTAATGAATTTTTCTTTTAACAAATTTCAGTTACCTGTGCCATTTTAAAACTCGGCCATAAGGTTGAGTTGAGTTGAGCCTTTATTTTTTGTTTTTGAAAACACGTGTCCTTTGATGCTTCTCTGAGAAGGTAATGAGAGGTTTTGTATCTAAAATGGGTTGGGTTTTTAGAGAGAAAAGGGGTTGTGTGTGTTGTCGACTTGGATTCGGGTGAGTTTTTAAATGCTGGTCACTTGTCATGGTCTCTCTGTCAGATCTATGTGATTTAAATGAACTTTATTCTAAAAAAAAATGCTTTGTTCAGGTCATATGCACTTGCTCCTGTATATGAGGCAGCAACAATACCCATTGAAGAATCAGCTTTACCAATGCAAGTAATAGCTGAGCCGGATGATGTTGATTGCAAGGAAGTCGTCCTGCCTGGGGTTAATCTCATATTTGATGGAACTCAGTTGAACCCATTCGATATAGGAGCTTGTCTGCAAGCTCGTCAACCAGTCTCCTTAATAGCAGAAGCTTCAGCAGCCTCTGCTCTGCAGGCAAACAGGGCTTGATCATTTGTTCTTATTCTTGCAACGGAATGTGTCAATGTAAGAGTTGGGCCCCTGGCAACCAAATATCAGTGTTGTTCCGCTTGTCTCACTTTTAGTGTGTGCTTCCTCCATTCTCCTGCATAATCTGGCAAATGAGAACAATTTCAGGTAAATTTAAGCTGATAATTTTCTTTTTCATAAAGTAGGACAATAGATGTTGTTTTGAATATTTCAAATTTTGAAGCAAAAAATCTCTAGTCATTGGAATTTACTTTACTCTGTCCAAGGATATTTAGGGATAGGTTTTTCATCATCTTAGCCCTTATCACATCAATCTTGGTTTGGCATATTTAGTGATATGTTGATACTAGAAATCGGGTTCTTCCAGAATCCCTCTGGACTCTTTTTAATGGAAATATATTAGTATGATAGTTCAGATTCCTCAAATATCAGCCGAGAGCCTGAAACTGAGAAATACAAGGAACTTCCTCTTTATCCAAGAGTCTACTTATTTCCCAAATCGTATTGCAAGCCAAATAATTCCAAATGTTAGGAATCAACTGACTCTTGTGGAGAACTAGTTGATTCTGCTTCTCCCATGAGAATTTAAAATTACCTCGATAGGCTGTGATTCAAGAATCAATTGATTGCTGCAGTAATTAGGCCCTTGTAGGATGAACGTCTAAATATCCAATAATACTCCTATAGAGTTCTTAAATCCAATGTTTTCACGTTATGACTCAGTTTGCTGATCCGAATCATTGTTCGGATGGGCACTACCATTTACCTATCAAGTTAGAGAATGATGTCGGAATCAAAGAGGAATTTGTATCTCCTATCAAGAGAGGTGCATGGTCTTATATAATTGTTATTGCTATGGACAAATTACATAAAATATCCTTGATGTATGGTTCAGTTGGTGGGTTAATTAGGGAAGGTGAGTATAGTAGCAGAACATGCACAGTTTAAATGTAATAGTTGCCTGTGCATATTATTCTCCTACTCCCCCCTCAAATTCTGTCGCTGATTAGTTAGTATCAGTTTGTGAACAAGATAATTTTGTTGGATGCAACTTGCAAGACGTTAACTTGGTGAAGATGTTGGCATCTTGATGCTGAGAGGCAATGTGGGGAAGTGCATTTGTATCCTCAATAGAGTGGTAATCAGCCTCAGTATGCTTTATATGCTCATGAATGACAGGATTAGAGGCGATATATAGGGACTGGTATTGTCTGCGGGTAGGAGAATAAAACGAACCCCCAAATCACACAAGAGCCTCAAAGCCAAAACTTATGTCGAGAAACGGTGGGGAGATACGGGGTGGATGAGGTAGTAGATCGAACAAATAGGCGAAATCAGGGATTACTTGAACATTGGCCTCGCACCAAACTCCAATCCAGGAGGTAGAAAGGTCTCGAAGAGAACCTGCGGAAGAACTTGAAGGAGAACTCAGAAACAATTTTTCATTATTCATCAAACGTCCTAAGCCTACAGGCTTTACATCAATATATTGTCAAAGAAAATAGCCTCGATCTCATCTAGACCATCCAAACACATTAATGGCCAAGATTAAAACTTTCTGCTTAAACAACTTAAAACATAATTAACTCTAAATAATATAACATGAATGGGCTGGTAGGTGGGCTGGGCCCAATAGGCGGGTCGACCCACCATGGGTCTGTCGTAAATCAACTCTCCCATTCTTAGAGAAACCTCGACCTCTGGTTTTGTGGATGCCCTCTAGGATTGAAAATACAACGTCTGAACTTCTAATTTGCTGCTTGATCCTCGTTTCCTTCGCATGGCTTGGAAGCTTGATTCAATATTACTGAGTTCAGTTTTCCACTTAGAAGCAGAATGAGAGTATTGCTGCTTCTGAAATCTGAAACTAGCTTTGGTGTTCGATCTGACTGTTAGATGCTTCAAAGTTTGGAGTCCTGTTGTTTGCACACAATCTTCGAGTATTAATAATCGACCTGAGAAGATGAAATCAATATGGGGAACTTCAATGGCTTGATCTTCTTTTGTAGTCTCCTGATCAATATCGTTCTCTTCAGATGATTGAATTGGCTTTTCTGGAGATCGTTCTACGTTCATGTCCATCGGATTTTCAATTTTCTTGCTAACTATATCTAAGTCTTTAATTTTCTTTGTTGCTTCATGATGCAGAATAGACCCATGACCTCATGTGCTAGATTATGTAGCTATATATATATATATTTTTTTACTTTTATTACTTTCTAATATCATTAAAGAATTGTAATTAGAATACTTTTTTTTTTGTTGCTTTCCTAGCTGAGTAGGTTTCTTAGCCACCGACGTTTTCTCTTCTTATTTATATGCATTGTAATAGATTTATTTCATAGACTTTTGATTAATAAAATTGTGGGTTTTACCCATCGGAGGTGCATCCTTGGGTTGAATGATGCAGGCTAGACCCAAGGTCTGCCAGCCCATTGGGCTCAAGTCTACTAAAAGCCCATAAAAAGAAAATCTTCATACAGTGCAGGAGTATCCATTTTAGTAATAGCTGAATTTTAGGAATGATTATTAGATTAGTTAGAAAGTTTTATCTTCTTTGTTTTAGAAATTTATTTCAATTTGATTTGTTTCCAAGAATAGGTTAGAGTATGAAGCTTATATAAAGGATTGTAATCCCTTCTCAAGGATTAGTTCAGTGATTAATAAAATTTCTTCATTGAGAATTCTCTCTCAATTATTTGTCTATGATGTGAGACCAAGACGGTTTTGATCCCATGGATCCCTATCCCTAGCCTTTGGCTTAGAGACTAGCCCGCAAGCTAATCTCCCCTCTTCCCATGTTGTGTCAATTGGTACTAGAGCGAAGATCATCTCAGATTGCCATTTCGATCGCCGATCCAAGGTACATCGCTATGCCATCCCTCTATTTGCCTTTCTGTTGATTCATTACTATTGTAATCTTTAAGATGCTTTTACCGCAAGTCTGCGGCTGCCTATAGAAGAGACAGTGGCAAGTATGGGTTGAACCCACAGGGAACCGAATGAAAGAACTCTCAAATATGGAAATTAACTAACAAACTGGGAATCAATCAGATTTAGAATTTATTTTAAAACAAAACAACTAATTAAAAAGCAAGCAAATCAATTAAAAGAAATGATTAGAGCATCCAGAATCCACTAGGTTTCAACCAATTTATTTATAAAGTAACCCTAACTTGTCCAAATTAATACTCAAATAACATACAAATCAATGTTTTGATTCGGAATATCTATGTTTTAAAATCCTTTTTTTAAATAAAATTAAAAAACCTAAGACTTCCTTCACTTCAACAAGCATAAAAACATCTCAAGCACTACTTATCAAAGATAAGCATAAACCGTCAAAAGACTTAGATCCTAAGCATGGCCTATTCTAAGCATAAATAGTCAAAATTCCTTTTTATTTTAAGAAATTATGAATCGAAGCCCGCCTAGGGTACGAAGAAAAGTCTATTGAAACAATAAGCACATATAATGTGGAAACAAGAAAAAAGTACTTCATAAACTAAAAGGAATTCACTTAGCTTCTTCCGTAGCTCTAATCCAGAAATTTAGCTGGCCATTGCAAAGAGAACCACTTGAATTATCATTAAGACCATCATCTTTAGAAACACTCATTCAGCAAAACAATCACCCGGACATGGCCCACGGCATGCCATAAAATAAAAAGAATGGGGGAAGAAGTAGGGAAGAAGAAGGGAGGAGAGTGGCTGAGATTGTGGGGGACGTCCTATGCTATGGAGAGGCTTGGACATCCCCTTGGGCCTGGTTCCCCTTTTATAGGTTTTGGCCACCTCCTTTGCAAGGATTTGTTTCCTTCTTTGCTTTGCCTTCTAGCTTAATCTCCAAGCAAAGTCTTCTACTTAGCAAAAATTTGAATTTGAGAGGATTTGTTGCTAAAATTAATGACTTGGACTCTTAAATCTTTCTAAGTTACGCTCTACAAAGAATGTTCGAAGTTGCTTAATGATATGGCTTTCCAAAAATTCAGATTTTGTATCCTAAGGGGGATCTTCATATTGGGCGTGTGTTGATCATGTGGGCCCCAAGATTGGACGTCTAAGGGACCTTGGGATCTTCCCTTGATTGTTTATTGATTTTCCTTCCATCTTTTATCTCTCTTTCCTTCCTCAATTTCTTGGCCACCAAGCAATGTAGATTTCTTTCCAATCTTGGCTCGAAATCCAAATTTTAAATCTTCTAGAAACCTTCAAACAAAAGGAAGGAAATTTGCATTTCTGCAGCACATGTGAGGGCCACCTTGCGCGTACCTTACCTTGAGAATCATGCCCAAGGTATGTGGGTCCCAAGGTGACCTCTTCTTCATTTTTTCATTTTTTATTTTTTTCTTTCTCTCAATTTCTCTCAATATGGGGCCCAACAATCAGGAATTCCCCACAAAAATGTCACGACCCAAATTCCGGGGCCCTGTCGGATATCCGGATCGTGATAACTTGGCAATGCATACCATTCATTTATCAAATTATTCGCATAAGAGATTTGGCATATAAATCAACTATAATTCCAATTAATTTAAATAAAGTCAAACAATATAAAAATCTCTAAATAATCCAAATCCCTATGTTCTACTCAAATAATAATGTACTAATCAGTAAATCAATTGCTAAACAAAAGCTACATCTTCTGTCACTCATATGAATATTTCTCGCCCTCTCTCTTCAGCCACGCATGCCAAAATCTACATGCTGAGCTCCATCCTGATTTATCCCACCCGCAGTAAGATTACCTGAAGGGGGCAACACAACATCAGTATTACTGGTGAATGAATATTCCTAATTACATAAGCAGCATAAAGCATAATATTACATGACTTAACATTATTGAATCAATATATTATATGCACAATAATACATCCATAAATATACATCCGTGCCCATGAACCTTACCACGCCTCAAAGGCCTATTATATACATGTATACCGGTCCTTATGACCCTGTCTCATCGGACACGTCCCCTATGGACCAGCCGCTATAATGGCTCGGACACTAAGTCCAACATCCCCTGTCCGGGATCTCATCATCTCATAACAACCACAACTCACTATTATTATCAATCTTCCTCATATACATATCAATAGTGTGGGCCCCACCCTTACTAAGTTCATTGTTTACTGCCCCACTCCAATTCAAAATTGGTATTATCAGAGTAGGGTTGGTCCACACCATAAAACAATTCACAATATGTAATAAGTAAACATAATGCATATAATTATCTTTAATTAGATTGATCACAGTTACTCAAATCACCATTAAATTAATCATCTCTCTTTAATTTATCTATATAATAAACTTTATGTGGTCATCACTTACCAATCCTGGGCCAAACCCAACTATATCCAGCTCAGATCCATCAACAGAGCCAAGTATTGGGTTGTCCACGCCTGACAGCTTGCCCATATAGCATCCAGTGGGCCCTGCTGGTCTAAATCACGATCAAGTCTACTCTCTAGGGTTACTCAAGTATAGGCTTTACTCTCAATGGATTGGATTCACCTATAGATATCTTTCCTGGGCCCCACCAGATTAACAGACACAAAGAAATTAATAATTTATCCTTATGGTTAATAAAATTGAAGTTCCTAGATAACTGGTCAGATGGAGACCGGGCCACTGTAAGAAACCATATACCAACCCAAAAGCTTAAGCTTATAGGTGGAAGGCCCATACAGGTATATTAAGATATGTCAAGCCTATTACTTAGGCGATGTGGGATGTGGGACTTCTCAACACTCCCCCTCACATGCAAGCCCAACATATTTCATGGACGGGCTTGTCATGTGGGCTACACAAGAACACCGGGATCGAAACCTACTCTGATACCATGTAAGAAACCATATACCAACCCAAAAGCTTAAGCTTATAGGTGGAAGGCCCATACAGGTATATTAAGATATGTCAAGCCTATTACTTAGGCGATGTGGGATGTGGGACTTCTCAACAGCCACATGGAACCACCACCATTGGGATCGTCTCTGAGTCTACTTCAAGACGTGGGGTCCTAATCCATGATTGGTTTTGTTAGTGGGTCCCACCATAGATGTCGACCCAAGAGTCCGTTGCCGTCAGTTTCACGCCTGTAATACTCAAAATTTGATATCCAGTGGGTCCCACTCAACTAAATCAAGATCAGCTATCTAGGTGATGGTCGACCACTACTACACTATCATCCTCATGGATCTGATCCCTCATCCGATCATGTACTGGGGTCCACAAACCAAAAACGACCTTTACTGGTTTCTGTTCTATGTCACGCCTATCTGTAATTGGTTTCCTTGATCAGTGGGTCCCACTGAACCTAATGCAAGATGTCTCACTCTACCATGGTCGCCCATCAGTCCTCTTCCAGATGTGGGGTTCTGATTCTCCATCTAGTGGGCCATGGGCTCCCACAACTCACCACAGTCAAATTCTACCATTGACGACAGCATTCTGCTTTTACAGAATTTGAATCTATTCCATGAATCTTTATCCCCTTTCCACATGTATGAATTCAATCTCCATTAGCATGTAATCCCATAACCAAAACGGATATTATTAGTACAGAAATTTACATAACATAGGATTTCCTCAATCAAAACTTCTTAATAGAGAATCTAAATCACATCATGTTATCAACCATCACACTTAATCAACTCATTAATTAGGAAGATCCACTCACCTTTGGTATGCGATCGTTGCTTTTGCAATGTGCGGGCGTGAATAGGACATCAATCAACCTTCCTCTCCTTCTCCTAGATTGCATCCACAAGACTCTCTCTCAGGATCTTCTCCAAAAGAATAGAATGCAACAACTGTTGTTGGTTTACTTGTATATATAAAGAGAAGGCAAGTCTCCTAATCCTAGTATATCTCTTATTTCCTCTACTAGAGTTGTTATACAGCTCTATTCCCAAACGTGGGACACTTTCCAATTTCAAATTCCTTAGTAAGTAGTATTACTAATTTTATACTAAGGGAACCACTTAAGTACTACCTGGGCCAGGCTGATCCTGGGCCCATATACTACAGGATATTACAAAAAATAAAAGAATGACTAAGGAAATTATCATTTCATGTAGGAATTGGACAGTGCAAGATCTGGGACCTAATTCACACTAAATGAATGCATGTGATGTCACCATTTTATCTAATTTTCTTTAATTAAATCAATGGTGAAAAGAAATTTCTCCATTTCATGTGTGAATTACAGAAATTTGTGACTTTTCATGCTAATAAAGATAGAAAGTTTATAATTTTTATGTGAAAATGTGATTTTTCAAAGAATTTTGACTTGAAAACCCCGAATCATAATATTCCAATGAAATCAAGCATGATTGGGTGATTAAGTCCTAAATTGCTTAAAAATTAATGATGAAAATGCACAATTTTGAGGACTTATCAAGTATCATCAGCACCCCTCATCATCGTCATCCTCATCCTCTCCATCACAGCCGAACATCACTGCCAATCCCTAAAAACCCAGTCGACACTCACTGTTTTCAGTCCAGCCCCTTTCACACCATCACTGGAACCCTAAACTCATCACACCATTAGCAGAACCCAACCTTCCCATCTCACAGAAACCGTAATGACCTCAATCTGGAAACATTAAACCAATTTTCCCCAAATTCTCCAAATCTGAACCCCAAATCCGTAAATGCCAATAGCCCTAAACCCAAAAGCCCCAATTCCCTGGAGCCTTCATAGCCCCCAAATCCACCAACCGAACTCAACCAACACCAAAATTGCGCCCATCTTCCCCGACCTGTCGCCAAACCCTAAAAACCCTAACCCCAAAACCAGAACCCATCCTTCCTTGCTCCCTGCCTCACACAGCCCAGCCGAACCCCACTCACACCTCCTCCATTACCCAAACCAGGAAAAAAAAGCAGATAGAACAGAAAAAAAATACATACCTGTGCCCGGTGGCCGATCACCAACACCTTCGGCGGTGGCGTCTAGCTGCACCAATGGCCATCACAGCCACCATCTCTTGCTGCGCCAGCGAAGTCGCCAAGCACAATCGCCGCCAGCATCACCTTCGACAGTCCGTTGGGACTCCACAGTAGCCTGTCGATCATCATCATCCCTTACACCCTCGTCTCCATCTCGACTTGTCCAAGTCCAGCAGCAAAAGAAAGGGATTCAAAAACCCTTTTGTCAATCTGCATCGAGCCTGAGACTGGAGGGACAGCAGAGGCATGTGTTTCCCTCTTTGGCTGTGCCGACATTGTCTAGTGGGCCTGAATTCAGGTTAGGCCCAATTTTGATCATACAGAAAAAAAAAAAAAAAAAAAGAGCCTGACCCACAGGCCAGAAACCTCATCCCACTGGTCAGACCCACACTCTATCCCTACCTTGTTTGCAGGCTAGATCCGGTGAGCCCAATCCGATTCATCTAGAAGTTGTAGGTGGTCTGCCACTTCATTTAGCATTAAACACAGTAATTAGGGGTCGGGGTCTTACAAGTGATTTGGGTTTGGGAATGCGTTTTTTCTGGACAGAAGTGGGTCTAGGGCTTGCTTGAGTTCGATGGAGGCTTTTGGGTTAGAGATGGTGGAATTGTGAGGATTGAGGTTTGGCAGTTGGGGTGGACATGGAATTCTTGGATTTTAGGCTCGAGTAGGGTCGGGTTCCATGATTGATTTTGGTTTTGTTCCTAGGGAATTTGGGTTGGGATTTCGATTAGGAAGAACGGTTTTGATTTAGGGTTGGCTGGGAGGGTGTGTATGGGCTTGACTGAAAGGATTTTTGGGTTTCATGTGGCTGAAAATAACGGGATGACCGTCAAGATGGAATCGGCAAAGATGATTCGAGAGGGATCATGACCTATTCAGCTGGGGTGGATTGGGATTGGTAGGGAGATGGATGATGGAATGAGGGTAAAATCCAAACGATCCAGCGATGGATCTTTGGCTTTGATGCCAAATTGATGTAGGTCCTAGGGTTAGGACTTGCGGGGAAGTGCCGAAGCACGCGTCGACGGACACTATACGTCTCCACAGTGACCATAAACATGGACACAGTTCAAAGGGAAGACCCAATTCTATTAATCAACTCTGAAAATCCATGTCTGCTGTGCCATATAAAACAAATTAAACTAGGAAACTAATGAAACTGGAAACCTAGTCCTAATTTCAACTCTTTAGAAACTAATGACAAATAATCAATGAAAGAAAAAGTCCTAAATTTACCTGGGCCCTACACATGTGGCCTGGAGTCTATCCCGCATCACCTTTTGGTACCCAGACATTTATTTCTAATGTTGTTTCCACTTGTTTGTCATTGTGAAGGTTTGCCAATCTGATATATCCTTGGTATACTTTTATTGATGGATAGCATTGAGACAACTCAAAGAAAAGCAAGAGATTTTGGAGAAGGTGTTGTGTTTGGTCAATGCTCCTAACCAATCTATTTATAATGGAATCCCATGTATGATGAGCTTATGTACACAAATATAATAATGTTTGACTAACTACTTAAATCCAAGAAAATCTATGTACGTAAGAGACCATTAGTAGACCATTAGATAAAGGCGATTCTCTAGAGATTAGGGTTTACTGAGGGCCATATGAAATTGTCTTCCCCCTCTCCCTCTCTCCTTCCCTCTTAAATCTTCAAGCTCACTATAGGTATTAGGTAGCGCCGAGATCTTGGACAATAACTGCTGAATGAGGAGTGGGATGAGGCTCAGTAAAATACTCCAAAGACAGAACACTGAGTCCTGCTTGAGGACAAATATGGTTGACGATGTGAAGAAGGAACAAACAGATTGGTTACTAATATGCAACCAGATTGCAGAAAATTGCAAAAGATTGCCCCAGGTGACCTTGAAAATGGGGCTAAGATGGGAACGTGGGTCCCACTTCCTGATTACGGTCTAGATCAGAGTTCTTGATGAGATGAAGACTCAAATTATCTTCTTTCTAGAACAGGAATTTCTGAAAAAAAAAAAAAAAATGTATCCACGGTTTTGTACGGTTTTGATGAAAACTGTTCAAGAAAATTGAATGAGCACATAAACGATCAGAAGGCCTACCATTGAGCCACCAAAAATTCTGAAAAAATCTCCAAATATCTTAGGAAATCCAGGTGACCAGATCTTTGATGATTTTTGATGATGAGATGATGATCCTGAGTGGACCACGGTTGATCGCAGCAGCCTATATACACCACGATTTGGGGCCAGATCGTCAGGAAGATGATTGGAGATACTGAGATATTGAGTTTTTCAAGTGACGAGACGATAAAACCCTAGAGAATGGGCTATGATACCATAACATTCGTTATAAACCAAACTAGAAGAGAGCTGAATAAAAAGTAAGAGAAATATTGGATTGAATTGAGTGGTCTCCTTTGAGGATTGACCCTCCCTTATATTAGATAAATTGCTTTAATCAAGGCTATCACAATCAATTGTACAATTATGATACAATCAATCTATCCTAAGAATAGTCTAATAAAGAAACCATGATCTGTACAATCTTTTGACCAATTCCCACCACATGTAGGATATTGTACAATTGGGCCAATCTTAATGGATCAGCATAAATGGGCATGAGCTGAATTAATTCACATTAACACACCACCCTTAGCACCCAAACGCCATTGCAGAAAATGGTCTTCCACTGTCCTTTGCATCACCCATTTCATATCAAAGCAGTTGAGCACAAAATACCAAACTGTACATGCAAACTGACAATGGATAAACAAATGATGCACATTTTCCTCATCTTTTAAGCACATATGACAGCTATTAACTATAATATGATTTCTTTTCCTCAACTTATCAATTGTCAAAATTTTATGATGCTTTGCCACCCAACAAAAAGCTAACACTCTACGAGGAACTGAGGGATCCCAAAAAGAATTCCTGCCAGCCAATAGACCAATCCTGTCATTCAAAAACATTTTAGAAAGACTTAATTGAGTATTGCCGTTTAGCATCTGGTTTCTAGATTCTTAACATCAAGTTTATCAACTGACAAGTAGATCTTATCGAGCATACTCAACAAGGAAGCAAAATCAAAGATTTCAATATCTGTCAAATTTCTTCAGAAAGAAAAATCTCAAATCACATGGCCACCTACAATAGAAAAACTGTCCGCCACACAACCTTGTTTTCTGCCATCCAACAAAAGAAAGATTTGGGAATTGATTAGACAAGACCGATTTCCCACACCATTCATCGTGCCAAAATTTGACATGACGAGCATCATGGACCCTATACCGAACCCATTGTGCAAACTCCACCTAAACAATAATGCAGACCACCACATACCATAAACCCGATAGCTTGGATTGGAGCACACCAGCCTTCGTTACCCAAATTATATTTACATATAATAAGTTGCTGCCACATTCCTTGTCCTTGTTCCCCTACTCTCCATAGCGACTTCCCGAATAAGGGTTTATTTACTTTTTCAATAGAGTGGATACCCAAACCTCCTTGAGACAGTGGTTTGCATACATTCTCCCATTGCACCAAATGATTACTTTTCTTTTTCAACAGTCATTCCAAACAAGTCTTTCTATTCTCCTTAAAACATGTTTAAGGGCATTGAAAACAAGAAAGATAGTAGATTGGAATACCTTTTCTTTTCAACAGAGTCATTCCAAACAAAATCCCGCTGAAGTCTTTCTATTCTCCATAAAACATGTTTAGGGCATTGAAAACAAGGAAGATAGTAGATTGGAATACTGGAGAGAACTGATTTAATTAGAGTTACACGACCTCCCATAGACAAATATCTACTCTTCCAAGAACTCAGTCTTTTTTCTATCCGCTCTACAACTGGATCCCAAAGATGTTTCTTTGGCATTCCCAAACATAATTGGAGCCCCAAATACTTAGAAGGAAGCTTACCGACTTTACAACAAAAAAAACTGTGCCAAGAAAGCAACATTGCTATCTACCGTACAAACACCAATCAACTCACACTTTTCATAGTTAATCTTCAAACCCGACGGGAGGTCAAACCATTTCAAAATACACTTAAGATTTTCCAATTGGTCTAAAGAAGCATCACAAAACATAATTGTATCATCCAAAAATTGTAAATGTGTTAGCTCAATATTGGCATTGTCCACTGCAAAGCCTTGATTAGATTGTTATGCTTGGCTTTCTCTATTAAGACATGCAAAGCTTCCGCTACTATAACAAAAAGCATAGCTGATAGAGGATCTCCTTGTTGAAGGCCTCTTGAACCCTTGAAGTAACCTTTTGGTGAACCATTCACCAAAATAGAAAAGCGGGCTGAAGATACACAACAATGAATCCACTTCCTCCATTTTGCTCCAAATCTACAAACTAAGTCCATTAATTTTCCATATTCGTCCTTCATAAGTTCTAAACATCTAATCTGGACAAATAGGGTATCGATATTTTATTTATTGTAGATACACGTATTAGAATTAGTCAGGGATACTAGGTTCCATCATGGTTCGGATTACATTAATTCTACCCATTCACGTCATCTCGGCAAGTAGTCAGGGACTAAAATTTACAGAATTGACAGTTTTCATTGTTGACTTATTATGCTGCTTGTATCTTTTACATACGATGTCCGAATTCGTTGATCTGCATATGGATCTCATACTAATCAATGAGAGGAAGCCATAATAGGATCAAAGATTTTGAATTCCGACATCATTTGACCCTTGAAAACCGGGCTGAATGATTGCTGCCTTTTTCAGGTAATTACCGACACTGTTTCGGTTTGTTTTCCAAGTGAAACATTTCAACCGATTTGGCATTTCGGCTAAGTCGAAAATTCGTCTTGGAAAATTTCAGAAAATTAAAATATATAAACATATCTAAAAAATATAGAAAATTTCATTTTACTAAGCATCATAATTAAATTTAGTACTTTATTCAAATTAAATGGCCCGCTTTAGATTGGTAAATTTTTAAACTAGTTTCATGCAATATCACAATATCTAATACAATCAAAAGTATCGTACAGATTGCCTAGAACTGTAGTAGCAGTACATGGGAAAGCTGGGATGTATGTGCATATTATTCTCTAGTCTATATGAAAATGCTAAAAGCTTTTGTTTGCGATTTTCCGCAAGTATACGGTTGACTCAAGTAATATAGACTATGAAAGTCCGAATATCGTTCCCACGAGGATCGTTACAAGAGAAATAACTATGATTAATGAAAAGGAGTATCAACTCAAATATAGCTAACAAATGCAAATGGAGATAACAAAAACAAGAAACAAGAAATAAGATAATAACAAGGAAAATAAAAAAAAAATTGCAAACTAAAAGAAAATAAGAAACTAGATAACAGAGAGATGTTAGTAGAAATAGAAGAACTCAAGTGAGAACAAGGTTAGTAACAAAGTTAATTACAAAAGAAAAATAACAAGGTTAATAACAAGAACAAATGAACAATGTTAGATAGATCAAAATGACTGAAATGAGTAAGTGTGTGAAAATAAGTGAAAGATCAAGATAGAAATAAACTAAAAGCATCCATGAAAACTAACTAATAAGGAGAACAAGATAGAAAATGAGTGGATGGAGATAAAAAGAAATGTACTTAAAGTGTAAAATCAAAGGTACATGGTGGAATTGATGGTGTGAATAAAGAAATGGAGTGTGAGAATTAAAACAAGTGAATAAGTGTGTGAGAATGTAAATAGAATCAAACTAAAGTAAAATAAACAACAAGCACTACTAATGGATAGATTGAATAATCTAGAATCCACTAAGTGACACTGATCCAACACTAATGCTCTTCTCTTTTTCCAAACAAATACTCAAATCTAATGTCAAATCAATGCTTAGATTTGGAAAATATAACTTTAAAGTTCTAAGATAGAAATTTACATCCTAATAGCTAAGACTTTCTTCCATTCTTAAAAGAAAAGATTCCTAATGACTATCTATCAAAAGTAAGCATAAACCATCAAAAGATATTAACTCCTGAGCATGATTTATCAAACCTAAGCATAGATAGTAAAAAGAATGCTAAGATAGAAAATAAGCATGGAAGGTAGCACATTGCAATGAAGAAAAATCTATTCTAGCATGTTAAGCACATAAACAAAGGGAATTAAGAGCATAAGCAAAAAGAATAGTATTAACTTAGTTACATCTAGAAGATCCAATCAAAGTGATTAGCCACCCATTGGAGAAGACAAAGCTTTCATTACAAATCTTCAAATTTTACAAAGTTTTCCTTTCTTTCTCTCTACAATTGCTCTCAATTACATGAATAGTTTAAGTAAAGAGGAGGCGGCTCTCCTTGCTTGTTTTTTTCTAATGCCTAGAGCTCCCTTCCTTATATAGAGACATTTGCCTTGCTCTTTTTGGTTTCTTTCCAGTGTGGGACTTCATAAGAATGGAAATATGAACATATGGATGTAATTCCCATGTTAGAAAACAGTCTCCAGATTGATGTGCGATTTTGACCCGCAAAACGTCCGAATTGGAAAAAATGTTGTGAAATATGATTTGTAGATCTTAGAACAAGCTTTCCAATAGATCACCTCAATCGGACATCCGGGTAAAAAGATATGGTCAAAATACCAACCCAGGTCTTTCATTTTTCTTCTTATTGTTGGCCTATCTTTGTCATTTCTTCATCCAATTGTCTTCCAAACCTATCCTTACTCTCTTTAACTCTTGAATCTCAACTTTAATATTCAAATTAATCTTCAATTAACACCTACAAAGAGAAATTAACATAATTGAGAGTATTTTTGAACATATTTTGTATGGAGGCCATTGGAACTCATATAAATGCATACAAATGGCCATCTATAATGGAAAGATATGAGCAAAGCATGATGGAGAGGAAATTTATTATTTTTCTACTAAAAATAGTGTTTTGAGTTCTTTTATCTTTGAAAACTCATAAAATAATGCTATGAAAATGTCTCTTTTGTGAACTCATCAACTTTCCTCATTTTGAGATCAGAACCATCCAATCTTTGCTCTGTCACAGTCTCACTGAAAATGGGCTGGTGCTGTATTTTTCAGCCATCTATTTTGAGGCCAATGGTCTAGGGATTAGGAAGCCTCATTATCAGACGCGTCGAATGGCCCATCCAAGGCAGGCCCTCCAACAAGTACATTCTTTATACTCATTTTAGACAAAAGCCTGGCAACGATTCGAGGGGGGTCGCGGGCGTCTCCTTTAATAAAGGAATATTCAAATTAATCTTCAATTAACACCTACAAAGAGAAATTAACATTAATTGAGAGTATTTTTGAACATATTTTGTATGGAGGCCATTGGAACTCATATAAATGCATACAAATGGCCATCTATAATGGAAAGATATGAGCAAAGCATGATGGAGAGGAAATTTATTATTTTTCTACTAAAAATAGTGGTTTGAGTTCTTTTATCTTTGAAAGCTTATAAAATAATGCTATGAAAATGTCTCTTTTGTGAACTCATCAGCTTTCCTCATTTTGAGATCAGAACCATCCAATCTTTGCTCTGTCACAGTCTCACTGAAAATGGGCTGGTGCTGTATTTTTCAGCCATCTATTTTGAGGCCAATGGTCTAGGGATTAGGAAGCCTCATTATTAGACGCGTCGAATGGCCCATCCAAGGCAGGCCCTCCAACAAGTACATTCTTTATACTCATTTTAGACAAAAGCCTGGCAACGATTCGAGGGGGGTCGCCTATTTTCAAGATTTCTCTTGCCTATTTTCATCACATCCACTTTGCCCCTCCTCAACTTCGTTTTGTTTTCTTGTTTGGCCCTCCATAACTGTTTTTTCCCCTCAGTGAACAGTAGAAATTGCAGAACACATAAGGGCAATTTTGAAAATTTAGATCAAATTAGATCAATCTACTTATCACAATGTTGCCTCAACTCCTAAAAAATCCCAAATAGTCTTCTTTTATTTTATGGTTTCCTTGTGTATCTCTAACCAATCAAACTTATCCAATTCATTTCCGTTTGAGTTATATGGTTTCAATCTTTTCTGTTTTTTCTCTCCACCTACTTACTTCTCATGAGATGCAATAAGTGATCTCCCACACACTTCATGTGAGTGGGGAGTGGAACCCACAATGCGGCCCACTTAATGAAAATCCGAGTCGCTCAAATGAGTTTCCCACCTTATTAATGAAATTTTCTCAAGTTTTAATTAACATAATCTTATGCATTATAGAATGCTATATTTAATCATTTTAATGTCACCCGTATATGCATTTACATAGGATTGATAATTAAAAAGTAAATTACGTCTGAATGATGGATCATCGAACCCATATTATGATGTTCAAGAATTAAATTTTTTCTTTGCAATTATAATAATGTGTTCACAAGTAAATTGCTAAAATCATGCAATTTGCAATTCTTCTCTAGTCGTCTGAGCTCTTTATTGAATATTGTTGGATGTGGAGAGCAATACAAGTTCATAATTTTAACCAAATTTGGAGATAGTTTAATAACTAGTTTATGGTTTAAATTGGATTGAATACATGATTTTAAATCTTGATATTATGTTAACTAATTAATTTATGTTAAATTTTTATATAATTTTTCATTAGAAATTCTTTTTTAATTACTTCTCAAATTCATCGCTAAGAGAAACTTTTTGCCTCCCCTAAGAGAGCCCTCTCTGCCACTGCTGGCAACTTTTCTTTGCTGCAAGTTACTATATATGGGGTATATACTATGTAGTCTAGTTTGCACATTTACAAGAAGTTGAGCAAATGTTGCTTTCTCGAGAAAAATATTTTATTGATTTCTCATTGTTATAACAGAATCTGACCTTCTCTTTTCTCCACGTTTTTTCTTCAAACTTGTTTCTTAAAAGAAGGCAAAACTTATGTGATGTTGATTGCTGTTTTCCTGATATTTATGCTGTTATATTAAACAGGTGGGATATTGTGGACTCTATCCTTTTCTTGATGCCAAATGGTGCTTATTCCCAGGTCAGTATGTAAATGGAATCTGTATGTGAAGAAATGCACAATTGAAAATTTCATGATATTCTTTAACCATGTTGTAATTAAACTGGAGAAATGCTCATGCCAGGCTGCTTGTAAAATTTTGCCCCTAGAATGGTAAAGGGTAAATTCTAGCATACTTATACATATTTGGATCACATTTTTCCAGTTAATTTTTTTTCATAGATGCATTCAACAGTTGAAGTGCTATTCAAGTAAATGATGTCCATTGTCCTAGATCACATTTTCACTGTGGATATTCAAGTACAATACAGAATTACTTCAAAATGTGGTTACATAATGTCCATAGTCCTAATCCCGGTCAAATAAGGGAACCTGCAAATTTACTCGCCCAAATGCTTCCAAGGAATTTTTACCTCCTAACCCTATCCTAGCCAGTTGCACATAATTTATATACAGAAACCTAGTATCAACAAACAGTTCAGTTGAATCACTGAATTGGCTGTCCTGCAACTCTATCTTTGGCAAGAGAATCAACCTATTCATGGGCAGATCATAAAACATTGAAAAAGGAAAAAAAATAAAAATACAGCTATATAGCCTTTAGCCTTTTGCTGACTTCACTGAACATGAGTATCTAAATCTCCGCGTTCTGATTTTTGTTTAGAAATCCATTTGTTGTCATTTATTTATAGAATCATCTTCCACTAGTGGACCTCAAGGCATGTTTTTATAGAGTTTCAGGCGTCTTAAGAATTTCTTTTCCTCATTTGCATCAATATCCATCACTCGATTGAAAATTCCTGCATCGAGTGCCCTTCATGCAGTCTTTAGGTTCTCATTGCTGCCAGTCATGTGGGAATTCCCACATGAAATTTCTTCACAATATGCTTATTAGACGCTATGAAAATAGGGTTCGATCTTTGATACTTGGACTTATTTTCTATAATTTTATATTTGGACAATTGGAAATTTAGAAAAATAGGTTCCGGTGTTTTTCTCTTTGGATTGATCTACTTTCTTCAGAATAAATGTTTTTTTTTTCTTCTAAACTCAGTTCAGTTCATTGAATCTACTAAGTTTCTGAATATTGTTGGGGATTGGAAATTTCGAGTATAATACACAATTTTTTTTTTTTTTTGAAAGGATAGTATAATTCACAAAATGACTATATTGATTGATAAGTAGTAGTTTCCGATTTCAAGTGATATGGGGCACCACTGAGTGGATGTTCATAATCAGCTAACCAGACCATTGATTGGATGTTTATAATCAGCTAACCAAAATTAGTTTCGAATGATAATTGACTAATATTTTATGAGATACGATCAAATCCACCAGGCGGACTTTAAATTAGTCTCGTGGGGGCCTTTACGGGTGGACTATAAATGTATGTGGTGGATGGTTGGATAAGAAATACCCAACTTTTGATTGCATGGTCTAAATTTCAATTCTATTTGTGATGATAACCACTGGCTCTAGAGTGTGCTGAATGATGGATATAATTGTTCAAGCCTTTTTTTTTTTCTTTTGAAGGCCGTTCTTCCAATCGTTATGAAAACCAAATGAAAACTTTGGATCTACAGAACTTCTATGCAATGCCATTCTCCTACCATTCATGATCCAATGTCGATTCCACTACTAACCGGTTGGACTTGAAGTGAGTCTTACTCGAGTCTAATAAAACTCTACTTTTTTCAAATTTTTTTTTTTTTAATAATCGAGGGTGTTGGGCCAGAATAAGTCCTACGGCCCCAAGGATAGCCGGGTAAATCCCGTGTGGCCATAGTGTGGTATATGAGAAGACTACTTTAATAAAAGCGTCCATGAGGAAAAAGGAGATAATAATTTAGTTCCTTCTATGTTTTTCAACAAAAGGAATAGACAAGAATAATCTTAACTAAATCCTCTCTTCTTTGAAAGAGCAAAAGAACATTTGAGGGGAGCAAAGGCATAAAATTAAAATGCCCACAACAATCCCTAAAATTTCTCCTTTGTACAAAGTGGAGAAAATTGAGGGGTAACCTCAACCCCATCTCTTCCCCACTGATTTTCTCTATCTTTTTCATTTGATCTTTAACCAGAAGCATAAAAATTCTCAATCAGAGTTTGACCCCAAATAGTCTTAAATGGTGTTCCTAAACACATTGCCTTAAAGGCTCGGCTGGATGAGCTGGTCCCGTTGGCTTTAATCGTGACCGTTACATCTTGCAGTTTAATTCCAACCGAAACACCGTCTCCTTTGTTTGAGCTGCAATGTTTTAGGAACCATCCATCACCCATGAGTAAAATTGGAAGAAAAAAATATGATATTTGTTTCATTTTTTTAACACTTGAATGCAAATTTCCAACAATTATCTTTAAATTTACATTTTTTTTTATCTTTTCAATATATTTTTAGAATCTTTTCAGTAATTAAGATGAGGCATTTTCGACCAGAACGAAGTACAGGTGAGGTCCTGTTCCAATGGATGAACCGGTGACGGTTTACCGGTTCAATGGCCTACCAAGAAAGAAGAGCTGAAAGTTGATTTGGATTGAATCTTGTTAAGTTGGTTTAGGTATGGCAACATTCTGTGTGCGGAAGGGATCAGGCTAAAAACCTAAACTCTCCCCAACTCACACTCTGTCCCACCCCATTTCGTTTGGTGATGGTTTTATGATTTGCGATATCAAATTTGTCTTGTGTTGGGTATCAGTCACATTGGATTGGAAGCTTAAACTCTTTTTTATTTCAAAGATATTATAATAAGGTAATGAGAATTCTACATAGCATTTGTTCTACCTCCTTCAAAAATGGGGCTGTAAAACTAAAAATTCCTGGACTGGCATGTAATTGGAGAAAGGGGATTAGGACCTAGTCTTCATCCCACTACTCTTTGGATCACAGACAGTCATGCTCCGATTTTTTATATTTCTAAATTTATTTTAAAAAATATCTAAGACAACATTGATCTCTAATGCCCATTTGTTTGAATGGATTTGGATTCCTAGAATTCATGTTAAAATGATTTCCTATTAAGGTGCAGACGTAGATGTGATCCTTGGCTTTCTTAAGATTTGATTCACTAGATGTGATCCAATTAGTCATTTTTGTCTCCCCTTCATTCATTTTCCATTAAAAGAGAGATTATTTTATTGCAAGATCGTTAACGTGAAGTAAGCTACAACTCAATCACAAAGAGACTATTTGATAGCAAGATCGTTAACATTAAGTATGCTGCAGATCAATGACAAACTATATAGATCGTGAATTATGATCTGGTGATCCCGGTAACCCCGGTTTCAATGGTTGGGGTTCATCAGCTTGACCCATTTAGACCTCTGATATCTGTTCCTTTGAGACTATCCTATTGGACTGCTACTGAGAAAGGAAACAGATAATTGACAGAGGACAAAGAACAATCCATCAATTTCCATCAATCACATAATTTTCCCTATGATCAATCCAATTCTTATCAGACGGCCCACCTATAGAAGGATGTAGTAGATGAATAGTTCAAGGAACTAAAAATTCACAGGTGATCAAACACATGATTTTATAGGGAAATGATGATAGACTCTCAAACACAAACTGCTTACATGATTTTTACATTGCTTACAATAGACACAAGTCACCATTCTAACCCATAACATCAGGGGGATAGAATTATAAAATAGAAACCATACTCTCAATGCAGCAACCAAATTTTCTCCCAAGAGAAAAATCCTGCAGTGCAACATTCCACCTCACACAATAAAATGAAGAAAAAAGGACACAAATAAATTGTAACAGTCCTCTTCAAGATTTTCGGAGGGCCAAAGCAGACATCACAATCAACAAGATGAAGATAACGGCTGCGATAAAAGACGCCACCACTGCGCCACTGGTTTGTTGGCAAAAATCATTAAATTGTTGGCAGATGGCAATCCAATTTGCACTTGAATTTCCATTGTGAGCCAAGTAAACAATTGCAGCAGCTGATGAAGCAGCACCGGTCGTTAAAGCCAGCATGATCTGATTTTTTCAAAAAGAAAAGAGGAAAAAAACAAGAAGTTGAGTTTTTTTTTTTTATTCATAAGACGAAATGATGACTTGTTTTAAATTTTGTTCTGGCTTATCCCGACTGAGCCAAGTCGACCCGGCAACTCATTAGGCCATCAAGTCAAACAAGCAAAGAGTCGGTCTGTACACTCGCCTGATTGACTCAGTTCTAATTCCCCACTAAGTCGAGTTTCCAAATCTTCAAAATATGGTTTCAACGGGGTTGCAATTATGATCAATGTGTGTGAACGCACGTTTTTCTTAATTTTTTTAAGAATCTATGGAATAAACTCTAATGGGTCGTTCAGATGCAGAGAAAACAAGTGCTGTTTTGAGAATCTGTGGGTCCAAAAGTTGCGTTGCAAATTAGCATTTTGTATTTGTCTTGGCCTCGGATCTAAAATCAGAGCATGAATATATACTGTGGAAACATCAGGAAGTCAGGTTCGGGTTTGGCCTTCTTGAATTCAGGTCAGGTCAGGTCAGGTCAGGTTAGATTTGGGTCTGTTGGGTTAAACTTGTGTTCAGGTTGGGGCCCCTCTGAGTCAGCCTCAGATTAGCCGGAAACCTACCAGACCCAGTATAGTGGATCAACCACGTAAATGGGTTGTAGACACTCAAATGGTCCATAGAACTGCAATAAAACAGGTGGAGAATAAATCTTGGCTCGCTCTCTTTTAATGTCTTGCAGCCATTTGAACTGCTTTCGGTACTAAATACTATCAAATCTTTATGCTATTCAGTAACACCAGTAAAAATGGATGTATATATAATAAAATGTGTGTATTAACATCAAGTCCTTCAAACTTTTGCATGTAGTCAAAATTCCAGAAAATGCCTCCACTGACAAGGAAAAGCTGCTAAAATCAATAGAACTCTAAACCCATTAGCATTCTAAAAGTTCTTGCACTTACAGTGTCAAAAATGAACAATAGGGACCTCGGTGCCATGGCATATGGCCGGACTATGCTGATAATAGAAAACGGGAGGGAGATGACGAGGTAACCGCCGGCTATCGCGTTTCCAATCACAAAAAACCTGCATAAGTGATAACGTTATGCTTATTGATCTATCAGTAGACTAAAGCTATCAAAGTATACACCACTGTTTCAATGTATAACGATCACATATTAGGGGCCGGGCACTCCTGTTCTTCATGGCTTTATTGTAACATCCACGTTAACAAGGTACCCCTTGTGCATTAAAATATGAATGATTACTCACGTCAATGCGGGGAGATCGTCGTAGCTAGCCTTGAACTGGAAGAATTGAGTGAAGAAGGGGAGAGTCTGGTCAGTTGTCCCCATTGCAGCAGCTGCTGCGAGAGCTGCGGCAATTGCAAACAGCCGGAGGATGAAGTCAAAAATGGCGAGGCCTCTCCTCCATCCTCCCTTAAATCTGGTTGGCTTCTTCCCTTTGCCATCAGCAGCTGCATCTGCAATGTGGATGGCATTCGCAGACGACATACTTGCGTATAGTATAGTATAGTATGGTATGGTATAGAATGTTGAGAGAGAGAGAGAGAGAGAGAGAGTTTGATGAAGAGCCTTCTTCACAAGGGTGCGATATATATAGAGGGGATTATGATTATTAGTTAGTGGGTGAGAGGATTAGCTTAATGGGAGTTTTTTATGGGCATGGAAAGTTGGGTGGTTGTACAGCCTTGAGAGCAGAGGAAGGGAGTTGTTGCAAACTTACTCCACTTGCTAGACTTTCCTGTGCCATTGTGGGATATGGCCTTATGGGAGTTCCCATGCATTTGATCAATATCTTACATGGGGCAGACTCTCCAATTAGATCCGAAGATTTCATCAGATGGTCACTACTAGTGTATCATTGTGTATCTTAATTGTGGATCCAGATCCCCTACCCATCTGCGAGAGGATGCATGCTTCTAAAACAACACACGGGGGGCAGAGTTTCGGAGGGCCCACTGGCGGAACAGGGGCAGGGGTGCCCTCCAAAATTTCTGAATATCCCTTTATTATTGGGGAAATTTTATATTTTTTACACGTTGCGTCATTCCACATTGTTGGAAGTAGGTGGGCCTCGTGGATACGTTTTAAAAACTTTTGACCCACTTGACTCAGGGATAAAGTACCCATAAGGCCATAAACCACATCCAAGATGCAATCCCTCTTACTCATCAATCATGTACGCAATAAATTATATCTAGAAAATAGAAATCAGCAACACCATGCAACCAAAACAATCCACAACAAATAGAGAAGTAGATTATATCTTTGGAGCCAGGTAGTGCTCTAATGGAGAAGAAGACAAATTACTTGAACAAGAACTCTTCTTAAAACAAATTAGGATCTCCAAGACCTTGTTATCTTCCACGCTATGACCCACTATCAGATATCTTTTCTCAAGAAGATTGGTGGAAACTTCAAGAGAAAACCCAATTGGAAACTCCAAGGAACTAGAAGAGAAAGAGATGAGAGAGAATTGTGCAACTCTTGCACTAAATGGATCTTGGGCGTGGACTCCTTGTATGGGACATCCAAGGGTTGCTTCCCCTTTTTATAGCCTCAAGACATCTCCCTTTTCTAATTAACATAGAAGTCCAACTCCCATTATAGATTAGTAACTTTCTCCTTTTCTAAATATTATAGAAGTCTCACTTCCACAATAATTAGTAACTTTACTATTATCACTATTAGAAGTCCTACTTCAAATAGAAATAATAACTTTCTAATTCCTTCCTTTTAGAGTTCAAGTATGATCAATATCTTTCTAATAACTTGGGCTAGCGTGGGGACCACTAAGGATTCCATAGAAAGCTGGCTCCAACTGGGACACCGCGACCTCATATCTCATGTGCAATCCGAGCCTACAGTTAATTGCAAATAATACTACTATATAAATGCCATTGCACTCCAATCTTAGGAATAAATTACAAAGAAGACCCTAAACTTCCCGATTACCACAAGTAGGCCCCTCTATTAATATTCATAGATCGATTGGAATAAGTCTGTCTCTTTCAATCTTAGGTCCGCATCTTATTATCGTTGAGCCCCAATTAATCACAGTGATCATTATGTTGGAAGTAGGTGGGCCTCGTGGATAGGTTTTCAAAACTTTTTGACCCACTTGACTCAGGGATCAAGTACCCATAAGGCCATAAACCACATCTAGGATGCAATCCCTCCATCTCATCAATCATGTACAGCAATAAAACCTATCTAAAAGATAGAAATCAACAACAACATGCAACCAAAACAATCCACAACAAATAGAGAAACAGATTATACATTTGGAGCCCGGTAGTGCTCTAATGGAGAAGAAGACAATCAACTAGATCAAGAACTCTTCTTGAAGCAATTTGGGATCTCCTAGACCTTGTTGTCTTCCACGCTATGACCCGCTATTAGATCTCTTTTCTCAAGAAGATTGGTGGGAACTTCAAGAGAAAACCCTACTAGAAACTCTAAGGAACTTGAAGAGAACTAGAAGGAGGAGATGAGATGTGCAACTATTGCACAAATGGGCTAGATGTCCTCTCTTTGTTATGGACGTCCAAGAGGGGTTTGATCCCCTTTTTATAGCACTAAAAGCCTCCTCTTTTTCCTAATTGAAATAGAAGTTCCACTTCCAAAACAATTAGCAACTTTCTCCCTTTTCTAATTACTATAGAAGTCTCACTTCCACAACAATTAATAAGTTTACTATTACCACTATTAGAAGTCCTACTTTAAATAGAAATAGTAATTTTCTAATTCCTTCCTTTTAGAGTTCAAATAAAATTAGTATTTTTCTAATATCTTGGGCTAGCGTGGGGACCACTAGGGATTCCATAGAAAGATGGCTCCAATTAGGACACTGCGACCCCACATCTCATGTGCAATCCAGGCCCACAATTAATTGCAAATAACACCACTATATAAATGCAATTGCACTCCAGTCTTAGGAATAAATTACAAAGAAGACCATAAACTTCCCGATTACCACAAGTAGGCCCCTCTATCAATACCCATTGATCAATTGGAATAAATCTGTCTCATTCAATCATAGATCCACATCTTACTATTCTTGAGCCTCAATTAATCACAATGATCATCAATACCATCCAATTAACTCTTAATCGAGATGGGTGCACACTTACTAATGACAAATCCATTAATTGGCATAAGGAGATGATATAAATAGATTCCTTCTTGACCATTGGATGTTCTCATAGTTCTAATACCACGTACCCAAGACACCGAGGTGTTGACCTACAGTTGGCCTCACTCATTGGTGACTCAAAGTAAATGAATAGATAAAAACTTGAGTTAATCAATGTCTCCGGATTGAGAGCCTATTGCTAGGAAATTATGAGAGTGGACCTTAAAATCGAAATAGTATTCCATAAGGTACTTCTCATGGTCCTTCAATATATCTAATGTACCAGCACCATGATTCAGAATCTTACATTCTGACGATCGAGACAAATCACACTATCTCATAGTGATCAAAGTGCTGCAACCTTATCAGATGAGAAGCTCAGCCTCATTACTGGTTGTGAACATATTTAAGTATAAGATTTGTGACACATGGCTCCCGTATGTGGATCTCATCCATATACATATATCACATCTAATATACTAATGAGACCCGATTCAACTTATAAATCATCATGTCATATGTATTGGTCAGTGCATTAAGTAATAAAACACCATTCATCTCATGAAAGGAAATCATGATTTTACTGATGAATAAAGAAATTAATCAATTTATTACATCATTTGATGGATTGAGACCATACAATCTAACAATCTCCCACTGGGGTTCAATGCCAGTCAGTGTTGCATCTCATGCCCATCCCGTTTACATGTTGCTCAAAGACTTTGGTAGTCAAAGGCTTAGTAAAGGGATCTATCAAATTGTTTGCAGAGGCTATCTTGGCAATAGTGATATCACCTCTCTGCACATTCTCTCTGATTAAGTGATACTTCCTATGTACATGATTTTGGCTTTTATGGCTTCTAGGCTCTTTGGACCGAGCGACTGCCCCGCTGCAGTCACAGTAAACTGTGAGCGGCTGTCGTGCCAAAGGTACCACCCCAAGTTTCATAAGGAATCTCTTGAGCCATACTACTTCCTTAGCTGCTTCACAAGCCACTACATATTCAACCTTCGATGTGGAATCAGCGGTACATTCCTGTTTTATACTCCTCCAGCTGATAGCTCCCCCACCAAGCATAAACACATAATTAGAGGTGGCTTTTTTGGAATCCTTATCGGACATGAAGTCAGAATCTATGTACCCGACTGGAATCATGTCACGCCCCCGAACCAGAACCTCGGGGGCGGGAATGGGATTTAGCATAAATATATTTTTCTCCCAAGATCCGCGTGTGTGAAGACAACACATTCTGAATATTTTGCGGAAGCTTTTGTGGCGTTGCGACCCGGAGTCCGTGGCCATCGGATTCCGCATCGCACTCAACCTCTAGCATATAGCTATTATACCAAGAATCATATCAGACTAGAGTAAACCATCACAATAAATTACAGAGCTGACAGTAACAGGATATTACATTCCCATATATGTTCAAGTTACAATTATCAATGTACATTAATTAAGAATCCCAAGAAAAAGGCTAATAAAAGCCATACAACAATAAGCTATAACCACTACCCCGAATATGACGTAGCTCCGATGTCAAGCTCAATGTCTACATGACATAGCCGACAAAACAACCTGCAAAACATGGCTCCACAGCCAACTCAAGCACTCAACTCGGGATGAAGAAATCTGAACCTGAGTACCAAAAGTAGTGGGTCAGACACGACGGTCTGGCAGGTGGATGAAAAGATAATAATATACTGAAGATCGAATAAAACATATGATAAATCATGCTATTCGATCAAATGCTGCATATAATTAAACGGGTGCAAAATCGTGGATCTCGGGCAAAACATGTATTCGTTTCAAGCATGGGTAAAACATGAAGATCAAATAAAACATGTGTTCATTAACATCATCTATAATCATAGATATTTGACAATCGGGTGTTCGTCTAAAACATGTATAAATATAGTGGTTTGACAAAACAAATGTTCATTTGAGACTTACGTAAAAACATAATTATACAACAAACCAGGTATTCATAGCAGTCTGGCAAAACCAATGTCCATTTGAAACATATGTGAAAATACGAATATTTAACAAACTGGGTGTTCATTTAAAACAGGTGTAACCAAAGAAATCTGACAAAACTAATGTTCATTTAAACACATTTCAAAGCAGGGATATTTAACAAATCGGATATTCATTTGAAACCGGTATAAACATAGTGATCTGGCAAAACAAGTGTCATTTGAAACATATTTCAAAGCATGGGTATTTAACAATTCGGGTATTCATTTAAAACAAGTATAAACCTAGGGATCTGGCAAAACAAGTGTCATTTGAAACATTTTTCAAAGCATGGGTATTTAACAATACGGGTATTCATTTAAAACAAGTATAAACCTAGGGATCTGGCAAAACAAGTGTCATTTGAAACATTTTTCAAAGCATGGGTATTTAACAATACGGGTATCCATTTAAAACATGTGTAATCGTATAAATCAAGTAAAATCATCGACCGTTTGAAGCATATGTAAAAGCATGGGTATTCACCCAACCGGCATTCATTTAAGACATGTACTTGTACAAGGAACAGAAAACAACATAATAACAATAACTGAATTCACTTTGGAGAATATTAACACTTTTCTAAATAACAACTTTCATAAAGGAAACGAATCATTTATTGGAAAACATATAAGCAATATAAAACATGTCGGGTATCCAAGGGATCGGGAACTGGCAAGATGGCAATCACAAAAAGCTAAGTCCTCTATCACCGAAGTGACAAGAGTATAACGGGATGTTGGTCTCAGTCACACAAGGTGAGGAGACTCAACGCAAATCATATATATACAATATAAATATACGGGAACGGGACCACGATAGCGAACCGGGTATCGGGACGGGACCACGGCAATAACTGGGTATCGGGATCCAAACTACAGCTGGCGGGACGGGAGGGGGATCTCCAAGTCAGTGGATCAGACTGACAAGGTTATCCAAGCTTAGTGATGCCGACTCATAGGTCAAAACCAATCGAGACATATGCAAGTAAATCAAGTACAGTAATTAAACGGGTAAAACGGGGGGTGCTCAAGGGCACATTGTCATTTCATATCGGGCAATACATTTCGGGACAATTAACTGTTACTAGAGTAACTTCAAATGCTTTCGGGAAAACAAGTCATATAATGCAAATCTTGAAAATGAGGTGAAACAATGAACTATAACAATTCCGGGAAAAATATTAATTTCAAGATCTATTTAAGTGAATAGGGGTCCCGTATGTCGATTATGGAAATGACTTGGTACTCCTTGAGTTTGAAGACATTCCGGGCTCCTTATGCACTTTTACGATTTTCAAATGCACAACATCAAGTTGAAAACTCTTAATCACATACTAGTTTTCATTGGTTCAAATATCCACTTCACTTTTCAATCTTTTATCACTAAGATAAGTATACCATTGGATTCCTTGCTTCAAGATCTTTCCAACGGTATATAGAACTTCCAAATCCGATATGGGAATCAAAAGTTATAGGCGTTTCAAAGTGGCTCTTTTTTTTTCCTGCAGGTTCCCGGCGTCCGGACGCCAGAAACCCGGCGTCTGGACGCCCGGAAGTAGAAAAGGGCGCCCAGGTCTCTGTCTCCTGGCGTCCGGATGCCCGAAACCTGGCGTCCGGACGCCAGGAGGCAGAAACCTCCCAGGCATCCGAAATTTTGCTGTTTTTTGACATCCTTTCCCTCCTTTTTGACATGAAAGTTGTAGGATTCCTCAAGATGAATGCAACGGGCCAAAAACACAATACGAAACAAATCGGGAAAATTTCACAAGAAAATGCAAAGCCGAAAAGGGAACCCCCAAAGGGCCCCACAAGCTACCAAAGCACTCAAAAGCCCAAAACTAGAAAAAAAAATCATTCTAGCTCACAAACTCAACCCAACAAATACTAATCCCACTAAAAGAACTAATCCACAAATAAAACAACACTAATCCAAGAGATTAGGGGTTGGGTTCTCACAAATCAGCTCATCACTGCTATTGATCAACATGTAATCTCTAGTCATTCTCAAGTATTTGAGAATACACTTTACAGTAGTCCAATGTTCGGGTCCTGGATTAGACTGATATCTGCTGACTAGGCCCACTGCATGACAGATATCCAGTCTAGTGCGTAGCATAGCATACATGAGGCTACCAATAGCCGAAGCATATGATATCGACCTCATTTGCTCCTTTTGCTCAGGTGTCTTGGGACACTGATCCTTGGAAAGGTGCACTCCACGCCTGAAAGGTGTAATACCCTTCTTGGAGTCTTGCATAGCAAACCGTACTAGTACCTTATCTATGTATGCAGTTGGGATAAGCCAATCATCCTATTTTTCCGGTCTCGATAGATTTTGATCCCTAGGATGTAGCTAGCTTCTCCCAAGTCCTTCATATCAAAAGTCTTGGCTAACCAAACTTTCACTGTTGACAACATTCGTATGTCTTTCTCAAGGAGAAGGATGTCGTCGACATATAAAACCAGAAAAAACTACCCTGTCACATTCACTTTTCATACACACACATGACTCATCCGGATTTTAACGAAAACCAAATGACTTGATTGCCTGGTCAAAACGGATATTCTAGGTTCGGGATGCCTGCTTCAGTCCATAAATGGACTTCTGCAGTTTACAAACTTTTTGCTCTTGGTTTTTAGTTACAAAACCGTCTGGCTGCTCCATATAGATGTCTTCCTCAAGATGGCCGTTGGGAAACGCCGTCTTGACATCATTTGCCAAATCTCGTAATCGAGATGACCTGCAATGGAAAAGAGTATCCGGATGGACTTGAGCATGGCATCCGGCAATAAGGTTTCCTCATAATCGATACCCTCTTTCTGAGTATATCCTTTCGCAACAAGCCTGGCCTTAAAGGTTTCCACTCTTCCATCTGGTCCACTTTTTCTCTTGTAGACCCATTTGAACCCAATAGGTTTAATATTGGCAGGCAAGTCCACAAGTGTCCAGACCTGATTGGAGTACATCGACTCCATCTCAGCTTTCATAGCATCTTTCCAACGTCCCGAATCTACGTCATTAATTGCTTCATCATAGTTACAGGGATCTTGTTCTGGTTCTTCTGGGGCTGCCTCGTAAGATTCTCCCAAGAACGAGAACCTGTCAGGGGGTTTGACAATCCTCCCACTACGACGAGGCAATGGTGTAACTACTGGGTCTGGTAAGGGGGGTTCTTCCTCAAGTTCGGTCATACTTAAATTTGGAATTGATTGCCTTTGAATTTCTTCCAAGATCACCCTTTCTAAAGATTTCCGGTCCATCATATAATCTTCCTCCAGAAAAACCGCATTAGTGCTCACTAGCACTTTCTGCTCTCTGGGATTATAGAATAATCAACCTTTAGTTCCTTTAGGATATCATACAAACATACATGCTTCCGACTTCGTTTCCAACTTATCTGTCTTAACCTTTAGCACGTGTGCCGGACAACCCCAAATGTGTAAATGTTGTAGACTAGGCTTTCGCCTGAACCACAACTCCCAGGGAGTCTTAGGTACAAACTTAGATGGTATGAGGTTTAGTATGTACATCGCAGTATATGGCGTATCCCCAACAAGATATAGGTAACCCTAAGAAACTCAGCATACACCTGATCATATCTAAAAGAGTCTGGTTCATTCTTTCCGCTACTCCATTCTGTTGAGGTTCATTCTTTCCGCTACTCCATTCTGTTGAGGCATACCGGGAGCAGACAACTGGGATAGAATCCCATTTTCTAATAAGTATCCTATAAATTCAGCAGAGAGATATTCTCCTCCTCAATTTGATCGAAGAGTCTTGATACTCTTACCTAATTACTTTTCCGCTTCCGTTCGAAACTCTTTGAACTTTTCAAAAGTCTCGGACTTGCGGTGCATAAGGTATATGTATCCATATCTTGAGTAATCATCTGTGAAAGTGATGAAATACTAATATCATCCTCTAGCCCTGACATTACTGGGTCCACACACATCAATATGCACTAATTCCAATAAATCTTTAGCCCTATTGCCCTTAGATGGAAAAGGTCTTTTGGTCATTTTCCCTTCCAGACAGAACTCGCAAACAGGCATTAGTTCTACCACCAATGAAGGCAAGATACCATCTTTCACTAACCTGTCAATCCTGTTTAAGTTTATATGACTTAGCCTCAAGTGTCAAAGTTTTGTTGGATTAGATGAAGGTAACTTCCTCTTTAATGATGGTCTATTAATTGTTTCAGTATCATGTATCTCATACATCGTGGGAGTTAACAAATAAAGCTCATTGGTTACCTTGCCAGAACATATAAAAGTATCATTCCTCTTTATGACAACTTAAGTACCAAAAGTAATAAAATAACTTTTATGCACCAAACTAGAAACTGAAATTAAATTCCGCTGTAATGACGATACATATAATGTGTCTGACAAAATCAATTTATTATTTGAAAAATATAAAGTAATGCCTTCCATTGAAATAGCCTCCGCCTTAGCGTCTGATCGTAGGTTGACAATTATTTCTCCGTCACTGAGCCTCCTGGTTTCCCTGAACCCCTGCAACGTATTACATATGTGATTAGTTGCCTTGGAGTCCACACACTAGGATTCTGAAGTACTAGTTGCAACACTAACTTCAGAAATAAGTGACTCAATCATACCTGAGGTCTTTTTCTTAGACAGATATTCTGGACAATTCTTTTTCCAATGTCCTGTCTTTCCATAATACAAACACTTTCCTTTCGTCCCTGAACCCTTAGCCTTGGCCACGCCACCATTATCCACCTTAGGACCCTTCGGAACTGATTTATTTTTACCTTTCCACACGAAGAAGGTCGTGTGGGTTTTCGAAGAGGAAACGGTCATGATACGTACAGTTTCGGGGGTTTCCGCTGTATTGGTGTTGGTTAGGGTGTCTATGGAAGGAGAACGGATTGGAACGGGTCCGATATATCAGCTTTTCGATTTTCAGGTGTTTCAGATTTCAAACGAGAGAGAGAAGGAGGAGACAGGCGCGTTTTATGGAAGGTTTGATTTGAGTTTTGAGTCCTTTTAAGATTTTCAAATAAGGGCTTCGTTTTCATCGGTTAATTAACTATGGTTTTGACGATAATCCGGATTATTAGCGTAATCTCCATATTACTAAGGGAATGTAATATAAATTCGTTTAACCACAGAACTCCGCTTAAAGAATCCTCATTTTCTCGGACACCTCAGAACATGTGTCCATCTAAACTCCACTCCCCCTCACTCCTAACTAAAAGAACATGTGTTAGATCTAACCTCCACTCCCCTTTCTCTCCTAACTCCCGTCTCTCTCCTAAATAAATCTCCTACTCACGTCATCACGTTCTAACCCACCTTCCTTCCTGCAACTCCCTCCGTACTACCACAATATACGCTTCAAAAATGATTGAACCAATCAACGATGTATGCTTCTCAGATCTTCTTGCTACCTTTCTGACGAGTCTTCCTACATTTCATCTGCGATTTCGTTCCCGACTATCCCCTCTGTGTAAATCCAAAAAAAGGTACGTCCCTTGTCTGTGATTCCTTGATTTCTCTTTCCTCAGAAATCAGATTACATGGAATCTTTCATAACGTTATATATATTTTTTCTTTCTTACATTTGCCAAGTTTTCCTACTACAATACAGGCCGTCCCAAAACGCCGGTTTCTTTTCCCATCCATGCAATTGCTGACTATAAATTGGATTGGAATAGTGGAAAGGGGTTTGGTTTTCCCATCCACGCAATTTTCCTCTCTTTCTTATAGTTAGGAGAGGGTTCTTCAAATTTTGATCGTGATGTTGTTTTCAGTTAAGATTTAGTTTTTTTCTGAGTAAAAGTCGGGATTTAGGGAAAATATAGGAAAGTCGATCATTAAGGTTATCGATTTTGCGTTATAGACGAACTCAGCATTTCAAGGGTATGCAACAAGCAACCAATTCTTACAATGGCTACCATTTCATTCATACAATAATCAGTAAATATATACATCTTCAACATCTACATAACTCGATATCATTTCTTTTTATTATCTATAAAAAATAATAAACAATTGAGACCACTCAATTCTAGGTGCAAATACACATAATGTGAGTCACATCAGTCACTCGATGCAAAATGAATAAGATCAACCGGGGAATATGAAAAGAGTCATGCAAATGGAGGCACGACGTGTAAGATCCACAATCTTGCGTGTAAAGAGACAACATCATTCTCATTCAAATGTGATGTTGGGCGACAGAATGGCTTCAACATCAAGTACTGAATAGTATTTTTAACTACTCACTGTTATTACCCGACATTACAAAGTTTTTTAAGGCAGATAAAAAAAATTAATCACAGGAAATAATATTGTCTTCTGCTTGAGGAGAAAAAATATATCCACGTGTTGGAGCTTCGGTTTCAGAGTTGCAATATGCTCTCACTGTAGAGCTATTATGTGGTTTGACGAAAGAATCAGAGACAGTTTAATTTCAAGACCAAAGTTTAGCCTGTGTTGTCATGGAGGAAAGGTGATGATGCTGTCATTACTACCAAACACGCCTGAATTTCTACAGAATCAATTCCTTCGATCTAAATTCATGGAGAAAATAAGAACATACAATCCAATGTTGTCCTTCACGTCAATGAGTGGAGAAATTGATCACACTGTGCTCGATGGAAGAGAACCATATCTTTTCTGGATAAGTGGATCAAATTATCATAGGATCAGTTCATTACTTCCTGCACCTGGAAACATGCCTAAGTTTGCTCAACTATATATATATATATATGACACGGAACATGAAACATCCAATAGATTAAGGGTTGTTCAAGGAAGCGGGGATGCAAATGATGCAAATGAGTTAGACTTGATTGTACTGGAAGGCTTGCAGACAATGTTAAATGCGACTAATCCTTATGTAAGATTGTTCTGTAATGCAAGAGATAGGTTGTATGAAAATGGTAATCAAAATTTTCATCTGCGGATTCTACATTCACGAGAAAGAAGACAGTATGCAAGACCAACCACAAATGAGGTTGCAGCCATCATTGTTGGAGATGAGTCTAAAATTACAGGAAATCGAGACATCATAGTTAGAAAGTTAGATGGAAATCTCCAGAGGATTAACGAAACACACCCTTCGTACATGCCGCTCCAATACCCGTTGCTCTTTCCATATGGAACTGATGGATGGACAAAGTTCATAAAGTTTGCACCTGGGACAAACTATATGCGTGAGGATGTATTGATTAAAGAGTTCTATGCATTTAGACTGATGTCTCAGGATGGCGAAGGGACTTCGTTGCTTCAGGGTGGCCGACTGTTCCAACAGTTTGTGGTTGATTGCTACGCAGTAATAGAGCAGGAAAGGCTTAGTTTCATCATGAACAATCAAAATGCTTTGCGTGCAGATTTGTATAGGGGTTTACAGGATGCGGTCAACGCTGGTGATACGGATGCAACTGCAGTTGGTATGTGCTACATTATTCCTTCGTCATTCATTGGTGGTCCAAGGAACATGATACAACATTATCAAGATGCTATGGCCATTTGTCGTATGATGGGATTCCCCAATCTATTTATAACATTCACATGTAACCCAAGTTGGCCAGAGATTCAGCAACAACTATCACGATTCCCTGGTCAACGCATTGAGGATAGGCCAGATAAGGTTGCAAGGGTATTTCACATTAGGCGGAAACAACTGATGGAGGACCTAAAAAAAAAAAAAATTCTTCGGTAGAGTCATTGCAGGTATACAAACTCAATTATTAGCATACTTTAACTTCAATATCTACTCTTAATTCTTGAAATTGTATTACTGTGTCCTAACGATTTTAAAACATTCTATTAATTAATAAAATCAACTCAATCTGAACAGATGTTCATATCATTGAGTTTAAAAAATGAGGATTACCGCATTCTCACATTATCCTCACGTTGGCTGGTGAGGACAAACCACAGTTATCGGAAGAGATTGATGACATTTTTTCGGCAGAAATACCAAGTCAGGTTGAAGATCCATTAGCATTCGCGACTGTGGTTATCAAAATATGAATGCTCCATGTATGGTAAATGGAAAGTGCTCAAAAGGTTACCCAAAACCATTTGTCAGTGCAACGACAATAGCGGAAAATGGTTTCGTGGTCTACAAACGTCGAAATAACAACAGAACGTATAGAATCAACGGTTTTGATGTAGATAACCGATGGGTTATTCCATATAATCGTGATCTCATTGTACGATATGATTCGCACATAAATGTCGAGCGGTGTTCCCACAACAAAGTCATCAAGTACTTATACAAGTACATTCATAAGGGTCCAGATCGTGTAACGATTGTTATCGAGGATAATATTGTATAGTGTAATAATAGTGGAGAACGTATGTACAGATGTGTGAATGAGATCAAGCAATTTCAAGATGGTCGATACAAATCTTCGATTGAAGCATCCTGGAGAATATTCGAGTTTTACTTACAAAAACAATATCCCTTGGTGCAAAGGTTACAATATCATCTACTAGGAGAACAGTTTGTTGTGTTTAGGGACACAGATGATATCGAGTCCGTGATTAATCGGGATGACATTCATGACACAATGTTTACCAAATGGTTCGAAGCAAATATAAACCACCCGGATGCTAATGAATTTACGTACGTTGAGTTCCCAACAAAGTGGGGGGTCTGGAACACAAAGAAAAAACAATGGACAAGGCGAAAACAACGTATTAGTATTGGTAGACTTGCTTATGCACATCCAAATTCGGGAGAACGTCATTATCTGGGTATGCTACTTAACAAAGTCCGGGGGGCAAAATGCTATGAGGATATAAGAACAGTTGGCGGAGTGGTACACCCAACTTACAAATCGGCATGCTTTGCACTTGGCTTACTTGAACATGATGGTGAATGGCATGAGGCACTTGACGAAGCCTCAACATGGGCCACAGGTTCCCAACTCAGAAACATGTTTTGTTCAATGTTGATGTTCTCGGCAATTACAGATCCCACTGAATTGTGGGAAAAACACTGGGTGGACCTAACGGATGATTTACAAAATCAAACGAGGAGACAACTTGGAGACAAAGATACATGTCTTGATGAAAGTGAATTGAGAAATTTAGGGCTGCTGGATATCGAGCGTATGCCGAATAGGAATGGCAGATCATTGACAAAATTCCCTCCCATGTCGTTGCCATCTGACCGGTTAGACCAGATTGTGACGAACATGCTTATGATGGAAGAACTCGATTATGATAGCACTGCTGAAAGCCATCTGTTCGAATCGTTACATGGCGGCTTAAATGATGATCAAAAGAAGGTCTTCGATACGATAATGGATGCGTACACGAGACGGACGGGGGGTCTCTGTCGTGACCCCGGACCGGGTCCGTAGGACTGATCCGGGATCGGGACCATTAGTAGTGGATAATGATAGAAGGATCTACATCCACAATATACAATTTATTTAATTTCCCACAGGTGTCCGCGGTGAGGATATCACAACCTTGCATGAATATTTCTGTTGAGTGCGGAAGCGTGTAGCAAATCAAATAGTAGACTATCTCTAGTCATGCAAGCATTAACATCAATATCAAAACTGTATCAGAAAGAGCAATGATCTAAAGCAAGTTTCCCCAAAGTTGTTAAAGTTAGACAAAAATATCATTTAGTTACATTCCCCAAAATTAGAGGTCAACAAAGGCCAATATTACAAAATGATAACCCAAAAGAATGGTTACGAAGTTCTCCCCAAAATGTTACGCCTCTTGGCAACTCGATGTCTACATGACATCGTCAGCACGCCACTCAACTAGAGGTTGCAGCTCACCTACTGCCTCCTCTGGCTCCTCCTCAAGGAAGCCGGCAACGGGACCTGAGTACCAAAGCAAAGGATCAGACACGACGGTCTGGCAAGAGAATGAAAAGATGCAACAACATATAATAGATGAAACCTCTTGAAAAGCATAGAAATCTGTTTAAACAAGAACTCTCATAAAACAGGTAAATCATTTGCTATAAAACAAGTAAACAAGATAAAAATATATGAGGTATCCAAGGAATCGGGAATAACAAGGTGGCAATCACATAAAGCTAAGTCCTCTGTCACTAAAGTGACAACAGTATCACGGGACGTCGATCTCAGTCACGCAAGGTGAGGAGAAACAACGTATATATATATACAATATAATTATACGGGAACGGGACCACGGTAGTGAACCGGGTATCGGGACGGGACCACGGTAATAAACCGGGCATCGGGATCCAAACTGCAGCTGGCGGGACGGGAGAGGGATTTCCAAGTCGGTGGATCAAACCGACAAGGTATCCAAGCTTAGTGATGCCGTCTCATAGGATAAATAACACATCGAGACATATGCAAGTAAATCGAGTACAGTAAATAAACGGGTAAAACGGGGGTGCTCAAGGGCACGCTGTCATTTCATGTCGGGCAATACATTTCGAGACAAGTCAATGCTACTATCATGCTTTCGGGAGAACAACTCATGACATGTAAATCTTGGAAATAGAGAAATATGATGAACTATACCAATTCGGGAAAGATAAATGTTTTAAGATCTATTTGAGTGAATAGGGGTCCCGTATGTCGATCATAGACATGACTTGGTACTCTTTGAGTTTGAAGACATTCCGGGCTCCTTATGCACTTTTACTATTTTTAAAACTTAACATGAGCTTATGGATAGTACTAGATGCTATGATAGAAAAATCAATACTATAAACGGTCCGTCCTAGGTATGATGTTAATTCGGAGACATCGAGCAACCTACTTAGTCATCGAAAGGAATAGAATTCGCGATAACTAAAGAAAAAGTCTTGTATTTAGATATAAAGAAGATATCGCGTCATTCCGTCCCGTTCATGATTGAATGAAGTGAACATCGATGTTACCAAACCAACCGTGAGGAGCATCGGCTCAAGACGTCCTCACATATAGTCAAGTGAGTCCAAGGAGGGTAGCCAAGGTCCCACCTAGAATCAAGAACATAAAAAAAATCTCAAAATTCACTGAAATTTCTGTACTAGTGCATTAAAACAGTTCAGGCAGACCGCATCGCTCGAGCGAATCGAAGGGTTCGCTCGAGCGAACTCATCGGTCGAGCGGATATTAAAATGCGTTCGAGCGACCAAGCTACTGGAAAACCCGTATCCTTTTCTGGACAGGTCGCTCGAGCGAACTGTCATGGTCGCTCTGAAAAGTCCACGGGATCCTAACCCTAGAGGGGGGGGGTGAATAGGGTGTGCTACAACTATGACCAATTTAAACCAAATTTAACTTCTTAATAAAAACTAGTCACATGTGATGAATAATCAATCAATATGCGGAAGCTCAAATAAACAATCACCACAATAGCAAGCACCACAACACCAATGTTTATAGTGGTTCGGCCTCAATGCCTACATCCACTACCGGCTTGTGAATCCAATCACCCCACCGGATTTCCACTATTTATGCTTTTAACTAGGCTAAGCAATAACCCTTACAAAATGCTTTTCAAAGGCTAAGCAATAACCCTACAAGATGCTTTTCAAAGGCTAAGCAATAACCTTACAAGATGCTTTTCAAAGGCTAAGCAATAACCTTTACAAAGTTGATTTCTCAAAGAAGGTGTCTTTCTAAAAGATCACTCTAAGAGATTACAATTTAAGCTCATATGAAATTGCCTCTTGAATAGGCTAATATGAAAGTTTAATACAAATTACAAACATACACTTAAAACAAGCTAAAGTGTGTGCACAAGTGTATGAGTGTGTTTCTTCAATCAATCTTAACAAAGAAGCTCTTAAATGAATGCATGATGCATTTTAAAATCAAAGCTTATAAAATGATGATTGAAGAGAAAACTAATCACATGTGAAATTCAAACAACTTTAATAAATGAACTAAACAAGTTGTATGAATGTAAAAGTCTAAGAAAGCATGTGATTTAGTTAAGAGAGTTTGCAAACTAATCTAATTTACCAAGGAAGATATTGAGTTTGCAAAACAACTCTTTATAGGCTTGAAATCATGCATAAATGAAAATACCAAGGATTTGAACATGCATGAATTTCATTTGAATGGAAATCAAAATAACTTAGAAGATGTACCTTTTAAAAACTCATGAGTTTGATTTCCAAATTGCCCTCTAGCCTTTCCAACTTCTTCCCCTTTCTTTGGCTCCAAAATGCTCTCAAAGGTTCATAGTTCAAGCCTTGAAAAAGGTTGGAAATGAATGGACTTTATAGCCAAAAAGTTGCCAACGGCTAGTTCTCGGTCGACCGGCAAAGGGGTCTCGGTCGACCGAGAAAGCACAACGGATATAAATCTGACCGTTGGAGCTTCAGTTCAAAAATCTGCAGAAATGACCTGCAGTTGTCTCGGTCGACCGAGACCTGTGTCTCAGTCGACCGGCGACACTGCCGGGAAACCCCCAAAATTTCCAACTTTTGCATTTTGAAGCTTTTCTTTGTGGAATTTTGTGGGTCACTAAACCAAGCTAGAAAACATGTTTTAAGATATTCTAAGATGATTAAAAACATGAAATACACAAAGCCTAAAAAGATTCAAAGATTTAAAACCAAAGGCAAGCTTGATTAGTAAAAACTCTTTTCAATTGAGATTGCATACAAAATTGATTCTAAAAGTGCTGAAAGTATGCAAGGTTCAAACCTAAAATCACAAGATGATTTTCCAAGTATAATGCACAAGGAATTAGGTTTTCAAAAGAGTTTTGGGTTCTAAAACCAATGCACCCAAGATTAGAACAAAAACATGCATATACCAAAAACTTTTCCAATTCTAAAAACCAATGCATGTATAAAACTAGATTTCAAGATATTTTAAATCAAAGCATGAGTGAATTATCAAATGATGCTAAAGTGCAAATGCATCCATCAAATTGCAAATACAAAAACCCTAACAATCTCCCCCTTTGCAATTTGATGGCAACTTACTCATCATTGAAATTACACACTCTGTCTTCAGCTCCCCCTCAGCTGGACAAGTCTTGAAATCTTCTTCTTGGATGCTTCTTCTCTTAGCTTGGGCTCTTGAGCTCTTTTCTTCAATCTTCTTGATGCTTGGAGCTTGATCATTCTTCAAGCTTTCTTTCTTCTTCCTCTCATTGACCAAGCATCTTCTTTAGCTCCAAGCTTTCTTTCTTCTTTTTGCTCTCCCCCTTTGACCATGCCTCTCTCTCTTGAGAACTTGAAAGCTTTCTCCCCCTTTGATGGATAGGAGATCTTCGAGTACTTGAACTCTCGAACTCTCTCCCCCTTTGAAGAGTAGGAGATCTTTGAGTCACACTTGAACTCTCTCTCCCCCTTTGACATTAAATTGCAAAGGTACCTACACACATGAGACAAGAAGAATACCTTTAGTAGCACCTGTTAACAAATGGAATCGAAAATGAAATTCATAACAGGCTATCATGTATGGAAGTTATCTCTAAGGGCTCAAAGGCTATCCAAGGGTGAATTTGATCAAAACTAATACTTCCTATGAAGGTTTACACTCCCCCTCAATCCATTCTCTTCTTTTGTCAAACTCTTGACAAAGATTTAACTATTAGATTCAAGAAGTAGATGGTTTAACCAAGTGAGGGTCAACTTCAAGGAAAGGATTAGATTCATTTAACTATAAGGCTCATATGATCAAATTACCAAAAGAGAGCAAGGTCTAATGAGAGAAACGATCATGGATACCAATTGAAATAAACATATCAATTGAGATTAAAGGATGTGACTATAAACTCAATCACTCTAAAATGGATTTAAAAGTATAACTATTATGAGAAATCCAAATTAGAGCTATCCATGATATGGGGTTTACTCAAACATAGCATCAATCAATATAACTATGAAAATCATATGCTATGAAAGTTTTGAACTCATTTCATTCAATTACTAGATATGACTATTAAAGTGCAAGAATGAGTGAAATGAAATTCAATCATGAAGCCAACCTTAACTAATAACCAACCAATATTATGAACACATAAACATGGTGGTCATGAGATATACCTATAAGAGCAAAAGAGGTGGCAACATGAACATTATGATGCTAATGGAATGTGACATGGAACAAATATATAACTATCAAGCTCAATCCAATGCACACAATGTCTATCACATACACAAGAAATCAAATCAATCTTAAATTATACCAAATGAAACCAATTGAATTTGACAACATGTTAAAGAGCAAGGATGTGACAAACACAAAATTCCAACAAGCATCATAAATGCATATTCATCACTTTTAAAGATATAACTATAGAGCATAGTGATGAACAAGATAAATTGCAATGCAAAAAGATATTACTTTGAAATGCATGCAATTTCCAAAGTGTCAAAATCATATGAATTCAACATCTAAGATATCCATCAAACATATAGAAATATGAGAAATGGGTTTCAAAGAGTTTCATATGATTAAGAACACTACTTATGAAGTTGAAACATGTATAAGGATGACACCAAGAGAATCTACATGAATCAACATCATAACCATCCAAAAAGAATATGACTAGAAAGCATATAGGATGGATTTGGGTTCTAGTATGGTTTCTACAAATATTACTAAGATCACAACCATACATGGAACCAAAGGTCATTTGCATATAAAAAGAATGTAAACAAATAGGCAAGGATGCAAACAACATACATTTCCATTTCTAAGATAATGAAACCAAAAGAAAAGGAAATGAGTACATGGAACATGCTTGAAAGATTATAACTAATGATGTTATTAACGCATTTCCATTCATACATTCTTCAAATCATTTCAATAAGCAAAATCCAACAATGAGCATAAAAGAATGATTTTGAAGATCAATTATCAACATTGTATTTGAAAAGATATAACTTAATTGAAACACATACAAGTTGATTTTTCAAAACAATGAATTTCCATATAAAAGTATAACTTAGAAGTCCATGGAAAAACTTGAATTGATTCAACAACAATTGATCATGACTAATCTAGCTATGAAAGCTTTTGAAATCACAATCAATTGATCATGTAGAAATGCAATGCAAAACATAAAGCTAAATGTGTGCAAAAAGCAAATCAAACATGATGAGATTATAATCAAAAGATTTTGAAAACCATGATATGTAACTAGAAGGGTGCATGAAGTCAAAATCAATTGATCATAAAGAAGCAATGCATTTTAAGAAATGTAACTAAGAAAGAAACAAAATGCAAATGCAACTTACTTGACCAACAAAGTGATTTAACTATTAAAGAATAGGTTGGTCAAGTAGGGTCAAGGCCTTAAGGTTTGACTAAGTAGATAAGTTTTGGAATCCACCTCAGGTCTTGGGAGGGTTGAACTTTGAGGTCTAGTTTGGGGTTCTCACCAACTAAAGGAGATTTTACTTGATAAATTTTCAACTTAAACTTATCACCAAGATATTTAGATTTTACTAAATTTGGCTTAGAATGGTGATTAGTCTTTTGATGTTGGTGAGTTTTCTTCTTAGGGGATTGTTTCACTTTTCTTTTCTTCCTATTTTCTCCCTTTACTTGACTTTTGAATTTTGAATTTAACTTAGCAACTTTCTTCAAAAGTTCTTTCATGGATTCATATGAGGGAGATAGATTAAGAAGCTTTTTGTTAATAGATTCTTTTAAACTTGGTTTAACTTGTTTAACCTTTTTAGAATCTATCTTTGGAGACTCCATTTTAAATGATTTAACTTGTTTAGTCTTTTTGGAGTCTTCTTTGTTTTTAAGTGTCTTACCCTTCATAGATTTAGATTCTACCTTCTTGAGTTCAAAGATGGGTTTAGACACATGGCTTCTTTTTCTTAGTTTGCACTCAAACCTAAAATGCCCTTCATTGCCACAATAATCACATTTGGTTTTGGGCAAAGGAGAAAGAGTGCTAGAGAATGAGGACTCACCTTTCACAAAAGTGTTGGTGAATTTAGAGTCATATGACATATTCCTATCAAATCCAAGACCCGTCCTATCTCCATGAGATTTACCCAATTTGAATAATTTTTCAAGTTTCTCTTCACTTTGGGTAAACTTGCACTCATACTTTTGTTTATAGCTTTCAAGTTGAGTGACTTTGGTTATAAGGATTGAATTTTCATGTTTGACTTTTGTTAGTTCATTTTCAATTCCCTTAAAATTGTTTAGCTCTTCATAGGCAAGTTTTAACTTAGATTTAAGCTCATTAACAACATTAGATCCAAGCTCTTGGGTTTTTAACTTACTTTTAATCAACTTGGCTTCTAAATTGTTAAAGTCTTTGTCTTGCCTTTTTATTTGATCTCTTAGAATTAAATTTTCCTTATTGACATTATCATAATCCATCTTTAATTCTTTTAGTTCATCTTGAATGTTAGATAGATTATTTAAAGAGATCATGAACTTAGATTCTACACAATTTATAAATTCATCTTTTTCTCTAAGTTCATTTTTAGAAGAGTCTAATTCTTGGTTTAGCCTTATAGATTCTTCTTTTAATCTTTTATTTTTCTTGGAAACCTCTAAGGACCATGTGTACAATTCCTCATAGGCTTCAAGTTCATCATATTCTTCTTCTTTTAATTCAAGTTGAGATTCCTTAATTTCAATGTTTGAATCTCCATAAGATGGAAGAATGAGGGGTCTAGAAGAATCTACAAAGTCTAGCATAGTGGAGTCCATTCTAATGATTTTCAATAAAAGGACAACTCTAGGGTTTTAACTCTAGGTTTTTACACCTAATCAAGAGTTCCAAACACTTGATCCTAAGGGATAGAGCACTTGGCTCTGATACCAATTGAAAAGTCCACGGGATCCTAACCCTAGAGGGGGGGGGGGGGGGGGGGGTGAATAGGGTGTGCTACAACTATGACCAATTTAAACCAAATTTAACTTCTTAATAAAAACTAGTCACATGTGATGAATAATCAATCAATATGCGGAAGCTCAAATAAACAATCACCACAATAGCAAGCACCACAACACCAATGTTTATAGTGGTTCGGCCTCAATGCCTACTGTTAGGTCTTTTGTATTTGCAATTTGATGGATGCATTTGCATATTGGCATCTTTTGAATTCACACACATGCATTGATTTAAAATATCTTGAAATCTAGTTTTACCCATGCATAGCTTTTAAGATTTGGAAAAGCTTTTGTTTTATGCATGTTTTGGTTTTAAACTTGGATGCATTGGTTTTAGAACCCAAAACTCTTTTGAAAACCTATTTCCTTGTGCACTACATTTGGAAAATCATCTTGTGTATTTAGGTTTAAGTCTTGCATACATTCTTCACAAAAAGAATCATTTTGTATGCAATTTCATTTGAAAAGAGTTGTATTCAAATCAAGCTAGCCTTTGGTTTTAATCTTGTGAATCTTTTTAGGCTTTGTGTTTCTCATGTTTTTAAACATCTTAGAATACCTTAAAACATGTTATTTAAGCTTGATTTAGTGGCCAAAAGATCCACCAAAGAAAATCTTTGAAAATGGAAAAAGTTGGAATTTTGGCCCAGGGACTCGCCCGACAGTGTCGTCGGTCGACCGAGCCCTGTGTCTCGGTCGACCGAGAACACTGCAGGGCAAATGGACAGTTTTTGAATTGTTTCAGGCCAACGGTCAGAAATATGACCGTTGTGCTTTCTCGGTCGACCGAGACCTGTGTCTAGGTCGACCGAGAACTAGCCGTTGGCAACTTTTTGGCTATAAAGTCCATTCATTTCCAACCTTTTTCAAGGCTTGAACCATGAACTTTTGAGAGCATTTTGGAGCCAAAGAAAGGGGAAGAAGTTGGAAAGGCTAGAGGGCTATTTGGAAATCAAACTCATGAGTATTTAAAAGGTACATCTTCTAAGTTATTTTGATTTCCATTCAAATGAAATTCATGCATGTTCAAATCCTTGGTATTTTCATTTATGCATGATTTCAAGCCTATAAAGAGTTGTTTTGCAAACTCAATATCTTCCTTGGTAAATTAGATTAGTTTGCAAACTCTCTTAACTAAATCACATGCTTTCTTAGACTTTTACATTCATACAACTTGTTTAGTTCATTTATTAAAGTTGTTTGAATTTCACATGTGATTAGTTTTCTCTTCAATCATCATTTTATAAGCTTTGATTTTAAAATGCATCATGCATTCATTTAAGAGCTTCTTTGTTAAGATTGATTGAAGAAACACACTCATACACTTGTGCACACACTTTAGCTTGTTTTAAGTGTATGTTTGTAATTTGTATTAAACTTTCATATTAGCCTATTCAAGAGGCAATTTCATATGAGCTTAAATTGTAATCTCTTAGAGTGATCTTTTGGAAAGACACCTTCTTTGAGAAATCAACTTTGTAAAGGTTATTGCTTAGCCTTTGAAAAGCATCTTGTAAGGTTATTGCTTAGCCTTTGAAAAGCATCTTGTAAGGTTATTGCTTAGCCTTTGAAAAGCATCTTGTAGGGTTATTGCTTAGCCTTTGAAAAGCATTTTGTAAGGGTTATTGCTTAGCCTAGTTAAAAGCATAAATAGTGGAAATCCGGTGGGGTGATTGGATTCACAAGCCGGTAGTGGATGTAGGCATTGAGGCCGAACCACTATAAACATTGGTGTTGTGGTGCATGCTATGTGGTGATTGAGTTTGTTTAGCTTCCGCATTTTGATTGTTAATCATCACTTGTGACTAGTTTAAGTTAAGAAATTAAAATTGGTTTAAATTGGTCATAGTTGTAGCTCACCCTATTCACCCCCCCTCTAGGGTTAGGATCCTCCGTGGACTTTCACCTACATCCACTACCGGCTTGTGAATCCAATCACCCCACCGGATTTCCACTATTTATGCTTTTAACTAGGCTAAGCAATAACCCTTACAAAATGCTTTTCAAAGGCTAAGCAATAACCCTACAAGATGCTTTTCAAAGGCTAAGCAATAACCTTACAAGATGCTTTTCAAAGGCTAAGCAATAACCTTTACAAAGTTGATTTCTCAAAGAAGGTGTCTTTCTAAAAGATCACTCTAAGAGATTACAATTTAAGCTCATATGAAATTGCCTCTTGAATAGGCTAATATGAAAGTTTAATACAAATTACAAACATACACTTAAAACAAGCTAAAGTGTGTGCACAAGTGTATGAGTGTGTTTCTTCAATCAATCTTAACAAAGAAGCTCTTAAATGAATGCATGATGCATTTTAAAATCAAAGCTTATAAAATGATGATTGAAGAGAAAACTAATCACATGTGAAATTCAAACAACTTTAATAAATGAACTAAACAAGTTGTATGAATGTAAAAGTCTAAGAAAGCATGTGATTTAGTTAAGAGAGTTTGCAAACTAATCTAATTTACCAAGGAAGATATTGAGTTTGCAAAACAACTCTTTATAGGCTTGAAATCATGCATAAATGAAAATACCAAGGATTTGAACATGCATGAATTTCATTTGAATGGAAATCAAAATAACTTAGAAGATGTACCTTTTAAAAACTCATGAGTTTGATTTCCAAATTGCCCTCTAGCCTTTCCAACTTCTTCCCCTTTCTTTGGCTCCAAAATGCTCTCAAAGGTTCATAGTTCAAGCCTTGAAAAAGGTTGGAAATGAATGGACTTTATAGCCAAAAAGTTGCCAACGGCTAGTTCTCGGTCGACCGGCAAAGGGGTCTCGGTCGACCGAGAAAGCACAACGGATATAAATCTGACCGTTGGAGCTTCAGTTCAAAAATCTGCAGAAATGACCTGCAGTTGTCTCGGTCGACCGAGACCTGTGTCTCGGTCGACCGGCGACACTGCCGGGAAACCCCCAAAATTTCCAACTTTTGCATTTTGAAGATTTTCTTTGTGGAATTTTGTGGGTCACTAAACCAAGCTAGAAAACATGTTTTAAGATATTCTAAGATGATTAAAAACATGAAATACACAAAGCCTAAAAAGATTCAAAGATTTAAAACCAAAGGCAAGCTTGATTAGTAAAAACTCTTTTCAATTGAGATTGCATACAAAATTGATTCTAAAAGTGCTGAAAGTATGCAAGGTTCAAACCTAAAATCACAAGATGATTTTCCAAGTATAATGCACAAGGAATTAGGTTTTCAAAAGAGTTTTGGGTTCTAAAACCAATGCACCCAAGATTAGAACAAAAACATGCATATACCAAAAACTTTTCCAATTCTAAAAACCAATGCATGTATAAAACTAGATTTCAAGATATTTTAAATCAAAGCATGAGTGAATTATCAAATGATGCTAAAGTGCAAATGCATCCATCAAATTGCAAATACAAAAACCCTAACACGCTCGAGCGAACTGTCCAGAAACTGAATTTCGGGCAGTTCAGTTCCTCTCTTTCTCTTCCTTTTTACAACCTTCTTTTAGCCCTTCTTACACATCAAATGAGGAGCGTTTTTCTCCCTCCAAACTACAACAAATCCTCCATTTAATCAATCACATTCTCCTCCATCAACCATACATCCAACACAAGGAAAAAGGAGAAGGGAACCATTTCACAATCTATATATACCTTTGCAACAAAACAAGAAGACATTCAATGCCATAAACCACTACTTCTCCAAGATTATAAATGTGTCATTAATACTTATCATGAGCATTCATTTCAAAATAAAGCAATAAATGCACATTAATGGAAAATGTCCAAAAATCAATAAAAGCTTAGGAAAATCATTTATTCACTTGCCTTAGGTCTTTAAATAATGAAATCAAGCTCTATCAAGTCCTCCAAGACAATGAATCCAAGCTACAAGGCAAAATCCCCAAATAAAACCCTAAAATGGTCAAAAAAAAGAAATCACAAAGAAACCTTCCAATAATGAAGGTGAAGCTCCTATAGGGTTAGAGGAACACCAATCTAGGAGATGAAGGGGGTTACTTACTTGCAAGGTCCTCTAATGGCAATGGTGACCTCAAAGAAGGTCTTGTGATGAATGCTTTTCTCTAGCAATGGTGTCAATGGAGAGTTAAGGTGATGAGGAAGAAGATGATGATCTCTAATCTTCTCTTGGTGCAAGCTTGAGAGTGGATTGAGTGATAAACGGCAAGAGCAAGAAGAAGATGAAGAAAACCCTAGCTCTCACCTCTTGTGCTGGAAAAATGGAAATGAAGTGAATGGGTTAATGGCTTCCCCTTTGTTAACAATGAATTGGGTCCCACTACTAAAGGAACTAAATGGGCTGAAATCATCTCTATCGGAACCTCGGATGAATTCGACGAAGAAGGAAGAAATGATCGTCGAAATATCTAGTTTCTAAAAAGTATATGTTTCGCGGGTTTCGGGAATATCAAGTTTTGGGTACAGATTTGGTGTGCAATGACTGTTTTGCCCTCAAGGCCAAGAATTCGGGTTTCGGGATCTCCAACGGAATCGGGATCAACATGAAAGTTGAATGAAATAACAATACTAATAAAACGGGATTAAAATCATGAATGTAAAAACCTCCGATAAATCCTCAAACATATGCAATGTCAAGAAAGGGAACCCCCAAAGGGCCCTACTAGCACAAAGCAAATCAAAACATTCAAATTAGCCCAAAACTATAAACAAAGCTAATCCAAACTCCACTTAGTCAAAATCACTAATCGAGCTTAGTACTAACACGCAACTAAATTAGCACTAATCGGGTTCACTCGGGTCGGGGTCTTACAGTCTCTTCTTTTTTTATGGTAGTGGAGGAACGAGCAAGACGTATCTATGGAGGACTTTAATAGCAAAGGTCTGGTCACAGAAAAAAAAAAATGTTCTCTCGATGGAATCATCGGGAATTGCTACCTTGCTTTTGCCAAATAGAAAAACCGCTCACTCCCATTTCAAAATACTGCCAAACCTCCACCAATCGTCATGTTGTTACATCACCCATCGGACCAATTTGGCAATGTTAATTTACGAAGCAGATTTAGTCATATGGGATGAAGCTCCAATGTTGAGTCGCCACGCCTTTGATGTTGTTGATCGAACATTCAGAGACATTCTAAAAGATACGAGTAACTGTTTCTTGGAGAAGGTGTTTGGAGGAAAATTATTTGTACTTGGGGGAGATTTTAGACCGATACTGCCAGTTATAACAAAGGGGGGACGTGAACAAATAGTTGGAGCATCGTTGCCGAGGTCGAGTATTTGGAAATATTGTCAGGTTTTACATTTGAAAATAAATATGCGAGTTAGGTCAAACAATGTTTCCGAAACTTTATGATCTCGATTACATGATTTCACAGAGTGGATAAAGATGGTTGACAATGGAAAGGTATCTGGGACATCTTTTGGAAATGATTATGATCCAAACTGGATAAAAATCCTAGATGAGTTTCTCATACGAAATGATGCAAGGGGAGTACAACGGTTGATTGAATCAACTTATCCGGAACTAATTAATAGGTACAGTGATTTGTCCTACTTAAGTGACCATGGAATACTTGCTCCGAAAAACATCGACGTCGACAAGCTAAACTCGATAATGTTATTGATGATACTAGGAGAAAAGCGGGAATTTTATAGTGCAGATAAGTTATGTCCTACATCAAGAGAAACTGTGGATCATGTTTTGCACCCTCCAGAGTTTTTGAATTCTCTGGACTTTTCAGGATTACCAAGTCATGCTTTGGAGTTAAAAGATGGAGCTCCGATAATGTTGTTACGAAGCTTGAATCAGTCTTTGAAATTGTGCAACAGTACCTGATTAATTGTTCACAAGATGGGGGACAAAGGCATACAAGCTAAAGTCATGACAGGTTCCCGCATTGGAGAAATTGTAATGATAAGTCGTACTGACCTAACATCGGCGTCTGGTGATTCGACATTCGAACTGAAAAGAAGACAATTTCCTATCAAGCTGGCATTTGCAATGACCATAAATAAGAGTCAGGGACAGACTCTAAAGAATGTGGGTGTCTACCTCCTGAATCCTGTGTTTTCACATGGCCAGCTATATGTATCTTTGTCGCATGTTACATCTCCGTCAGGTTTGAAGATGTGCTGCTGATAAATAAATAAGGGATACCAAATAATGTCACCAAAAATATTGTACGTACAAGGAAGTCTTCAACGATATCGCCGATTAAAATATGTTATGAGATTAGATATTTGATAAATTTAATGTATAGATACATTGGGACAAAGACTGGTTGAATTGATCTTAAATTGTCGATAATTATATTTTATTCTGTGGTTGCTTATTTGTCGTTATATTTATTTTACATGTATTTTATAGTGTGTCAAGTTAATAACTTGCTTACTATGTTGTTGCTAATTTGATTGAACTGTTGTTGCTTTCATTTAATTTTTAATTTATAGGTTAATTTTTCAAATCTAAACCAGATAAGATGGGCACACCTCTCAAATATTGTCGTGTCAATGACTCTCTACGTGTTAGGGAGTGGACAGATGAGTTCGAACATAAACCATTTGAGCATGACACCCCAATAGCAAAGCATGGCTCACGCAAAATACAATTAGCTCAATGGCTAAGAGAGTGGAAATTTCATCCCGGAATGATATATAATGATAAAAATTGCTGAGACATTGCCATCAGCTTGGAATGCTGCAAAAAGGAGGATATTTGAAATCTTGCGATCATGGCATGCGGTGGAGTTCGTCGACCTATTACAGTCATTTGAAAAATATAGTCAGCCCTCATGGATACAGTTCAAGAAAAAGAAAATGGTTGAAGGAACATGTGTTAGGGAACATTTGCTGAACAAGGAACAATAGTTCTACAATCTCTAAAGAAGAGGATTTGAACCGAATATTGTAGATCTGGTACATACCATAGTAAGCACTCTACCACCTTCTTGGCCGGTACAAGACATCCACGCTAAGCTGAAGACTAATTTCGTTGACATGAGAGAATTAGGGGAAATGTTGGAAGAGATCAAGTTAGACATTACAACGGTGAAGGCTTTAGAAGATTTACAGGATGGATTGAACAGCAACAACATCGTACGAAAGTAGATCTCCATATTCCAGGTAAAAATTTTCTCTTATGATGACTATTGAGACAGTTTCAGTTGAATATTTTCCATTAACATAACATTTAATTAATTATTAAATTATTAAACATGTTATTAAATGCCTACAGGTCCGCCGCGAAGTACTTGAAAGATGGAGTTACAATTACTCGTCATGAATTGTATTTTTGATTCTATCTGTGTTATAATTTGAAAATATTTTAGATTTCTAGAGGTTAACGTAAACATTTCAAAATGTGAATTCGGTGTCTTCTCATTTGTAAAATTCGTATGAATGTGTATATTGTGAATCTCGTGTTATTAAAATTACATTTACTTGCTTAACTATGTCATTTTATTGTTAATATGTCTTTCATTTAATTTTTTTTACACCGGCCCGAGCATCTACAAGCTCCATTTATACCACACGTAAATAATAAAACATCTGGAAAAACACATAAAAAATTAATTAACAACAAAAAAATGACTATATAGTTTACAAAATAAATTATTCAATAAAAATAATACATATTAGTCTATGCATTTAGTGGTTCTGTGGTCCGTGCATAGCACTGGGTGTTGCTAGTTTAAGATAATTTAGATGTTGGGTTACTTCCGTCTTAAAGTTAATTTTTATGAGAAATATCTAATAATGTTTTAATTAGTATGCTAAATATGATCTTATGTGAAGTTTCTTCTTGAAGTTCTGTAAAAAGATTGTCACAAAATAGTTGTATAATACAAAATTTATTCATATACATGTGTAATTCTTGTACAGTATCATTTCATTGAAAATTTTGAGTATAAATATTTATCTTTGAAAACACGAAGCACGCGATATTGGCGGAATTCTCATAAGTAGATGTATAATATGAGTACTATGTGGGAATGATCATCCTATGGTGAAGTAGGGTCATGAAAGGATTGGATTGAGCAAATGGGTAACAAGTAACGGTTCAGTCCAAGCCCAAACCAATTATTAATTAGGTTGAAGATGTCGAACCAAATCCAACTATGAAGTTGGAAGGACTAACCCCAAACCCTTACATAATAAGGTTCAAGTTGGGTTGGCAAATCATAGCACATTTAGTTGGGTTGATCTTGTTTAACTTAGGTCCACAAGTTAAATGGCAAGAATGGACTCAACTAGAGTCCAACCTGTTTCTCTATGAAACCCCAAGGGGTAGCTCAGTTGGCTTAGGACCACGGTTTGCACCCGGAGGTTGTAGATTCGAAACCGCACTACCACACTGGGGCTATAGGGGAGTTTATCCGGCTTCCCTTTGGGGCCCGGAGGGATTGGTCTAGTCCAAAGGGTTTGGAACCCTCCGATAGCACCAATAAAAAAAAGTTTCTATATTTGGTCAGAAATATCAACTTTGATCAAACTCTAAATTACCATAGTAAACCATACCCAAAATTACCTGGTCGGGTTAAGGTCGGGTCTAAAACTCTTCTTACCATGATACTATAGAAGATGCTTTCATACAAAATTCAAATATAGGGCTCATTTGTTTAGTGGTGGAAACTTATAGATACAATCTTACAAATGTCAATTTTGACCAATGGTATTCTTAGATTTCATAATGTTACATTTTTGTAGATCATTTGTGAAATCAGATAAGGGCAGCATTCAACAATTTCATAAAACCTTCAACAATGTTGAATTCTCTTGCAAACAATCAGGTTAGTGACATTAGAGGAAAAAAGAGTGAAGTGACAAAACTACCCTCCAATGTGTTCCCGTAGCCTCAGTTTAAGGGGACGTAATTGTAGGCTTCATAAAGGGGCACACAAGGCAGTGACTTTTGAGGAAATGATAATTTTTTGAACATTCATGTCCAAAATCCGTGAAAGGTGATGGGATGTGGGGTGTTGCGACCCCGGAAAGAACCCCGGGCCCGTGACGATTGTTTTGTTTGTTTTCCTAAAGGTTCCCGCGGTGAGGATTCCCGAGACATGCGGAATCTAGCTCACACGATCAAGTTTGCGGAAGCGTGTAGCAAATCACATCAATGTTAGGATTTTTGTAGATTGCAATTTGATGGATGCGTTATCATTCTAGCATCATTTGATTTACACACATATGCATTGATTTAAGAAATCTTGAAATCTTGTTTTAAACATGCATTGTTTTTAAGAGTTGTAAAAGTATTGATTTATGCATGTTTTGTTTTTAATCTTGGATGTAATTGATTTTTTAAAAAGAGTTTTTAGAAATCAAGCAAGCCTTTGGTTTTTAAGTTTTGAATCATTTTAGGCTTTCTATGTTTTATGTTTTAAAAATCCTTAGAATGTTTTAAAACATGCTTTTCAGCTTGATTTAATGGCCCAAAAAGTTCCCCTAAGAAAAACCTTCAAATATGCTCTTTTGGGGAATTTTTGGTCCCAGGGGGTCGACCAGCAGTGTGGCCGGTCGACCGGCCCAGGGGACCAGGTCGACCGGCCACACTGCAGGCCCACTGGGTACCTGAAGCCCAACGGTCAGAAATATGACCGTTGTGTGTACCCGGTCGACCGAGACCTGTTTCCAGGTCGACCGGGGACTAGCCTTTGGGCATTTTTTTCTATAAATATGAGTTCTTTCCTTTGCCAAAAGTTGGGAATTTTAAGGCCCTCCTTGAAGGGTTTTGAGGCAAATAGAAGGGAAATGAACTAAGGGATGAAGGGGATCATTAGGAAAGCTAAAGCTTGGATTAATGAAGTTAAATCACCAAGTAGGCTCTACTTTCCTTAATCATATGTTTTCATGTTTTGTTTTACTTTTGGTAAATCTTTTGTAGCATGATAAACTATGTATGAAGTGTTGTGTCCTTAACATGTTTTATGTTTTGAGTTGATTTATTGTTTTGGATACATCACCATTTGATTCAATACAAGTAGTACTTTATTTTTGGTAAATCTAAGTAGATCATGTTAATGGAAACATCTTTGAAATTATATGTAACAAGATCCATATACTTGGTTGAATCTATGGTTGTTGTTTTTCAACATAAGAAAATCACTTTCAAAACTATCTTATGTTTTGGATTCAACATCTTTACAAATCATATGTTTTCATGTCTTTGTTTTATCTTTGGTAAATCTTTAGTAGCATGTTAAACTATGATTTGTTGTGTCCTTAACATATTCTATGTTTTGAATTGATCTATTGTTTTGGATGCATCACCATTTGATTCAATCCAAGTAGTACTTTATTTGGTAAATCTAAGTAGATCATGTTAATGAAAGAATCTTTGAAATTACATGTAACATGATTCATATACTTGATTGAATCTTTAGTTGTTGTTTTTCATCATAAGAAAATCTCTTTCAAATGTATCTTATGTTTTGGATTCAACAAACTTTACAAATCATATGTATTTTTGTTTTAAAGTTTCACAACTTGCCTTTCTTTGATAGGTATATCTTTTTCAAGTTGTATTTATTATTACATATGATTTGTCCCCTAATTTCAATCAAATCTATTTTTATGTTTTATGAGCTACATTGTTGATTTGATTGACATCCTTATGCATCACATGTGTAGAGCTAATTAATTTCATACAACTTGTGAATCTTTGACATCATTAACAAGTTGTTACTTTTAACATGTGACTTGCATTCCTTCCTCAACCATAAATGTTTTTATGAGCTAAAACTTTCTAAAGCCTTAGGCATACATTTATGAGCTTTCATTTTCAAAATGATTGAGGACATCACACACACACATCATGTACTTTCATCTTTGCATTCATAGTGTGTGTGTATTAGATTTTCATTTTCATATCCGCCTATTTTAGAGGCAAATGTTATGAGCTAAATTTGTATCTCCATCAAGTGTATGTTAGACACTACTTAGAGAGATAGCCAACCTTTTGGTTGAAGAGATTATTGCTTAGCCTATAAAAGCATAATGTATAGGTTGATGTTAAGCCTTGAAAAACATCATTGTAAAGGTTATTGCTTAGCCTTGAAAAGCATATTGTAAAGGTTATTGCTTAGCCTATTGAAAAGCATAAATAGTGGAAATCCGGTGGGGTGTTGGATCATAAGCCGGTAGTGGATGTAGGCATTGAGGCCGAACCACTATAAATCCTTGTATGATGGTGCTTGCTTTGTGGTGATTGTTTATATTAGCTTCCGCATATTGTTTGATTAATCATCACATGTGACTAGTTTATCTTACTTTATTTAAAATTGGTCTAAATTGGTCATAGTTGTAGCACACTCTATTCACCCCCCCCCCTCTAGGGTTCGGATCCCCGGACTTTACAATCAAGATAAGCACCAGTAAAATTTTCAAGTGCCATAACAAAATAATAAAAAGACATAGTATCACAAGTAAGGAGTTAACATGACATTCCCATCAAAATTCAAGTTATGAGACTAACACAAAAGTAATTAAGTTTAGTTACATCCCATAAGAGGCCAACAAAGGCTAATACAATTCTTAAAATAACAAAATGAACCCATGACAAAATAAATCGAAACTCAAGAACCCGCCCGACGTCTAGTTGACATCGTCGGGTTGCCACTCTCTGACTGGGGGTGGCTTAAGAGCCTCCTCCGGACGCTCCTCCTCAAAGGCAACGTCTCCTGCATCTGGACACCAACATACAAGGGTCAAACATGACGGTTTGGCAGGTAATCAATTTAGGCATGAGCATGTAAGAAGTGAATGTTTAGAGAAACCTATTAAACATTTTACTGAATTGGAAACAGTTACATGACTAAGGTACATTTCAAAATACGAGCAAAACTGACATGAATACTTATCATATCATGAATAGTAAATCCACAAAGAGCCCATCCTTTCTCTATGATTTATAATGAAAAGATCAAGCACACACGACAAGCACGATATACATAATATAATCACGACACGATTGCCACATATACGGGGGTTCCGGCCGCGGAACCGGACACGCACGATGTGTAATAAAATACACAACCAATCTGCAGATAGTCCACATGTTTAAGGACCCCCAGACAGTGAATCAAACTAAAAGGGCAGTCCAAGCTCAGTGGTGTTCACTTAAATTCATGAATCCACAAAACACGCGAAACACAGTCGAAACATGTCAAGATAAAAGGGGAAAATCACTTATCAAAACACGACAAACACGACTAGTAAAAGGCATAATTAATATGCATAACACGCTTAGGAAGTGACCCCTTTTTTTTTTTACTTTTGGAATAAATCTTCAAACAAGCTTGTACATAACATTCAAAACGCATACACAATGATATTCATTGTATCAAAAGTTAAAGTATGAACACAAAGGCTATCAAGCACATGTAAGGACCATTTGGTTGATCTTTGTGTGAACGAAACCCTAAATGTTGGAATTAAAAGAGAATCGGTGCCCCCGAAGTTAAAAGACATCTCAGGTTTCGAGTGCACAATATCAGGCTAAAGGTCACTTAACATGTTCTAGTTGTCATTCTTACAAATATTCTTTAAAATGGGCAATGGTGTCAAATTCGGTAGCTCGCGATCAGATGTCGGTTAGCCGAACTAGGATCTGGCGGCTAGCCGCCAACTGACCGCTAGAAACCCAGGTCCAAACGCAGCTCTCTGGAAAAGAAACATAACTGACTTTGGTTGGCTTGCGGCTAGCCGAAATGGGACCTGGTGGCTAGCCGTAAGCTGACCGTAGGGCTGACCGCTGAACCCTGATGTACATGCCGGCTTCTGGAAAAGGAATCGCCGAGCTCGGTCAGCTCGCGGTTAGCCGAGATGGGGATTTCGGCTAGCCGCCAGCTGACCAGCGGCTGACCGAAACTGCACGGGAAGTGCATTTCAATTCAAATTTTTTACATTTCTTTTTCCCTTCTTCTTGACTCCCATTCAACCTGCACTTCCTTGAGCCTACATGCTCTCCAACGGATAAAACACACATTTCATAGCACAAATTGAGACATCACATTCTCATTCTCCAATCTAAAACAAAATCCCCAAAATTTTCATTCAAGACATAAATTTCCAATGAAATGAAGAGAATGAAAAGAAAACAAACTAAATGCACACATGCTAACATCCATCCTCGATTGTTTACTTGCCCTAGTCCAAGATGCCACAAACATTTCTTCAAGCACTTCCACTCAAGCTAAGCCCAAAGACTACAAAACCCATAAAAACCCATTCAAAACTCACTCAAACTTGAAAACAAGAAACCCATTTTCAGAAAAAGGGTTTGCAAACCTGAAAAACAAGATCTTTAGGAACCAAAAAGGCTCCATGAAAGAGATGGGTTGGAGCTCTTACGTAGAAAAGGACAAACAAGAGAGAAGGAAGGAAATGGAGCTCTTGCCCAACTAGAAACTTCAAGAAATTTGTATCAATGGAAAGCTTGGGATGAGAGGAAGAAGATGGCAGTATTGGAATTTCATTTGGAGTCTTCTAGCTTGATCATTCAAGAGAAATGAAGTGGAAAGAAAAGGCTTTCTCTCCTTTGGCTGCTCTAGGGTTAGGGTTTGAGAATGAAAAGAGTGAAGGAGAAAGATAGTTGACTTAAAACCCTTGCAAATGGGGCCCAATAAGCCTAAACCTTGCATTGACAAAAACATGATCTTGCGGGCCTCGAATGAATTCGACGAAGAAGGATAAAATGATCCTTGAAAAATCTAATTCCCAAAAAGTATATTTTTGACATGGTTTTGAGATCTCAAAATTTGTTTCCAGATTTGTGTATAAAAGACAATTTTACCCCTTTTAGGTCAAAACTTGGATTTTGGGCTTCAAACGTGATTGGGCTGAAAACAAAAGTTATAACAAATAATAAAACCATTCAATTGAAATTGAAATCACAATTAAAAATGAAAAACCAACACGATCCTCCCAAGCTTACACGTACACTCAGGCCTTCCAGAGCATGTCTGACTAATACTTAACGTTCTCAAGATTCCCAAAGCTATGTCTAAGACTAAAACTAATTATTTATAATCCAACGACAACTAAACCCACTTAAGACTAAACACACACTAATCGCACACTAATCGAATTAGTTTGGGTCGGGGTCTAACATCCTCCACCCCTAAGGAGATTTGGTCCACCAACTAAAACAAACATTTACTTCTGGTAAAAGCTGTGGATATTTCCTCTGCACTTGATCTCTCAATTGCCATGTGGCTTCCTCTGGCTCGTGATTTTCCCAAAGTACCTTTGTCGCGACCCCGGACCGGGAATCCCCAATCCGAGATCGGGACCAATAGTGTGTGATGATAATTGGTGATGATTATTCAAGAGGATTACCTACATCCTCAAAATACAACTTATTTAATTTCCCACAGGTGTCCGCGGTGAGGATATCACAACCTTGCATGAATGTTTCTTTTCAATGCGGAAGCGTGTAGCAAATCAAATAGTTAGACTATCTCTAGTCATGCAAGCATTTACATCAATATCAAACTGTATCAGAAAGAGCAATGATCTATAGCATGTTTCCCAAAGGTTGTTAAAGTTAGACAAAATATCATTTAGTTACATTCCCCAAAATTAGAGGCCAACAAAGGCCAATATTACAAAATAATAACCCAAAGAATAGTTAACAAGTCCTTCCCAAAATGTTACGCCTCTTGGCAACCCGATGTCTACATGACATCGTCAGCACGCCACTCAACTAGAGGCTGCAGCTCACCTACCGCCTCCTCCGGCTCCTCCTCAAGGAAACCGGCAACGGGACCTGAGTACCAAAGCAAAGGATCAGACACGACGGTCTGGCAAGAGAATGACAAGATACAACAACAATAATATAGAGGAAATCTCTTGAAAAGCATATAAATCTATTTAAGCAAGAACTCTCATAAAGCAGGTAAATCATTTGCTATAAAACAATTAAACAAGATAAAACATATGAGGTAACCAAGGAAATCGGGAATAACAAGGTGGCAATCACATAAAGCTAAGTCCTCTGTCACTAAAGTGACAACAGTATCACGGGACGTTGATCTCAGTCACACAAGGTGAGGAGAAGCAACGTAAACATATATACAATATAAATATACGGGAACGGGACCACGGTAGCGAACCGGGTATCGGGACGGGGCCACGGTGGTAAACTGGGCATCGGGATCCAAACTGCAGCTGGCGGGACGGGAGAGGGATATCCAAGTCAGTGGATCAGACTGACAAGGTATCCAAGCTTAGTGATGCCGACACATAGGATAAAACCAATCGAGACATATATGAGTAAATCAAGTACAATAAATAAACGGGGAAAACGGGGGTGCTCAAGGCACACTGTCATCTCATGTCGGGCAATACATATCTGGACAAGTCAATACTACTATCATGCTTTCGGGAAAACGATTCATGTCAAGTAATGCTTGGAAATAGAGAAATATGATGAACTATACCAATTCGGGAAAGATGATGATTTAAAGATCTATTTGAGTGGATAGGGGTCCCGTATGTCGATTATAGATATAACTTGGTACTCCTCGAGTTTGAAGACATTCCGGGCTCCTTATGCACTCTTACGATTTTCAAAACTTAAAATGAGCTTATGGTTATAACTAGATTTCATACTAGGAAAATCAAGGTTATAGACGGTCCATCCTAGGCATGACGTTAATTCGGAAACATCGACCAACCTATTCAGTCATCGAAAGGAATGGAATTCGCGATAACCAAGGCAAAAGACTTATATTTGGATATAAATAAGTTATCGCGTCATTCCATCCCGTTCAAGATTGAAACGGATTGAACTTCGATGCCACCAAACTAACCGTGAGAAGCGTCGGCTCAAGACATCTCACCCATAGTCCAATTAGTCCAAAAAGGGTAGCCAAGGTCCCACCTAGCACTAAGGAAAAAAATAAAAATCTCAAAATCCACTGCTTCGGTCCGATCGATCGGCCAAAATTTTCTGAACAGGGACCGATCGATCGGCCGAAATTTCTACACAGGGCCCGATCGATCGGTCCAAAAACCCTTACAGTTACTGACAGACCGATCGATCGGTCTGCACGTCCGATCGATCGGTCCTGGGTGCAGTGCAGGTCCGGGACTTGGATTTTTCTCCTTTTTGTTCCTTTCTTTCCAACACTTCAACAACCACATAGAACTATGATCAAGATGACTAAAACACATGATTCCAAGACATTAAATGAGGCTATCAAGATGCATAAATATCATTTATTGCAACCATGAAAAATCAATAAATGCAATCAATGAAAGCATAAACATCCATCAATGTTTCACCAAATCATTTGAAACTTAAAAACCTCCAAACATTCACTTGCCTCAAGTCTTCAATTAATGATATTAAGCTCTATCAAGTCCTCCAAGAAAATGGTCCAAGCTACAATGCAAAATCCCCAAATAAAGCCCTAACATGGGTCAAACAATATAATGACTAGGAAACCTTTCAAAAATGGAAATGTAGCTTAACAAGAACTAGAGGAACACTAATCTAGGAGATGGGGATGATCTCTTACCTTTAAGGTCCTCTAATGGCAATGATGAGCTCAAAGAAGGTCTTGTGATGGAGGGTCCTCTTCACAAATGGTATCAATGGAATGCTTGCAAGATGAGGAAGAAGAAGATGATCTCCATTTTGAGTTTGGTGCAAGATTGGTGAGGCTTTGAGATGGAGAAGCAAGAAGAAGGAGAGAAAACCAAGGAAAACCCTAGACTCTTCTCTTGTGCTGGAAAATGGAGAATGAATTGCAAATGGAGGGTGAGTTCTTCTTTGCTAACAAAGGGAAGGTTGGGTCCCACAACTTAATGAACTAAATGGGCTGAAATCATCTCTCTCGGGTCCTCGGATGAATTCGACGAAGAAGGAAGAAATGTTCGTCGAAATATCTAGTTTCTAAAAAGTGTATGTTTCGCGGGTTTCGAGAATAATGAGTTTTGGGTACAGATTTGGTGTGCAATGACTGTTTTGCCCTCCGGGCTATGAAAATCGGGTTTCGGGGCCTCAAATGAACACGGGATCAACATGAAAGTTGTAAGAATCCACAAGATGAATGCAACGGGCCAAAAACACAATACGAAACAAATCGGGAAAATCCACCAAGCAAAAGCAAAGCAGAAAAGGGAACCCCCAAAGGGCCCCACAAGCTACCAAAGCATTCAAAAGCCCAAAACTAGAATCAAAACTATTCCAAACCCAACTTAACCAAAAACACTAATCAAGCTTAGCACTAACACGCAACTTAATTAGCACTAATCGGGATCACTCGGGTCGGGGTCTTACAACCTTGACCCAATGAATAGTCCGATTTCTCAAATCTTGCTCTTTGGTGTCAATGATCTTGATCGGTTTTTCCACATATGAGGCATCTTCTCGAATCTCCAAGGGCTCATGCTGTAGTATATGTGAAGGACTAGAAACATATTTCTTGATCATAGAAACATGAAGCACGTTGTGCACCCCGGAGAGTTCCAGCGGTAACGCAAGTCTATATGCGACATCTCCAATCTTGCTCAAAATCTCATACGGACCAGTAAATCTCTTTGACAATTTGCCTTTCTGACCGAACCTTAGAGTTCCTCTAACTAGTGAAATCTTCAAGAACACTTTGTCACCCACTTGAAACTGCAATTCTCTTCGACAAGTGTCTGCATAACTCTTATGCCTACTTCGGGCGATCTTCAAACGTTCATGAATCAGTTTGACCTTGCCACTTGTCTCTCCAACTATCGTCGGTCCATGAAAACTACGCTCGCCGACTTCTTCCCAGCAAATCGGAGTTCAGCATCTTCTACCATAGAGTGCCTCGAAAGGTGCCATGCCGATGCTAGAGTGGTAGCTATTATTATAAGCAAATTCACAAAGCGGTAAGCACTCATCCCACTGAACCTTGAAATCCAATACCCAAGCACGTAACATGTCTTCGAGAGTCTGTATCGTCCTTTCTGACTGACCATCGGTCTGAGGATGATAAGTTGTGCTGAACTGAAGTTTGGTACCCATAGACTCATGAAGAGTTTGCCAAAACTTTGAAACAAACCTACTGTCTCTATCTGAAGTAATGGAGACGAGCTGACCATGTTTACTAACAATCTCATCAACAAATAGTTTTGCAAGTGGTGCCATATGCATCATATTCCTTGTCTTCATCGGAATGAAATGAGCAGACTTTGTTAGACGATCTACAATAATCCAAATTGCATTATTTCCCTTCTTGGTATTCGGCAAACCGGAAACAAAATCTATGGTGATGTGCTCCCACTTCCACTCCGGAATCTCCAACGGTTGTAGCAAACCTGGGTGTGAGAACCCGACCCCTAATCTCTTGGATTAGTGTTGTATTATTTGTGGATTAGTTTCTTTCAGTGGGATTAGTATTTGTCGGGTTGAGTTTGTGAGCTAGAATGGTTTTTCTTCTAGTTTTGGGCTTTTGAGTGCTTTGGTAGCTTGTGGGGCCCTTTGGGGATTCCCTTTTCGACTTTGTATTTACTTGTGAGATTTTCCCGATTTGTTTCGTATTGTGTTTTTGGCCCGTTGCATTCATCTTGAGGAATCCTACAACTTTCATGTTGATCCCGTATCCATTTGAGAACCCGAAACCCGATTTCTTGGCCTTGAGGGCAAAACAGTCATTTCACACCAAATCTGTACCCAAATCTCGATATTCTTGAAATCCGTGAAACATGTACTTTTTGGAAACTAGATATTTCGACGATCATTTCTCCCTTCTTCATCGAATCCATCCGAGGTCCCGAATTAGATGATTTCAGCCACCCAAGTTCTTTAAGTTGTGGGACACAAACCTCCTTGCTTATAAGAGAACCCATCCCCTCCATTTCATCCCATTCTCCATTGTTCCAGCACACATTTGAGCCTAGGGCTTTTCTTGCAACTTCTTCTTCTTCTTGCTTCTTCATCTCCAAGCCACACCAATCTTGCACCAAACTAGAAATGGAGATCATCAATCTCTTCCTCTCCTTGCAAGCTTCATCTTGATAGCATTTTTGGAGAAATCCATCAACATTGAGACCTTCCATGAGCTTGTTCTTCTCATTTGAAAGTCATCCAAGTAAGTGTTCTTCTTCATCTTCTAGATTTGTAATCTTCTAGCCTTAGAGAAGCTCCACCTTGATTATTGAGAGGTTTCCTTGTCATTTCATTGTTTAACCCATTTTAGGGCTTTTTTTGGGGGTTTTTGTAGAGATTGTGGATCTTGAGCTTGAGAGGTGATTATGAGCTTGTTTTGCTAGATTGGAACCCAAGGCAAGTGGATGAATGGATGGTTTTAATGTTATCAAAGTTTTATGAGAAAATCCCAAGTTTATTTCTTGTTTTTGATCATTGGATACAGGTTGCACATATGCTCCTTGTCACATATATATGGATTTCGAAATTTGCACATTAATGGTGGTTTCTATCTTGTTAATCTCTTGGAGAGGTATGCATTTCATTTGATCAAGTTTACTCATATGGTTTTATAAAGAATAGGATTGGTTTGGCTAATCATGGTTATGTTTATGAGTTGCATTGATTTGAAATTGATACTCATTTATAGAGTTGTGCTAAAACATCTTTGGTTATGGAAATGTGATCAATAGACCTTGTTTATCTATAAATGTTGACTCAAATGAACCCTTGTCTATGATGGGAACTCCTCTCCTTGTTTGGGGATTGAATGTGAAGAAAGAGGTTGGATTTAATGATTCATTGAAGTCTTGATGGGAGTTTTATTGTAATTAGGATGTTGTTGAAGTAAGGAAAAACTCATTTGTATAAGTGTTGGAAAGGAAAAAGGAAGAGAAAGAGGGGAACTGAACTGCCCGGAATTCAGTTTTTGGACAGTTCGCTCGAGCGACCATGACAGTTCGCTCGAGCGACCTGTCCAGAAAAGGTTACGGGTTTTCCAGTAACTTGGTCGCTCGAACGCATTTTAATAACCGCTCGACCGATGGGTTCGCTCGAGCGAACTCTTCGATTCGCTCGAGCGATGCGGTCTGCCTGGCATGGGTCACGCTGGTGCAGAAATTTCGGCCAATCGATCGGCCCTTCGGTCCGATCGATCGGAGGACTCAGTTTGAGTCCAGTGAAATTTGATATTGTTTATTTTTGGAAACCTTTGGGCTTTCTATGAGCCCTAGGGGTATATACCTTAGTGTTAAGACCAATTATGCCCTAATCTAAGGTCCCTAAGACTAGGGAACTAAAAGAAAAGAATGGTGTTGATTTAGACACTAATTCGTGGTTTTAGGTGGGACCCTGACTACCCTTTTTGGACTGTTTGGACCATGTGTGAGAATGTCTTGAGCCGACACGCCTCACGGTTGGTTCGGTGGCATCGAAGTGCAATCCATTTCAATCTTGAACGGGATGGAACGACGCGATATCTTCTTTATATCTAAACACAAGTCTTTCCCTTGGTTATCGCGGATTCTATTCCTTTCGGTGACTGAATCGGTTGCTCGATGTTTCCAGATTAATGTCATGCCTAGGATGGACTGTTTATAATCTTGATTTTTGCTATTGTAACATCTAGTACTACCCATAAGCTCATTTAAGTTTTGGAAATAGTAAAAGTGCATAAGGAGCCCAGAATGTCTTCAAACTCAAGGAGTACCAAGTAATGGTTATAATCGACATACGGGACCCCTATTCACTTAAATAGATCTTGAAATCAATATTTTCCCGAAATTGTTATAGTTCATTGTTTCACCTCTTTTCCCGAGATTTGCATTACATGACTTGTTTCCCGAAAGCATTGAAGTTACTCTAGTAACAGTTATTTGTCCCGAGATGTATTCCCGATATGAAATGACAGTGTGCCCTTGAGCACCCCCGTTTTACCCGTTTATTTATTGTACTTGATTTACTTGCATATGTCCCGATTTGTTATTTGACCTATGAGTCGGCATCACTAAGCTTGGATACCTTGTCGGTTTGATCCACCGACTTGGAAATCCCTCTCCCGTCCCGCCAGCTGCAGTTTGGATCCCGATACCCGGTTATTGCCGTGGTCCCGTCCCGATACCCGGTTCGCTACCGTGGTCCCGTTCCCGTATATTTATATTGTATATATGATTTACGTTGAGTCTCCTCACCTTGTGTGACTGAGACCAACGTCCCGTTATACTCTTGTCACTTCGGTGATAGAGGACATAGCTTCTTGTGATTGCCATCTTGCCAGTTCCCGATTCCTTGGATGCCCGACATGTTTTATATTGCTTACTTGCTTTCCGATAAATGATTCATTTCCTTTATGAAAGTTGTTATTTAAACAAGTGTTAATATTCTCCAATGTAAATTCAGTTATTGTTATATTGTCTTCTATTCTTTGTACCCGCACATGTTTTAAATGAATGCCGGTTGGGTGAATAACCATGCTTTTACATATGTTTCAAACGATCAATGATTTTGCTAGATTTATATGATTACACATGTTTTAAAAGAATACCCGAATTGTTAAATATCCGTGCTTTGTTGTAAATGACATTTGGTTTGTCAGATATCTATGTTTATACCTGTTTTTAAATGAATACCCGAATTGTTAAATGCCCATGCTTTGAAATATGTTTCAAATGACACTTGTTTTGCCAGATCACTGTGTTTATACCGGTTTCAAATGAATATCCGATTTGTTAAATATCCCTGCTTTGAGATATGTTTTAAATGAACAGTAGTTTTGACAGATTTCTTTGGTTACACCGGTTTTAAATGAATACCCGGTTTTGTTAAATATCTGTATTTTCACATATCTTTCAAATGGACTTTGGTTTTGCCAGGCTGTTATGGATACTTGATTTGTTGTATACTTGTGTTTTACTTAAGTTTCAAATGAACGTTTGTTTTGTCAAACCACTATATTTAAACATGTTTTAGACGAATACCCGATTGTTAAATATCTATGATTATAGATGATGTAAGGGAACACATGTTTTATTAGATATTCATGTTCTACCCATGCTTGAAATGAATACAAGTTTTCCCCGAGATTCTCGACTTTGCACCCGTTTAATTATACGCAGCATTTGATCGAATAGCATGATTTATCATATGTTTTATTCTTCAGTATATTTATGATCTTTTCATCCACCTGCCAGACCGTCGTGTCTGACCCACTACTTTTGGTACTCAGGTTCAGATTTCTTCGCCCCAAGTTGAGTGCTTTTGTTGGCTGTAGAGCCATGCTTTGCAGGTTAGTTTGTCGGCTATGTCATGTAGACATTGAGCTTGACATCGGAGCTACGTCACATTTGGGTAGTAGTTTATAGCTTATTGTTGTATGGCTTTTATTAGCCTTTTCTTGGGATTCTTAATTAATGTACATTGATAATTGTAACTTGAACATATTTGGGAATGTAATATCCTGTTGCTGTCAGCTCTGTAATTTATTGTGATGGTTCCTCTAGTCTGATATGATTCTTGATATAATAGCTATGTGCTAGAGGTTTACTGCGACGCGGAATCCGATGGCCACGGACTCCGGGTCGCAACGCCACGAAAGCTTCCGCAAAATATTCAGAATGTGTTGTCTTCACACACGCGGATCCTGGGAGAAGTAAAATACATTTATGCTTAATAATCCCATCTCCCGCCCCCGAGGTTCCGGTTCGGGGGCGTGACACTGGGGGCTTCTGATGTTCTGCTTTAATCAACTGGCAAGTTAGACAACGAGACACAAAAGCTGTTATTTCTCTCTTCATGTTGTTCCACCAAAAACTATTCTTCAAATTATGGTACATCTTCGTGCTACCCGGATGCATAGAATATCTCATGCTGTGAGCTTCATTCATTATTTCACTCTTCAAGTCATCCACATTTGGCACACACAACCGATCACGAAAATACAGTACCCCATTCACCATCTTGAAATCTGGACGTTCTGTGATATGTTCTACAATCTTTGCTAAGTCTGGGTCTTGCAACTGACTATCCTTGATCTTCTGAATGAAGGTAGGTTATGATACTGTCATGTTTGCAAACATTGCACCCAGCTTCAGGGTTTGCACTTCCACACCCAACCCTTCAATCTAATGTAAAACACCAATTCCTCTCAAACTGGCCATGATCACTGATTTTCTGCTCAATGCATCAGCTACAACAATCACTTTGCCTGGATGATACTTGATTGGGAAATCATAGTCCTTGATATACTCCATCCACCGTCTCTATCTCATATTTAAGTCCTTCTGCGAGAATAAGTATTGTAAACTTCGATGATCTGAATGGACTTCAAATTTCTTTCCGTAGAGGTAGTGTCTCCACATCTTCAAAGCAAATACAACTGCTGCCAATTCCAAGTCATGAGTTGCATAGTTCTTCTCATGATCCTTTAACTGTCTCAAGCCATAAGCAATCACCTTGCCATCCTGCATCAATACATAACTCAGTCCCACATTCGAAGCATCTGTATAAACAATAAATCCGCCGCTGCCCGATGGTAATGTAAGGATTGGGGCTGTGGTTAACCTTCTTTTCAACTCTTGAAAACTTGTTTCACATTGTTCAGTCCAAACAAATGGGACATTCTTCCTGGTCAACTTCATCAACGGTGCTGCAATGGAAAAAAAATCTTGGACAAATCTTCTGTAATAGCCTGCTAACCCCAAAAAACTTCTGATTTTTGTCACACTGTTTGGTCTTACCCAATTCACAACTGCTTCTATCTTGACTGGATCGACTTCTAAACCTTCTCTGGAAATGATGTGGCCTAGAAAAGCGACTTGCTCTAACCAGAATTCGCACTTACTGAGTTTTGCATAAAGCTGATTGTCCCTCAAAAGCTGTAACGCTGTCCTCAAATGTTCTTCATGCTCTTCCTTACTCTTGGAATACATGAGGACGTCATCAATAAATACCACTGTAGAGTGATCCAAGTATTGTGCAAAGACTTTGTTCATAAGAGCCATAAAGACTGCAGGTGCATTTGTCAAACCAAAGGGCATTACTAAGAACTCGTAATGCCCATATCTTGTTCTAAAAGCCGTTTTCTGAACATTTGAGTCTCTAACTCTCAACTGATGGTACTCTGATCTCAGGTCTATCTTGGAAAAATAGGTTGCTCCTTGTAATTGATCAGATAATTCGTCTATCATTGGCAATGGATACTTGTCCTTAACGGTCACATGGTTCAATTTCCTATAGTCAATGCACATTCTCAAACTTCCATCCTTCTTTTTCACAAACAACACCGGTGCACCCCAGGGTGAAACACTTGGCCTAATGAAGCCTTTACTCAACAATTCCTACAATTGGAGTTTTAGTTCACCCATTTCTGCTAGAGCCATTCTGTATGGCGCAATGGAGATCTGAGCCATCCCTGGTAGGAGCTCAATTGTGAACTCAACTTCTCTGATTGGTGGTAATCCCGTGGTTTCTTCTGGAAAAACATCCAGAAATTCACACACAATGGGGATATCCTCCACCCCTTGGGACTGTTTATCCTCCGTGATAAACGCAATAAATGCCTGACATCCGCTCTGAACTAATCTGCTCGCTTTCAGCGCTGAAATAAATCCCACCTGAGTTTTCCTCATGTTCCCCTGAAATATCAATTCTGTTTGTGGTCCTTGGAATCTGAATGTTATGGTTTTACTAAAACAATCCATGGTGGCATGATACTATAAAACAAGGTGTTAGTACACAATAAACATGGTATAAGGGTTTCTAAGGTCCTATACCAAACGAATCTATCGAACTCACGAATCCTCGCTACGTTCCTAAGACCTTTCTAGTTTCTTTTAAGTGCATGAAACAAGTCCCGCTCTGATGCCAGTCCTGTCGCGACCCCGGAACGAACCCCCGGCCCGCGACGATTGTTTTGTTTGTTTTCCCACAGGTTCACGCGGTGAGGATTCCAGAGACACGCGGAATCTAGCTCACACGATCAAGTTTGCGGAAGCGTGTAGCAAATCACATCAAGATAAGCACCAGTAAAATTTTCAAGTGCCATAACAAAATAATAACAAGACATAGTATCACAAGTAAGGAGTTAACATGGCATTCCCATCAAAATTCAAGTTATGAGACTAACACAAAAGTAATTAAGTTTAGTTACATCCCATAAGAGGCCAACAAAGGCTAATACAATTCTTAAAATAACAAAATGAACCCATGACAAAATAAATCGTAACTCAAGAACCCGCCCGACGTCTAGTTGACATCGTCGGGTTGCCACTCTCTGACTGGGGGTGGCTTAAGAGCCTCCTTCGGATGCTCCTCCTCAAAGGCAACGTCTCCTGCATCTGGACACCAACATACAAGGGTCAAACATGACGGTTTGGCAGGTAATCAATTTAGGCATGAGCATGTAAGAAGTGAATGTTTAGAGAAACCTATTAAACATTTTACTGAATTGGAAACAGTTACATGACTAAGGTACATTTCAAAATACGAGCAAAACTGACATGAATACTTATCATATCATGAATAGTAAATCCACAAAGAGCCCATCCTTTCTCTATGATTTATAATGAAAAGATCAAGCACACACGACAAGCACGATATACATAATATAATCACGACACGATTGCCACATATACGGGGTTTCAGGCCGCGGAACCGGACACGCACGATGTGTAATAAAATACACAACCAATCTGCAGATAGTCCACATGTTTAAGGACCCCCAGACAGTGAATCAAACTAAAAGGGCAGTCCAAGCTCAGTGGTGTTCACTTAAATTCATGAATGCACAAAACACGCGAAACACTGTCGAAACATGTCAAGATAAAAGGGGAAAATGACTTATCAAAACACGACAAACACGACTAGCAAAATGCATAATTAATATGCATAACAAGCTTAGGAAGTGACCCCTTTTTTTTTTTTACTTTTGGAATAAATCTTCAAACAAGCTTGCACATAACATTCAAAACGAATACACAATGATATTCATTGTATCAAAAGTTAAAGTACGAACACAAAGGCTATCAAGCACATGTAAGGACCATTTGGTTGATCTTTGTGTGAACGAAACCCTAAATGTTGGAATTAAAAGAGAATCGGTGCCCCCGAAGTTAAAAGACATCTCAGGTTTCGAGTGCACAATATCAAGATAAAGGTCACTTAACATGTTTTAGTTTTCATTCTTACAAATATTCTTTAAAATGGGCAATGGTGTCAAATTCGGTAGCTCGCGATCAGATGTCGGTTAGCCGAACAAGGATCTGGCGGCTAGCTGCCAGCTGACTGCTAGAAACCCAGGTCCAAACGCAGCTCTCTGGAAAAGAAACATAACTGACTTTGGTTGGCTTGCGGCTAGCCGAAATGGGACCTGGTGGCTAGCAGTAAGCTGACCGTAGGGCTGACAGCTGAACCCTGATGCACATGCCGGCTGCTAGAAAAGGAATCGCCGAGCTCGGTCAGCTCGCGGTTAGCTGAGATGGGGATTTCGGCTAGCCGCCAGCTGACCAGCGACTGACCGAAACTGCACGGGAAGTGCATTTCAATTCAAATTTTTTACATTTCTTTTTCCCTTCTTCTTGACTCCCATTCAACCTGCACTTCCTTGAGCCTACATGCTCTCCAACGGATAAAACACACATTTCATAGCACAAATTGAGACATCACATTCTCATTCTCCAATCTAAAACAAAATCCCCAAATTTTCCATTCAAGACATAGATTTCCAATGAAATGAAGAGAATGAAAAGAAAACAAACTAAATGCACACATGCTAACATCCATCCTCGATTGTTTAGTTACCTTAGTCCAAGATGCCACAAACCTTTCTTCAAGCACTTCCGCTCAAGCTAAGCCCAAAGACTACAAAACCCATGAAAACCCATTCAAAACTCACTCAAACTTGAAAACAAGAAACCCATTTTCACAAAAAGGGTTTGCAAACCTGAAAAACAAGATCTTTAGGAACCAAAAAGGCTCCATGAAAGAGATGGGCTGGAGCTCTTACCTAGAAAAGGACAAACAAGAGAGAAGGAAGGAAATGGAGCTCTTGCCCAACTAGAAACTTTAAGAAATTTGTATCAATGGAAAGCTTGGGATGAGAGGAAGAAGATGATGGTCTTGGAATTTCATTTGGAGTCTTCTAGCTTGATCATTCAAGAAAAATGAAGTGGAAAGAAAAGGCTTTCTCTCCTTTGGCTGCTCTAGGGTTAGGGTTTGAGAATGAAAAGAGTGAAGGAGAAAGATAATTGACTTAAAACCCTTGCAAATGGGGCCCAATGAGCCTAAACCTTGCATTGACAAAAACATGATCTCGCGGGCCTCGAATGAGTTCGACGAAGAAGGATAAAATGATTCTTGAAAAATCTAGTTTCCAAAAAGTATATTTTTGACATGGTTTTGAGATCTCGAAATTTGTTTCCAGATTTGTGTATAAAAGACAATTTTACCCCTTTTGGGTCAAAACTTGGATTTTGGGCTTCAAACGTGAATGGGCTGAAAATGAAAGTTATAACAAATAATAAAACCATTCAATTGAAATTGAAATCACAATTAAAAATGAAAAACCAACACGATCCTCCCAAGCTTATACATTCACTCAGGCCTTCCTGAGCATGTTTGACTAACAGTAAACGTTCTCAAAATTCCTAAAGCTATGTCCAAGACTAAAACTAATTATTTCTAATCAAACGACAACTAAACTCACTTAGGACTAAACAGACACTAATCGCAAACTAATCGAATTAGTCTGGGTCTGGGTCTAACATGGGGCCTACTCCTCCTGATTTCACCCAATCCTTTTCTTTTCTTGATGGTGACGTAGCCCACTGGTGGGTGATCCTCGGAATATCTCCCTCATTCCCCCTAAGTGGAAGAGTCCAACCCTCTTGTGAGGCCCACCTGCCGAAAATCCCAGCCATTAAATAAATGCCCTATTCATCAAAGACACCTCTCCTAAGTTTTCTCTCATAGAGCTAATCGCACCATACTATTGAGCATACAACTAACAACATCATTAACATAATCTTATAAATATTATTAATTATCGGATAATCGCGTTATTAATTATACGCTCAGCAATTTTACAATATAACAAATTCATATTGGAGTAAAATTTGGAGACGATTTCTAATAAGTAATAAATAGGGATGTAAACGGCTCGGTTCCGGCCCGGGTCCATGTGGACTCAGAACCAGAACCAATAATGAGAAGATGGAAAATCAAAACTGTCGAAATGTAAACGAATCGGTTTCGGTTTTGGACCCAGGCCGAAACCGTTAATAAGAAGAAGGAATTGAAACCCGAGCAGGTTCCCATAACTAGAAATGTTAATGAGAAGATGAAATTGGAACCGGAACCGGTTTTGTATATGGGACAGGTTCAGGTCCAGGTCCAGGTCTAGGCAGAGAAGGATATGAAAAAAATAGTTTTTAAGAGGGATTCTCGAGAATGAGGTAGTATGTCGGGTCCTAGGTCCACAGGTAGGAACCAAGTTGGAATCGGACCAGGACTCATTTATGTCATGGGAAAAAAAGACTTGGATCTGGATCCATTTACTTATCAGGGCCTAAGTAGAGGCCCAGAGCTGGTTTTTAATAAGTTAGAACCTCCTAGTAATCGAATAATCGAGGACCCATTTACATCCCTACAAAACCAGTTTCGTATATGGGACAGGCTTGGGAAAAAGTCTAGATAAAAAAATATTTGAAAAAAAAACCTAACTTTTATTAACCGGTCAAAACCTTAAAAGTAATCAGAGAATTGGAGACTCATTTACATTCCTACCAAAAATATGTTTATTTTGAATGCGTTCCACTCTTGAGGGACAGTTTTGCCACTTGGACAAGGATGAGTGGGAGACTCAGAGGCTCCGAACTGAGTCCCAGATTCTTTGCTCTACAGTGGGTTCAGCATAACCATTGTCATTGGGTCACTGGATGGAGAATCAACTCTCTTCCACGTCACTCCTGTTGAGTGATGGTGTGCACTCCTATTGAGTGATGGTGTGCGCGCGTGCATTTTTTTCGTCACATTTGGAGTGGAATAAATGGGATTGTGCTTGGTTTTGGTAGGAGAATTTTTTTTCTTTCAACCCAACCGTACGCATGGCATATGGCACTATTATAAGCTTAAGCCTTAAGCAGAATCAACCTAGAAAATAAAAGAAATGGAACTCAACAAAGCCGATCAATCATTTAAAATCAATGTGAACTATATGTCTTTTATTTTAGAATGTTTTAAATCTAACAAATGAAAAAGAATATCCCTTGTAGATAGATGGCATGAGGAGACACCTATTGTAGAGTTCCCTCCAACATCTAGTTTGTCATTCACTCATTTGTCAAGTATGTTGCAAAAGAAACAAAAGAAAGAAAGAATCACACAGTTCAAGGTAGTTTCTTTATATAATATTTAGCTAGACTATACATTAAAATCATTGAAACCTTACCGCTGCCACTTGTACCAACACTAGCAACACTACTTCTCGCTAATATAACAAATGATATTCCATTAAGTCTCTTTCGTTGTGTTAGGTATCTGAAATAAGAAAAAGAAACAAAAGAAATTATGCTCACAAATCAGTAAAACTCAAAAGTGGAATAGATATGAGAATGGAAGCATAATAAAATCTTGAAATAAAGCCAAGAGAAAAAACACACTAAAGACTTTTAATTTAAAAAAGATGCCCAAAATATAATAATCCTCCAATATAAGATGAACTTTAGCAATAATACATAAAGCACCTAAACCAAAATAACAAATTCTTTGTAAAAGAATCACGTTAGAAAAATTTATAAATGTGAATGAACATAAAGATCTCAGAAGCAACAAAAGAAAGAAGTTAAGAAAATAGAAACTGTTAAACACCAAAATACTGGTCAAGAGAACTGATGTAGCAGTTGGTTTGTGCCAAACAGTATCCTGCAAATAAATAAATAAAAGAACCGATGCAACCTCAACTCTATAGAACAGTCACGCAGCATACACAAATCTTAGGATTATACTACTAGGATCTAGTCTCCTAAAAAGAAAAAACACAAACAGCAATAAGCAAAGGCAAGCAAAAAAAAAAAAGTGCCTATGGCACCATTGGGAAATGCTCGACCACCAGGCCATAGGTTCTAGTTAAGCTACTAGTTAAAAAGAAGATATGATGGGCAAAACACATTTGACAATTCAACCTTATTGTGCTTAGAATTACACGTTCCAACCATGATATGCAAAACATGTCCAAAGGGTTTTTTTAAGCACTAGACTTTTTCAATCCAAAAGCTATTCACACCATTTCTCATTATTATAACTAGCAACACCCCGTGCTATGCACGGACCACAGAACCATTAAACACACAGACTAAGATCTATTATTTTTATTAAATAATTTATTTAGAAAACTGTTTGGTCATTTCGTTGTTATTTTGATTTTTATGAGTTTTTCCAGATGTTTTATTATTTACGTGAGGTATAAATGGAGCTTGCTGAAACTCGGGGCAGGCATAAAAAAGTCAAATGAAAGACAAATTAAAAATAAAACAAAAAGTAAATGAGAGTAAATGTAATTTTAATAACACGGGGTTCACAATATAAACATTCGTATGAATTTTACAAATGAGAAGGCACTGAATTCAAATTTTGAAGTGTTTACATTCACCTCTAGAAATCTAAAATATTTACAAATTATAACACAGACAATATCAAACAAACTATTCATGCCGAGTAATTGTAACTCCATCTTTCAAGTAGTTTGCGGTGGACCTGTAGGCAAACGAAAACCTGTTTAATAATTTTATAATTAATTACATACTATGTTAATGGAAAATATTCAATTGAAACTATCTCAATAGTCATCATAAGAGGACATTTTTACCTGGAATATGGAGATTTCCTTTCATATGGTGTTATTGTTGTTCAGTCCATCCTCTAAATCTTCTAAAGCCTTCACCGTTGTAAGGTCTAACTTGATTTCTTCCAATATTTTCCCTAATTCCCTCATGTCTACAAATTAGTCTTCAGCTTAGCGTGGATGTCTTGTACCGGCCAAGGAGGAGGTAGAGTGCTTACTATGGAATGTACCAAATCTATAATATTCGGTTCAAATCCTCTTCTTTTGAGATCGTAGAACAACTATTCCTTCTTCAGCAAATGATCCCTAACACATGTTCCTTCAACCATTTTCTCTTTCCTGAACTGTATCCATGAGGGTTGAATACATTTTTCAAATGACAGCAATAGGTCAACAAACTCCATTGCATGCCATGGTCGTAAAATTTCAAATATCCTCCTCTTTGCAGCATCCCAAGCTTGTGGCAATGTCTCGACAATTTTTATCATTATATATCGTTCGGGGATGAAGCTTCCACCTCTCTCAACCACTGAGCTAGTTGTATTTTGCGTGAGCCATGCTTTGATATTGGGGTGTCATGTTCAAACGGTTTATGTTCGTCTCCCTAACACGTAGAGAGTCATTGCCACGACAATATTTGAGAGATGCACCCTTTTTATCTAGTTTAGTTTTGAAACATTACTCTATTAATTTTCATTTAAATGAAAGCAACAACAGTTCATTCAAATTAGTAACAACATAGTAAGAAAGTTATAAACTTGACACACATTATAAAATACCTGTAAAATGAACATAACGACAATTAAGCAACCGCACGATAAAATATAATTTTCGACAATTTAAGAACAATTCAACCAATCTTTGTCCTTTTGTATTTATATATTAAATTCAATAAATATCAAATCTCATAACATGTTTCGATGGGGGATATCGTTGAAGACTTCCTTGTACACAATATTTTTGGTGATATTATTTGGCATCCCTTGTTTATTGATAAGCATCATCTTCAAACCTGACGGAGACGTAACACGCAACAAAGCTACATATAGCTGGCCATGTAAAAGCACAGGATTCGGGAGGTAAACACCCACATTCTTTAGAGTCTGTCCCTAACTCTTATTTATGGTCATTGCAAATGCCAGCTTGATAGGAACTTGTCTTCTTTTCCGTTCGAATGTCGAATCACCAGACGCCGATGTTAGGTCAATACGACTTATCAATACAATTTCTCCAATGCGGGAACCTGTCATGACTTTAGCTTGTATGACTTTGTCCCCCATCTTGTGAACAACTAATCAGGTACCGTTGCACAATCCCAAAGAATGATTCAAGCTTCGCAACACCAGTATCGAAGCTCCATCTTTTAACTCCAGAGCATGATTTGGTAATCCTGGCAAGTCCAAAGAATTCAAAACCTCCGAAGGGTGCAAAACATGATCCATAGATTCTCCTGATGTAGGACATAGCTTGTCGACGCTATAAAATACCCGCCTTTCTCCTGGTATCATTGATTACATCATCGAGTTTAGTTGGTTGACATCGATGTTTTTCGGAGCAAGTATTCCACGCTCACTTAAGTAGGACAAATCACAATACCTATCAATTAGTTCCAGATAAGTTGATTCAATCAACCGCTATACTCCCCTTTCATCATTTCGTATGAGAAACTCATCTAGGATTTTGATCCAGTTTGGATCATAATCATTTCCAAAACATGTCCTGGATACCTTTCCCTCGCCAACCATCTTAATCCACTCCGTGAAATCATGTAACCGAGATCGTAAAGTTTCAGAAACATTGTTTGTCCTAACACGCATATTTATATTCAAATGTAAAACCTGGCAATATTTCCAAATACTTGACCTCGGCAACGAAGCTCCAACTATTTGTTCACATCCCCCTTTTGTTACAACCGACAGTTTCTGTCTGAAATCTCCCCCAAGTACAAATAATTTTCCTCCAAACACATTCTCCAAGGAATAGTTACTCGCATTTTGCAGAATGTCTCTGAATGTTCGATCAACAGCGTCAAAGGCGTAGCGACTCAGCATTGGAGCTTCATCCCATATGATTAAACCTGCATGCTTAATTAACATTGCCAAATCGGTCTGAGGGGTGATGTGACAACATGACGATTGGTGGAGGTTTAGCGGTATTTTGAAACGGGAGTGCGCAGTTTTTCCGTTTGGAAAAAGCAAGGCAGCAATTCCCGATGATACCACCGTGAGAACATTTTTTTTCTATGACCTGACATTTGTTATTAAAGTCCTCCATAGATATGTCTTGCCCGTTCCTCCACTATCATAAACAAAGAAGAGACCCCCCCGTCCGTCTCGTGTACGCATCCATTATCGTGTCGAAGACCCTCTTCTGATCATCATTTAAGCCGACATGTAACGACTCGAACAGATGGCTTTCAGTTGTGCTATCATATTCGAGTTCTTCCATCATAAGCCTGTTCGTCACAATTTGGCCCAACCGGTTAGATGGTAGCGGCATGGGGGGGGGGATTTGGTCAATAATCTGCCATTCCTATTCAGTAAACGCTCGATATCCAGGAGCCCTAAATTTCTCAATTCACTTTCATTAAGATATCTATCTCTGTCTCCAAGCTATCTCCTTGTTCGACTTTGTAAATCATCTGTTAGGTCCACCCAGTGTTTTTCCCACGATTCTGTGGGATTTGTAATTGCCGAGAACATCATCATTGAACAAAACATGTTTCTGAGTTGGGAACCTGTGGCCCATGTTGAGGCTTCAGTTAGTGCTTCATGCCATTCACCATCATGTTCAAGCAAGCCAAGTGCAAAGCATGCTGATTTGTATGTTGGGTGCACCACTCCGCCAACGGTTCTAATATCCTCATAGCATTTTGCCCCTCGGACCTTGTTAAGTAGCATACCCAAATAACGACGTTCTCCTGAGTTTGGATGTGCATAAGCAAGTCTACCAATACACGTACGTTGTTTTCGCCTTGTCTACTATTTTTGCTTTGCGTTCCAGACCCCCCACTTTGTTGGCAACTCAACGTACGTGAATTCATTAGCATCCAGGTGGTTCATATTCGCTTCGAACCATTTGGTATACATTGTGTCATGAGTGCCATCCCGATTAATCACAGACTCAACATCATCCGCGTCCCTAAACACAACAAACTGTTCACCTGGTAGATGCTATTGTAACCTTTACACCGAGGGATATTATTTTTGCAAGTAAAACTCGAATATTCCCCAGTATGCTTCAATCAAAGATATGTATCGACCGTCTTGAAATTGTTTGATCTCATTCACACATCTGTACATATGTTCTCCACTTTTATTAGGCTGTACCATGGTTTTAAAAACCGGCCGATACCGAGCCGTGAGATATCGGTCTCGGGCTTTTTCTTCATCATCTCGGCCCATCTCGGCCGAGATGAACTTCATCTCTGATTTTTCAATATCTCGGCCGATATTTTCACAATATCGGCCGAGATAGCGGTTTTTTTTTATTTTATAGATGAAGTATAGAGGTTTGTCACTTACTCACTTGTGTTATTTTCTTCATTTAGAAGTTAGATCTACATAGTTTCATGCTAGATCTACTCATACACATGATTTTGAACTTTTTTTCTCAAATTTTTTTATTTTCGGATTTTTTAATATTTGAATTATAATATATCATTTTTTGGGGATTTCATCATAAATATGTTGTTTTAATGATTCATGATCATTGTATGGTGTGTAAATGATTGATCTACATACTTTTATGTTAGATCTATATATTTAGGATTTTGAAAATGATTTTATTAATTTTTATTTTCCAAAAAATAATTGTTGTTACTTGTTAGGATATTTGTGATACCAAAGGCTTAATGGCTTATTGATAGTGTGTAGATGATAGATCTACATCTACTCATAGTCATAAACATGATTTAGATTTTTATTTTTTATTTTCGGATTTTTTAATATTTGAATTATAATATATCATTTTTTGCGGATTTCATCATAAATATCATTTTTCAGGTAAACCATGAACATTTTGATGTCCAAGTGCTTTATGATTTATCTATCTCAGTCACTAACTCACTATCTCATTCACTAATCTTCAGGGTCTTGAATTTCACAACTTTATTTGATGATTAAGTTAGTATTAAATGATAATTGATATGTTATCTTTATCTTCTTATATTTTACACTAATAAATTGATCATGAGCATTAATAATGTTTGCATTATATGAAATACTGGAAAAGCCAGTGAACTGTGACACAGACAGGACTCATAACTTAAGGTGACCGAGATTTTGATTTATTGTTGTTATTAATAGAAACAAATATTGTTTTCCAGCATTTTCTAATATTCTGGGTTTTTTGGATATTTTTGCGAATTTTTTTGGATTAAAAAACAATTCATACCGCGATGACCGCGACGGACCGATATCCGCGACCGATACTGATATCATATCGGTTTTTCGGCTCGGCCGATACCGCTACCGAGACTGAGATTTTGAACCATGGGCTGTACGATATTGTCCTCGATAACAATCGCTGCACGATCCGAACCATTATGAATGTACTTGTATAAGTGCTTGATGACCTTGTTGTGGACACACTGCTCAACATTTATGTACGAATCATATCTTACAATGAGATCACGATTATATGGAATGACCCATCAATTATCTACATCAAAACCGTTGATTCTATATGTCATATTATTGTTTCGACGTCTGTAGACCACGAATCCATTCTCCACTATTGTCGTTGCACTGACAAATGGTTTTGGATATCTTTTTGAGCACTTTCCATTTACCATAACGGAGCATTCATATTTTGATAACCGCATGGCCCGTGTAACATGCATCTCGTCACAGTCGCGAATGCCAATGGATCTTCAACCTCACTTGGTATTTCCGCCGAAATAATGTCATCAATCTCTTCCGGTAACTGTGGTTTGTCCTCACCAGCCAGAGTGAGGATGATGTGAGAATGCGGTCATCCTCGTTTTTGAAACTCAATGACATGAATATTTGTTCAGATTGGTGTGATTTTCTTAATTAATAGAATGTTTCAAAATCATTTGGACACAGTAATACAATTTCAAAAATTAAGAGTAGATATAGAGATTGCCCGAAGTAGGAGAGGGAGAGGGAGTCCCAAGAGAAGTTGGAAAGAAACTATTAAACGTGACCTTGCCTACATGGATCTAAAGGAAGACATGGCCCTAAACAGATTTGATTGGCGTCGTCAAATCCATATAGTCGACCCCACCTAGTGGGAAAAGGCTTGGTTTGGTTTGGTTAAGAGTAGATATCGAAGTTAAAGTATGCTAATAATTGAGTTTGTATACTTGCAATTACTCTGTCGAAGAAATTATTTCTTTTGAGGTCTTCCATCAGTTATTTCAGCCTAATGTAAAATACCCTTGCAACTATATCTGGCTTGTCCTTAGTGCGTTGACTAGGGAATCATGATAGTTGTTGTTGAATCTCTCGCCAACTTGAGTTACATGTGAATGTTATAAATAGATCGGGGAATCCCATTGTACGACAAATGGCCATAGCATCCTGATAATGTTGTATCATGTTCCTTGGACCACCAGTGAATGATGAAGGAATAATGTAGCGCATACCAACTGCAGTTGCATCCATATCACCAACGTTGACCGCATCCTGTAAACCACTATACAAATCTGCACGCAAAGCATTCTGATTGTTCCTGATGAAACTGAGCCTTTCCTGCTCTATTGCAGCGTAGCAATCAACCACAAACTGTTGAAACAGTCAACCACCCTAAAGGAACGAAGTCCCTTCGCCATCCCGAGACATCAGTCTAAATGCATAGAACTCTCTAATCGATACACCATCACGTATATAGTTTGACCCAGGTGCAAACTTTATGAACTTTGTCCATCCATCAGTTCCATATGGAAAGAGCAACGAGTATTAGCGGCATGTACGAAGGGTGTGTTTCATTAATCATCTGGAGATTTCCATTTAACTTTCTAACTATGATGTCTCGATTTCCTGTAATTTCATACTCATCTCCAACAATGATGGTTGTAACCTCATTTGTGGTTGGTCTTGCATATTGTCTTCCTTCCCGTGAATACCGAATCCGCACATGCAAATTTTGATTACCATTTTCATACAACCTATCTCTTGCATTACAGAACAATCTTACATAAGGATTAGTCGCATTTAGCATTGTCTGCAAGCCTTCTAATATAGTCAAGTCTAACTCATTTGCATCCCCGCTTCCTTGAACAACCCTTAATCTATTGGATGTTTCATGTTCCGTGTCATATATATATATATAGTTGAGGAAACTTAGGCATGTTTCCATATGCAGGAAGTAATGAACCGATCCTGTGATAATTTGGTCCACTTATCCGGAAAAGATATGGTCCTCTTCCATCGAGCACAGTGCGATCAATTTTTCCACCCATTGACGTGAAGGACAACATCGAATTATATGTTCTTATTTTCTCCATGAATCTAGATGGAAGGAATTGATTCTGTAGAAATTTAGGCGTGTTTGGTAGTAGTGGTAGCATCACCTTTCCTCCATGACAGCATAGGCTAAACTTTGGTCTTGAAATTGAATTGTCTCTGATTCTTTCGTCGAGCCACATAATAGCTCTACAGTGAGCATATTGCGACTCTGGAACCGAAGCTCCAACGCATGGATATATTTTTTCTCCTCAAGCAGAAGACAATATTATTTCCTGTAATTAATTTATTTTATCGGCCTTAAAAAACTTTGTATTGTCAGGTAATAACAGTAAGTAGTTAAAAATACTATTCAGTACTTGATGTTGAAGCCATTCTGTTGTTGTCGCTTTAAACGCAAGATTGTGGGTCTTACACGTCGTGCCTCCTTTTGCATAACTCTTTTCATATTCCCTGGTTGATCTTGTTCGTTTTGCATCGAGTGACTGATGCGACTCACATTATTTGTATTTGCACCTATAGTTGAGTGGTAGTAATTGTTTATTATTTTTTGTAGATAATAAAAAGATATGATATCGAGTTATGTAAATGTTGAAGACGTATATATTTACCGATTATTGTTTGAATGAAATGGTAGCCATTGTCAGAATTGGTGGCTTGTTGCATTCCCTCGAAACGCTGAGTTCGTCTACAACGCAAAATCGATAACCTTAATAGTCGACTTTCCTTTTTGAATTTGTAAGAGTCAATTTCTAAACCGAAGAGAATTATTTCCCGGATTGCATAAGATGAGCATTCGTCTTATAGCAGCCAACCGATAGATCTTATATTTGATCATTTTTTGAGGAACCTCTACAATTGGAAGTGTATGCATCCTGGATATATACAATTTCAAACTTTTTAGTAGGACTCAATTCATTAGATTCTTACCTAGAAAGGTAAGACAAACATATAAGTTATTATCGGATATCTGTGTCAGTGAGTTACATACCACAATTAGAAGGCTCTAAAACATCCCTTATATAATTTATAAAAAAAATCATAATTAATTAACTACCTAAACCCCTAACTGCAGTTGTAATTTGTTTACTACTGCCCCCGGTACATATTTCTAGTTATTTTTGTTATCTATATATATTTTCTTAAATGAAGTTTATTTTTGGTTACAGCTCAATAAAATATGTTTTGATTTCAAAGGAAAACTATATTAAATAAAGAATTTTAAAATATAAGTTATTGGGCCTAATATCATGCTTGGGTCTTTAATTCATCATAGGCTTGCAGTTAGACCCTATACCTAATTCATTAAGTTGTTTTATTCAGTTCATATATAGGAATTATAGATCATTAATTTTGAGAAATTATGATATTCCAACATTCATAAATAAACCCTACTACTACATTGTATTTATCATAAATTTTTACTAAAATCTATAATTAAATGAGCGGGCCTAATATCATGCCTGGGTCTCTAATTAATCACAGGCTTGCAATTAGTCCCAGTATCGAATTCCTCAAGTTGTTTTATTTGGAAAGGCACCAAATCCAAGAATTTCATAATATAAATTGGTGGACCTAATATGATGCCTGGGCATCTATTTAGGCTTGTAGCTAGACCCAGTACGCAATCCCTTAAGTTGTTTTACTTGGAAAGGCACTAAATCCTATGTCATTTTTGGTTTATGAATAGTAAATGTTTAGCAACCTAAACTTCGAAATTGGGATTAGATCGGGATCTATTTATTTGGTGTCCATAAAATAAAAAATTATATTTCATAAACATAAGCATGGAATGAAAATTTTAAAAATACACACTAAGAAAGATACAAAAATTTAAACATAAGCCTTATATCATTTTTAGTGGGCCTAATATCATGGTTGGGTCTCTAATTAATCACAGGCTTACAGTTAGACCCAGTACCCAATTCATTAAATTTTTTTAATTTTAATTGACACTAAATCCAAGAATTTAAAAATATTAATTAGTTTGCCTAATATCATGGTTAGTTCTGTAATTAATCATAGGCTTGCAGACCCAGTACCAAATTATTTGAAAAGGCACTAAATCCAAGAATTTCAAAATATAAATTAGCTGATTATGAAACAGAATCGAGATAAATGAAACAGTAATATAGTTGAGAGAGAGAGAGATACTAACATGTTAGAATTCAAGCAAAACAAAAAGAGAGAAAGATACTAACATGATATTCTATTTCCATCGGTAATAATAGATTTGTTCGAAATTGGAGTTGACAAAATAAAATTTATATTTCTTAAACATAAGCATGGAATGAAATTTTAAAGAAAAATCGGTAAGAAAAAATAGACGAAGCAAGTTGGCAAATGTACCCCAATATTTTGAAAATTACGATCGTGCTCTTTTGTCTTTCGATGGAAGTTTGGAGCTCGTTGATAGTTGTAGTATATGCACCAGTGCTGGACTTCGGTGGTCTGCAAGAGCATTGAAGAGGTATACTCATGCTCAGCTCAAGGGACATATTTGTGGCCAACTCATTTCCAAAATTAAATAAAAAGCTTGGGAATTTCAAAACGTTTATATATAAGTTTTAGTACGAACTGTGCCCCGTGGTGACGTGACAGTCTCGATCACCATGCTTAAGGCCACTCAAAGGATTTCGATTTGTGGCAGGGGCTTTACCCGTGGGAAGGGTATGGGCCTTACTTTGCCTAACTCATCCTATTAGTTTGCAAGCCGGCCTAAAAGCTACGAAAATAAATAAAAGATCCACATGCTGGGTGCAGCAAAGCAGCAACAAAAATGGAAACCCAAAGCCCATTCCAAATGTAGGAACTCTAGGATCAATCCACCAGAGAAATAGGATCAATGCAACCTTAATTGAGAAGCAGTTTTGAAGTATTTGAAGTTGTAAGTAAATCTTGTATAAATCATTGTCTATATATGCCCATGTTCTGATACAAAAGATCCACATGCTGGGTGCAGCAGAGCAGCAACAAAAATGGAAACCCAAAGCCTATTCCAAATATAGGAACTCTAGGATCAATCCACCGGAGAAATAGGATCAATGCAACCTTAATTGAGAAGCAGTTTTGAAGTATTTGAAGTTACAAGTAGATCTTGTATAAATCATTGTCTATATATGAACCAGTTTTAACTGCATGCTAGAAGTGCAGCCTCATGGGTGCATTCTAATATTGTTGGATGTTTCTTTAATTTGGGCTAGGCCTAATCAAAAGGGTAGATATTTACTTCAAAGATGGAGTAGAGTATTGACTCTAGCAACAGATGGGTTATCAGCTATAAATTGTATCTAGCAAGAGATGAATAACATACATTTAGCATCCATTGCTAGAGTATTGACTGAGTTGTATGTCTAACCCATCTTGCAAGAGTTGAGGTTTCATAATGAAAAATCTTTTTATTGCTAGAGTATTGTATCTAGCAAGAGATGAAATTTTAACCAAGAAATGAATAACATACATTTCAATCACCATCTCAAAGATGATAACTTTTCCATAGAAAAATCTCAATGCCAACAGAATAGAACTTTATTTATTGAAAAATAAGGAACCCTTTATTAATTTAAAAAGCGGCAAAAAAATTAGAGGAACTTGAAGTAAAAAAGATTTCTACAAAAAAAAATGAAAAAAATGAAAAAAGTAAATTCAACAACTTTATGCCACATTGTTATGTCTACCTAACAACCACAGCTTTCTTCCACACAGTTTGAAAACATAAATAGAAAACTAAGGAAACATGGAGAGGGGATGAAAACCCATCAAGGACTAAGCATCAAACTACACAGAAACCTATATTTTCCCTAAATCACAACTTTTACTCTCAGAAATTGTAACCTTCACTAAAAACAACATCACGATCAAAATTTGAAGAAACCTCTCCTAACTATAAATAAGAGAGGAAAATTGAAGGAATTTCAAAGGGAGAGGAGATCCGCCTACATAGGATAGTGGGTCCCAGTGGGCCACGATCGTAGTGGAGAGTAGAGTAGAGTAGAGTTGTAACACCCCAAAATCCGGGCGCCTTGAATCTCGGGACGCTACGAGAAAGTACCCAAGAGATGCGGAAAATCCAATAATATAATCAGGTGTGAATCTCATATGAGCAAGTAAATGGACAAATTCCTATAATTTTATTTCACTTTAAGGGATTACAAGGTACTTTCTGTAATTAAACTAACTATTCAATCCTAGGCAGACACGGCCAGCTACAAGAAAAAGAAAGAATAGAGATCTGAGTGCCAGACACCTTTCGATGCACCAACTGCATCATTCTTTGAACCCTGCGACAATGGATCAGTCGCCAAGCAATTCTACCAATCAAAGAAAGCGGAAGAGAAGATACTTGAAAACACCAAGGATTGGGTCAGGCTCGATGAGCCCGGCAAATAGGCATGTTTAGATGGCAATGCATTATATTAATAGATAGGGAAGAAGACCATACTTGATCCCAGCTGTACCTGCGTGATTAGTATCTCGATAATAATATAGAATATCAAGGTGCAACAAAAAACGGTGTAGAGTGTAGTGCATGAAAGATAATCAAGATATTTATTTAACAGATGTTTGATGTAGTATATTAGGTAGATAAGAGAAGCCATCATCATCAAGACATCATATAAATCATATAAGCACATCAGAGTCACCAGTAGCATAGATAACCTGAGGAAGTAACCTTACCATATACGTAACCATTGTATCAAGTTCCAATCGTAACAATGTCGACAGTTAAAGACAATAAATAACAGCATCAACAATACATAATAATCATACATCCAATATACATCCACAAGAGCATATAAAGGTACGTCCACAGTTGAAGTACAAGGGACGTAAGGGGTCAGAACCATCTCATCGTCATTGTCCCAACAACTGTCGATGGACATTAGCCATGGGGGTCATATCCACCTATCACTACCATCACATCGAATAGGAGCATACAAGTGTCCATCAATGTCCATAGCCACTGCCAAGTCTCAGCCATTGGTCTTACGTGCTAGATCTACCTCAACACTCATCCATAGCCACTGCCAAGTCCCAGTCATTGGTCTTACATGCTAGATCTATATCAACATCCATCCACATGTACTCGGTCTGAATGTCGGCGGTCTCGGTACCCGATCACCATCGGTACCTACTGTACTTAACCACGTCTCAATCACTCAATACTCAATATCAATGTCCATGCCGGCATCCTAACCCTCGGCAGACCAATCGTACATCCATAAATCCTACAGATCACTAGGTAAGGGTACTCCGAACTGGATAGCCTTATTATCCTTAATATGAGATGATAATAGTCAAGGGTGCTAGGCACGAAGTTCGGATATAGTTAATCCATCCTTATGATTCTCAACAGCTAATAATGCATACCCCTATAAACTCCCCTTCTCTATACGCTTAATTAGTATTATCTCATTATACAGTCCGTGTATAAGTATCTACCGTTAATTTCCTAATATTACAGGTCAGGACTTCAAGTGCCATGTCCCGACATTTCATCCAATACGGACCGTGATCGTAGATCAGAGCCTAGGTGCAATGCCATGATTTATAGTATCTCTCGAAGCCTATATCCAAGGTTCAGACCTACCAGCCAGACTCTGTGTCTGTTTCACAATATAAGTACCACGTATCACAAATATATCGGTAATCGATGCCCCTCTCTTCTGGTCCAGGGTCCCACTTTACCTAAGACTATGATCACGGAGTCCCAGATGCTTATTAAGTATCCTTGGTGCTCCTGTAGGTATTTACCATCATAAGACCTCCATAACCAATGAATCAGGTTCCGTTTTACAACCCAAGACTCTACTTAGGTGGCTACACGGGTCAAGGTTAAGCCCGGCCCTTGACTCGTGTCTCGTGTATCCCAAACGGTCCAAATGGAAGGTCAACGGGGCCTACACATGATGAGATCATAAAAGGAAACTAAATCTGGAAAATCACTATTTACAGTGTATCGGGTTGACATCATGGGTACACGGGTCGACCTGCTACATTATGGAAGTAGACAGTTAACTGGGAGACAGAAATCACATTTTACAGTGTTCCCGGTCGACCTGGAGGGTACCTCGGTCGACAGGGTAAACTATAGGAATTTCCATAAACATCTGGCACGTGAGGGGTACTACAATGTAGCCGGTCGACTGGGTCTCTTGGCCGGTCGACCAGGTACACTGAGTTTTCTACCCTGCAGGTGATTTCAGCTCCCAGCTGAGGGTTAGTCCGTTGTGTGCCCGGTCGACAGCCTGAGTGACCAGGTCGACCGGGTACACACGAAACCCTAAAAATTAAGATTCTGTCATCTCCCATTTTCCATCAAAACCTCATCAAATACATCCCATATCTTCACCAATTACTACCAATCATTAAGTACACATCCCACATCATGATCTCATCACACATGGGCAATTGATCTTCCAAATGAGGGATTCTCATCCATCAATAGCCAACAACACATAAGAAAAGAGCTTAGAACCACAACCCATACATAATACCATCTAATCAACCATCTAAATACAGAAATCATGCTAAATAACCATAAAAGATAGTAATTAACAATCCAAGCATATTAATCACTTTAATTAAAGAATCTAAGCATGTCTACTTGCCTAATTAGGAAGAAAGCTCCTCAAATAGCTTGGGCTCCACTCCAATAGCTCTAAGATCACCCCAATAGCTGAATCTACAATCTCTACACCCATTCCCAAAGAGAGAAATGCATAAGAAAGGGAACTTTAAGAGAAAGAGTTATACTACAAGGGAATTGGAAAGAGTGAATGAGAATTAACTTTACTTGGAGAGGAAAGAGAGATCTAGGAGATGAGATGAGCTCCTTAGCTTGTAGATGGCTAGATATAGATGAGGCTCTAGCTTCTAGTAATTGGAGGGCTAGGATTTAGAGAGAGAGAGAGATGGGAGGAAATTGTAGTGAAATGAGAGGAACAGAATGTAGGAATGTTTGGGAAGCTTGTAGTAGGTTTCTTTATATAGGAATAGATGGAATGGAAAATGTCTAAGGTGCCCTCCCTTGCTAGTGTAAGTTTAGGATAAGGATGAGGGTATTTTGGGAAGGTAAAAATAGAATAACCAAAGGGTCCTTGGTTGGTAATAGAAATAAAGGATAAGGACTAGGGTAATTTAGGTATTCACATATAATGACTAAAGTATCCTCAAATGAGTGGTTGTGAATAAAGGAGCCTAAGGGCAAGAAAGGTAGGCTATTTATTATGACAAAAGTGCCCATGTTTACTTGGTAGAGAATAAAGGAGCTAAGGTCATTTATGGTATTGGGATTTCCAAAAAAAAGGGAAAAGGTGTGGTAAGAAAGACTAGAGTACCCTCATATGATAAATGGGCTAATGAGTTGGGTCATAAGTAGTTGGGTCATTCTAAGATAAATTGCACCACTCTTTAAGGGAAACTCATCTATAATTAGGATTACAACTAAGACCTCTAGTTGGTTAATTAATTCTAAGAAAAGCACTATTAATCTCACAAGGGTCTCAATCCTATAAACTATGCTTAATTAATGGGAAATTACTAACTTCTCATACTAATTGCCTATTAAATAGGATAACCTATGGTTGACTTGGTCAAATTGGGTCCCACTAGGTATTCCTAGGAACGGGTCCTTACAAGAGTCCTCCCACGGGCCATCCATTAGGTGGTGGACCCATGCGAGGTGGGCCCTATTTGGCCCACCATCCAGCGTCTGATCAGAGAGAGGGCGATGACATGTTTTAGAAAGCAATTAAGAAATGAGTTTTTTTTTATAATTATCAGTCATTGTTTGGGCCATTCAGTTTTACAGCTGTTCGGCTTGATTTTCTTGCGTTGATACCCGGACCCAGGTGGGCCACCCATTGACCAATCTAATCCGTGGATTCGAAGGAGGACCCGCGGGCGACCCATTAGGTGGTGGACCCATTAGGAAGTGGGAATTTTTTTTATTCAAGTCAGTGAAAAAAAGATAGAGAAATATGTAACAAAGTGTCGCGACCCCGGACTGGGCCCGCGTGACTAATCCATGATCGGGACTGAAGATGTGTGTGTATATTTATTTAATTTCCCACAGGTGTCCGCGGTGAGGATATCACAACAACTTAGTACATTTTTGTTAAGTGCGGAAGCGTGTAGCAAATCAAATTGATAATTTCAGTTCTAGTCATAAGATAAAATCATATATATAAACCAAGTAACAGAAGGAGTAATGATCATTAGTACTTTCCCAAAAGAAAAGTTAAAGTTTATACAAAAGATCATTTAGTTACATTCCCAAAAATAGAGGCCAACAAAGGCCAATATAAATAAAGAACCAATCCCCAAAAGAATGGTTAAACGTTCCCAAAATGTTACGTCTCTCAAAGCAATCAAATGTCTAAACGACATCATCAGCAAGCCACTCAACTAGGCGTTGCGATTCACCGACCGCGCCCTCAAGCTCCACCTCGGGGTAGACAATGTCCGGACCTGAGTACCAAAGAGTGGGTCAAACACGACAGTTTGGCAAATGGTTGAAGAGACATAACAATAAAATAATAAATGAATTTACCTTCAAAAGCATTTAAAACCTGTTTAAGCAACAATTTCCATAAAAGAGATAAATCATTTATTCAAATACAAGTATGCGTTGTAAAACATGTAAAGGTAACCAAGGAATCGGGAAACAAGCAAGATGGAAACCACACGAAGGTAAGTCCTCCATCACCAAAGTGACAGAGCAATATCAAGCCGTTGATCTCAATCACACGAGGTGAGGAGAAACAACAAAATATATACATATACATATAATATACGGGACATGACCACGGTAGCGAGCCAGGCAACGGGAACTACAGTAGCAATCCGGAGTATCGGGACAAGACCACGGTAATAACCGGGTAGCGGGATCCAAACTGCAGCTGGCGGGACAAGAGAAGGATCTCCAAGTCGGTGGATCAGACCAACAGGGTTATCCAAGCTTAGTGGTGCCGACTCATAGGTCAAATGACAAGATCAAAACATTATGAAATACATCAAGTGCAAGTACATAAATAAACGGAACGGGAGTGCTCAAAGGCACAACTGTGATATCAATCCGTGCATGCTAATCGGGACTGGAAAAATGCTACAATTTCAATTTCAATATTTTCGGGAATGCATAAGAAATTCAGGAATAATGAAATACAAATGAACCTTTGAAATCTCAAGACAAATATCGGGGTTCCAGATTTGTTTAAGGTGAATAGGGGTCTCGTATGTCGATTTAATAACAACTTGGTACTCTTTGAGTTTGGGGACATTCCGGGCTCCTTATAAACCTTAGGATTCCCAAAACTTCAAATGAAATCTTTATGATGTGGTTTCTTTCTCAAATGGCCTCATACAATGCCTAGTACATCTCCCTAACATAAAGGGGTTCTCAATGAATAGTCTCAAAACGTTTAAACAATTCATCATTATCCCAAACATAGCCCTTAACCAACAGAGCACATCGCTTGAGCGACCCGAAGAGTTTTTTCGAGTGAGGTGGTCTCTGGAATGGTCTACTGGGAGGGTTCGCTCGGGCGAAATTGAGGTCGCTCGAGCGAACTTATCCAGCATCAGGTTGGCTCGAGCGAAAGTTCAATTCGCTCGAACTAACCACTCTCTGGAACGAGTTTTGGGAGGGTTCGCTCAAGCGACAAAGGGGTCCACTCGAGCGAACTGTCCACTAGAATGGCACAAACCCTTTTCTGGACACTTCGCTCGAGCAACCTGTCAAGTTCGCTCGAGCGAACTGTCCAGAAACTGATTCCGGGACAGTTCTTCACCTCTCTTTCTCTTCCTTCTATAGCCTCCTTTAAACACCAAATGAGAAGTTCCAAAACTCCATCCAAATCAACATCAAATCTCCTACAACATCTATTCTGTCTTCCTCCAACAATATCACATCCGAATACAAAGAAAGAAGGGAAGGAAACCACTACACACAAGAGCACATTTGAAATAAAATAAGAGAAAATTGAATGCCATGAACCAATACATTTCTATGACAATGAATGCACTATCAAGGCTCTTTATGAGCATTCATTTCAAGTCAAAACAATAAATAAGCATGTATGGGAAAACAATAAAATCAACCACATTTCTTATAAAACCATTGAAAACTCATAAAAATCAAATCATCCACTTGCCTTGGGTCCAAGTTAATCAATAACAAGCTCTAACACTCCTCCAAGCCAAGAATCCAAGCTATGAACCAAAATCCCCCAAAACAAACCCTAAATGGGTCAAAACAAGAAATATAAAGGGAAATCATACAATAATGAAAATGGGACCTCTTCAAGGTCAAAGAAACACAAATCTAAGAGATAGAGAAGGTTGCTTACTTGAAGGTTCTCCAAATGGGTAAGGTGAGTTCAAAGAGAGTCTTGGAATGGGAGGTCTTCTCCAAAAATGGTATCAATGGAGAGCTATGGTGGTGAGGAAGAAGGTGAGGATATCTATTTCTCAATTTGTGCAAGGTTAGTAGTGGATTTGGTGATGGAAAGCAAGAGAAGAAGGAAGAAAAGGAAACCCTAGGTGAAGATTGGAGTTGAGCTAGAAAAGGGAAAAGGGGAGATGCGTCCTCCTTATATACAAAAATGGGGTTAGGTCCCACCACTAGAATTATTCATGGGTTGAAATCATGTTTATCGGGGCCTCGAACAAATTTGACGAAGAAGGGAAAAGTGACTGTCGAAATATCTAGTTTCCAAAAAAATATATGTTTCACGGGTTTCGGGAATACCAAATTTTGGGTATAGATTTAGTGTACAATTATTGGTTTGCCTCCATGCTAGGAAAGTCGGGTTTTGGGGTATCGAACGGGTACGGGATCAACATAAAAGTTCTAGGGACTAATGAGATAAATAAAATGGAATTAAATCATCAAAAATAAGAATCTCGGATAATCCCCCAAGTAAATGCAAAGTCATAAAGGAACCCCCAAAGGGCCCTACTAGTCACAAAGGCACTCAAAATTCCCCAAAGTTATAACAGAAGCTACTCTAATCCCCAATAAACCAAAATCTACTAATCACACTTAGAACTAAAACATGACTCAATTAACACTAATCGATGTCACTCGGGTCGGGGTCTTACACAGAGAAATAAGATGATGGATCAAAGATAGATAAAGAAAATCAAAGAGTTTCTTACTCATCATCAAACACCCAATTTATATGTCATCTGTTAGGGATTTTGTGTTTTGCAATTTGATGGATGCATTATCATTTTAGCATCATTCGAAATTCCACACATGCATTGTTTTTGAAATACTTGAAATCTTGATTTACTCATGCATTATTTTTAAGACTTCTAAAACTTATGGTTCATGTATGTTTTGATTTTAAACTTGGATGCATTTGTTTTTGAAAAGAAGATTTTTGAATCAAGCATGTCTATGAGTTTAAACCTTTCAAATAAACTTAGGCATTTTAGGTTTCATGTTTTTAAAACTCTTAGATTGATTTAAAACATGCTTCTAGGCTTGATTCTATGGCCCAGAACTCCTTCTAGCAAAATACTTTTGAGTAGCTTTTTACTTAATCGTTTAAAAAGGAAAAACTTTTTTTGGTGCTACAATACTTGCTATAGTAATTTTGCTACAGTGTTTTCGGTCAACCGAACTGGATGTCGGTCGACCGAACTCAAGATGTCGGTCGACCGATACTTGACCGAACCCACTTCGTTTTGCGTTCCAAAATGGTCAAAACTAGTTGTTTTATGACCGTTGAGAGTTTAGTTGACCGAACTTGAGTTCGGTTGACCGACAATAGAGCCGTTGGATAGTTTTCTCTATATAAAAGGATCATTCCTAGGACAAATGTGAGGATCTTAGGGATACTCCTTGAGGTATTTTGAGACCAAAAAAAAGGGGAATGAGCTAAGGGAGGCTAGTTGGTCAAAAAGGGAAGCTAAAGCTTGGAATCATAAGTAAATCTTCTATGTAAGCTTAGTTTTCCTTTTCATATGTTTTCATGCTTTGCTTAAATTATTAGTAAATCTTTTTAAGCAAGTTAATTATGATTTGCTCTGTCCTTAACATATATATGTGTTGAATTGATTTATTGTTTTGGATACATCACCTTGATTCAAACCAAGTAGGACTCAAATTAGTATATCTAAGTAAATCATGTTTTGGAAACATCTTTCAAATTATATGTAACATGATTCTTATACTTGGTTGAATCTTTGGTTGTTGTTTTTTTTATAATAAGAAAATCACTTTTAAGTCTATCTTATATTTTGGATTCAACAGCTTCACAAATCACATGTATTTTGTTTTAAAGTTTCACACAACTTGCTTAGCATTGATATACATCATTTCCAAGTTGGTTTTTAAATTACATGTGATTTTTTCCTTCACTCCAATCAAATCTATTTTTGTGTTTTACACTTTCAAAAGCATTAAGCTTGCATTCATTGAGCTATCATTTTTAACTTGATTGAAGTTTTTCACACACACACCATGTGCATTCGTCTTTGTATTTCATAAAGTGTTGTGTAAGTTTGTTTTAATTTTCATATCAGCCTAATTAAAAGGCAAATGTAATGAGCTTTAATTATATCTCTTAAAGTGTTTGTGTAGACACTTCTTTGAGAAAATTATCTTGTAAAGGTTTTTGCTTAGCCTAAGAAAAGCATAGTGCAGAGGTTGTTGCTTAGCCTAGAAAAGCATAGGGTATAGGTTATTGCTAAGCCTAAGAAAAGCATAGTGTATAGGTTATTGCTTAGCCTAGAAAAGCACATTGATAGGTTGTTGTCTAGCCTAGAAAAACATCATTGTAAAAGTTATTGCTTAGCCAATTGAAAAACATAGATAGTGGAAATCCGGTGGGGTATTGGATCACAAGCCGGTAGTGGATGTAGGCATTGAGGCCGAACCACTATAAATCATTGTGTGATGGTGAATGCTCTGTGGTGATTGTTTTTGTTAGCTTCCGCATTTAGTTTGATAATCATCACTAGTGGCTAATTTAATTTAAAGAAGTTAAAATTGGTCATAATTTGTCACTAACTTAAAGCTCACCCTAATCACCCCGCTCTAGGGTTAAGGATCCCGGACTTTCAATTGATATCAAAGCAAGTTAAGGGAGACTAGTTGGTCAATATGGGAAGCTAAAGCCTGGAATCATAAGTAAATCTTCTATGTAAGCTTAGTTTTCCTTTTCATATGTTTTCTTGCTTTGCTTAAATTATTAGGAAATCTTTTTAGGCATGTTAACTATGATTTATTGTGCCCTTAACCTATATATGTGTTGAATTGATTTATTGTTTTGGACACATCACCTTGATTCAAACCAAGTAGGACTCAAATTAGTATATCTAAGTAAATCATGTTTTGGAAACATCTTTGAAATTATATGTAACATGATTCTTATACTTGGTTGAATCTTTGGTTGTTGTTTTTTTTATAATAAGAAAATCACTTTTAAGTCTATCTTATATTTTGGATTCAACAGCTTCACAAATCACATGTATTTTGTTTTAAAGTTTCACGCAACTTGCTTAGCATTGATATACATCATTTCCAAGTTGGTTTTTAAATTACATGTGATTTGTTCCTTCACTTCAATCAAATCTATTTTTGTGTTTTACACTTTCAAAAGCTTTAAGCTTGCATTCATTGAGCTATCATTTTTAACTTGATTAAAGTTTTTCACACACAAACCATGTGCATTCATCTTTGTATTTCATAAAGTGTTGTGGGAGTTTGTTTTAGTTTTCATATCAGCCTAATTAAGAGGCAAATGTAATGAGCTTTAATTGTATCTCTTAAAGTGTTTGTGTAGACACTTCTATGAGAAAATTATCTTGTAAAGGTTATTACTTAGCCTAAGAAAAGCATAGTGTAGATGTTGTTGCTTAGCCTAGAAAAGTATAGTGTTTAGGTTATTGCTAAGCTTAAGAAAAGCATAGTCTATAGGTTATTGCCTAGCCTAGAAAAACACATTGATAGGTTGTTGACTAGCCTAGAAAAACATCATTGTAAAAGTTATTGCTTAGCCAATTGAAAAGCATAAATAGTGGAAATCCGGTGGGGTGTTCGATCACAAGCCGGTAGTGAATGTAGGCATTGAGGCCGAACCACTATAAATCATTCAGTGATGGTGATTGTTTTTGTTAGCTTCCTCATTTAGTTTGATAATAATCACTAGTGGCTAATTTAATTTAAAGAAGTTAAAATTGGTCATAATTGGTCACTAACTTAAAGCTCACCCTATTCACCCCCCTCTAGGGTTAAGGATCCCGGACTTTCAATTGATATCAAAGCAAGTTAAGGGAGACTAGTTGGTCAATATGGGAAGCTAAAGCCTGGAATCATAAGTAAATCTTCTATGTAAGCTTAGTTTTCCTTTTCATATGTTTTCTTGCTTTGCTTAAATTATTAGGAAATCTTTTTAGGCATGTTAACTATGATTTATTGTGCCCTTAACCTATATATGTGTTGAATTGATTTATTGTTTTGGACACATCACCTTGATTCAAACCAAGTAGGACTCAAATTAGTATATCTAAGTAAATCATGTTTTGGAAACATCTTTGAAATTATATGTAACATGATTCTTATACTTGGTTGAATCTTTGGTTGTTGTTTTTTTTATAATAAGAAAATCACTTTTAAGTCTATCTTATATTTTGGATTCAACAGCTTCACAAATCACATGTATTTTGTTTTAAAGTTTCACGCAACTTGCTTAGCATTGATATACATCATTTCCAAGTTGGTTTTTAAATTACATGTGATTTGTTCCTTCACTTCAATCAAATCTATTTTTGTGTTTTACACTTTCAAAAGCTTTAAGCTTGCATTCATTGAGCTATCATTTTTAACTTGATTAAAGTTTTTCACACACAAACCATGTGCATTCATCTTTGTATTTCATAAAGTGTTGTGGGAGTTTGTTTTAGTTTTCATATCAGCCTAATTAAGAGGCAAATGTAATGAGCTTTAATTGTATCTCTTAAAGTGTTTGTGTAGACACTTCTATGAGAAAATTATCTTGTAAAGGTTATTACTTAGCCTAAGAAAAGCATAGTGTAGATGTTGTTGCTTAGCCTAGAAAAGTATAGTGTTTAGGTTATTGCTAAGCTTAAGAAAAGCATAGTCTATAGGTTATTGCCTAGCCTAGAAAAACACATTGATAGGTTGTTGACTAGCCTAGAAAAACATCATTGTAAAAGTTATTGCTTAGCCAATTGAAAAGCATAAATAGTGGAAATCCGGTGGGGTGTTCGATCACAAGCCGGTAGTGAATGTAGGCATTGAGGCCGAACCACTATAAATCATTCAGTGATGGTGATTGTTTTTGTTAGCTTCCTCATTTAGTTTGATAATAATCACTAGTGGCTAATTTAATTTAAAGAAGTTAAAATTGGTCATAATTGGTCACTAACTTAAAGCCCACCCTATTCACCCCCCTCTAGGGTTAAGGATCTCGGACTTTCAATTGATATCAGAGCAAGCTAAGGGAGCCTGGTTGGTCAATATGTGAAGCTAAAGCTTGGAATCATAAGTAAATCTTCTATGTAACCTTAGTTTTCCTTCTCATATGTTTTCATGCTTTGCGTAAATTATTAGTAAATCTTTTTACGCATGTTAACTATGATTTGTTGCGTCCTTAACATATATATGTGTTGAATTGATTTATTATTTTAGATACATCACCTTGATTCAAACCAAGTAGGACTCAAATTAGTATATCTAAGTGAATCTTGCTTTGGAAACATCTTTGAAATTATATGTAACATGATTCCTATACTTGGTTGAATCTTTGGTTGTTGTTTTTTTTATCAAAAGAAAATCACTTTCAAGTCTATCTTATGTTTTGGATTCAACAACTTCACAAATCACATGTATTATGTTTTAAAGTTTCACACAACTTGCTTAGCATTGATATACATCATTTCCAAGTTGGTTTTTAAATTACATGTGATTTGTTCCTTCACTTCAATCAAATCTATTTTTGTGTTTTACACTTTCAAAAGCTTTAAGCTTGCAATCATTGAGCTATCATTTTTAACTTGATTGAAGTTTCTCACACACACACCATGTGCATTCATCTTTGTATTTCATAAAGTGTTGTGTGAGTTTGTTTTAATTTTCATATCAGCCTAATTAAGAGGCAAATGTAATGAGCTTTAATTGTATCTCTTAAATTATTTGTGTGGACACTTCTTTGAGAAAATTATCTTGTAAAGGTTATTGCTTAGCCTAAGAAATGCATAATGTAGAGGTTGTTGCTTAGCCTAGAAAAGCATAGTGTATAGGTTATTGCTAACCCTAAGAAAAGCATAGTGTATAGGTGATTGCTTAGCCTAGAAAAGCACATTGATAGGTTGTTGTCTAGCCTAGAAAAACATCATTGTAAAAGTTATTGCGTAGTCAATTGAATAGCATAGATAGTGGAAATCTGGTGGGGTGTTGGATTACAAGCCGGTAGTGGATGTAGGCATTGAGGCCGAACCACTATAAATCATTGTGTGATGGTGCATGCTTTGTGGTGATTGTTTTTTTGTTAGCTTTCGCATTTAGTTTGATGATAATCACTAGTGGCTAATTTAATTTAAAGAAGTTAAAATTGGTCATAATTGGTAACTAATTTGAAGCTCACCACCCACCCCCCCCCCCCCCCCCCGGGTTAAGGATCCCGGACTTTCAATTGATATCAAAGCAAGCTAAGGGAGGCTAGTTGGTCAATAAGGGAAGCTAAAACTTGGAATCATAAGTAAATCTTCTATGTAAGCTTGGTTTTCCTTTTCATATGTTTTCATGCTTTGCTTAAATTATTAGTAAATCTTTTTAGGCATGTTAACTATGATTTCTTGTGTCCTTAACATATATATGTGTTGAATTGATTTATTGTTTTGGATACATCACCTTGATTTAAACCAAGTAGGACTCAAATTAGTATATCTAAGTAAATCATGTTTTGGAATCATCTTTGAAATTATATGTAACATGATTCATATACTTGGTTGAATCTTTGGTTGTTGTTTTTTTTATAATAAGAAAATCACTTTCAAGTCTATCTTATATTTTGGATTCAACAGCTTCACAAATCACATGTATTTTGTTTTAAAGTTTCACACAACTTGCTTAGCATTGATATACATCATTTCCAAGTTGGTTTTTAAATTACATGTTATTTGTTCCTTCACTTCAACCAAATCTATTTTTGTGTTTTACACTTTCAAAAGCTTTAACTTTCATTCATTGAGCTATCATTTTTAACTTGATTGAAGTTTTTCACACACACACCATGTGCATTCATCTTTGTATTTCATAAAGTGTTGTGTGAGTTTGTTTTAATTTTCATATCAACCTAATTAAGAGGCAAATGTAATGAGCTTTAATTGTATCTCTTCAAGTGTTTGTGTAGACACTTCTTTGAGAAAATTTTCTTGTAAAGGTTATTGCTTAGCCTAAGAAAAGCATAGTGTAGAGGTTGTTGCTTTGCCTAGAAAAGCATAGTGTATAGGTTATTACTAAGCCTAAGAAAAGCATAGTGTATAGGTTATTGCTTAGCCTGGAAAAGCACATTGATAGATTGTTGTCTAGCTTAGAAAAACATCATTGTAAAAGTTATTGCTTAGCCAATTGAAAAGCATAGATAGTGGAAATCCGGTGGGGTGTTGGATCACAAGCTGGTAGTGGATGTAGGCATTGAGGCCGAACCACTATAAATCATTGTGTGATGGTGCATGCTTTGTGGTGATTGTTTTTATTAGCTTCCGCATTTAATTTGATAATCATCACTAGTGGCTAATTTAATTTAAAGAAGTTAAAATTGGTCACTAATTTGAAGCTCACCATATTCACCCCCCCTCTAGGGTTAAAGATCCCGGGCTTTCAATTGGTATCAGAGCGAGGTTACTCCATTGTAGAGCTTAACAACCTGGAGTTGATCCTTAGTCTAGGATCCCCAATTTGAAATCCTATCGGAGTAGGACTTTCAATTGGTATCAAAGCTTTGTGCTCGATATTAGGATCAAGTGTTTTGGGACTCTTGATTAGCTGTAAAAACCTAGAGTCAAAACCCTAGTGTTGTGTTTTCATGAAGATCATTAGAATGGACTCCACTATGTTAGATTGTGTAGATTATTCTGTAGATTCTTCTAGACCCCATCTTCCAACAATTGGAGATTCAAACTTTGAATTTAATGAATCTCAATTTGAATTAAAAGAAGAAGAAAATGATGAAAATGAAGTTGATATTCAACAAGCTTATGATGAATTGTCTACATTGTCCTTAGAGCTTGTTAAGAAAAATGATAGATTAATAGAAAAGACTAAACAAAGAATTAGTCTCTTCTAATGATGAACTTAGAGAAAATAAACAAATAATACAATGCTTAGACTCTAAGTTTATGATCTCTTTGCATAACCTATCTAATGTTCAAGATGAACTAAATGAAATTAAGATAAGTTGTGATGAGCTTAAAAAAGAAAATTTAAAACTAAGAGATCAATAACAAGGGCAAGACAAAAATATTAACAACCTAGAATCCAAGTTGACTATTTCTAAGGAAAATCTTTCTAATGCTCAAAATAAGATAAAAACTCTAGAACTTGGATCTAATGTTATTATTGAACTTAAATTTGATTTAAAACTTGCCCATGAAGAACTAAACAACAAAAAGGGAATTGAAAATGAATTATTAAAAGTTCAAAATGAAAATTCAACCCTTAAAACCCAAGTCACTCAACTTGAAAGCTACAAACGAAAGTATGAGTGCAAATTTACCCTAGGTGAAGAGAAATTTAAAAAATTATTTAGATTGGGTAAATCACACAGAGATAGGACGGGCCTTGGATTTGATAGGTATACTTCACATGACCCTTTCTTCACCAACACATTTGTGAAAGGTGAGTCCTCATTCTCTAGTACTCATTCTTCCTTGCCCAAGAAAAAATGTAATTATTGTGGTATTGAAGGGCATTTTAGGTTTGAGTGCAAACTAAGAAGAAGCCATATGTCTAAACCCATCTATGAATCCAAGAAAGCAAAACATAATTCTATGAAGGGTAAGACATTGAAATTAAACGAAGACTCTAAGAAGTTCAAAAAAATTAAATCTTTTCAACAAGTGTCTCCTAAGATAGATTTTAAAAAGACTAAACAAAACAAACATAGTCAAAATAAATCTATCAACAAAAAGCTTCTCAACCTACCATCCCTAAATCAACACATGAAAGAACTTTTGAAGAAAGTTGCAAAGTTAAATTTAATATTCAAAAGTCAAAATAAGGGAGGTAATAAGATAAGAAGTGAGAAGAAAAAAAAAATGACTCAATCCCCTATGAAGAAAACTCGCCAACCTCAAAAGACTAATCATCAATCCAAGTTGAAATTAGTCAAATCTCATTATCATGGTGATAAGTCCAAATTAGAAATTTATCAAATCAAATCTCCAAGAGTTGGTGAGACTTCAAAACTAGACCTCAAAGGACAACCCTCTCAAGACCTTAGGTGGATTCGTAAAGTTAGATACCTTGAGGCCTTAAACCTGAATGACCAACCTAATCTTCTTTTAGTTATTTCATATTGTTGGTCATAACACATTTGCATTTTGATCTTACATGTTTACATTTCTTAAAATGCAATTTCTCATATTTATCACTATGCTCACTAAGTTATTATATCTTTAAGTGATGAATATTCATTTATGATGCTTGATGGAATTTTGTGTTTATCACATCCGTGCTCTTAATCATTTTTTTATATTCAATTAGTATCAATTGGTATCATAATCAATTTGTATCATATTAAATTGGTATATCTTGAGAATGTGATAGACCTTGTGTACATTGGATTGAAATTGATTTTATTTAGGAAATATGTTTTTATTCCATGTCACATTCCATTAGCATCATAATCTTCATGTTTGCCACCTCTCATGAGCTCATGGGTAAATCTCATAACCGCCATTTTTATATGATCATATTCTTCAATGGTTAATGGTTGAGGTTGGCTTCATAATTGAATTTCATTTCATTCTCATTACACATTATGGTTATATTTAATGATTGATGAAATGATTTCAATACATAGCATATGATTTTCATAAGCACATTAGTTGATGTTATGCTATGTAACCCTTATCACATTCCCTTGACCTTGTTCTTAATTTTAATAATTTGATCATATAAAGCAAAACTAATCGTTCCCTTGAAGTTTACCCTCAATTGGTAAAATCACCTTCTCTTTGTACCCATCATTATCAATGTGTTGATAAAAAGAGAGAATGGATTGAGGGGGAGTATAAATTTTCAAAGGAAGCATTAACTTTGATCAAATTTACCCTTGTGTTGGCTTTGCACCCTTAGAGATAACTAATTATACATGATGGCCTGTTATGAATTTCATTTTTTATTTCTTTCGTTAACAGGTGCTACTCAAAGGTTTTTTCTTTGTTTCATGTGTGTAGGATCCTTTGCAATTTAATGTCAAAGGGGGAGAGAATGTCCAAGTTGTCTAAGGGGAGATATTGTATAACCTTCCAAAGGGGGAGAGAATGCATACCTTGCCAAAGGGAGAGAATCCATGGTCAAAGGGGGAGAGTTGAAAGAAGAGAAAGCTTGGGAGATAAAGAATATGCTTGACCAAAGAGAGAAAGATGAAAAGGAATCTTGAAGGATGATCAAGCTCCAAGCATCAAGAAGAATGAAGAAAAAAGAACTAGAGCCCAAGCTAAGAGAATGAAGCATCCAAGAGATTTCAAGACTTGTCCAACTTAGGGGGAGCTGAAGACTTAGTGTGTAAATTCGGTGTTAAGTAAGTTACCATCAAATTGCAAAGGGGGAGATTGTTAGGGATTTTGTGTTTTGTAATTTGATGGATGCATTATTATTTTAGCATCATTCAAAATTTCACACATGCATTGTTTTTGAAATACTTGAGATCTTGATTTACTCATGCATTGTTTTTAAGACTTCTAAAACTTATGGTTCATGTATGTTTTGATTTTAAACTTAGATGCATTTATTTTTTAAAAGAAGATTTTTGAATCAAGCATGGAGTTTAAACCTTTCAAATAAACTTAGGCATTTTAGGTTTCATGTTTTTAAAACTCGTAGATTGATTTAAAACATGTTTCCAGGCTTGATTCTATGGCTCAAAACTCCCTCTAGCAAAATACTTTTGAGTAGCTTTTTACTTAATCGTTTAAGAAGGCAAAACTTTTTTTGGTTCTACAATACTTGCTCTAGTAATTTTGCTACAGTGTTTTGCTACAGTAATTTTACTGCAGTGTTTTCGGTCAATCGAACTAGATGTCGGTCGACCGAACTCAAGATGTCTGTCGACCGACACATGACCGAACCCACTTCGGTTCGCATTCCAGAATGGTCAAAACTAGTCGTTTTATGACCGTTGGTAGTTCGGTTGACCGAACTTGAGTTCGATTAACCGACAATAGAGCCGTTGGATAGTTTTCTCTATATAAAAAGATCGTTCCTAAGACAAATGTGAGGATCCAAGGGATACTCCTTGAGGTATTTTGAGACCCAAAAAAAGGGAATGAGCTAAGGGAGGCTAGTTGGTCAAAAACGGAAGCTAAAACTTTGAATCATAAGTAAATCTTCTATGTAAGCTTAGTTTTCCTTTTCATATATTTTCATGCTTTGCTTAAATTATTAGTAAATCTTTTTAGGCATGTTAACTATGATTTGTTGTGTCCTTAACATATATATGTGTTGAATTGATTAATTGTTTTGGATACATCACCTTGATTCAAACCAAGTAGGACTCAAATTAGTATATCTAAGTGAATCATGTTTTGGAATCATCTTTGAAATTATATGTAACATGATTCCTATACTTGGTTGAATCTTTGGTTGTTGTTTTTTTTATCATAAGAAAATCACTTTCAAGTCTATCTTATGTTTTGGATTCAACAACTTCACAATTAACATGTATTTTTTTTTTAAGTTTTACACAACTTGCTTAGCATTGATATACATCATTTTCAAGTTGGTTTTTAAATTACATGTGATTTGTTCCTTCACTTCAATCAAATCTATTTTTGTGTTTTACACTTTCAAAAGCTTTAAGCTTTCATTCATTGAGCTATCATTTTTAACTTGATTGAAGTTTTTCACACACACACCATGTGCATTCATCTTTGTATTTCATAAAGTGTTGTGTGAGTTTTTTTTAATTTTCATATTAGTTGATAAGTCCTTAAAAATGCATATTTTCATACACATTTTAGATCATTTTAGGGACTTATTAATCCAAAATAGTCTCATTAAAAAAAATCATGTTCTTATGCATTTTGGGTTTATCGTAGTGCATTCATGCATAATGATGTGCATTTTAATTTAGGGGCCCACTATCATGCATTTGTGATTTTTATTCAAAATTATTATTTTAAATTGTAATTCACTTTTGCTTGTAGGAAATGGATGAAATGGGTCCCACAACCAAGGAATGAGATAAAGAAAGAAATTGCAAGGAGAAAAGATAAGGCCTCACATGCCCTACATAGGCCTCCCATACCCTATGTAGGCAACTCATGCCCTACATAGGCCTCCCATACCCTACATAGGCCTCCCATGCCCTATGTAGGCATTCCATGCTCTATATAAACATCACATGGGATGTTCTTTCCCTCTTCTTCTCATGGAAAGCAACTCCCTCTAGCCTCTCTTCACTCCATCCTCGACATTCTCTTTCTCCTCATTATGTTCCTCAAGGAGGCTTAGTCCTAAAGCCACACTACTCTCTTGGGATTTCTCATCTAAAAGAGGTTTTTCCATCCTAACATGATTTTCTCTATCATTTTTATTTTCCATCTTATGTAAATGAATCTACATGTTAGTAAAAGTTATTTTTTTTAATATTCTTCTTCTTATGGTTTATGCTTGATGCTTTATTTATGTTGCTTATTTTTGTGCTTGGATTGACAACCCAAGTTTATGAGGGCATATTTGAAGTGATTCTAAATTGTATTAAGAAAGAATTTTTTAGAAGATAATTTCACTACTTGAACTACATTTAAATTCTGCACAACTACATTTACTTTTCTTCACAAGACTACATTTAAATTTTATTAGTTTCACTACTTTTACTTTTTGCAACACTACTTTTATTTTCCAGCAAATTCTTTTATTTGCTGCACTTTAAGTTTAAGCATAATTTAGTTCTTCATAATAATTCATGCATCATAATTAGAAATTACATTAGAATAGGCTTTGTTTCTGAAATCACAATGTTTAATGACTGATTAATAATGCTTAAGGTATCAGGACTTTGAAATCCCAAAATTTCAGCCAAATATAACCTCAGGAACCGTGTCAACTAGAGGCACAAAAAGGGGTACCCAGCAAGAACCGTGTCAACCAGAGGCACAAAAAGGGGTACCCAGCAAGGTCATGCCAAATTTCAGCAGCATAACTGGTTCAAGTAGGCATCTTGTTGCATTCATATCTTTTTCATCCAAACTCCTTTTTCACTTCTATTTCTTTTGTTGCGTTCATGAATCATCAAGGTTTGAATTCCAGCCATTAAGTTTTGGTTTAGAGCATCTTAGGTAGGTTCTACAGTCCAGTGAAAACAAGCCTGTATATAAGGTTTTTCATACTTAGAATTTTTCAGAGTGCATCAAATTTTTAGGAACTTGTCTAGAATTGCATTGTTTGCATGTAGGACCTCATAAATCATTCAAATTTTCATTATAATTTTTTTTGGTAAGTGGGATAAAATTTCAAAAATTTTATTTTGATTTTTCATATTAAATTGGTTGTTTGATTTGCGTGTTCTTTTGTAGGTTTTTAGACATTCTAGGATTGCTTAGATTAGGTTTCCATTAGTAGACTAGGTCTTTTATTTTTGGAAAGAATTGTAATTAAACTTTTTACATTCAGTTATTTTAGAAAAGTTGAAGTAATTTGATTAGTTTCTTATTTAGGCTAGTTTTAGGTTTTAATTAGGACAAGTTAAATGTTGGAAAGTTTCTTAATCAACATTGCTCCTTGTGGATCGACCTGGTCTCACCAGTTTGTTACTACATCGTAGCTCTACACTTGGAGCTCACAACCAAGTTTTTGGCGCAGTTGCCAAGGAGCGCCATATAAGGTAACTTTTCTGACTTTCTGGGTGTGCTGTTTTTGGCATCTTTTTAGATATAGGAGGTGCATGCATGGAATGTTAAACCACCCTAAATTGGATTAGGAAATTGCATGGATTGCTAATTAGAAAGGACACATCATTGAACTTTTAGAAACTTCCTAAGAATTGGCAAAGTTATGTTATTTGTCAACTTGTTTTGAGTCCTTTTGGAAGAAAATGAACCAAAGTGACCGAATCGTTGTCCTTGATTATCTCGGTGCCGAAGCAAAGCCTTGTCCAGAGTGTGGAGACAGCTAAATTGTTCAAGGCAAGGGTCCTTCAAACGGGTCCATTTGTGATCCTACCCTTACCTAGGGGCTAAACTGGCAGGGTTGGTTTCATAGGGCCGGATTACTGATCCTAGGGAAACTTTTCGACCTTAGGATATTAATTCAGTTGTTTCTTGTGTAGGCTAGGTTTTTCTCATTTGTTTTTCCAAAAAAAAAATCTAAAAATCCAAAAAGAAAGTACAAGCTCTCTTCAAATTGCTCACACCATTTGTGCATGAGCAAGAAGTCCAGTTGGCAAAGAGACTCAGTGCATCGGTTAAAAAGAAGAGAGTCCCCAATCAAGAACTTATAAGAATCCACGACTCTCCTCAATCTCTGAGTCCATCGAGATTGTCTAACATGTCGAGTGGGTCAGGTAACAACCCCAACAATGGTGGGCGTCCCACAAATCCAAATGGGGACCAACACGATAGGGAAGTGAACCAACCACCAAGGAAATTATGTGATATTTTGAACCCCGCACGACACACCACACCATCGTGCATTGTGTTACCCGCCATTGAGGGTCAATATGAAATAAAACCTGTTATGACCCAACTTCTACCCAAGTTTCACGGGCTAGAATCTGAAAGTGCATACTTACATTTGAGGGAAATAGATGAAGTATGTGCTACACTTCAACTGCAAAACATGGTGCCAGATGTGATCAAACTCAAATTGTTTCCTTTTTCTTTAAAGGAAAAAGCTAAGGCTTGGCTCCACACACTTAGGCCTAATTCAATCAATACATGGAATGTCTGTGTCACGGAATTCCCAACACCTTAAAGAGGGACATCATAATGTTCAAACAAAATCAGAAAGAGCCCTACTTTAAGTGTTGGGAACGCTTCAACGAGTTGATCCTTGCATGTCCACATCATGGGTATGAAACACACCGTCTCATTAAGATCTTCATTGAAAACCTCACTCCTGAGACGCGTCAATTTATTGAGATGATGTGCAATGGTCAATTCGATCAAAAAACACCAGGTGAAGCGTGGGCATTTTTGGAATTGATGGCAGAAAATGCACAAAAATGGGCCTCCTCTAAGGGGGTAGATCATTCCAGGGAGTTGAATCAGTCTAAGAGTGGAGGTCTATATCATGTGAACAACCAGATAGACATCCAAGCCAAACTCACGGCACTCACGAAAGAAGTCGAAGCCCTGAGAGTTGGAAATAACAAGGATACAGTCCTGGTTTGTGAAATTTGTGCTTCCGAAAATCATATGTCGGTAGATTGTCCAACTGAACCTGTCTTACAAGAAGCAATTCAGAAACAGGCTAACGCTTTGAATTCTTTTCAAAAGCCGTTCAATACAAATACTATGGGAAACACATACAATCCTTCATGGCGGAACCAGCCAAATTTCAGCTGGAGGAATGGACCAAATGCTACTCCTGAGTATAATCCCCAAAGACCATCAGATTCTGGTGCATACGTGAATCCACAGCATAATACGTCTTATGCACCACAGGCCCAGAATAGGTCATTGGAGGAATCACTCAATACACTGATTCAATCTCAACAGCGGTTTATGCAGAGCCTGCATAATAATCAACAGATTATTCAGAATAACTAGCAGGCTATTCAGAATAATCAACAGGCTATCCAAAGGTTAGAAACCTCTGTCGAGCAAAACAAACGTAGCCTTCAAGGTCATGGGAAAGGAACCTTTCCAGCCCAACCCCTGCCAAACCCTAAAGGCCAGTTTGAAGTGTCCAACATAACTGACCCTAACTATCAGGAGCATGTTCGGGCTATCACTTTGCGCAGTGGCAAAGAGCTTCAAGAGATTTCGAATAAACATAAACAACATGTCTCCTCGGATTCAAATGAGAAAATTGAGAAAGAAAACGATACCACTAATGCAAAAACTGTTGTTGACATTGAAAAAGGTCCTGACCCCACGATTACCAAACTCGTTGTCCCTTTCCCTCTAAGGTTGACCAATTCCAGACAGAAAATCCCAAACCAAGAGATTTTGGATGTTTTCAAAGAAGTTATGATCAATATTCCTCTGCTGGATGCCATTAAACAGGTCCCCACCTACACTAAATTCTTGAAAGATCTTTGCACTGTTAAGCGTAGGGTTCATGTTTCAAAGAAAGCGTTTCTCACTGAACAGGTCAGTGCATACCTGACTCAGACCACTCCTCCTAAATACAAAGATCCGGGATGCCCCACCATCTCATGTGTTATTGGAAACCACCGGATAGGTCAAGCTTTGCTAGACCTTGGAGCAAGTGTAAATCTATTACCCTACTCGGTTTATGAAATACTGGGGCTTGGCAAGTTAAAACCAACCAGAACTACTCTTCAACTAGCAGATCGATCTGTTAAGAAACCGAGAGGGGTAATAGAAGACATTTTGGTACAGATTGAGCACTTTTACTTCCCAGTGGATTTTTACATGTTGGACACTAAGCCGGTACCAAATGAAAGTGGTGAAATTTCAGTCCTTCTGGGAAGACCATTCTAAGCCACTTCAAACGCACTGATCAATTGCCGGAGTGGAAAGCTCAAATTGTCTTTCGGGAACAAGACCTTAGACCTCGATATCTTTCAAGTGTGCAAACAGCCAAGGGATTGCGAAACTGACTACCATGATGTGGATTTTATTGATACATTGGTTGAGGATGATCTTGAGGAGTGCATTAACTCCCATGTTGCGCTACTTTTTTTTTAGAGGACATGGGCTATCTTGAGGACTTTCAAAATGACACTGTTGAGGATGCCCATCCAGTATGGAAACCCCATTTTGAGGAACGTGTACCATCTAATAAGCCAACTCTTCCATCTCAAATGAATCCACCTAAGCCTGAGTTGAAGCCCCTCCCATCGGACTTGCGATATGCTTACCTTGGGGATGAAGAAACATATCCTATGGTTATTTCTTCGCTTCTTATTGAGTACTAAGAGATCCAACTATTGAAAATACTCAAACAACATAGAAGTGCAATTGCCTGGAATGTAGCAGATATTAAGGGAATTGACCCCTTAGTGTGTACGCATCGCATTTACCTTGAAGAAGATGCTAAACCATGTAGACAAATGCAACGCCGTCTCAATCCTACCATGCAGGAAGTGGTAAGGGCTGAGGTGCTTAAGCTCCCAAACGTGGGTATCATCTATCCAATCTCAGATAGTCAATGGGTCAGCCCTACCCAAGTCGTCCCGAAAAAAGCCGGCATTACTGTAGTCATGAACACTCACAATGAACTTGTCCCCACCCGGGTACCCACAGGGTGGAGGGTTTACATAGACTACAGAAAATTAAATGTGGTCACACGTAAGGATCACTTCCATCTACCCTTCATGGATCAGATTTTGGAAAGGGTAGCTGGCCATCATTATTATTGTTTTCTAGACTGGTATTCTAGGTATAACCAGATCGAAATCGCCTCGGAAGACCATGAGAATACCACATTTACATGTCCTTTCGGTACTTTCGCTTTCTAGCGAATGCCTTTCGGGTTATGTAACGCTCCTGTAACATTTCAGAGATGTATGCTGAGTATTTTCAGCGATATGGTGGAGCGGATTCTGGAGGTCTTCATGGACGATTTCTCTGTGTTTGGTGATTCTTTTGAGGACTGTTTGAGCAACCTAGAAAAGGTCCTCACTAGATGCGAAGAAAAGAACCTTGTGCTGAATTGGGAAAAGTGTCATTTCATGGTTCGCCAGGGAATTGTCCTTGGTCACATTGTGTCGGAAAGAGGATTGGAAGTTGACAAGTCCAAAATAGATTTGATCACCAACTTGCCCACGCCCAAAACCGTACGAGATGTCAGATCATTTTTAGGGCATGCAGGCTTTTACAGGAGGTTTATCAAAGATTTTAGTTATATATCCAGACCTCTCTGTAACCTACTTTCCAAAGAGGTAGAATTTAACTGGACAGAGGCATGCAAGAAGCATTTGAGAAGTTGAAAAGTATGCTGACATCCGCACCAATTATGCAACCTCCAGATTGGACATTGCCCTTTGAGATTATGTGTGATGCCAGCGATAATGCGGTTGGGGCTGTGTTGGGGCGACGAAAGGACAAGAAACCTTCCGTGATTTCTTATGCAAGTAGGAGCTTGAATAGTGCACAGATTAACTATTCAACCACTGAGAAAGAACTGCTGGCAGTGGTCTTTGCACTTGACAAGTTTCGGTCCTACTTGATTGGATCCAAGATTATTGCCTTCACTGATGACTCTGCGCTAAAGTACCTTCTCTCAAAGAAGGATGCTAAGCCCAGACTCATTAGATGGATACTCCTACTCCAAGAATTTAACTTAGAAATTAAGGATAAAAAGGGAGTAGAGTATGTCGTGGTTGATCATTTATCTAGGTTGGTTCTTTCAAACACCATTGAACCGACACCGATCCGGGACAGTTTCCCTGATGAACATCTTTTTGTGGTACATCAATCCCCTTGGTATGCTGATATCGCAAACTATCTTGCTACGGGCAACACTCCTGACCATTGGACCAAGCAAGATAGAAATTCTTTCTTTTCTCAGGTACAATATTTTTTCTGGGATGATCCATATTTGTTCAAATACTGCCTAGACTAAATAATTAGGAGATGTGTGCCTAATAATGAGAAACACAGTGTCATCTCGTTTTGCCATACACAGGCCTGTGGGGGACATTTTTCTGGACAAAAGACTGCTATCAAAATTCTATAGTCTGGATTCTATTGGCCCTCATTGTTTCGTGATGCTCATGATTTTTGTCGGGCTTGTGATTGCTGCCAAAAGTTAGGCACAATTTCCAAAAGAAACATGATGCCACTAAACCCCATTCTGGTAGTTGAGCTTTTTGATGTATGGGGCATTGATTTTATGGGTCCATTTCCATCGAGTTTTGGTTATATCTATATCTTAGTGGTTGTGGACTATGTGTCCAAGTGGATAGAGGCTATTCCCTGCCGGGAGAATGATTCTAAAATAGTCCAAAATTTTCTGAAAGAAAATATCTTTTCTCGTTTTGGTACTCCACGAGCCATCATCAATGATGGGGGTTTGCACTTTTGCAATCGGGCATTTGAAGCCCTGATGAAACAGTATGGGATCACCCATAACGTATCTACCCCTTACCACCCACAGACCAGTGGGCAAGTGGAAGTGTCAAATTAAAAGAATATTGAAGACTACAGTAAGCCCAAATCTAAAAGATTGGTCAATGAGATTAAATGATGCTTTATGGGCTTATCGGACTGCTTTTAAGACTCCAATCGGAATGTCTCTCTACCGGCTCATCTATGGGAAAGCATGCCACCTCCCAGTGGAATTGGAACACAAAGCTTATTGGGTCATTAAGCAGTTTAACTTTGATATGGATAAAGCTGGGAACAAGAGGAAACTGCAATTAAATGAATTGGATGAGTTACGCAGGGAAGCCTATGCAAACTTAAGAATTTATAAAGAGAGGACCAAGATTTTTCACGATAAAAACATTCTGTGAAAATCCTTTCACCTTGAGCAAAAGGTCCTCCTTTATAACTCTAGGCTTCATTTATTTCCTGGGAAACTTAGCTCCCGTTGGACTGGACCATTCATTATAAAAGAAGTGTTTCCATACGGTGTCGTTCAGATTCATAATCCCAAGGATGGCCAGACATTCAAAGTCAATGGCCAAAGATTGAAGCCATTCTTGGAAATTGCACCAGCTGATGAGGAAGAAATTCCTCTTGATGATCCTGTCTACCAGGATTAGTCGGCCCTGGATCTGACAGTGGCCCATTGCTGTGTAAATTATGTATACTTTGTAGTTTAGGTTTTATCTCGTTATTTTTTTGTTGTCTTGCCTAACTTTGGACGGAGAGCAGCTCGATCATATCCCAGGTGCTTTCTATACTTTACCCTCCATTAATTTTTATGTTCCTCATGTTTCATATATATCATTCCTTCACACATCGAGGACGATGTTCATAATAGGTTAAGGGTGGGAACAAGCACACTTGTCCATCTTTAGACAATAGTTCTTGGTTTTTAGGTTTCAAAAAAAAAAAGAAAAAAAATCTGATATTTTGTTTGTTCTTGGGAAAAATGAAATTTTGAGAGGATTTTTATAAAACAAAGATACCTTGAACTTTGGAAATTTTGGTGCTTTGGGCAAATAAGAGAACAACGGTTTACTGTTTCGTTTATGGAAAGGATTTTTGGAAAAGTGTTGAATTTTGATCCCTCACTTTTACACAGTCTGTATATGTTTTCAAAGTTTCTGAATGCCAAGCCATGATTTTCGTTCTTCTTTGACGATTGGATTGAAAATATGATGGAAAACCAACCCTTAGTTTAACAGTTTCCTGATTCATTTAGTTTTGTTGGCCACAGAGCTAGTGAATTAATGCGAGCACATGAAAAGGGCTGCCTATTGTTGGGGACCATGACAAAAGAACCAAAAAGGAAAAAGGTAAAAAATGAAAAAAAAAAAGAAAAAAAAGAAGAAAGAGAGAAAAGAGAAAAAGGAATTCCTTGAAAAAAAAATGTTACGGCCCTTTGAAAAAATAGTAGTGCGAAAGCCGCCATGGTTGCCTTGAGAGGAATATTGTTTTTCTTTGCTAAGGTTAGGTGGCCCAGAATTTTGGATTCAAAATTGTTTTCACGGGAATCTTGGCAGATCATTTCAGGCTATACGTATACACACTATTTCACCGTACACGATCAATTTAGCATGATTTCGAGAATTTCACACCGAAATATAGAACTTGTGAACCGATCTTCAAATTTTCCTTTGCTTTGAAAATTCTGAGAATCGAGAATATCCAGTGTTTGTAAATTTTCTTTTGAAAAAGTCCTTTGATTTTGCTAGGTTTTTACTACGATTCTTTTCAAAAAAAAGAATTTTGTGGGTAAATTCACTGCAAACCCTCACGAGGCACAACTCGTCCACTAGGGAGAATGTAGGGGTTTAAGGGCTTACTGCATATGCTAAATGCAGTCGAGAGTGCTAGTGAAATGCAGTCGAGAGTGCTAGTGAAAGTGGCGTTGCATTCATTTCCATTTTCATTACATTTCATTAGTTTTAAGATAGACTACCTTATGATGGAAGCTTCACATTTTGTTCACAGTTTTTTGCTAGGGACTAGCAAAATGTTAGTTGTAGGGGGTGATAAGTCCTTCAAAATGCATATTTTCATACACATTTTAGATCATTTTAGGGACTTATTAATCCAAAATAGTCTCATTTAAAAAAAATCATGTTCTTATGCATTTTGGGTTTATTGAAGTGCATTCATGCATAATGATGTACATTTTAATTTAAGGGCCCGCTATCATGCATTTGTGATTTTTATTCAAAATTATTATTTTAAATTGTAATTCACTTTTGCTTGTAGGAAATGGATGAAATGGGTCCCACAACCAAGGAATGAGATAAAGAAAGAAATTGCAAGGAGAAGAGATAAGGCCTCCCATGCCCTACATAGGCCTCCCATACCCTATGTAGGCAACACATGCCCTACATTGGCCTCTCATGCCCTATGTAGGCAACCCATGCCCTACATAGGCCTCCCATGCCCTATGTAGGCAACTCGTGCCCTATGTAGGCATTCCATGCTCTATATAAACATCACATGGGATGTTCCTTCCCTCTTCTTCTCATGGAAAGTAACTCCCTCTAGCCTCTCTTCACTCCATCATCTCCATTCTCCCTCTCCTCATTATGTTCCTCGAGGAGGCTTAGTCCTAAAGCCACACTACTCTCTTGGGTTTTCGCATCTAGAAGAGGTTTTTCCATCCTAACATGTATTTCTCTATCATTTTTATTTTCCATCTTATGTAAATGAATCTACATGTTAGTAAAAGTTTTTTTTTTTTAATATTCTTCTTCTTATGGTTTATGCTTGATGCTTTATTTATGTTGCTTATCTTTGTGCTTGGATTGACAACCAAAGTTTATGAGGGCATATTTGAAGTGATTCTAAATTGTATTAAGGAAGAATTTTTGAGAAGATAATTTCACTACTTGAACTACATTTAAATTCTGCACAACTACATTTACTTTTCTTCACAAGACTACATTTAAATTTTATTAGTTTCACTACTTTTACTTTTTGCAACACTACTTTTATTTTCTAGCAAATTCTTTTATTTGCTGCACTTTAAGTTTATGCATAATTTATTTCTTCATAATAATTCATGCATCATAATTAGAAATTGCATTAGAATAGGCTTTGTTTCTGAAATCAAAATGTTTAATGACTGATTAATAATGCTAATTTCGGACCTGGTACATAGTGGAAAATCTGCACATTGAAAAAAAACTGCATTGTTTCAGCAGTTTTGGTTTGACTGTGTTCCAAAAGTATGTGATTTGAAAACCAGGTAAAAGATGTTATTTTTCCTTGAAAGTTAGCAGAATTAAAGTAAGGTATAAGGAATTTAAAACCCCAGAATTTCAGCCAAATATAACCTCAGGAACCGTGTCAACCAGAGGCACAAAAAGGGGTACCCAGCAAGGTCATGCCAGATTTCAGCAGCATAACTGGTTCAAGTAGGCATCTTGTTGCATTCATATTTTTTTCATCTAAACTCCTTTTTCACTTATGTTTCTTTTGTTGCGTTCATGAATCATCACGTTTTGAATTCCAGCCATTAAGTTTTGGTTTAGAGCATCTTAGGTAGGTTCTACAGTCCAGTGAAAACAGGGCTGTGCATAAGGTTTTTCATACTTAGAATTTTTCAGAGTCTATCAAATTTTTAGGAACTTGTCTAGAATTGCATTGTTTGCATGTAGGACCTCATAAATCATTCATATTTTCATTGTAATTTGTGTTGCTAAGTAGGATATAATTTCAAATATTTTATTTTGATTTTTCATATTAAATTGGTTGTTTGATTTGTGTGTTCTTTTGTAGGTTTTTAGACATTCTAGGATTGCTTAGATTAGGTATCCATTAGTAGAATAGGTCTTTTATTTTTGGAAAGAATTGTAATTAAACTTTTTACATTTAGTTATTTTAGAAAAGTTGATGTAATTTGATTAGTTTCTTACTTAGGCTAGTTTTAGATTTTAATTAGGACAGGTTAAAAGTTGGAAAGTTTCTTAATCTACATTGCTCCCTGTGGATAGACCTGGTCTCACCAGTTTATTACTACATAGCTCTACACTTGGAGCTCACGACCATCAGCCTAATTAAGAGGCAAATGTAATGAGCATTAATTGTATCTCTTAAAGTATTTGTATAGACACTTCTTTGAGAAAATTTTCTTGTAAAGGTTATTGCTTAGCCTAAGAAAAGCATAGTGTAGAGGTTATTGCTTAGCCTAGAAAAGCATAGTGTATATGTTATTGCTAAGCCTAAAAAAAGCATAGTGTAGAGGTTATTTCTTAGCCTAGAAAGCATAGTGTATAGGTTATTGCTAAGCCTAAAAACAGCATAGTGTATAGGTTATTGCATAGCCTAGAAAAGCACATTGATAGGTTGTTGTCTAGCGTAGAGAAACATCATTGTAAAGGTTATTGCTTAGCCAATTGAAAAGCATAGATAGTGGAAATCCGGTGGGGTGTTGGATCACAAGCCGGTAGTGGATGTAGGCATTGTGGCCGAACCACTATAAATCATTGTGTGATGGTGCATGCTTTGTCGTGATTGTTTTTGTTAGCTTCCGCATTTAGTTTGATAATCATCACTAGTAGCTAATTTAATTTAAAGAAGCTAAAATTGGTCATAATTGGTCACTAATTTGAAGCTCACCCTATTCAACACACCCCCCCCCCCCCCCCCCCCCCCCCCCCCGGGTTAAGGATCCCAGACTTTCATCATCATGCATTGATAAAGATGTCTATCTTAGAAAGTACAACCGGTATTAACATTTTCCCTCTTAAAGATTACAACATAACTAACAGAGAAATATGATGATGGATCAAAGATAGACAAGAAAATCAAAGATAGACAAAGTTACAAGCATAGTTAGAAAAAGGGAAAAAAAACACTAAACTTACCAAAGAGAAAGGTGGCGATGGTGACTAGTAAGTCCTATGATCAAGAATCAAACATTTGCTCAGATTAATTCATTAAGGTCACAAATGCAAAAAGAATGCATGCATATTTCAGAGATAATCTCCTATCAACAGTGGGACCCAACACTAACTATGTGGGTCACTAGAATATGGGCTCATTGACAAATTAAGATCCCCAACCCATGGCAGCTCTCCACTAGCATCTCAGTGAGCGATTCAGCATTTGAATTACCATACCATACATTTTAGTCCCCATCTCAAAGATGACAACTTTTCCATACAAAAATCTCAATGTTAAGGGAATAGAACTTTAATGAATAGGAAAATAAGGAACCCTTGCTTAATTGTAAATAGAGGCAGGAAGAATTAGACGAACTTCAAGTAAAAAAGATTTCTAAAAAAAAGAAAGAAAATAAAAAAAGAAAATTCGACAACTTTATGCCACATTCTTATGTCTAGGTAGCAATCACGGCTTTTTTCCACAGAGTTTGATTACATAAATTGAAAACTAAGGAAATATGGAGAGGGGATGAAAACCCATCAAGGACTAAGCGTCAAACTGCAGAGAAACTTAGGCCCCTTTTGGCATTGCTTCTACCTTATTCCCAATTCTATGCTCCGACCAGGTTGTGTTGAGATCAATTTGTGCAAAACTTGTTTGGCAACATTATATTAATTTATTCCATTGAAAACATGCTATGAAGAACTTGTTTGCTAACAACATAACAATTTTATTCTAAGCGACAGAATTAAGAAAATCATATTTCTCAACAATATTGAACTTAAATCTAATATGTATATTCATAAATTCGTCTTAAATATTAAAAAAATAGTAGGGCCAAGATGAGCCCTCCATTTAGAAATTAGAATGTGGGCCCACCCCACCTATAGGAATTACAACCACATGTAAGAATCGTTGTGCGCCACCTTTAAACTTACAATGTTGGACCCATTTTAGTAAGAGCATGGGGCCCACCTCTGTAGGATTTAAGATGTGGGCCCGCCTGTATAGGGATTTAAAATGTGGCACCATAAATTGTTATTGCGAACATGTGAAGCGCTTTTAGGTATTACAAAGTGGGGTCTCCTTTTGTGATTGCGAACATGGGACCCATCTTTAGGAATTCTGGTAATTGGGACCATTTTATATTTTTCAAATTGGCAACATAAACATGAAAATAATTGAATGGTCAATCAATAGTGACAATTATATTTTTCAAAAAGAGAAATCATTTACTGAGATTAATAAAGTCAACATATGAGTTATGAAGAATGATGCAGATCAGTATGCATCAACTATAAAGAAAGTATCCGGATAGCTTTAATATCAATTGATTCAAATCAAAAGGCAGTTTTTAGGTTGCCAAATTGAACGATAAACAAAAAGTTACAAAGAACATATAAATTAGGGGGAAATAAAGATAAAGACATGAATAGTTGGAAGAATATAAAAAGATTACAGAAGCAAAATACAGATGGGAAAGAATCCATCCTCTAGAGAAGTTAATCTCATAAAAGATACATCTTTAAGCACAATTAATAGCAAAAACTCACCCAACGTACACCAGCCACATTAGTCTTATACCACCTTCTGAATTGGCTTTAGTTATAACATTTTCAAATACCCTCTTCATTTGTGTTTCAAAAAGAGAAATCATTTACTGAGATTAATAAAGTCAACATATGAGTAATGAAGAATGATGCAGATCAATATGCATCAACTAAAATAAAGTATCCAGATAGCTTTAATATCAATTGATTCAAATCAAAAGGTGGTTTTTAGGTTGCCAAATTGAACCATAAACAAAAAGTTACAACGAACATATAAATTAGGGGGCAAAAAAGATAAAGACATGAATAGTTGGAAGAATATAAAAAGATTACAGAAGAAAAATACGGATGGGAAAGAATCAATCCTCTAGAGAAGTTAATCTCATAAAAGATACATCTTTAAGCACAATTAAAAGCAAAAACTCACCCAATGTGCACCGGCCACATTAGTCTCATACTACCTTCTGAATTGGCTTTAGTTATAACATTTTCAAATACCCTCTTCATTTGTGTTTTTTGTAAATTCCACCAATTATAGCAGTAGGTAAAGATTCCAAATTATATTCCCTTTGTTACCAAATGGGTCACTACATTACTCTTATAATATGTCCCATGATGGAGAAACCAATGATCAAGTTACGAAGTGGGCCCGCCTGTATAGGGATTTAAAATGTGGCACCATAAATTGTTATTGAGAACATGTGAAGTGCTTTTAGGTATTACAAAGTGGGGTCTCCTTTTTTTGATTGCGAACATGGGACCCATCTTTAGGAATTCTGGTAATTGGGACCATTTTATATTTTTCAAATTGGCAACATAAACATGAAAATAATTGAATGGTCAATCAATAGTGACAATTATATTTTTCAAAAAGAGAAATCATTTACTGAGATTAATAAAGTAAACATATGAGTAATGAAGAATGATGCAGATCAGTATGCATCAACTATAAATGCAGTATCCAGATAGCAGTGGGTAAAGATTCCAAATTACTGTTACCAAATGGGTCGCTGCATGCAGATCAATAAATTATATTGACAATATGTTTTTCGTAAATCACACTCTAATTTTTTGAGTGCTCCTCAAATCCATGTTTATCAGTGATTGATTTACTTATATCTCTTAAAGTCAAGTTCTGCACCAGCGGATTCGTAATACAATTCAATGTATTGTCAATATGTTTTTTGTAAATTCCCTTTGTTACCAAATGGGTCACTGCATTACTCTTATAAGATGTCCCATGATGGAGAAACCAATGATCAAGCCCCATTATTCCAAGGTTCTATAGAATATATCAGAGCTGTGAGAGAGAGGATGAGGACTATAGTAAAATGGAATAGGGATGAAGACCCATTAAGGAATCTGCATCAAACTGCAGGAAAACCTATTTTATCCCTAAATCATGACTTTTACTCGGAAAAAATGAAATCATAACTGAAAACAACATCGCGATCAAAATTTGAAGAAGACTCTCCTAACTATAAGAAAGAGTGGAAAATTGCGTGGATGGGAAAACCAAACCCCTTTCCATTATTCAAATCCAGTTCACAGCCGACAATTGCGTGGATGGGAAAAGAAACTGGTGATTGGGACGGCCTGGATTGTAGTGGGAAAACTCGACAAACGTAAGAAAGAGAAAATATATATAACATTATGAAAGATTCCATGTAATCTGATTTCTGAGGAAAGAGAAATCAAGGAATCGCAGAGAGGGGACGTACCTTTTTTTGAATTTACACAGAGAGGATAGCCGAAAATGAAATCACAGATGAAATGTAGGAAGACTCGTTAGAAAGGTAGCACGAAGATCTGAGAAGTATACATCGTTGAGTGGTTCAATCATTTCTGAAGCGTATATTGTTGCAGTTTGAAGGGAGTGGCAGGAAGGAAGGTGGGTTAGAACGTGACGACGTGAGGAGGAGATTTATTTATTTATTTAGGAGTGAGAGGGTTTATTTAGGAGAGAGAGGGGATGGGAGGTTAGATGGACACCTGTTCTTTTATTTAGGAGAGGGCAGTGGAGTATAGATGGACACCTGTTCTGAGGTGTCCTAGAAAACTAGGATTCTTAAAAAGAAGGTATGTGGTTAAACGTAGGGAAAACACATTCCCTTAGTTATATAGATAGATGACCAAGAATCGTTTGTAATCCAAATCTAACCCAAGTTCCATGGGCCATGCCTAGGTCTATTGGGCACAAGTTCAAGTCCCATGGTTGGCCTAACAGGCACAGCTATATAATGACAGGATCACCATGCCTCCTCTATTACTACTTATTAGAAATAGCTCTTCTAATACTTTCTAAGGTGAAATTGTTTGTAATGAAGTGACTATATTTAACATTGTTATCAGGCAGATTATTGCGAATACCATAAATCATGTTTGGATGAATAGGACACAGATTGGGTTCATAACTTTTGACAGCACCCTCCATTTTTATAATATGAAGGCATGTGATTCTTTCTACTCTTGCCTATATGATAAATATAGTTCCTCTTTTTCACTGTTTCTCTTGTATGTTTTTGCTCTATGATTGTTAATATTTGCTTTAATAAAACAAATTAATTACCAATGCAAAGTTTGTCTTTCTGTAAGAGTCATCTTTGACCCAACCTCAAATGATGGTGGTTGGAGTCAACTTGTCAGAATCAAGAAGCGTGGTTGATGCATTTCTGGATAGTGTTTCAGGACAACGTCAACATAGAATCTACTTTTAGACCTGCTCTTAAAGAAGCTTTTATGGTTATGGTATGCCATGTATTCAGTTTCGAGATTATTGTAAAGATGTTCAACTTATAGTTTCTTGGACCACACCATCACGGAGAGGACCCAGTCGATTACGAAGGGATCGACGGCTTTGTGTACTTTTTAAGTCGAGAATTGCCTTTTTTATTGTAAGGTCATCATCTATAAATCATGGTATAAACCTAAGGCTTATTCAACATTAACCATCCATATAATTTACTTAAGTGTGTGTGAAATCATTCATCTCATCTCGTCATTCTTATTTATTCAATTTTAAAAATCAGTTCTTCATTCCCTTTTATCAGTAAGTTCGATTAAATATCTAGCACCTAGGGTGGAGGAAGAAATAAAGGAAAAATCTTTTTGGATTTATTTTGTTGGTTTTGTAGTTTTTATGGATTTTTAATATTGGGCTAGAAGGGCCTAACTAGGGGATTTTACTTGGATTTACATGATTAGTGCTTTATTACTAATCATCGGATTAACCCTAACCTAAGGTCCTAGACTACCCACATCAGCTCTCCCGGTCCCCTAACGGAATAAGAAAAGTGATGGGATGAAGCCTACTGCTCTAAACTACCTAATGAGAGAAGTCTGATTTATTCCTATTAGGATTTTTATATGTTGCTAATTTGATGGATACACTATTACTTTCACCGTCAATTGATCACACACTCATGCATCTTAGTTTGGACTTTGAAATCTGAGTTCCTAGCTTGCATATGCATTTGGTTTTCAAATGGTTTAATCATGCATGTTTTAGAACTTTAAATGCACTTTTGAAAATCTAGTTCTTCATGCATGTTTTTGGAAAATCGAGTTAGGCATCTAGGTTTGTGATTTGCATACATTCATCATCTTTAGAATCTTGTTGTTATGCATAAATCATGCTGGCCCTGAGTTCCAAGTTTTATTTATTAGAAATTGAAATTTTTGCAGGAACTCCTCCCAGGCCAGTGTACTCGGTCGACCGAGCCAACTAGCCGTTGGGAAATATAATCAGTGGACCCGATCGACCGAGCCCTGTCCAGGTCGACCGGGGAATCTAGCTACTGGACCCGATCGACCGAAGGGTCATAGGATCGACCGAGCCAACTAGCCGTTGGACTGTTTTTTCTATAAAAGTCTATTTCATTCCTCTCTTTAAAAAGGCTTGTTGGGTGAATCTTTGGAACGGTATTGAAGCCTATGGAAGAGGAATAAGCTGAGAAAGCTAGAGCGCAAATGGAAATCCAAATGTTTGAGATTTAAAGGTATATTTTTCCAAAGTTAAGGTTGATTTCCATTCCATTTGAAATCCATGCATGTTCAACTCTTTGTAACTTCATATTAGCATGATTTCTAGCTTTAACTGAGCTATTTTGTAAACACCAAATTACTTAAGCATATTAGATTGTTTTGCAAACACTCATGTCTCAATCACATGTGTTTTAGTCTTTAAATTTCATATAACTTGTGTAGCATGTCTTTCCAAGTTGTTTTGAATATTTCATGTGATTAGCTCTTCACTTCAATCATCAATTTCTGTACTTAGATTTTCAAATGCATCAAGCATTCATTTAAGAGCTTCATTTTAGAAATTGATTGAAGTAAATATTCATACACTTTGAGCACACACCTTAGCTACTTGTTTGTGTATGTTTGTATCTTTTTTTAACTTTCATATCAGTCTAATTAAGAGGCAAATGTATTGAGCTTAAATTGTATCTCTTTTAGTATTTGTGTAGACACTACTTTGAGAGAAATCTTTCTTATTGTAAAGGTTATTGCTTAGCCTTGGAAAATCATCTTATAAAGGTTATTGCTTAGCCTAGAAAAGCACATTAATAGGTTGTTGTTTAGCCTAGAAAAACATCATTGTAAAGGTTATTGCTTAGCCTATTAAAAAGCATAGATAGTGGAAATCCGGTGGGGTGTTGGATCACAATCCGGTAGTGGATGTAGGTATTGAGGCCGAACCACTATAAATAATTGTGTGATGGTGCATGCATTGTGGTGATTGTTTTTGTTAGCTTCCGCATTTAATTTTATAATCATCACTTGTGACTAGTTAATTTAAAAGAAGTTAAAATTTGTCATAATTGGTCACTAATTTGTAGCTCACCCTATTCACCCCCCTCTAGGGTTATGATCTCGGACTTTCAATTCCTAGGGTGCAAATACCCTAAGTTTGATAGCTCCAGCGCCTAAGCAGTGAAAGTCCAGGATCCTAACCCTAGAGGGGGGGTGAATAGGGTGAGCTACAATAAGTGACCAATTATGACCAATTTTAACTTCTTTAAAATAAACTAGTCACAAGTGGTGATTAAGTAAATAAATGTGGAAGCTTATAAAAACAATCACCACAAAGCATGCACCATCACACAAGGATTTATAGTGGTTCGACCTCAATGCCTACATCCACTACCGGCTTGTGATCCAACACCCCACCGGATTTCCACTATCTATGCTTTTCAATAGGCTAAGCAATAACCTTTACAATGTTATTTTTGTAGGCTAAACAACAACCTCTCAATGTGCTTTTCTAGGCTAAGCAATAACATTTACAAGATGCTTTTCCAAGGCTAAGCAATAACCTCTACACTAATGCTTTTCTTAGGCTAAGCAATAACCTTTACAATAAAAAGATTTTCCCTCAATGTAGTGTCTACACAAACACTTTAAGAGATACAATTAAAGCTCAATATATTTGCCTCTAAAATAGGCGGATATGAAAGTGAAAAACTAACTCACACAAACACTAAATGAATGCAAAGATGTATGCTCATGATGTGTGTGTATGTGATAACTTCAATCAAGTTTAAAAAGTAAGCTCAATCAATATATGCTCAAAGCATTTAAAAGTTTAAGGCACGTAAAAGATTTTGATTGAAGTGAAATACAAATCACATGTATGGATACAAACTTGTTAATGATATGAAAATCAAAGGCTCACAAGTTGTATGAAATTAATTAGCTCTAAACATGTAATGCATGTGCAATGTTGTTTTCAAAACCAGATTAATTTAACTAAAGATTAAATGAATGAAAACAACAAATAAAGTTTCAACCAAGTAAATGAGTCATGCTAAAAGGAATCAAAGATTTTGCCTAAGCATGATTAAAGAAGATTTTAAAACAACTTGGTTTGAAATCAAGGTGAAGAATCCAATCCAACTTAGATCAAAGATTAAATGAAGAATGGATTCAACACATCATAGTGAACATGCTAGAAATCATTTACCAAAGATTTAAACAAAGCATCTAACATATGATTAAGAAAGGTAAAGCTTACTTAGAGATTTAACTTCATTAATCCAAGCTTTAGTTTTCCAAATGACCCATTGGTCTCTCTTAGTTCATCCCCTTTGTCTTGTCTCCAAACACCTCAAGGATGGCTTAAAAATCTCTAAATTTGGCAAAGAAATGAACTTCATTTTCTAGCCAAAAACTGTCCAACGGTTAGTCCTCGATCGACCTACCCCTATGCCCGGTCGACCTGGCCTTCAACAGTCAAAAAACTGACCGTTTGAAAAGAGCACAACGGCTCTTTACCCGGGCCTGAGACCAAAATTCCCTAAAAATGCATTTTTCAAAGTGATTTCTTGAGGGAAGTTTTGGGCCACTAAATCAAGCTTGGAATCATGTTTTAAATCAAACTAAGAGGTTTAAAAACATAAAAAGCCTAAAATGATTTGAAAGATATAAAACATAGGCTAGCTTGATTTGGTAAAACTTCTTTTCAAAACAAATTGCATCCAAGTTTAAAATCAAACCGTGCATAAATCAATATTTCTAACAATGTATGTGTAAATCAAGATTTCAAGTTTTTCTAAAACAAAGCATGTGTGAAAATTCAAATGATGCTAAAATGTTAATGCATCCATCAAATTGCAATACACAAAATCCCTAACAAGCAGCTTGTCGGATAAGGTCTTAATTGGTTTGGTTTGTTTTAAGTTGTGGTTTGATTAAGAAGTGGATTGAGGTTGGGGCTCTGATTAATATGTTAAAGGTTTTGGAATTTCGGGTTTTGATTCGAGAGGTGAAATGATGTCAAAATCGGCGAAAAGGGGTTGGCAGAGGACTTGGGCCCACGCATAGGGGCGCCTAGGTAACTCTGGTGACTTGGGTGCACAGACATTGGCGCCCAAGTGGCTGTTCTGTGTGGTTCGGCTAGTGGTGATAGGATCAACTTGATTTTGGGATTTTCGTGTGGTTTCTATTTGATGAATTTTTGTTCTGATGTTGCTTTAGGTCCTAAGTTGGTTTTATTATAATGATCTTAAGTCCGGAATTCGAAACAAAACCAGAATTTACAACTTGGGCCGAACAAAGGACTTGGGCGCACTTGTAGTGGCGCCTAAGTAATTCTGTGCACTTGGGCGCACCAGCAGTGGCACCCAGGTGGTGTTTTGATGCTCTTTGGTCATCTAACTGCGGTTCGAGATTCCGGATGGGTTTAAGTTGATTAAATCTTTAATTTTAGGACTGTTATGGGTTCTGTGAAAATTCTGAGATGTTGATTGAGGTTGAGGTTCAAAGTGAATAGGGATTCGGTGGTCCCGGGGGTAGAATGGGATTTGGGAGCACCTGTAGTGACGCCTAAGTCTCTCTGGGTGACTTGGGCACACCTGTGGTGGCGCCCAAGTGGTTGTCTCACGGGTTTGGTTTTCGGGATTCTTTCGCTTAGGTTAGAATTTCAAATAATCTATGTCAATAAATTATGTATCCCGAATTGGCTTTGAGTCTCTGGTCCATAAGTGTGATTGTGGTTTGAATTCGGGAGTTGAAACACAACCGAAGCGCGTCTTGGGATTAAACCAAGGAGTTGGGTGCACCTGTGGTGGCGCCTTGGTTTCTTGGGTGACTTGGACGCACCTACAGTGGCGCCCAAGTGTCTACCTATTGGGTAGCTACGAGTTCGATGGTTTCTAGGGTATTTCTAGATCAGTTTCGAGTATTCTAACTCGTGTCTTTATGAAGGAATGTTTTTTTATTCTCTATATGTGACTTGTCTATTGTTTTAATTAAGTTTTGACTAGGGTCTTAAGGTTTGATCGGTTCCAAAGGGGTTTGGGTATTAAGTCCGAATCGATTAAGGTTTCAAGTGTTTCAAGTTAAAAGTGTTTTACTATGTTGATTGAGATTGATTTGAGTGTTAATCAATTAGGTTAGGTTATGAATTGGGGCTTTTCTTAAAAAGAGTATGCTGCGCGCCCAGGGTGTGGTGCCCAGGTGAATCTAGCAGGATGGGCGCCAAAGGGGTGGCACCTAGATTGGCTGTGTTTTAGGGTTTGGGTAGGTTTCGTGATTCTTAGGTCAACTCCAGTTTGAATTGATAGGACTTAGTATATTTTTTTGAAAAGCGTTTGTTCGTAATCAGTTGAGAATAAATTAGGTTTCAATTAATTAGGTTTGATTTTTAAGTGGTGGTTTCCTAACGAATGGGCAGGGTAGGTGCCCAAGGGATGGTGCCTAGGTGGAGTTCGCAAGCTGGGCACCCAGAGAGTAGTTCCCAGGTGGATTGATAGGCTAGGCGCCCAGGGAGTGGTGCCCAAGTGGATGCCTTGTGGTTTGGGTTGGTTCGATGTTCTTTAAGTTAATTCAAGGTTGAATTGATTAGGGTCTCAGTTATTTCAGATTTAAAGGTGTTTCTGTTGTGTCAACTAGGATTAAGCTCAGCTTTTAATTTTGATTGGGGTTTCTTAGTGATTGGGATAGGCTGGGCGCCCAAAGGGTGGTGCTCAGATGGATCTGTTAGGCCGGGCACCAAGGGGGTGGCACCCAGATGGATGTCTTTAGGGTTTTTGTTGGTTCAAGTTTAAATTGATTAAGGTTTCAAATCTTTTAAGTTAAAAATGTTTTAATGTGCTAATTTGGGTTGGCTTGATTGGAAGTTTTAATTAGGAATTTCTTAGTGAAGGGATAGGATGGGCGCCAGGGGGTGGTGCCCAGGTGGACTTGGCAGATGGGCGCCCAGGGGGTGGCGCCCAGGTGGACTGTTTTGAGGTTTTGTGGGTTTGGTGCTCTTTAGATTGATTTAAGTCTGGGTTGATTAATGTTTCAAGTCTGTTAAGTCGAAAATGTTTTATTATGTTGACTGGGATTGGTTTAAGGTCTTAGTTAATTAGGTTAAGCTTTAATTGAGGCTCCTTAGGAAGTGAACAGGCTGGGGGCCCAAGTGGGTTGATAGGCTAAGCACCCAGGGAGTGGTGCCTAGGTGGATGCCTTGTGGTTTTAGGTTTTAGTTAGGGAATTGGTGATTAGGGTTTGATTAGAGTTTGATCCTGAGATTGTTAATTAGACTTTGTTAATTAGGGTTTGAAATAGAGGCTTGTTGTTTAAGTTAAGTTTATTAATTAGGATTGTAATGGGAGCTTATTAATTAAGATTTATTAATCAGGGTTTTTTAATTAAGGTTCTGTTAGTTAGGGCTTTGGTTAAGGTATTTCATTAGGGTTGATTGATTCGCTTAGGCTCGACTAGAATAACCTAGGATTATCTACCTAATATCTACTCTTTTTTATGGATTTTTCTATCTCTTTTAAATCCTTTTTTTTTTAATTCTCTTCTCTAATTACGAAAGAGTAAGATCAGAAGGGAATAGTTTTATGCTTTTTGTGATTTTTTGGTATTTTATGCAATATCAATACAACCTAACCTAGATTATGATGATTCGATAATTCAAAGTTCAGAAGTTCAGCAATCAATCACAGTCATCACAGAGATTCAACAGCAAGCTAAATGCAATGCGAAATGTAGAACAAGCGAGCCAGAAAGCGAGCAAGGGACTTGTAGGGGCGCCCAAGTGTCTCTGCAATACTTGGGCGCACACACAGTGGCGCCCAAGTCACTACCCTCCTGGTTGTGATATATTTATGATCTCCGGCGATATTCTGACGCGATTTCCGACACTTCGCGACTAAATGCAGGGTCCTAATATGAATTATTAATATCAAAACTTCTGAATCTGAAAACGATGGCGCGAAGACCAAGATTTGAGGGACGGATCTCTTTGCAAGGACTTGGGAGCACCCACAGTGGTGCCCAAGTACCTCTGTTCTTCCTTCTTTTCTTTTCCTTCCTTTTTAGCAATATATTTGGTCCTCTTTCGATTCTTTCAATGCTCTTTACAGATCCGAAGGCATTGATATCAACTTGTATGAGGATGGATTCGGATCTAAGAAAAAAAATATACGCGAAACGGAAATCGGGGTCGAAGCCCTACCCAGAGACTTTGTTGTTCTGCACTTTTCTTCCTCTTTTGCTTCTTTTTTCCAATGCTTTTTGCATGATTCAGAATGCAAAGTCACAGATCCGAGGGTCCCGATATCAATATGTATGAGAATGAATTCGGATCTAAGAAACAAATTGCATGCAATACGAAAATCAGGGCGAAGCCCTACCCAGGGACTTGGGCGCACCCACAGTGGCACCCAAGTGATTTCCTGCACTTTTCTTTCTCAGATTCGGACTTTTCGCAATGAAAATAATATGGATGCAAGATCTATTCTAATCACGAGTTCGGGATGATGAAAATGATGCAGATCTATAAACCACGGATAATCCTAAGCATGTTATTAACTACTAATGATGGATGATTACTAGATATCAGATCTACTATGTAAACACTACTATTAATGCGGATCTACGATGTATGGATGATCCTAAGCATATTTCTAACTACTAATGATGATGAATACTCATTAAAAAGAACTAGATCTAGAAATACCGGTTTGGATTTGTATTTTTCAAGTCCTAAATTGAGAATCTCGCGCAAATTCATGGCCTTTGGAAGCTTTCTCCATTGTTGATCTTGAAAACCAGAATGCTTCCTCTTTTCCTTTCTTCTAAATCTAAAACTCTCTCTATGGTGGCTACTCTCTTTCTCTCCCTTTTCTTCTCTTTTTCTCTATTTCTGGTAGCCTCCCTTGTAAAATGGGGTTCAGAGATCCTTAAATAGGGGTTTTTTGGCTTGCAAAAGGGGTTAGGGTTGCCTCCCAAATGAGTTTCTAAAAGTTTCATGTATCCCAAGGTGGATTTAGGGTTTAGGATGAATTAGGGCTTGGAAGAAAGGTTGGGAGCCACAGGGCTAGCGCCTAGGTGGTCCCGGACAGTGTGGGCGCCCACAGGGTGGCGCCTAGATGGGTCAGGTTTGCTTTTGGAACTTGGTCTCGTTTGGAGTTGGGATTGAACGGATAAATCTTCTGCTGCGGGGGATCCACACAAGCATGTAACTAACTGGGCGGCACAGGGGTGGTGCCTAGGTGGATTTCAGAGCTGGGCGCCACATGGGTGGAGCCTAGGTGGATTGATTCATTTCCAGAGCTTGGCCCCTCCGTTTGAACAGTCGCAGTCCATTTTTAGGTCATCTAGTGGATTGGAAGGGTGTGCGGCACATGTGGGGTGCCTAGGTGGTCACGATAAGTGTGGGTGCCTATCCTGGGGCATCTAGATGGAATCGGTAGGGTGGGCACCACTTGGGTGGTGCCTAGATGGAGTTCCATCACTTTGAAGTTGGGTCCTTGTTTGGAGTGGTCCCGAGCTGCCCTAAGTGAAGTTGGTGGAGTGGGAGGGTGGGCGCCACACATGGGGTGCCTAGGTGGTCACAGTTAGTGTGGGCGCCCAGCCTGGGGCATCTAGATGGAATCAGTAGGGTGGGCGCCACTTAGGTGGTGCCTAGATGGGTTTTATCACCTTTTCTAAGGCAAACTTCGAAGCCTCATAACTCTCGATCCGTTTATCAAATTTGGACGTCCTACATACCGCTGGAAAGCTCTCAAAGCGAAAAATCCAAGGGTCCAACTGTCCTAATGATTAGGGGCTAGGAAAGAAGGGGGATCTCTGGATCAATGGGTCCGGCTTCCTTAGGCTAACAATGCGACATTTAAGCAAGCTAAGCGTAATCTTTGTAGGAATTGGCCTAAGCATATCTTAAGCGGTCCGAAATACATAGAATTAGTGTTGTGGTCCGCTCCTTGTGTGAATGGTGAGTTTGACTCGAGATCTTGATGTGATTCGGCTTTTCTCTCTCACGAATTTCTAGAAGTCGTCGAACTAAGTCTAAAACTATCAACAAGCATCTTCATTGTCATTAATTAATCTAAATTATACCATTAACCATTTAATTATGGATGAACTAGAGGCACCACTATATATAATAGGTATTTAAGGCTATCATAAGAGGCCAAATGAGGAGTCTATAAATAGTTCCTTCAAAATTGTTAGTGGTTGGTTAAAACGGGCGTTCACCAAAGCTCTGTCTAGCTTGCATTGAATACATACCGAACCATCACAGCAGTTGGACCAACTAAAACGGTGACAGATGGCATCATATCATCTAAGACGTTGTTGAAGGTTAGCAGCTGCTTTTTTCTTCAATCTTCATTACTCTGTTCATCTTGTGGTGAATGAGAAATGACTTTATTTTTAATGGCAACATTGCTTCCTATTATCTTTCTATCCCCCGCATACAGGAAGAATTTTCAGCCTGCTTAAATTAGAAAAGTCACACAATTTTTATAGTTCATTTGTACCCTGTTTTGTCCTCTCTTTTTTCGCTTTGGCTCTCTTTCTCTTTCTTTCTTTTTTCTTTTTCGTATTTTTTATTTTTATACTATGGTCTTTGACTGCATACTTTTGGGACTTGTCCCTCAAAATTCTCTGTATTTTTTTCTTCTTATGATTCCATTTGCAATTAGGCAAAAAATACAAGGACCTAAATTATTCTACTAGGAGGGGGACTCATCAATCGACTATCACTTATAAAAGCATATGTAGCAATAAAGAAGGCAAGCTACATGTGCTTCTTTGCTCCCATCACTAATGCAAGATTTATGCCAAGCGGGGCCTTGTTTTAGTTAGATTGAAAATTTAAGCCACCCAAATGCAAGGAGGCTTGGGTTTCCAAGGGCACGTATGAGTTAGTGCTCTTTTGTGGAAATGGCACTGAAAGGCGGGATGTTTTTCCGAGGAAAACTCTTTCCATCATTTGATGGAGAAAGCATAAAAGCTACTTTATATATGGTGACTGTCGCTCGAGATGGTCGACTGATGATTTGAGATTAATGAAGGTGGTTTCTTTTTTGTAAAAATAAGAACTATTGACTTGTAATTGAAAAAAAGGGTATAATTTCTCATGTTTGAAATTTCCTCAAAAGATTCATCACCACAGCAGATCGATGAACATTTTTCAAGCAAAAACTTGAAACATATACTTAAAACTACAATATTTCACATTGTCATATGAGCAGCACTACCAAATCCAAAACGTTGTCACACTGACATAGAGGTGGGTATGGAGTCACATTTGGAGGAAGGAAAATTTTGGACTGGGTTCAGACCCATGCAAATAGTATCTGGAATAGGATCCCGTTCCGATGAAGATCCAGATCAAGAATGATCATATTCACATATTGTAAAACTCTATGCTCTAAGACTTATGGTAGCATTTGGTTCGTTGTAATGAAGGTCGGAATGGAATGGTCATTCCAATGATCACTTCTGCGTTTGGTTCAAAAAAAAGGGGCGGAATGACCATTACTTCCTAAATCATCATTCCTTTATGTAATGGAATCATCATTGAACTGGGGAGGTAGATGAATGGTCATTTTATTCCTTTATAATTTTTCCTTTATGACTATTCCTACATCATTCCATTCCATACTCATTCACTCATATTTTGAAGAATTAGTTAGTTCTTCTATTTCTCAAAAACTATGATACAGAAAGGGAAGTTCCCATAACGTAGAAACTTCCAAAAAACAGGGCATACCCTTTATTTACATATGAAAGAAGACTAGTTCATAAAGAAATCTAAGAACAAACTACTCATTATCTCCTATATTTTGCCTATACAAATGTTCAAGTGCATGCTTATCTATATAAGGATTAGCTGAGTGCCTACTTAACACTTTGCTGAAACGAGCTATTCTGGGATGAAGGATCGAGACTTGCACCTGCTCAAATTTCTGAATAACTGTATGTAAGCTTCTAGCTTGAAAGCGCACTTTCCAATCAGAATTTTGAGGATTGAGAATAATCTGAGTAAGTGCTGAATCTGCTTCAATAGAGATGCTACTCAAGCTTTCTGGAATAAGCTGCATTATTCGGTTCACGGTCAATAAGGGATTCAACTCCTGCTCAGTAAGGCCAGCCATTGGTTTGTGAACGTCAGCCCAAAGAATACCAACTACTTGGTTATTATTAGAGTAGATAATCTCCATCCACCGGAAGATCATCTTGGGACGATTTTCAGAATTTCTAGGGGCAATATTCCAATGGCTACCAACTGCATGCGGTAAAGGTATGCCAAGATAAGTGATCCTACTGCAAATAATTTGAGTGATTTTCTTCACCACAGCCTTACTTGGGTTTTCTTTGCTTCTGAAGATTCTTTCATTCCTATCAGCCCAAATGTACTAGATAAATGCATTGAACGGTAGTTTCCCAAGAGTTTGAAGACCTTTCATTCCACTCTCCATTCCATTCCGAACCAAACGCTACCTAAAAGACTACATAACTTTAGTTACAATGTATATTGATACTCAAGAGTCTGCTTAGCTTTAATCATATATCTTTTTTTCTTTTTCATTTTTTAGATGTGGGTGACAGACCTAGAAGAAAGAGGCCAAAGAACCGGAAAAGATGGAGAACTAAGAGAATTAAATGCCAAATAAATGAGTCAGATGGATATACAAGACATAGGCTGAACGCAGTTCCCTATCATATCTAGATCCGGATCTATAAAACAGATCCAAGTCCAGATACACCACGGTTTGGCCTTAGATCCAACCTGTTTGCACCCATATTAAGAGCTGTTATTATTTCAATCCAAGTCACCCAAAACGTATGTAGCTAAACACAAATCCGAATCAGACCTGAATAAAGCCTGACCAAAACACAACCCAAACTGTATATGTCCGGCCCAAGCGGAACTCAAGTTGAGTCAAATTGACCCAATGTCGTCAGGGTACCCCCAATCTTTGGATTTTGTTCTCTAACAAAAGGGTATAAACTTAGAAAAAGTATGTGTTTCAAATAATATGATCATTGTACTTTTTATTAAATGACACCACACAAACATCCTCTTCCGGTTTTCCCTTTCGCTTTCCGATAACAGATAAGTCAAGTACAAAGGTCAAATTCAGCTACCCGAAGCCCAAACCCAAACCTAACCCAAGTTCTATTTGGGTTTCAAAAATCCAGGCCCAAGCCCTACCTGATAACAAGCAAGCCTGACCGATCAGGTCAAGCCAGGTGGGTTTCTGTTAGGCTGAATAGGAGTTGCATCCCTATTCCCTGAAACGGACTGTGAATGGCTGGGATGTGGGGAAATGGAGGGTCCAAGGTCGGGCAGTGCTTGGGTTCCAAGTATGAGTGAAAATGGAGCAGGTTCGGATATTGGGTCAGGTTGAGGTATGATTTCGCTTCCTCAAGACCAACCCTTATTGACATGTTTCTTAAATGGGTTAGACGCACTCAACCCTCCCAACATAGAGGTCAACAAAACCCACATAAACCATTTTGTATTAGTTTTTTTATATTTGATCTTTATTTTTATTAAAACATCTATGACCATTCCAAATAACGTACACTAATGTACCATTGTTTCTATGCTTAAACATCTATATTTATAGAATGTATTTTTGTCCTAAAAGTTTATGACATGAGCAATGAATACCAAATCTAAAATGAAGGAAATTTCAGAAAATTGACAAACCCTCTTTTTATTTGATTGGATAGAAGTATTTTACATTATTAAGAAACTGTGTACTATAATCAACAGGAGAAAAACAAATAAAAAAATAAGACAAAAAAGACAATGGTTCCAATGTCAATAATGAGGTAAATGAACTTAAAACTTCAAGTATCTAACGCCCTGCAGTAACTGATCAAATGGTTAGTTGTTGCTCCCGTAGTGCACATTGGCCCTCTGAACAGCAACTACATTGGAGCATGATTGGAGCACGATCTACCTGAGGAGATTCCAAGACCATTTCTCTGTGTAGAAGGGAGACGTAAGAGTAGAACTCACTGACAGTGATGTTCAACTTAAAGTTGAGGTCAAATAAGAAGTTCTTCTCAAGGAAGTTCATATATTTTGTGCTCGACACTCCTCCTATTTGGGCATAGTAACAATTATTGTAGTGCCTGCAAACATCAAACCATAAAAAAAGAAGATATAACTATTAGTGATTCATGAAGCATTTAAAAGGGGTGGAGAGTGAAAGGCTTAAAAAGCTAGAATTCCCAACAGACCCAAGAACTTCAAATAGATAAACTAAAAAGGATTTAGTAAAGATTTAACATTTCAGGATTTTCAGACAAATAGAAAATAAAAGAGAAGACATGTAAACATTCATCAACTAATATGAACCACTTTTTTTCAATGATTTGCAAACTGTGTCAGAAGAGAGAGAATATGCATTGGCTTCAATAAGTCGAACCCCCCAAAGAGAGCAAAGACATTCTGGGAGAAGAAGAGAGGAAAGAAATGAACAAAACAACATAAAACGGGGTAATAGAAAACAAGGTAGCAGCTGAAAGGCAAAAGAGTGAGCTAAAATCAACACAGCACATCATCAAAAAAGGAACAGGGCACCTGCAAGGCCATTGCAAGAACAGAACACTAGCTGACAGAAGGTGGGAGCCTTTTTTTCAGTCAGCTGGAGAAGGTGGCTTAGGAATCTTTAGGTAGGAGAAGAGGGAGTCAAAGGCTTGCTGTATCAATTCATTTGAACTACGGTTGCAGTCACTAATGACCGTTGACATTTTCCGTCAAAGATTTCTACCATACAATCTAATTACAAGAAAATGAATTTACTGGATTCACTATAAAGGAAAGTACAAAAAAATGCATAAGGGAATGGCAAAGAAATTGATGGCAACTTCAAACACACTGCCTGATTTCAAGCAGCTGCAAGAAAACTGTGGAATCTATTGAAGAATTGATAGGAAGAGAAACTGTAGTGAACACTAAAATATATTTAGCGATTCATTTCAACCAACGAAGCATACGTCAAAAAAAATCATCTAGAGTGGTAAAGGAATTTGTTGCGCTGGGTTAGTTGCAGAAGAAACTCAATGAAAGGACAAATCTACAACTATCCTTTATCCCATAACTAAAGAAAGAGATGGACCCTGCACTACAGGAACTTGAAAAACACAACGGTAAAGAGACATGTTTCCCTTTATGTGATCACAAATATGACTAACAATATCTGATTCAAGAAGCAAAGAAAAGTTGTATGGAGGACTAATGGTTCTTGAGTCTAAGCCAATATATCATCCTAAATCCCACTACCACCTGCTGGAAGTTAGAACTGGTATTTAGAGCACAATGTTCCTGCATCCAATTCGGTCCAAAATCCCGCAAAAAAGAAAACCCCAGAAACCGGAAAGGCAAAGAGAACAAGAAGATCACAATTTCAAGAATGCGCTCCATCCAAACCCTACCCAACACCAGAAAAACAAAACAAAACCCAGAAACTGAAAAGGCCAAGAAAACAAGAAAATATCAACTTCAAGAATCTAAACTCTCTCAACGATTCAAATACACATAAAAAAAAAGAAAAAAAAAAAAGAAAAAGAAAAGAAGGAGAAGAAAACCCAGAACCTGAAAAGGCCGATAGAACAATAAAACCGCAATTTTCAAGAATGTAAGCTTACATGTCATCCATGAATTTGGCCGAGACCATGACACTGGTTAAGATGAGAAAATGGACATTGTAGAAAGTGATGGGGCACCAAGATTGGTTCTTTATGAAGCGATCGAGATAGATGTAAGAGACGACGTAGCATGAAGGGCTGCAATCCGCATGCCTGACAATCCTCTCCAGGTAGCTCTGGATAGAGATGGAGGGCCTTGTGATGCAATCAAAGACTGAGAATCTGCCATTCCTAACCGGCATCTCCCAGTAGTTGGATTCAGCAACCCTATGCAGCAGAGATGAGAGCAACTTGATGAACTTGTCGTTTGGATCCAACTGAAAATTCCCCAAGTCCGCCATTGAAACGCTCACAAGATGAGAAAAGAGAGAGGCTTCTTGGTGAATATTGAAAATATATACTTGTAGAGAGTAGAGACCGTTTGGGCTGTGTATAGATAAATAGAAAGCGGTAAATGGATTTGGCCGTTCGTACGATAGATTTCAACTTCCTAATTGCTAATGGATTCTATTTTCCAACTCGAAATGGATTCCATCCAGAAGGTTGATGGATTTTTGACGCGTTATTGCCGAGAAGTAAAGAGTCCCGATCCTCGTGGTAACGTGGACTATAATTATTAATTAAGTCTCCTTGGACATACTGGGGACCGGGCCATGGTTCGGTCCCCCAGTATGTCCAAGTAGCACCCTTCATAATTATTTGTGATCTCTCAATCAAGGCTTCGTATTTTTCATTATTTTAAAAAAGGACATAAGTTTCGAAACTAAATTTTCAATTAAAGACAACTGTCATTTAAAGTTATTTTTCAGTAACTTTTTTCCTTTTTTTTTTTTAAATACCCAAATTATCCTTCATTTGTTGCCATGGCATGCTTTCGGCAACGAACACACGACATCAATTGTCATGGGGACGTTTGTTGTCGTTGATCACTATGAGGATGTTGTAAAGGAACGGATGAGAAAATCACAAAAATGAATGAGGGTTTTATTTTAATGAATGGCAATTTGGGTATTTTAGAAGATTGATGGAAAAGGTTTTCGAAAAATAACTTTAGATGACCGGTTCTCCTTAATTGAGAACTTACCGGAAAACTTAGGCCCTAATTTGAATAGTTTTGAAACGTAGTTATTTTTTCAAATAAGGCAGAAAATTAAGGCCTTATTTGGAAATCTTTCATTTTTATTTTATTAAAAAGAGGTTAGGAGGGGCAATGGTAACTTTTTTTAGCAACTGTTTTGAAGTCTGGATTGGTCTGAAACTATTCAGTACCAAAAACAGCATAAAACCACGCCAAAGAAGCGTTCCTAAACTTCATTTTTGGTGTAGTGATAAATATAGTGAATGCGTTGCTTTCACTTACTTTAATCAAAATATAAACAATGTCAAAAGAAACATCTTTTTCGACTTTGTAGATGGTTAATGCACCAAAACCCTTGTATGGTCAGATCTATGCTAGAGAAAATCAATTCAAATTATGTTATTTTTGTCAAACCTAAAATGAAAACAATATAGCATCCAAGATTAAATAATAATAATAATAATAATAATAATAATAATAAAGTATTAGGAGTACATTTCATTACAAGTTGAAAATGATGCTTGCGAATAATCTTTGTGGGGATGTTTGGAAGCTCTAATCTAATTAAAAAGAGCTACTTAGATTGAGGTCTAAAATAAAAGATTTAATTAATACATTCTAATTTATAAGGAAAAATGCTCCTATGAGAGTAACTCTCACACTACTATGCTACTATTGGGGGGGGGAACTATCATATTTAAATTATCGGCATTGGATATGGATCTAATGGGTTTCCCTTCCAAATAATCTTTGTGGGGCTAATTGGAAGCTCGAGTCTAATTAAAAAGAGCTACTTAGATTGAGGTCTAAAATAAAAAATAAAAGTTTTAATTAATACATTCTAATGTATAATTATTCTGTTTGGTAATATTATAAAAAGAAAGCTCTTATTTCATGAAGTAATTGGGGGCCACCTTAAGGAATTGTGGTAATCGGGGCCTTGCTCGTAAAAATTACAATGTAAAAACCCACCATTTGCATCATTTAAAAAAATTTATGAGATCGTTTTCATCCTAAACACTTGTAAATCTTGCATTGTCCACTGCCAGCCACTTTAGCTAAAAAAGTTGTGGAAAAAAAAAAGGGCAGTCCCTCTTAGCTTAAATATTTTTTATGAAGGTAAAAGCTTTAATTTGTAAATAAGTTGTAAAAATAGAAAAAGAACAAATACAGGTTTACCAAATGGCACTAGAATATGTAAATAAGTACTAACTCATAAAATAAGAGATTATTTTTAAAGGTATATACCCCTTTAAAATACCAAAAATAGGACTTCTATAACAATGACAACTTACATGTTTGCATCCAAATCTATTTAAACAAAAAAAAAAAAAAAAAAAAAGACTATTCAAATGGAAAGCTCTAAATACAAGAATCACTTATTTACGAAAAAAAAAACTACAAGAATCACTTATGATGCATACAATATTTCGTAAATCGACAGGAAAAACAAAAGGACGGGGTTGAGAGTAAAAGTACTTAATTACAAAAAGCTACTCTTCCCCAATATATAGCTTTCAGTGGCATGAGAATGATACTTTTTCTCTCTTTTTCTGGTAAAAAAAGACGTGGTTTTTTTCATTTAGTTCTCTTCAAACCCCAACGCCGCCCCCCCCCCCCCCCCCCCCCCCCGCGTTTCTTTTTCTCTTGGCTTGACCATTTATTTCACTCCACTTCTCCAAACAACAATAAATGGCATTTTATTCGGTATGAAGTTGTAAATTTCTTGTGCACTCATTACTCAAACAAGAAAAGGAGAGACCATGGATTTGTGAAAAAGGGCAACTTATTATAGTGTATGCACGCATACCTTGATTCATAGCTTCATATCTATCATTAGTAGATTGTGTCATCTCATAAAAAAAGGATTTAGATCCTCATATTCCTTATATTTATCAAGATTCTAAAATCCGAGTAAATTTTGTATAGCTTTAAGTAATTTCGTAAAGTTTCAAGTTTGGGCTTTCCTATGCGCCTTTTTTTCTCCTTTCCATAACCCTAACGTTGAAAAAAGGCTGAAAATTAGGACTTAAGTTGGAGTTCATTTTCAATTTTTATAGACACACCATATGGTAGCTCAATTGGTGAGGCACCTCTCTTCCATATAAACGACCAGAGACCAATCCTTGAATGTAGCACTGATGGTAGAGACTTGGGTAAGAGTGTGTGGGTTGAGTGTTTGAGTACATACCATTCAAAATTTATATATATATATATATGGGAGATGCTCTTATGAGAGATGGGTGAGGGCCTGTAAGGACCCTTTCCTAGAAATACCTAGTGGGACCCAATTTGACCAAGTCAACCATAGGTTATCCTATTTAATAGGTGATTAGCATGAACAATTAGTCATTTCCTATTAATTATGCCTAGTTTATAGGATTGAGAATCTTGTGAGATTAATAGTGGTTTTCTTAGAATTAATTAATCAATTAGAGGTCTTAGTTGTAATCCTAATTATAGATGGGTTTCCCTTAGAGAGTTGTGCAATTGACCTTAGAATGACCCAACTACCTATGGCCCAACCCATTAGCCCATTTATCATATGGGGGTACTCTAGTCTTTCCTATCACACATTTTCCCTCCTTTTTGGAAATCACAATACCATAAATGACCTTGGCTCCTTTATTCTCTACCAAGTAAACATGGGCACTTTTGTCATAATAAATATCCTACATTTATTGCCCTTAGGCTCCTTTATTCACAATCACTCATTTGAAAATACTTTAGTCATTATATGTGAATACCTAAATTACCCTAGTCCTTATCCTTTATTTCTATTGGCAACCAAGAACCCTTTGGTCATTCTATTTTAGCATTCCCCAAACACCTTAATCCTTATCCTAAACTTACTTTAGCAAGAGAGGGCATTTTGGACTATAATCCAACCAACCCCTATAAAAGAAACCCCTCTTATCTCTTCCTCTCATTTCACTACAATTCCCTCCCATCTCTCTCTCTCTCTTTCTAAGTTAGAGATTATGGTCTCTCTCTCTAGATCCTAGCCCTCCAATTACTAGAAGCAAGAGCCTCATTTACATCTAGCCATCTACAAGTTAGGGAGTTCATCTCATCTCTTAGATCTCTCTTCCCTCTCCAAGTTAAGGTAATCTCTTTCTCTCTTTCCAATTTCCTTGTAGTATAGCTCATTCTCTTAAAGTTTCATTTCTTATACATTTCTCTCTTTGGGAATGAGTGTAGAGATTGTAGATTCAGCTATTGGGGTGATCTTAGAGCTATTGGAGTGGAGCTCAAGCTATTTGAGGAGCTTTCTTCCTAATTAGGCAAGTAGACATGCTTAGATTCTTTAATTAAATTGATTAATATGCTTAGATTGTTAATTACTGTCTTTTATGGTTATTTGGAATGATTTTTGTATTTAGATGATTGATTAGATGGTGTTATGCATAGATTGTTGTTCTAAGCCTTTTCTTATGCGTTATTGGTCAATGAAGGATGGGAATTCCCCATTTGGAAGATCAATGACCCATTTGTGATGAGATCATGATGAGGGAGGTGTGTTTGATGTTTGGAAGTGTTTGGTGAAGATCTGGGATCCATTTGATGTAGTTTTGATGGAAAATAGAATATGGCAGAATGTGAGAAATAAGGTCTTCGTGTGTACCTGGTCAACTTGGTCACCCAGGATGTCGACCGTGCACACAGGGGAATCCCCTTCACCTAGGAGCTGAAATCACCCACAGGGTGCCTGACTCAGTGTACCCGGTCGATCGGCCACACTGTGGAACACCTCATCTGTCAACTGTTTGATTTTATGTCTGTAATTCACCTGGTCGACCGGAGACACTGCTGACTGAGTTTTCTGACTCCTAGTTAGCTATCCACTTCCACAGTGTAGCAGGTCGACCCGTGTACCCATGATGTCGACCCGGTACACTGTAAATAGTGATTTTTCAGATTTAGTTTCCTTTTATGATATGATCTTGTGTGGGCCCCGTTGACCTTCCATTTGGACTGTTTGGGAAACACGAGACACGAGTCAAGGGCTGGGCTTAACCTTGACCCGTGTAGCCACCTAAGTAGGGTATTGGGTTGTAAATGGAACTCGATTCAATGATTATGGATGTCTTATGATGCTAAATACCTACAGGAGCACCAATGATACTTAATAAGCATCTGGGGCTCCGTGATCATTGTCTTAGGTGAAGTGGGACCTTGGACCCGAAGAGAGGGGCAGTGATTACCGATGTATTTGAGATATGTGGTACTTATATTGTGAAACGGACACTAAGTCTGGCTGGTAGGTCCAAACCTTGGATGTAGGCCTCGAGAGATATTATAAATCAGGGCATTGCAATTAGGCTCTGATCCACGATCACGGTCCGTATTGGATGAAATGTCGGGACATGGCACTTGAAGTCCTGACATGTAATAATGGGAACTTAACTGTAGATATTGATGAATGGACCGTATAATGAGATAATACTAATTAAGCGTATAGAGAAGCGGGGTTTATAAGGGTATATATTATTAGCTGTTGAGAATCACAAGGATGGATTAACTGTACTCGAACTCCGTGCATCGTACCCTTGACTATTATCATCTCATATTAAGGATAACAAGGCTATCCAATTCGGAGTACCCCCACCTAGTGATCCGTAGGATACATGGATGTACGATTGGTCTGCCGAGGGTTATGATGCCGGTATGGACATTGATATTAAGTGTTGAGTGATTGAGTACAGTAGGTACCGATGAGTGATCAGGTACCGAGACCGCCGGCATTCGGACCGGGTACATGTGGATGGATATTGAGTGTTGAGGTAGAGCTAGCACGTAAGATCAATGACTGGGACTTGGCCGTGGCTGTGGATGAGTGTTAAGGTAGAGCTAGCACGTAAGACCAATGGCTGAGACTTGGCAGTGGCTATGGTTATTAATGGACTCTTGTACGCTCCTATTCGATGTGACGGTAGCGATGGGTGGCTATGACCCCCATGGCTAATGTCCATCGACAGTTGTTGGGACAACATCGATGAGCTGGCTATGACCCCTCACGTCCCTTGTACTTCAACTGTGGCCGTACTTTTATATGCTTTTGTGGATATATATTGGATATATGATTTTTATGTATTGTGGATGCTGTTATTTATTGTCTTTAATTGTCGACATTGTTACGATTGGATCTTGATACGATGGGTACGTATATGGTAAGGTTACTTCCTCAGGTTATCCATGATACTTGTGACTTTGATGTGCTTATATGATTTATATGATGTCTTAATGATGATGGCATCTCTTATCTACCTGATATGCCGTATCAAACATCTGTTATATATATCTTGATTTTCGTTCATGCACTACACTCCACACTGTTTTCCGTTGCACTCTGATATTCTATATTACTTTTGATATACTAATCACGCATGTACAACTGGGATCAGGCATGGTCTTCTTCCCTATCTATTAATATAATGCATTGTCATCTAAACATGCCTATTTGCCTGGCTCATCGAGCCTGACCCAATCCTTGGTGTTTTCAGATATCTTCTCTTCCGCTTTCTTTGATTGGTCGAATTGCTTGGCGGCTGATCCGTTGCCGCGGGATTCAGAGAATGATGCAGTTGGTGCATCGAGAGGCATTCGACACTTAGATCTTTATTCTCTCCTTTTCTTGTAACCGGCCGTGTCGGCCTAGGATTGAATAGTTAGTTTATTACGGAAAGTACCTTGTAATCCCTTAAAGTGAACTAAAATTTTAGGGCTTTGTCCATTTACTTGCTCATATGAGATTTACACTTGATTATATTATTGGATTTTCCGCATCTCTTGGGTACTTTCTTGTAACATCCCGATATTCGAGGCGCCCGGATCTTGGGGCGTTACAGGGCCCCCAACTTATCTCTCATAATAAGGTGAGAGCATTTTTCATAGGAGAATCTCCCATCACATATATATGAAGAATATTCATATGCATCCTTCCCTCACCATAGGGTGAGGGACAACGACTTCAGTAGATGCGGATGGGCATGAGAAGGAAATGGATTTTGCGATAGAGATGGAGGGAAAAAAGAAGAATTGAGATCGTTGTTTGAAAGAAAAAAAAAAGACTATATAAGCGTTTGTACACATGCACGTAGCACAACAAAAAGGTGTCAAAAGTTTCCGACATGTTTTTTATGAGATGTTTGGTGCAACTGGCAAAGGAGGGAAGACGGATTTGTCCATTTTTGTCACATCTTTTGCTCAATGAAAGAAGTTTGGATTCTAACCCACAACAAATGGGGTTTTTAGCGATGAAACTATTTGTGACGCAATCCAAAGTGTCGCAAAAAAAAAAAAAAAGACTTGTAGCAAAGCAAAACTTGACCCGTCACAACAAGTTAAGTATTTGCGACATAAGACTCAATGCGTCGCAAATAGATACTTTCAACAATGAATATAATGTATTGCAAACAAATGCGTCAAAAAATCATTGGTGCCAAATGGCTGTAAAATTATTTGCAACGCTAGATACACATTTGCGACACAATTATATGTTGTAAATAAGTGTCTATATTTGCGTCGCAATCCCCACGTCGCAAATAGTTTTTAGTATGGGCTATGTTGTAGAAAAGTTGTGGTTATTTGCAACAGTTTTCTTTTTGCGTCGTACATAATATCTGATTCGCGACACTGATGTCTTTGTGTTGCAGATAATTGTTATTAGCGACCTCCATCAGATGGTGTCATAAAAATTTTAAGCTAAAATAGTCACTAATTTCTTCCCTTCGCCACCATTATGAAAAAAAATTATACATTTATTTTGGACGCAATTTTGACGTCACAAATAATATTTAGTTGAGATAGTATACCTGATGCGTCGCAAATAATGAGTTTTTTTGCGACGTTGATTTAAATGCTCGTAGATAATGTTTTATTAGCGACATTATTTTATAGCCACTACGTCAAAAACACCAAAGCCCGACACCTACAAGAAAACATAATATGAATTTTGGATCTTTCTTCTCCCATATGTGATATGTCCAAGGCTTGCCCGCCTTCTCTATGACCAATTTTGACGTTTTTAAAGAGTTTTTACGCACTAGTTTTATGTGGTGCACTCAGTAGAATACATAGAGTACATTTCAATAGCTTTTTAAGAAATTGTGAGTTTAAATCTTTACAATGTTAATATGTTAACTATCTTTCAAAAAAAATGTTAATATTTTAACTTTTTAATTAAGTTTGGCCCATTGTAATCATGGTTGACAATGGGCTCCTAACTGTGAAGACTCCACATAAAGTCAAAATTAATAAAACAATCAAAAGTGCAATTAGAAATGTCAAAATTACTATTGGATGGATCAAAAAAGAATAAAATTAGTCAAGGAAGTGTTGATAGAGATCAAAATTTAAAAAGTATATGCAAAAAATAAAAAAGTAATAAATAATATAGATTTTATATGAAATAAGAAATTAATTCAAATTTAAGGTAGAGCTTGCAAAATTTAAAGTGGGCTCATGTGCCCACTGGAGGGAGAGCCCCTTCTTTATATATTCAGGGGACAATTAGCGTACGGATGGTCTTAAAGTTGACAATTGCTCCAGAACAGCTGGAAAATATACATTTACCACAAAGTGTTCGATCCATAAGAAATCGCAGGCTACAATATCCTAGGGATGTAGGATATCCCACAGTCAGAAGCGGGAAGACTTGAATAGTCTGTTTTTTTTTTCTTTTTTTTTTCCTTAACTGTGGACCACCTATCGAGAAACTTTCCAAAAAAAAAAAAAAAGACGTGACACTCATACAGTTATCCAACGGTTTGGATGGTGGTCGCACAGTCAAGGAAAAAAAATACACAGACTATTCAAGTGATTGTAGGATATCCTACGGATCAAACAGCTCTGCGGTAAGTATACATTTGTAATTGCCCCTATATTCAGAATAGGTACCTAAACATACCGACACAATCCATACCTGTCACATAGCGGGTTTTGTATAACGAACCAAAAACCCATAAGAGAGATGGCACGTGTCAGTTCAGTGGTTTAGTTAGCAAGTGCCACAGTTTTTTTTTTTTTTTTTGGTAAATAGTAAGTCCCACAGTTGAAATATCGATTCTACTACTCTCTATATTTCTTGTTATGCATAAGATTTGGTGAATTCCTTATCAATTGCCAAACATTCACTCTGTCTCTTAAAACTTTGCAAAAATTGCCAAACATTCCGGTCTTAAGATCTCTTAAAATCTGCAAAAAATTTCAAACATCATATTTAACACAATATTACCATTTAACAATGTTTTGCTATGCTTGTGAGCATGATTAACTTGAACATGCAGAAAATATTCTACTTAAGAAATGAGCAATATAACAGGAAAAAGTGAGTTCCCTGACAGACCATAGATAACAATCCATTATGCTTAAAGCAAAATCAGTAGCAAAAAGCACTCACACTAAATCTGGAATTACAACACAAATTTATGCAGACCCGACCAGCATTAGCTAGCCATGACCAGTTTAAAGGTAATGAAAGAAATCAACTGTCCACTTTTCGTGCATCCTTGGATCAGTATTCAAGGAAGAAAGTAAAGGCATGAGAGTTCTAATACGTATTAGATTCAGGTCTTTGCCGCTGGTCTTACCAGTCCCAGTCCAGACCCACTTCCCAAATGCTTAAATTCTGTTGCCTCCAAATGATCCCCATGGCCAGCAAATCCAGTCCCTCCTTTCTCCAAGCACACCAGACTCCTCACTTTGCATGCCTTGTTGCACGCCAAACAGACCTTGTCAACTGCTACAAAACTGTCCGCACATTTCTTGCAGAAGACATGCCCACACGTGCTGACAACCACGAGGCTTAGCGTGTTGGTGAAGGTAACCTTGCAGCTTGGACAGTGAAAACTTCCACTCTTCTGAGATTTGGGTTTATCTTGTCCATTGCTTTCCTCTGTGAAGTGGATCGGAAAGAGAGTTTTCAGCTTGAGCTTCTCCTTTCCTTCTGGACAGATGGTACAAGTTGCAGGAGCCTCGACTTTCACTGGAGCTTCAGGTGTTGCAGAGGGCAGCCAAAAGGCTTTCATGGTACGAAGGGCTTCCTCTTCATATGAAGTCACTTTAACGCTGTTAGCCCCATGGAAACCATTCTTGTCTAGGGTGTAGCTCTTGTCGTTGTACTGAGGAACTGCACTGTGGTTTTGTTGATCAAAGGCATCGAGCTCTCGAGCTTTCTGCAGCATTAACTTCTCTTCTTCTTCTTCTCTCTCTTGCTTCTGCTGAGCAGCATGTGCAACTATCTTCCTGCCAAGCATCAATATTAAATATAAGTAAACCTATAAGTTTTGCCACCAAAGCAAAAAAAAAGTTACGCACAAAGGTAGTATTCTCAAGGGGCCTTTTTTTTTGGGGTGGGTAAAGCTTAAGTGGCATAATGAATACACTAGTCAGCCATGCATCCTATGGCCACAATAAAAGTGAATGGCAGCAGTTGTTTCATATTTCAGAACATGTGATGAACTTCAGGATTTAATCAAATTGCCGGATTTCCATGAGATGCAGGTCCATTTGCCATAAGTCCGTAGAGAAGCGAGATGGTCACAAACATGCTATGGATCACACACTACGTCAAAAAAGGCAATCAACAATGGTAAAAATAAGCACCAAATCTCTAAGGCCACAATGGGTCCCGCTCGTGATGGTGTGGTCCAAAAAATGACAGCCTCTAAGGCCGCTGTATGTTCACATCAGCTTTTAGTTAATCACAAAGTAGACCAGATCAAACAACGCCTACCAAAAAAAAATGCCCTAATCACCACCGCTCTGCTGCTCTCTCTCTCTCTTTCTCTCCCCACTCTCTCTCTCCAAACGTAATCCCCAAATCTCTCGCTCAGTCATGGAGTCTTGATCTCTTTGAAGTCGCCATTGAAGAGATCCAATCAGCATCGGTCTTTTTCAATCTCTCTCCAGGCCCTTCTTTTGTTTTTGGGGTTTTGTGGTTCTTCGATCGACGCATCCAAACATCAATCTACTGATCAGGAGTTCTGGTTTGATTCTCCTTCTTGATCTCACTTTGCTGTTGAGATTGTGGTTTAGTTTGAATTAGTTTACCAATATCTGAATTTTAATGGATGATTTGAAGCATTTTGAAGCCGATTGAAGCTCAAAGGTCTCGTCACTCATGGAATCCAGCAACGGAAGCCTTTTAAAGCTCAAAGGTCTCATCTTTTCTCATTCAAACCCTCCAATTTCTAGGGTTTCACGTGCTTATTTTTGTATTTTAAGCTCCTCCTTTCTCGGTTAGTTCCAATTCCCTGTTTCTCTTTTTCCCCTGTTTCCAATTAGAAGATAGTCATGGCGAAGATCGTAAGTGCTTCTTTCTGATTCTTTTGTTTGAACGGCCTTTGATTTTCGTGTTTTTCTTCCTTTGAATTCATTAGTTGGTGGATCTTGATATGTTTCATTACTGTGTTCTTCCCATTCAAAGGTTACTGTGTTTTTTTTTTTTTTTTTTTTTTATCAAAGAAAGAATTTTTTGGCAGAAAGAATTATAAGCTTGACTGCTTATAAGATGGACTTGGTGGATTGTTTTTTCTTGGGTCCAGCTGATTAGATACGTACTCTATCATTGAAACTGAATCATAACCCGAAATTTTAGGACTTGTAAATCTCAATGTTTTGGGGTAGACCCTTGTGTTCATCACCTGAATTATTGCTGGTAAGTTTAAGATTTCAAAAGATAATATGATTATAAAAAAGAATGGACCACAGATACGACTTTAGTAGGGTCAATGTTTCCCAATTTCATGGCACAATCCATGAGAAATTCTTGGTTTAGAAATGTACTGGTAATTGCCCATGAGGTGGTTTGAATAAGGAAGGAGTTATGAAATTATTGTTGAAACATTATTTTTAGGAGATTATTTTAAATTTGAGGTTATTGAAAAAATATTGTCGAAAATAAAGAATTCTGAATAGATTAAAATAAAAATAAGAAGAAAATATAGGTTTTCTATTGGCACCCCAGCCTAGGGGGCTGGCTGGGACCCAAGAGAATGTTGTTGAAAATAAATCTTATGAACTATTTATTATCATCTTATTCCATTATCATTGTGATTTTCTCACAATTTTTTTAGTTGATAGTACCCGTCCACAGGTTGAAGTAACGTACATCTGTATATCAATCACTAGTAAAACATGATTATGTTTTCTTTTATAAGATCAAGCTAATATTAAGATAATGGGATAAGATTTGTGTATGAGGTCAGGTGGGGAACATGAATTAATGTAGGGTATAGTGGGTACATATCCAATATATTCAAAGTCTAAATCTGGATGTAGTGTGCATCAGTGCATAACCCATTTTATGTGTGGGTCCTGTATATATGCTTAGGCCTGACCCGTTTTATGTGTGGGTCCTGTTTGATCCACCATATTCTGGATCTTCATATTAGTGGATTGTTGATTTCCTAGCCCATATGCACTGTCTCATATATGTTAAATGTTGTTCTTCTTTGATACTTACGTTTCTCACCATTTGGTAGGTTTGGCTGATCTGTCTTCCTTTACTGGTAAAATCTGATTCTCTATGGGTTCTCTGACATCATATAACATTCTAGTAGTTGTGATTCTATGATGAATTTAGAACAGCAATTACAAAATTCAATCAATTAATTTGATCTTTCATCTTATAGGTGGATTCATGGAAGGACAGTGATGGGGATTAGTACGAAACAGGCTTGCATATATTTTGTAAGCTTTAGCACTTTCACTTTGATTGTCATCCGGGATTTCTGAAAGAGAAATCTATACTCCACCAATTATTTCTATCCAATTCTTTTCATTTAGAGTGTTTTCTGGTTTGTATTTTTTTTTAATCCAGATTTATTATGTTCGTCACACAACCAACATCACTGCAGTCTTGTTGCTGGCCGCCAAGATTTGCTGCTAGTATCATCAACATAGATAGGAATTCAGAGAAACCACTAACACATCCATGTCTGATTTTTAGAGCAGCAAGTTAGCAACTAGACAAACTCGCAGCTGAATCTTAACCCAAAACTCTGCTACAAGTTCCATCTACAAGAACTTTGTAACTAATGAAAGGAAGACGATGCAAAAAGAAGAAGATTCTCACTGGAATCTGTGAAAAGGGCCGCAACACAGTTGGATGGTGCTCACTCTTATTTTTATCCAGAAAAAGGTGTGGAATCTGCTATGAAGTTCAAGGTGATTCTGATAGTCATACTGTATTAAATTATTGAAATGCCCCTATGTTCAACCACAAGTTCATGCAAAATGGAAAAAGAAAACTTGTTTTCTTAAGAGCACATCGCTGCTTCAGATATTTCAGATAGATTAAGAATCTTTGGACGTGTCAGCCCGGTGATGTTGGCATCTTCTTTATGTTTTTTCATGGTGCTCGGTGATGCTCCTTTAAGTTATAGAAAAACTTCATCTGTTTATCCTACTGAAAATTTAGTTATGATCATGTGATGGTCTTCTGTAGCTGCACAATTTCTTATTTTATTATGGTTGGCTTGTTTTCTACTTTTGCTGCTATCCTTGTATCAACCTCCCATTGCCTCTTGGGACTATTATTTGATGTTGAATGGACATCCATTGTTGGAAGTTGGAATGGTTCTCATCATTTGGTACAAAACCAAGAACATACTGCGATGTCACTCTTCTCCACCCAGTGGGTTGGGAGAGAGAGAGAAGACAGAGAGAAAGCTAACTTCATTTCTTTTGTGTCTACGTTATGAAGACGAGAGGTAGCTGCTAATGTAACAGAAAAGCTTGGAGAAATGATTCTCCAGTCTTTATTGCGCCCACCTTCATGGAACAGGATACGGCAGTCAACAAACACAACAATGTTGCTGAAAGAAGCCATCCATGTGATCAGCTGTGGCTATGAGGCCAAGACAGAATGGGGCAAAGAGGTGGGCTTTTTTACACTCATAGTCTATGCAACTTGGACATACAAGCCTGATGTTGGGCATAAAATGAGGTGCTTGTCAGATAAGAGGACCTTGTAAAAACCAACAAATTGAAATTTGAGAATTGATTCAGATACAAATAGTATTGAAAAAAATATATATTTATTATATAAAACTTGATCAATAAATAGGATATAGGCCATGTCCATCAGAACCAAAGAAATAGTATAGAAATAAAGTGAATAAATTAATTAAGAGATTTTTCCTTGTACTCGGTATCATCATGTCTAATATTGGGTGTTGGACAAGCACAATTATTTAAGAGGTGAGGTAGTCTTTGTTTATTTATGGTAGGCTTTCTTTGTTTAATTGTTAACTGGTAAAAGACATGTGGTAAAGATTGATCTGAATGAATTGTGTGGAGCCATGAAAGGGATGGTACATCAACAGCAGCTTGTGGTAGAGAGAAGTGAGGAAGGAGACAAGGATAAGAAGAAGACACGTTGATTGAGGAAACCCAAGCATAATCCTGTTGTTTCAGATTAAAAAAAAAGGTTTTTTTTTCTTTAATTGGATTCTTTATTACTTGTGCTGCGATAGTTCAAGAACATTACATGCTGTGGATGATTAAAAAGAAGGGTTTTTTGAAGTCCACATGGACCGAATGGGGAGACCGGTTCTGGCCCGGTCCCCGATGAGGACAGTTGGATCCCAGCGCCTCCCTCGGATCCAACGGTCCTCATCGGGGACCGGGCCAGAATCCGGTCCCCCATTCGGTCCAGGTAGCAGGGCTCTTTTTTTTTATTTTTATTTTTTTTTGTTCTAGCGTGATTTTTATTCTTCTAATTGCCCCAGAAGAACGAGTGTTGCAAGGCTTTGGATTTGAGGAATCTTGTGGGGGCAAAAGGATGTTGAATTATGCCTCTAGATTTTAAGTGCTTTGTGTCCAAATATATAAAGCTAGATTTTTTTAATCTTCTAATCATGTAGGTTCCTGAAACTGTCAATGTCTTTTGCTAACTGAGTGGGATGTTTTGTGATCCCTATTTGCTTAGAATCAACTCTCTTAGTCATAGGGAATATGGCCAAATCTGGGGTGGAGCAGTTTTGAGTACATAGAGCAGAGTGTCACGCAGGGTTTGTAAGAACAGAAGAGAGAGTTACGAATGGTGTTGGAGAATTCAGAAAAAAACTGCAACCCAGGATAAATCCAGAACAGGGACAGAAAATAATATCCAGATTTAGATAAGGAACCAAGGACATATTACTGATAAATGTTGTCTTAAAGATAGATTTGCCCGCACACGATGAACTCCAGATCATAGTTACCTAATTCAATCGGATGGTTTTGGAGCATGTGTTGGTCTTTGGCAAGTGTGAGTCCAGAGACCCATTCCAAGCCCCGATAAAAGAGACCATATATCTAATGTCTACTTTGAGAAGTAGCACTAAGCTGATCCAAGTTAAATGGGTCAGTGCTTTGATGCTGTGATGAATCTCTACATATAATGGTGCCTACCTGATGAACAATCTGGGCAGCTGAAGGTTGGGAATCACCTGTGTGGATTGCTCTGAGTGTTTTATCTTTTAAAAAATTGGGACTCCTTTCTATCAGAACCTGTTCCTCTTGAATAATGTTTTCATCTCTTTCACATCTCTAGATTTCCGATTGGATTTTTTAATGTAAATTTTAGAGTCACGTTTTCTTTGTTATATATTTGAGAAATGTGTTTTCTTTAAAAGAACTGTGAAATTAAGCAATATGAAATTATTTAATCAGAAAACCATATTTAGGTTGTCGTCATTCTTTTGCTTCTTTTGATCCTGTTTGCGAGAGTAGAATATGTGATCTGGACCTTCCTCTACATGGTTTTGGGGAGAGAAATGCAACTATCAATGATATAAATCACATTTTCTTTTCTGTGATTTTTCCGTGCCATTCAGGAATTGGTTGTGGGAGGCTACAATTGTTGATTCTTCTTGCTGCATTCTTGTTTTTAGTTAATTGATTACAGGCGTTCTTTTATGTTTGTGCGCAGGATGTGAAGAAGAGTGCAGAGGGCCAATGTTTCCATTAATTTGTGTGCAGGATGTGAAGAAGAATGCAGAGGGTCTACTCACTTCTATTATTGATTTTTATTTATTATTCTCCAATGTAATTAAGATTTTAAATGTATTAGCATTCCACATTTTTATAAAGATTTTAAGTGATTCTAATGAATTTTCAAGCTTTTAAAAAATATTGAAAAACCTGGTTTTTCAATATTTTTTTTAAATTCCAAAAAATTAAAGACGATGGCCCGAAGGCACTCGTTTATAAAGACGTTATCAGACGGCCACAAAACCGTCGTTTATTTCACTTTTACAGCCTCCAAGCCGTCGTTTTTCGGAAACAACTGCATTATTAAGGACGGCCGTTCGACGGCTGTGGCCGTCGTTTTTATGGAAGAACGACGGCTTACAGACGTCGTTTTGACCTGTTTTTGGTGTAGTGACATATAGATGGTAAAATGAGGGGTATTTTGGTAGATAGGATTGCAAGTGTGGGCCACTTCAAAAGCCCAAGAGATGGACCCATGTCTCTGTTGGCTGAAGGCGCATGACCAAGATCAAGCCAGTTGCAAAACCAAGTAGACTACCCTCAGCTTTTGCTGGAAAAGAAGTATAGAGTATGGTCATAAAGGCATTTCATCACACTATTACAGGCAATTAACTGGATCTAGTTTCCCAAATGGAGAGCATGGTGACAATCTCATTGTTGCAGGCAATGAAACAGATTGGTACTTTGACTATGGATCAAAATCGCGGTATCGGTCGCGGCACCAGTCAGGCCAAAAGACCAAGATACGGTAACGGTATCGATCACGGTTATCGGTCCGTCACGGTGTGAAATTTTTTTAGTCCAAAAATAATTTGCAAAAAAATTCTAAAAAATCCAGAATATTATAAAATGATGGAAAACAATGTTTTTTTCCATTAGTAACAACATTAAATCAAAATATCAGTCCCCTTAAGTCATGACATCCTTTATCACTATCTTATCTAAAGTTGTTAGATATGTTAAGTTTCAATGTAGTTCAAATCTAAAATTCAAACCACTCAAAATAACTACCAATTTGACACTAATAGGACTTAGCTCATTGTTGAATCGACCACTATAAAAATTTAAACTCTTTTTTAAAATTTTGTTCACATATTTTCTTATTGATTAGTCAAATAGTATGCCCAACTTTAATATGACTAAAATTTGTTGAGGCCCAAGTCCCAACAACTCTTTGATTAAAATTTATTAGGAGCCCATTCGAGAACAAGAAAAGTCAAATTAGAATCCATCTCTTTTGAGGATCATCAAATTAACAGTTGTCCCATCTCTTAAGGTTAAATTAAGTCAGGGCCCATATCATACGGGGGTATTTATTTCTAGTGGTTTAGATCTTTAATAACTGGGCCTTGATGTGGATCTTTAAGGAGTTGCAATGACCCAAAGTTTCAAACATAAGATGGTCCAAGTGAAAATAAAAAAAATAAGAAGAAAAGAAAAATGTAGGGCTTGCTCGGCAGTTTCGCCCATTTCAATTACTCATAGGGAAAGGGGGAAAATGGTGGAGGGAAAAAGAGAAAGAACGGAAAGAGAGAAAGAAAGGAAAGAACGGTGGCTCGGCAGTTTTGCCCATTTCAATTACTCACGGGAAAAGGGGAAAAAATGGAGGGAAAGAGAGAAAGGAAAGAAGAAGAGGAAGGAGGAAAGAAGAAGGGCGTTGCTGGCTTGCTGCAACAGTAGCAGTCCGGGTTTCATGCAGCCGTATTTCGGGAGTCTACATAAGCAGCCTCCAAGTAGGCCTTCCCTCCCCCACCATCCTCTTCCTCCTCCTCTCTTCGTCTATCTCTGTTTCTTTTTTCTTTTCTTTTTTCTTGCAATTTGTATTCTCTAGTACTCTTGTTTCTGTTTTCCTTTTTTTTTTTCTATTTTTTGCAATCTACATGCAAGAGAACTAAGGTCTTAGAATAGCTGTTTGGACTTTTCGGATTTTTATTTCTTTTTGTAAATATTGGCCGATATGACCGATACGACCGACAATTTGAAAATATCGGTCGTAACGGCTGATATTTTGGCGGATTTTTGCCACACGGAATTCGATACCGATACACATCTAGTTATCGGATCGGTATAGACCACTACCGGTACGTATCGGCCGATACATACCAGTATTGGCTGATATTTTAAACACAGACTCTGACTGCCGGTAATGATAAGGCAATCTCAAAGCACAGTTGACGCAGTCACAGGCACAAACAGAACCCACGTCAGTGCTCACTCTGCCAAAAGTACTGCTGCATAGTAGTAGACAGCGTAGGGGTGTAACGGTTCGGTTAACCGGTTAATTTGGGAAAACCGTTAACCGAACCGTAACCGCGGTTTTCTGTCTTTAAAAACCGTAACCGTAACCGTATCCACAAAAACCGTAACCGCGGTTAACCATATTAAACGGTTCGGTTACGGTTAATAACCGTGGAACGCCTTCCTCACATAAGGGGATAAATGTGAATGATTGAAGGTAAAATGACACATAATAAGCAATTAAATAAGGTAAGAAATATTTCATTCAACTTCCTTATTTTTTCTTTTATTTGTAAACGATACGGTTAACTGCATACGGTTAACCGAACCGTATGATACGGTTCGGTTCGGTTAATAACAGTAAATTATTACGGAAAACCGTAGCCGAACCGAACCTTGCGGTTTTTTTATTTCATTAACCGTAACCGTAACCGAACCGTGAAATATGGTTATTAACCGCGGTTCGGTTCGGTTCGGTTTAGTTAGACGGTTTTCTGGTTTTTTTTTACACCCCTAAGACAGCGATTGCTGAGCCTCTTTAGACTTGAATATGCAGGAGAATAGAGTCGATCCACTCATAAAAGGCTAAATCACAAGCATACACACCAAAAAGAATAGGGATTGATGCATAGGAAAGCCACCACAAAGTTATACCAAAGAAATAGCTTCACAATTATTCAATTGAATACATCAACTGCATACAATGGTTGTGATAGTCTGACTCCAACGATGCATATAAAGCCAAAAATCCCTAATTATAAGCAATCCTATAAAGTTTACTCTCAAAATTGTCCTGTCACCAAACCTATGTCCGAAATCTCTATCTCCAACATAAAGATAAGTGAAAGTGTTAAAGCCAGTAACCAGCACTCTCAAGGTAGATAACAACACTATCTCTCAACCTTATTATGTGTTTTGGGCTTATTTTGAATTGAGAAATCGAATTCTTGAAGATGGGTTTGAGGACCAAGTAACCAGCACTCTCAAGGTAGATAACAACACTATCTTTCAACTCAAGGCATTGGCAACCTTATTATGAGTTTGGGCTTATTTTGAATTGAAAAAGTGAATTGTTGAAGATGGGTGCGAGAACTTAGTCCAGGCAGCACCCTTAACCATGGGGCGTAGCATGTCAACCACGGGCTTCCAACCGTGAGTCTCCGCTAGTCCCGTATCGGAAATATCCATATCCTGACCCTGGGCTTATAAGTCAAACCCCGTATTAACTCAACATGACTTGTTTTAAAGCCGTGCAGCCCTGGATCCCATAAGAACTCCGGAGTTAAGCGTGCTCGTGAGGGAGTAGTACCGAGATAGGTGACCCCCTGGGAAGTCCTCGCGCACGGACGTGGGGCAAAGCAAACAATATCATGCGGAGTTGGGTGGGGCTGTGACAATTGGTATCAGAGCCGATGACGACTCTATTCCCGGTGGGGGAGAGTAAGAACTTGGTCCGGGCAGCACCCTTAACCATGGGGCGTACCATGTCAACTACGGGCTTCCAACGGTGAGTCTCCATTAGTCCTGCATCGGAAATATCCATGTCCTGACCCTGGGCTTATAAGTCAAACCCCGTATTAACTCAACTTGATCCATTTTAAAGCCCGAGTGGCCCCGGATCCAATATAAACTCCAGAGTTAAGCATGCTCACGCAGGAGCAGTACCGAGATGCATGACCGCCTGGGAAGTCCTCACGCGCGCACGTGAGCCAAAGCAGATAATATCCATGTCCTGACTCTGGGCATATAAGTCAAACCCCATATTAAGTCAACATGATGCGTTTTAAAGCTCATGTGGCCCCGGATCCCATAAGAACTCCAGAGTTAAGCATACTCACGCGGGAGCAGTACCGGGATGGGTGACCGCCTGGGAAGTCCTCGCTCCCAAGTGGGCCAAAGCGGACAATATCATATTGAGTTGGACGGGGTTGTGACAATGGGCGACCAAGCTGTTTCCTATTACTCAACCTTTTGTTTTTCCCATTTTAATATTTTAAGGCCTCATGGGCTGAATAAATAAAAAATTCCCTCCACAGCAAATCATGCCACTAAGGCCTTAATGCTTGCAGGATGGCATAAAACTCAACGTCATAAGTAGTGTAACGGAGTTTCAAGCCATTGAGCTTTTCGCTCTAACATGCAATGGGCCTCTTCCCTCTTGACTGAAAACTGCACCAACTCCCACATGTGACACATGACAATCGACTTGAAATACGTTGTCAAAATCTAGGAAGGCTAAAACAGGTGCTTCGGTCAATTGTTTCTTTTCGGAGCTTTCGGTATTGGCCCAGTCCAAAAAAATTGTCCTTACTTCAAACAATCACTTAATGGTGCCGCCAAAGAGCAGAAATTCAGTATAAACCACATATTGAAGATCGTGAGCCCAAGGAAACTTTGCACTTCATGCACATTTGGCGGTATTGCCCATTTTTGGATAGCCTTAATCTTTTCTTCATCGACCCTTATGGCATCCCCACTAGCCACATAACCAAGGAATTTCACAGTATCAGTCCCCAAAGTATGCTTCTTTGAATTGGCAAATAATCGTTCCTGGTGAAGGGTGCCAAATACTAACCGCAAATGGTCTAATGGATCTTCTTGTCCAGGCTGTATACTAAGTTATCGTCATAGTACATAACCACAAATTTTTCAATGAATGGTTGTAGCACTTGGTTCATGAGTCATGACCGTCATAAAAGTGCTTGGTGCATTAGATAGGCCAAAAGACATAACCAACCATTCATACAACCCATCTCCCGTTTTAAATGTCATTTTCCATTCATCTCCCAAACAGACTCTAATCTGATGGATATCTGCTCCTCAAGCCTATATTTGAAAAGACCTTGGCACCCGCCAACGTGTCCAACATGTCATCTAATCACGGTATCAAAAAAGGGTACGCAATTGTAACTTTATTTATGGTTTGGCTATCAATGCACATACACCATGAGCCATCTTTCTTCGAGGTTAGTAGGGCCAGTACTGCAGATGGGCTCATACTTTCTCCGACAAACTCTATTACTTGCCTATGAATTTTCTCATGCTTCTTAGGATTCATTCTGTAGGCCAACTGGTTTGGTAGGCTATCTCTAGGAACCAAGTCAATGCAATATTGAACATCCCGCATCGGTGGGAATCCTGCGGGTAACTCATCAGGTCTAATATCTGAATATCCCTCTATCCATTATATTTATATATATATATATATATATGGAAATTCTCAAAAACTCCCCTATCTCAAAAAGGGAAGTTTTTGCCCCTATCTAAAAGCCAATGATTTGTTAGTATTTTAAGATATCCACCTTTGTAGGAGAATATTTAGGAGAGAGAATCGGATATGTGTATCACTGATGACATGTGTCACACTTTCATTGGGGCGTTTGTTTTTAGAAAAACGCCCGGGAAGTTTTGTAGCATAACTCATATATATATATATATATCCCTTTATCAATGGTTTCAGGAATTTCAGAACTGGTAATCCACCATTCAATGCCTTTCTAACCAACAAAAAAAAAAAATTCATTCCTTTTAAGCTCCTCCACAAATTTGGCCAAGCTCCTTTTAAGTAGTTCATGATTATTCAATAATAAAGATTGGTTTGTTTGGTTTTCTCTTTCTCTTCAATGGAAGAGTGCTATTGAGTTCCGAGAGGAATTCCACCAATTCCCATCTGTGGAGTTAGTCCTCACTGGAATCCGTCCAATCCAGGATTCGGCGAACTCTCTTGTAGGGTTTGTCTACACCCATTCCATCACCACCCCCATCATCACTTGCAGATCCAAGGCTGCGTCACTAAGTGGTTGCACAAGATGGAAGACGGTAGTTATAGAAGCTATGGGGTCTGCTAGAGGCTTCTGGTCCATAAGGAATTCAACTTCGCTAACTCATTGGATGGATGGTTGGTTAGAGAATATTAGGTAGCATGTGAATATAAATATCACGAGAGGGCGATGTTTGAACATCTATGGGCAAACAAACTACAAGCTAGGGAAAAGCATCCAAAATGACTTAAAGAGTCAACAACATGATGGAACTGTTGTTTAGGTGTGGGAACCTTTACACGATTGTATTCCATGTGAGAAATTGAACAGTCCACAAGAATATGCTCCGACAGTAGAAATGATGTCTGGATGTCAATTTGTAGAAGCAGCTATGCAAGGGGGGAGACTCCAAATGGTCGAATGGACAACACCCACCAATTAAATGCAAAATGAACAGAAATCTATATTTGGATGCATGGGACAGACATTCTCTGGTCCTTGGTGAATGTTCTTCCAAGAATTTGCTCTGACAATGAACTACAATCCAATTAACTTTTATCTCTAAGTTGATTCAGTCAGAAACCTAAAGCCCTCAAAGTAAACCTTAACAAGTTGAAAAGGTTAGTAAAATAAACTGCCATATAGTGAGCTGCCAGTAATAAAAATAAATAAATAAATAAATAAACTAGATTCATTGCTATCCATGTAGAAAATGCAAAGGTGGTCTTCAACAAATATTGAACCGTAAAGAGATTGCTTGACAACTATGGTGAAGCTCTATAGTTGAAGGGGACAAGAACATGACATTCTTTCACAAAATGGCAAGTGCAAGGAGAAAAGAAAATTAGATGTGCAAAATAGAGGTAAATGGGGGTGATCATAAGGTGTACATCGAACAGCATAAGCTTAATTAAATCATTTTTCAGAAACCTTTACAAGAGATTAGGATCTGACCAACCATGGATGTACTGGTTTTGAATAAAAAGATCCAGATAAAGTTGCATTGTTGGAGAAAGGCTTTCAAGAAGAGCAAACACAAGGTCAAATTCACTAGGGATATAAACAAAGCACCAGGTCCGGATATGGTTACCTTTGCTTTCTACCAAAATTGCTGGAGCACCATCAAGGGTGAAAATAGAAACTCAAGGAAGTTTAGATGGAGTTCTTTAGAGGCGGCTAACTGAAAGAATTGACACCCGCTTATCAAAAGCTGATATAGAACAGAGGGCACAATGAACTTTAAGAATTTATGCCCCTTTGTCTCGTTGAAGTTAAAATAATAACATTTCCAAAGCTTTGGCCAATGGTTCAGAAGGATGTTGGATGTCATTCCTTAACTTCAAGGTGCATCTATTGATGGGAAGCAAATCAGGACATTTTGGTAGTTAATGAGAACATGCACTCTCAAGAAAGGTCAATTAGGCTGGCATGGTAAGCAAGATTGTTTTGGAGAAAGCTTATGAGTACATACTATAAAGAACAGATTCAATTCCAACTTAGACGAGGTGTATCCAGAAACGCATCTCTCATCTCAGCTCTTGGTATCAGTTAATGTCTCTCCAAAAGCTTCTTGAGTTTTAAGAGGATTGATAGAGAGGAGATGCATCCCCTCACCTACTGTCTTCTTGATTATGGTAGAAGGTCACAACCCGATGGAGAACAAACCTATGGTCCCCATGGATCGACCCTCCAATGGGCCTAGCCCATCCATCTCGACCATTTCTTTGGGCCTAGCCCACCTATCTTATTTAGCACTTTATTTACTTATTTATGTTTTAAGTTGTATTTAGGTGGATGTTTTAACCTTGGCCATTGATGTGTTTAGATGGTCCATACAAACTTTAGGGTTATGTCCTCTTCTACTTAAGCATTGTAAAGCTTCCTAGGCTATTCGGAAACAAATGTTGTGTGCTCTTGCCCTCTCGCTCTTCCTCCTGCGATGGGAGAAGTTTGCCTCAAGTGATTGGAGTTTGGCGTGAGGCCAAGATTTTTAGGTGTGAAGCCCAAGAGTTTAGACGGTCGCGCATGTGAAAAACTAGTTGCAAGAAGGAAAATTTCCACAAACAACAGAAGCCCATGTTATGGAACTAACTGCAGAGAGTATCCAGGTTGTATTGAGGTACAAGATCAAGAAAAAGGGGAAGTCATTGTAGCTTCTAAAGAAAACATCGAAGTTGACATGGAAATACAAGAACTGGAAAAGGAGGAATTGACAGTGTTGATGAGCCAGTGCAGGTGGAACAAGAAGAGACAAACAATGACGAAATCCACAAGGAGTTTGATCATCTGATGGGTCTCATTCCAAGTCCACCTCTAGACAATCCAATTAGACCATTAGATGAAAGGGCTATTGACCAGGAGGTTGCAACAGAAGATCAAGTCATGAAGATTTCCCATATTGATTTCATCTTTGGGGATAAGCTATTGATGTTTGAAGATTGTCATCCATTGGTACCAAGCCAGCAACTAATACATTCGACGACCATATCACAAGCCAATGCTGGATTCAGACATCAGAAGAAGCCATTCCTCCATACTCCTTCTACATGAATGAAAAGATTGAGCCAAGTCTCCAAACCATGTGAAGAGAAAGAAGATCAACTGACAAGTTGAAAATTCATATGTTGATTTTCGGTCCTGGAGGACTTCTACTAAACTCGAGGTCGAGTTCTCTCCAAGAAGGGGAGAGTTGATGCAGGACAAACCTATGGTCCCCATGGGTTGACCCTCCAATGGGCCCAGCCCATCCATCTCGACCATTTCTTTGGGCCCAGCCCACCTATCTTAGTCTATTTAGTGCTTTATTTACTTATTTATGTTTTAAGTTGTATTTAGGTGGATGTTTTAACCCTGGCCTTCGATGTGTTTAGATGGTCCAGATTAACTTTAGCATTATGTCTTCTTCTACTTAAGCATTGTAAAGCCTCCTAGGCTATTCAGATTTAATTAATGAAAAAAATTTATTGAGTGCTCTTGCCCTCTCCCCCTTCCTCCTGCGATGGGAGAAGTTTGCCTCCAGTGATTGGAGTTTGACGTGAGGCCAAGATTTTCAGGTGTGAAGTCCATCCACTTCAGGCATGAAGCCTAACCTACCCCCTCCACCCTCCACCTCTACCCACCCCGCATCTAGTACCCCACTCTGCATCACAATCAGTCATTTCAGAGTGCAAATTCTTCAGAAATCATTCCCAAATTTCAAATTGGTAGTTTGGAGTTACCAATACCACATATCCACTTTGCAAATTGTCACCAGTGTTTTACCAATCCACCGGAACAAGTTTGGGATTGTTCCCACTGCCCATTTACCCAAAGGGCCCGACTTAAAATTATTTAGGGTACAGAACCAACTTCTTTACTCATACAAAATTAGTGACTGAATTCAGGTGCATATTAATCAACTCCACTAAAATTTGAGTATGAATACAAATCTTCCAGAAAGAAACCAAACTACTAAAAGGATGCATACACCTCTATGTCTACTCCACTACGAGGAGGATCGAAATACTCCTACTTAAAAGTATCTCTCCTATTTTTCTACTACAATGAATTCTACATGCACTTAGTTTTGTGTTTGTAATCTGATAGGTTTAGCATGTTTTAGCCACTAAGATTTATGTTTTATGTGGAATTAGAAGTTCGATGAAAGTTGCAGGAATTGGTTCTCTCTCTCTCTCTCTCTCTCTCTCTCTCTCTCTCTCTCTCTCTCTCTCTCTCTCTCTCTCTCTCTCTCTCTCTCATGTGCTACTGTTTCAAACACCTGTTTAGAATTGAAGTTGTAATTTGTAGTTTTGACTTGGCTTCTTTGTTCTGTCACGAATAGTAAAGAAGAGAGGAAAAAAATGTCTCAATCAAGAAAGATAATAAATTGAAATATAATGATTGGACAGCTGCAACATCTAATGACCTGAGTTTTTTCAGATGGGTGGATCTCAAAGATTTATTGTATTTGGTAGCTTTGTCTAATCTTCCAATCTGATATATGTTCATTTACATACGCCTAGTGGCTAGTGGCAAATATCAAGAAGCCAGAAAATATTCCATTGGTAGGGAATGAGCGACAAGAAAAAAAAAATTGAGTGAAGTGACAAAAATGGCTTTACAGGTCCTCTTCATAAGTGGTTCAACCTGGTCCCCTTCCTTCCTCTCTATCTTTTTCCTCTCCCTTCCCTTTTCCTCCTCCTCTTTCCCTTTTTCTCTTCCCTTGCTGTGAGATGATGTTGGAGGCTTCCAGGGTCCTTTTGTACTAACCCTGGAAGATCAAAACCACTCTCTAGAAGATTCAAGCAATCAAAGGTCCGAGATAATGTTCATTTGACTGGATGAAAACCACCTAATATTACTTTAATTCAATAAAATAATTAAAATAGATGTGGCTTAAATTCATATGGAGGCAAGTTTGTGAACTAAATTCAGGCAAATTTTGCATAAAATAACTGGCATGTAATTGTTTTACGCAAAAAATTGGATGCATAGGGATGTATGAAAAGGGAGTGACTTCACCGTTTCTCCTCATCTCAATCCCTACTTCTTCCTCCTTCCCTCTTTTCCCACTGCATAGGAAGTCCCTCAGTTTTCCTCTCCCCACCTTCTCCTCTACCAAATGCCCCTAGTGATATTCATCAATATTTATTCAACCAGTATTAAATTCCTCGGACAAAGCAATGCTTCCATCAAGGGGACTAAAAATGGATGATTAAAGGTCAAGAACCACAAAGGGACATCAAAATCCCACTTCATAGGAAATTATTGCCCACACATTACTCTAGTAAATAAAATATCATGGAACAGATGGACGGGCCCATCTACATCTCCACCTTTGACACTTCTCACATTTTTAATACTCCTTCAAAATAACTAAAAATCCCCAGAAATCAAAATACAAACGAGGCAAACAAGCCCAAACCAAAGCACTTTATCTTTGGCAAATAAAGCCAATTTTCACATAAAATTTTCCATGATAAAATCTTCCATGAAGAACAGTTCCATCCAGAATACTGTTGAATGAAAAGAGAGCGAATACCTCCCCAATTCACATCCTTCATTTCTCTTACAAGGAAAATTGAATGAGGAAGTTGAGTGGCGTCACTGTTTCTTTGTCCTCAATTGTCAATCCTTGTTTTCTCCTTCCCCACTTCTCCAATTGGTAAGAAATCCCCTATATCCTCTCTCCCCACTTCTTCCACCAAACAACCCAAGGGTTTTCATTAATCAAAAAACTTCCTTTTTCCCAAACAAAGCCAATTTTTGCCAGCATCCAAAAGTTAATAGATAGGGAAATGAATGAAAAGAGAGTAACTTCACCGTTTCTTCACAATTCACAATCCCCATCATCTCAAATTGAACAATAAACTTACCAAGTCTCAATCTCTATTTTCTCCTTCCCAACTTTCACCACATAATATAACTCCCTCAATTTCCCCCTCCCAAGTCCCAACACCGCCCCTAATTCTTATTAATTAAAAACCCTCTTTTTCCCCAAAACAGACCATACTGTCAGCATAGAATTAGTTTATATGTAAATTAAATGATGGGTGATTGGAAAGAGAGAAAGAGGTGAGTTTTCTAGTTCTCCAACATTCTCAATTCATTTTTTCTGCACTTGGTAGTAATTCCCCCAACTTCCCCTACCTATGCTAGTTAAATAAAAAGGTTTGATTTTTACTGACAAGCAGAACCCAATTTTTCGCATAAATCGTCAATCTAGAATCATTCTTTTGCACAAATAAAAAAAAGAACAAAGAAATCAAAAGGTTATATATATGAGGATGAAACAATAAAACTGACCTTTGAATGTCTTTCTTTTGGGCCAACAAGCATTCAAGGATGCATTCCTTGCAGAAAACATGGCCCTTCAGGCAGCAGAGAGGATCGATGAAGGGTTTGAGGCAGAGACAACAGGCGTCAAAGGGCTTGATCGAGTCCCTCCCAAGCCTCTCCTTCTGCGTCCCGTATCCAAGCTTTCGCTTCTCATCGTACGTGAAGAAGGCGAGATCGTTGTTGTTCTTTGAGTGCCTCTGTGGCATCTTCTCTCCCTTGCAAAACCCTAACCCTAGCTTTCTGCAAAACCCTTACACAACGGAATTCAATTCAACCAACTGTCAGGTTAGCTTCTTCTACCGTTCCCCCTCACAGGTTTCTGGATCTTGCTCATACGAGACATAGATTTTGTAGGGCCCTCCTGCCAAGCTACCCGCCGGCCCTAGAAAGCCCAAAATCAAGCTGGTAAAAAGAGCCGAGCTTGCACAATACTAGGCCAGGCATGGCCCAGCCCTTTTATTTTTTTTTCTTATTTGTATATGTGAATCTATTTATTTTTTAGGGACATATATGTGAGTTTATTTGAGTATTATAACTCTTATGGGGGTTTTTTATTCTTATATTAATTTATTTTCTATAATTCTTCTATGAATTTAATGTACGCATGATTCTTACCTTTTTTTATTTTCTTTTGCTATAGAGAAAGGGTTACATGGCAACGGAAAAAGAAAAAAAAAACAAACAAACAAAGTAGGGAAAGAAACAGACACAAAAATAGAAGATGAAAAAGAACATAACGACCCAAAAAATACACCACGAAACTGCAAGCACTCCACTTGGGCTATAGGAGCTTATGGAACTGAAGATCCGCATCATGGGGACAGATATTGAAATCAAAGCTATTAAATTCCTTATTTTCTTAAAGTTCTATATTTTTTAAAGCAAAACTTAGTTTTTGTTTCATGCACCACTCATTTGTTGTTAAAAGAAGGAAATAGGCAAAAGTTGTGAAAGTTGGCCAATTCAACTTGTACAAGTGGTCAGCTACTTTATTTTGGGACCTCTTGCAGAATCCTATTTCCAAAGTATTAAAGGCTTTTTAAAGAAATTAAAGAGCCTTTTCCAAGTAAACATAAAACCCCAAGAAAGATTATTTTCTTTTTTCAAGCTCTCTACTAGAATGAGGCAATCTCTTTCAAGTATAACTCGTTTAATGTCACTCATATGCCAAATCTAAACTTCGTCATAGAGGGCCCTTAGTTCAGCTTCAAGTGGGCACACCATTTCTATTGTTTCAGAGTATGCAATCATCATCTCTCCCTCATGATTCCTTACAATGCCCACTAAGCATGCTATTTCGTTAATAGGGTTGAAAGCCCCATCAAAATTCTTATGTGATTTTTTTTTTTTTTTTTTTTTGTAATGGCTTATTTACATAGTTGTATATGTGAACTTATTTACTACTAAAGAAATATCTATATGAGGATCCATTCAAACATATATATATATATATATGGGTTTATTTAAGTGTGATTCTTTTGTGGGTTCTTATTGGCATTGTGTAACGCCCCAATTCCGAATAAAAAGAAAACCGTCGGGTACCCGAAGTTGGTGCGCCACTTCTTGAAAAATCCGAGAACTTCCAAGGTTGTAGGTCCGCAGTGAGGTCCAATTTAAAACTTCTTTAATAAAGTAATATTAATGGTTAAACTGCAGAAGCATATAAAATGTAGCAGAAGCAAATGTGACAATAGCGGAAACAACTATAAGGTATCATATGAAATATATCAAATATAGCAGGGCTAAAGTCCAGCCTAATATATCAAAGTGTGAATATCAAATGTTTATACAAATCATACTACCTCCCGGCTCACAACATAAATCGCTCAAAACCAAAAATAAAGAATGACTCTCAAACCCCCGGTGTAAGACTCCGACCCGAGTGAACCCGACTAGTGCTAGTTAAGTCATGTGTTAGTCCTAAGCTTGATTAGTTATTTTGGCTAAGTTGGGTTTGGAATAGCTTTTGTTTTAGTTTTGGGCAACTTTGAGTGCTTTGATAACTAGTAGGGCCCTTTGGGGGTTCCCCTTAAGACTTTGTTTTTACTTAGGGGATTTTTCGGAATCGTTTTGAATTGCATTCTTATCCCGTTTCATTTATCTTATTGATCCCTACAACTTTCATGTTGATCCCGTTTCCATTCGAGGCCCCGAAACCCGATTTACTAGCCTCGAGGGCAAAATAGTCCTTTTACACTAAACCTGTACCCAAAACTTGACATCCTCGAAACCCGCGAAACATATACTTTTTGGAAACTAGACATTTCGGCGATCATTTCTTCCTTCTTCGTCGAATTCATCCGAGATCCCGAAAGACATGATTTTAGTCAAACAAGCTTCTTTAGTAGTGGGACCCAACCCCATTTGTTATCAAAGGGAAACCCACTCTCCCTTTCATCTCATTCTTCATTTTCCAGCACAACACTTCAACCTAGGGTTTCTTGCAACTTTCTCTTCTTCTTCTTGCTCTCTCCATCTCAATCTCCTACTAATCTTGCACCAACATCAAAATGGAGATCACCATTCTCTTCCTCATCTTGAAGGCTATCTTTTGATACCATTTGTTGAGAAACCAATCAACTTTGAGACTTCCTTTGAGCTAGCTCTTGCCATTTGAAGGTCATCCATGTAAGCAATCTTCTCCATCTTTTAGATTTGTTGTCTTCTAGCCCTTGAGAAGCTCCATTTTCATTATTGGAAGTTCTATCATTTTCATTCTTTGTTTGACCCATTTTAGGGTTTGTTTTGGGGGTTTTTGCTTGTAGCTTGGAATTGAGTTTAAGAGGTGATTAGAGGCTTGGTTTCGCTAGCTTGGACCTAAGGCAAGTGGATGATTAGGTGTTTTGAGTTTTAAATGATTTGGTGAAACATTAATGAATTACTCATGCTTTTATTGATTTGCATTGTTGAAATAAATGCTCATAACGCATCTTGCTAGTTCATTTAATGTCTTGGAAACATGGGTTTATAGCTTTCTTATCTCTAGTCTTGTGGTGGTTGTATAAGTGTTGAAAGGAGGGGAAAAAAGAAGGACCCAGCCCACTACAGAACAGAACCTGAGTTCTGTTCCGCAGTGTACACGGTCGACCCCGCGGGGGCTCGGTCGACCGGCGACACAGAGTCAGGCTCCCAAAACACTGTTGACCCATTTCAGTTACAACTCCCGATCGACTGGCCATGGGCTCGATCGACCAGGCACACAGGGACCAGGTCGACCTGATTTTCTCAGGTCGACCAGGGCTGCTGTGTACGGGGTCGACCGGGCCTTGACCAGGTCGACCGGACCAACTGAGAAATCCTTGCTGGAAGGGATTTTTTCCCTATTTTTGGATGGACTTAGGTGGGACTTTGTCTACCCTTTTTGGACTCATTGGACTATATGTGAGGATGTCTTGAGCCGACGTTCTTCACGGTTAGTTCGGTTGCAGCGGATTCCAATCCAATTCAATCTTGAACGGTATGGGACAACGCGATATCCTCCTTATATCTATACGCGAAGTCTATTTCCTTGGGTATCGCGAATCCTATCCCTTTCGGTGACTAAGTAGGTGGTACGATGCTTCAGGATTAACATCATACTTAGGATGGATTGTTTATGTTAGAGTTTTTGTTTTGTTGCAATTTGATAGGATGCATTCATTTTCATAAGCTTGTCCTCTCATTCATTTCTGGTCTTTGTCTTAGGATCTTCATGCATATTTCTCTTTTTTAATCTTTGTTTTTATCACATGATATGCATGATTTTCAATTCAGGTTTATCTCTTAAGATCATGGAGTTTTTGTTTTCAAAAATCATCCAAGCTTTCCAAAGTTTCTATCTTTAAAATCATTATTTTGATTTGGAGTTTTCATGACTTTAGAAATTCAGTTTTCATCTTTTTTGTGTCATGAATTCATGCTTGGATATGTGCCTCAAAGTCCCCTGGAAAGGTGCCCTCCAAAGTTGCAATTTTCTAAATTTTCAGAATTCTGGGCACTCTTCAGGTTGATCTGCCAGTGTGGCCGGTCGACCGGGCACACTACAGGTCATCAGGGAATTTTGAGCAGTAGCCTCTCCAACGGATCTTTTTCTAGCCATTGTGTGTACCCGGTCGACCGAGCCCTGTTTCTAGGTCGACCGGGGACTAGCCGTTGGGAACTTTTTCTTTATAAAAAGTGGCTTTTTGTTTGGAAAAAGTTGCTGACATTAGAGGGACTTTTGAGGCCAAGGGTTAGCAACTTCTCAAGAGCATCTTTGAAAGGATTATGAAGCCATTCCCTTGATTCAACCTTTGATCTTCAAATGGGTGTGCTTTCTTTAATCCTAAGTCTTTTAAAATCGTGTTTTGTTTCACTCTTTTGATTTCTTCAATGCATGATTAACAAGATGTTTTTCTATTAAAATGTTGACCTTCATAACATGCTTAGTACTTTAGAAATCACATGAGCTTTATGAATGCAACATATTGTCTATGTTACACATGATTTTGTTTTCTTGTTTCAAAATCAACTTGTTAGACTTTAGAACATCTTTTTTGAAATCAAGTTAATTTTCATTGTTAAATACATGTGTTAGACATACAACTCTTTCTCAAATATTTGATTAACATCTTTACATCATTCAAGGTTTTATCTTTTCAAAGAGAGAAAGAGAAATTTCTAGAAAATGCATCATTCATAGACTTTGTCATTATTATGCATATTTCTAGGAGTTGAGTTTTCACTTTCTAATTAGCCTATTTAGAGGCACTCCATTGCACTTACATTGCTCTCTTAATCCATGCACTCATAGGCATATTTCTTAAGAGAAAAATTCTATGTTGTAAAGGTTTATGCTTAGCCTTGAAAAGCATAGTGTTGATTGTAAGGTTTGAGGTGATCCTAAACCTTAGTTGGAGTTAGTGAATACCGGTAGGTGTACCGGGAGTGGATGTTGGCAATTTGGCCGAACCACTATATATGCTTGTGTTATGGTGATTGTCTTTATGCTTTCTTGTCATGAATGATGCTTTCTTGGTTGATTTATAATTCATCTTCAAAGCATAAGAGACTTAAAAGCAAAGAGAATGAAATTTGGTCTAGGTTTTTGAGCTCACCCTATTCACTCCCCCCCCCCCCCCCCCCCCCCTCTAGGATTCGATCTTGGACTTTCAATTGGTATCAGAGCCTATGTGCTCTTGTTTATGTCTAACAACCTAGAGTTAGAATCCTTAGAGTGAGTTTTTGCTTTTGTGGTCACCATGCAATCCCAATTAGGAGAAGGTCATGCTACTAATAGACCACCCTTGTTTAATGGCTCCCATTACCGGTATTGGAAGATTAGGATGCAAGTCTTTCTAGAATCTCAAAGTCTAGATGTTTGGAATATCATTGAAGAAGGGTATCATGAACCCATTATCACTGAACAAGATTCGGAAGGACATGTCATATCTATCAAGCATAAGCCTAAGAAAGACTGGACTCAAGGAAAGAAAGATAGGGCAAATCTAAATGCTAAAGCTAAAAATGCCCTGTTTTGTGCTTTGTCTCAAGAAGAGTTCAATAGGGTAGTAAATTGTATTACTGCTAAGGAAGTGTGGGATACCTTAGAGACCACTTATGAAGGGACCAATCACGTCAAAGTAGCTAAAATCCAAATGTTGTCTACTAAGTATGAAGAACTCAAAATGCAAGAGGAAGAAACCTTTAACGAGTTCTATACTAAATTCATGGAGATTGTTAATTCCCTCATAGGTCTAGGAGAGAAGATTGATGAGTCCAAAGCTATTAGAAAAATATTAAGATCTCTCTCCAAAAGGTTCAAACCCAAGATAGTAGCTATAACTGAAAGTAAAGATGTTGACAAGATCAAAATAGAAGAACTTAGAGGAAATCTTCTCACTTATGAATTAGATTTTGAAGTCCCTAGCAAGACGAAAGGTGTAGCTCTTAGCTCCCAACATAAAGAAAATGACAATGAGAGTGAGAGTGATGATGAAAACACTATTTTGCTTGCTAAGAAGTTTAAGAATCTCCTTAAGAACAAAAAGAACTATAAATATTCTGAAGATTCTAGAAATGAAAATTTTCAAAGGAACTCAAGGGGATCTTTTACCAAAAAGGATGTGCAATGTTACAAATGTAAAGGATTTGGTCACATCGCTCAAAATTGTCCCTCCCCTAAAGAATCTGAAAAGAAAGATAAGAAAGGAAAGAAAGTCTTGAACATAACTTGGGATGATGATGAAGATGAAAGTAGTGACAATAATGAACCTCAAAATGATGAAGATAATGATAACTCCACTTCTTGGCTTCTCTTTACTCCCATTGAAGAAAACAATGATCATAATGTGTTAATAGAAGAAGTAAATGATGAGAATAGTGACACTGATATTCATCAAACCTATGAGGAACTATATGAACTATGTGAAGTCATAACCAAGAAAAATAAAAGTTTAAAAAGTGAATCTAAAAGGCTTGTGAATGATCTAAATGTTTTAAAAGATCAATTAATCTTGAAAGACAATGAGATCAGAAATGTTCAATCTAAGTTGACTACCTCTAATGACAATCTAGCTAAAGCTGAAAAAGAAATTCATAAATTACAATGTCTGCTAGAATCTAGTCAACAAGAATCAGAATCTCTACAAATGAAACTTGAAAAGGGAAAACATGTTGTTGAAAAATTTACCTTGGGTAATGACAAATTCTATCAAATGTTAGGAATGAACAAAATCTTTGGTAACAAGAATGGTATAGGTTTTGAATGCTCTTCTAGTAGCAAGAAGAATAACTTTCAACATAGTACTAGGACTCATCTCAAACCTATAGATAGAATATTCTTTTCCTTTAGATGGACTTGTCACTTTTGCAATCAAATAGGTCATCTAGTTCCAAATTGCCCCTTTAAGTTTAGGATGTCTCAAAATCATCTTTCTAGAGCTCATTTTAAGTTTATTCCCAAGACCTCTACCTCTATTTTCATTAAGGCTACTTGGATTGAAAAAGAGAAAAGTGTCAAGAACTTTCTAGTTCAAACCGCTCTTAAAGTTAAAGAAAACTCTAGATGGTTTTTGGATAGTGGTTGCTCCAAACATATGACTGGAGACCGTTCTAGATTTATCACACTTGAGAACTATGATGGAGGAAATGTGTCCTTTGGAGATAATCGGAAAGCTCAGATTATAGGAAAAGGCTGTGTTGGAGGAGATCAAATGCCTACTTTAAAAGATGTTTTCCTTGTGGATGGTTTAAAGCATAATCTCTTGAGCATAAGTCAGTTATGTGATAAAGGAAACAAAGTTGTTTTTTATAGCAAATCTTGCAAGGTTCTGGATGAGAAATCCCACAAAGTCCTACTCACTGGATTACGTACTAAAGATAACATCTACACCATAGAAGAATGTTGTGAAAATGAATCCATGTGTTTAATGTCAAAAGTTCAAGAAAATCAGTTGTGGCATCAAAGAATGGGACATATAAATTACAAACTGATGAAGATCTTATCCAAGAAAGAGATTGTTAGAGGAATACCCAAATTAGATGATTACAAATCTGAATTGTGCGAGGCTTGTCAAATGGGTAAACAAATCAAGAAATTTTTTAAAGGTATAAAAGATATATCCTCTGCTCGTTCTCTTGAACTCATTCATATGGACCTCATTAGACCTGCACCTGTTCAGAGTATTGGTGGGAGAAAGTATATCCTAGTTATGGTTGATGATTATTCGAGATTTGGATGGGTAGCCTTTCTTCATGCAAAATCAGATGCAGTAGATAATATCATAAGGATTTGCAAGAAAATTCAAGTTGAGAAGGACTACACAATTAAGAAGATAAGAAGTGATCATGGAGGCGAATTTGAAAATGAAAGATTTGCAGACTTCTGTGAAAGCCATGGGATCAGTCATCAATTCTCTGCTCCAAAAACTCCCCAGCAAAATGGAGTAGCTGAAAGAAGAAACAGAGTTATTCAAGAAATGGCCAGAACCCTTCTTAATGAGAAAAATCTCCCGCGCAACTTATGGGCTGAAGCTATAAATACTGCTTGCTATCTTATTAATCGTGTTTATTTGACTAAGAACACTAACAAAACCCCTTATGAGTTGTATTTTGGAAGAAAACCAAATATGAGTTATCTTAGAGTGTTTGGTAGTAAGTGCTATATTTTAAGAGATAGAGAGCAGCTTGAAAAGTTCGATTCCAAATCTGATGAAGGGATCTTCTTAGGGTATTCTGATAAAAGCAAGGCTTATAGAGTGTTCAACCTCAGATTGATGGCTGTTATGGAATCAGCTCATGTTGTTTTTGATGAGACTAATCAAATTAAAGAGGCTCCTCATGATGAAGAAGAGACCTTAGTTGAGCAGCCTATTTCATCTGAAATTGAAGAAGAAATCCCCACAGTCCCTACTATGCCCACAAAGTTATTAAGAAATCACAACTTGGATAATGTCATTGGAGATATCATAAAAGGAGTCATGACAAGAAGACAGGTTCATAATCTGTGTGCTCACTATTCCTTTGTTTCTCAAATTGAGCCCAAGAACTTCTCTGAAGCAGAAACCAAGTCTGAATGGATTGATGCCATGCAAGAAGAATTAAATCAGTTTAGAAAGAATGATGTATGGGATCTTGTACCTCTTCCTGAAGGCAAAGCCAAATTGGCACCAAATGGATTTTCAAGAACAAGCTGGATGAATCAGGAAATGTTATAAGGAACAAAGCTAGACTTGTAGCCAAAGGGTATGCTCAAGTTGAAGGAATTGATTTTGAGGAAACCTTTGCCCCAGTAGCTCGGTTGGAGTCTATTCGAATTTTATTGGCTTATGCCAGCAGCATGAAGATTAAACTGTTTCAAATGGATGTGAAGAGTGCCTTTTTAAATGGTGAAATTGAGGAAGATGTGTATGTTACTCAACCTCAAGGCTTCGAGGATCCTCATCACCCAGAATATGTTTTTAAGTTGAAAAAGGCTCTCTATGGATTGAAACAAGCCCCAAGAGCCTGGTATGAAAAGCTTACAAGTCACTTACTTGAAAATGGATATGAATGTGGGAATGTGGACAAGACTCTCTTCATTAAAAAGGATGATAAAGATATTCTCATTGCTCAGATATATGTTGACGACATTGTTTTTGGATCAACATCTAATCAACTTGCTCAAGGATTTTCTAAGTTAATGAGCTCCACTTTTGAAATGAGTTTGGTAGGACCCCTTCAGTTCTTTCTAGGATTACAAGTTAGTCAGACTGATCATGGTATCTTTCTTAGTCAATCCAAGTTTGCTCTAGAAATAGTGAAAAAGTTTGGCTTAGGAGAATCTAAGACTAGTTGCAATCCCATGGGCTCCACTACTAAAATCTCTAGTAACCTTCAGGGTAAGAAAGTTGACCAAAAACTTTATAGGAGCATGATAGGAAGCCTTCTCTATCTCACTGCTAGCAGACCTGATATCTTGTTTAGCATTGGAATATGTGCTAGGTATCAATCTGACCCCCGGGAGTCTCACATTAAAGCTGTTAAACGTATCATAAAATATATTAATGGGACTTCTCACTATGGTATCTGGTATCTGGTATCCTCATGACTCAACTCTGCAATTAATTGGATATAGTGATGCAGATTGGGCAAGATCAATAGATGATAGGAAAAGCACTAGTGGCTGCTGCTATTTCTTAGGGAACTGCTTAGTAGCCTGGCATAGCAAAAAGTAAAATTCTGTATCATTGTCTACTGCAGAAGCTGAATATATTGCTGCAGGTAGCTGTTGTGCCCAACTGTTGTGGATGAAACAAACTTTGTTAGATTATAATGTTCCACAACAATGCATGCCTATCATGTGTGACAACTCTAGTGCCATTAGTATTTCTAAAAATCCTGTTCAGCACTCTCGCACTAAGCACATTGACATTCGCTATCATTTCTTGCGTGATCATGCTGACCAAGGCATTATTGAGTTAATGTTTGTTCCTACAGATACCTAATTGGCTGACCTATTTACTAAACCCCTTGGAAATGATCGTTTCATAAAATTGAGACATCAATTGGGCATTGGCCCTTGCCCTGAATTCTAAATTCTTGTTGGCTAATCACCTGTTACCTCATTTTATTTTTATATCTCTTATAAACAGGTGCTACTAACGAGGTTGTATGTTTTATCTTTGATGGGCAGGCTCCTTTGCAATTAGATGTCAAAGGGGGAGAGAAAATATCAATTGTTCCTCAAGGTGTTCACCAATTGAGGGGGAGAAGATTCAAAGGTCACTTTTGTTGAGGGGGAGTAGCTTTGCCTAGAGTGTTATTTTGTATAGCTTCTAGGTTGGTCGTCGAATGTCGTCGCTCCTGCAAGGAAAATCCAAAGCTCCAAAATATCCAAATGCTCCCAAATATCCAAAGCTCCTTAAATATCCAAAGCTCCTTAAACATCCAAAGAAGTTGCTGTTCAAGATTCAAAGGAGATTGAGAGAGAGTTCAAGCTTCAAGAGTTGCCATCAAATTGCAAAGGGGGAGTTTGTTAGAGTTTTTGTTTTGTTGCAATTTGATAGGATGCATTCATTTTCATAAGCTTGTCCTCTCATTCATTTCTGGTCTTTGTCTTAGGATCTTCATGCATATTTCTCTTTTTTAATCTTTGTTTTTATCACATGATATGCATGATTTTCAATTCAGGTTTATCTCTTAAGATCATGGAGTTTTTGTTTTCAAAAATCATCCAAGCTTTCCAAAGTTTCTATCTTTAAAATCATTATTTTGATTTGGAGTTTTCATGACTTTAGAAATTCAGTTTTCATCTTTTTTGTGTCATGAATTCATGCTTGGATATGTGCCTCAAAGTCCCCTGGAAAGGTGCCCTCCAAAGTTGCAATTTTCTAAATTTTCAGAATTCTGGGCACTCTTCAGGTTGATCTGCCAGTGTGGCCGGTCGACCGGGCACACTACAGGTCATCAGGGAATTTTGAGCAGTAGCCTCTCCAACGGATCTTTTTCTAGCCATTGTGTGTACCCGGTCGACCGAGCCCTGTTTCTAGGTCGACCGGGGACTAGCCGTTGGGAACTTTTTCTTTATAAAAAGTGGCTTTTTGTTTGGAAAAAGTTGCTGACATTAGAGGGACTTTTGAGGCCAAGGGTTAGCAACTTCTCAAGAGCATCTTTGAAAGGATTATGAAGCCATTCCCTTGATTCAACCTTTGATCTTCAAATGGGTGTGCTTTCTTTAATCCTAAGTCTTTTAAAATCGTGTTTTGTTTCACTCTTTTGATTTCTTCAATGCATGATTAACAAGATGTTTTTCTATTAAAATGTTGACCTTCATAACATGCTTAGTACTTTAGAAATCACATGAGCTTTATGAATGCAACATATTGTCTATGTTACACATGATTTTGTTTTCTTGTTTCAAAATCAACTTGTTAGACTTTAGAACATCTTTTTTGAAATCAAGTTAATTTTCATTGTTAAATACATGTGTTAGACATACAACTCTTTCTCAAATATTTGATTAACATCTTTACATCATTCAAGGTTTTATCTTTTCAAAGAGAGAAAGAGAAATTTCTAGAAAATGCATCATTCATAGACTTTGTCATTATTATGCATATTTCTAGGAGTTGAGTTTTCACTTTCTAATTAGCCTATTTAGAGGCACTCCATTGCACTTACATTGCTCTCTTAATCCATGCACTCATAGGCATATTTCTTAAGAGAAAAATTCTATGTTGTAAAGGTTTATGCTTAGCCTTGAAAAGCATAGTGTTGATTGTAAGGTTTGAGGTGGTCCTAAACCTTAGTTGGAGTTAGTGAATACCGGTAGGTGTACCGGGAGTGGATGTAGGCAATTTGGCCGAACCACTATATATGCTTGTGTTATGGTGATTGTCTTTATGCTTTCTTGTCATGAATGATGCTTTCTTGGTTGATTTATAATTCATCTTCAAAGCATAAGAGACTTAAAAGCAAAGAGAACTAAATTTGGTCTAGGTTTTTGAGCTCACCCTATTCACCCCCCCCCCCCCTCTAGGATTCGGTCTTGGACTTTCAGTTTATAGTTTTGATTTTTAATTGTACCATCTAGTACAATCTATAAGCTCATTTTAAGTTTTGAAAATCGTAAAGTGCATAAGGGGCCCGGAATGTCTTCAAACTGAAGGAGTACCAAGTCATTATTATAATCGACATACAGGACCCCTATTCACCTTAAATAAATCTTGAAACCAATATTTTACCCGAAATTGTAATAGTTCATTGTATTCCCTCATTTCCGAGATTTACATTACATGACTTGTTTTCCCGAAAGCATTGAAGTTACACTAGTAACAGTTACTTGTCCTGAAATGTATTGCACCACATGAAATGGAAATTATTCCTTGAACATCCTTGCCCCGCATGTTCATTTACTCGCACTTGATTTACTTGTTCATGTCTTGATTTGTTAATTGACCTATGAGTCGGCATCACTAAGCTTGGATAACCTTGTCGGTTTGATCCACCGACTTGGAGATCCCCCTCTCGTCCCGCCAGCTGCAGTTTGGATCCCGATGTCCAATTTATTACCGTGGTCCCGTCCCGTATATTTATATTGTATATATGTTTTTCGTTGAATCTCCTCACCTTATGTGACTGAGACCAACGTCCCGTTATACTCTTGTCACTTTGGTGATAGAGGACTTAGCTTTATGTGATTGTCATCTTGTTAGTTCCCGATTCCTTGGATACCTTACATGTTTTATCTTGCTTATTTGTTTTCTAGTAAATGATTTCTAGTAAACAGATTTTTAGGCTTTCCAAGATATTTCTTTTATTATATGTTGTTGAATCTTTTCACTCCGTTGCCAGACCGTCGTGTCTGACCCATTTTCTTTGGTACTCAGGTCCCGTTGCCGATTACCTTGAGGAGGAGCCAGAGGAGGTGGTAGGTGAACCGTAGCCCCTAGTTGAGTGGCATGCTGATGATGTCATTTAGATATCTGGTTGCTACGAGAGACGTAACATTTTGGGAAAACTATTTAACCATTCTTTCGGGTTATTGTTTTGTTTATATGGGCCTTTGTTGGCCTCTATTTTTGGGGATTGTAACTAAATGATCTTTTGTTTAAACTTTAACTTACTTTTGGGAAACATGTTAATGATCATTGCTCATTCTGATACAGTATTTTATACTTATGATGTTGTCTTCTTGACTAAGAATAGTTTGACTATTTGATTTGCTACATGCTTCCGCACTTAAAAGAAATATTCATTTATGGTTGTGATATCCTCACCGCGGACACCTGTGGAAAATTAAATAAATGTATGGTATCATTAAACTGATGTGATACATCATTAGTCCCGATCCCGGATTGGCTCGGTAGGGGCTCGGTCCGGGGTCGCGACACCCGGTGCAGGCACTCTATCACCCAGCCTGACCTCCTGGTCAGCTGGTCCCCAACCTTAGTCACCAGCTACGGGCGCTTCGAAGAGTGCGTTGTCCTCATAGTCGGGATCAAAACCTAATGGGTCATATCCAAAGATCTAACAAGGCACATCATACAAATAACATAAGATGTACGCATCAAAAGAATAGAGACGAGCATATAATTAATGAGATGTCAAAGATACATAAGCTAGGCAATTGAGCAAGATAAAGCAATTAGAATCAAGATAATTAAGTAATCTATTTTAACAGACATCAAGGTGACACATTTACACAAGCTGGATACCGCGGGATATTATGCCGTGGCCCTGCCATATGAACATAGTCGCGGTAGAGAAAGGGTAACCAGTGCTGGGGAATGACAAGCCACGCATAATAACACTCATCTATCACATCACTCATCTCTCATCACTCAACACTCATCACTCATAAGACTAGACCCGGTATCACACCGTCCATCTACCACATAGCTCATCATGATAATTCACTCAACACTCAACACTCATGACTCACAAATAGCTGCTACCAGTGGTGATCAATCAATAGGTTGAACTTAGAACAAATGAGTGAATGTCAATGTTGATTCAGGAAGCACTATAGGTCTGTGTCTGTCTAGGCTTTATCTTGTGTAAGCAAGGTCCTGACAAAATCCCTAAGAGTTATAGGTACTAGTTCAATCCATGGAACACAGTCCGGGTTCAAGTCTAATCATTGGTTCCATATCAAGGCCCACCAAATACATGGCCTGGTCTATAACAGTCCAAATGAGGTAGCAAGTCCAATTTCAATAATAATCAGTCTATTCTCATCCATAATGAGTTACAAGTCCATCATAACCAACATCTCCATCCTAGGGTATCACACATCCAAACTTAGGCCATATAAGGACCTGTCTAGCTATAGACATGGGTCAATGTTCACCCAATTACATCAGCAGGTCACCTTTAAGTAATCCTAGGTTCATAACCTCCATTTTCTATTTAATTAATAGTTACAAGCAACAGTTGGATATACGAGTGATAGTGACACATTAAATGAAATAAACCTCCAAGTAAGAGAATCAACAGGAATATCAAAAGTCCAACCTAAGTAATGGTCCACATTTAGGTTCAGGTCCATCTCAGTTAATTTGATCTCTAAATGAAGTCTCTGATGCCAATGGATACTGTGTTTGGTGCTCCAAAAGTTACGAGCATCTTCGACGACATTTTAGGATCGAATCACCATCAAATCCATAACCTATATCCTACTTAGTGGTCCCCACAAGTCAAGGCTTGAGTCACACCATTGACTCGTGCTTGACATATTAATGGAAGTTCATTTGGATGGTCAATAGGCCCCCACAATCGATCACAACACCCAACATAGGCTAAACTCAGAATTCACTATCTGTAGTGTGGCAGGTCGACCTGGCTAGAGTCGGGTCGACCTGCTACACAGAGATCAGGGCTGAAACCTGGCCTGTATTCTGGAAGCTTCTAGTGTATCCGGTTGACCTGGTGGCCAACTGGTCGACCTGGTACAGAGGTCTACTTGGATCAAACAGAATACAGGTCATTTCTCAGCCCTTGTATTTTTTAGTGTATCCGGTCGACTGCGCACACCGATTTCCTGTCTGAGGGAAAGCCCACCTCTCAGTTAATTCCCTGCAAATCCTGTGTCTTCGGTCGATCGAGCACAGGGTCCGGTCAACCAAGTACATAGGACTGAGAACCCTATAGAAAACAACTGGCACTTGGTTTTTCTCAATTTACAATGTTGTCGGTCGACCGCACTGCAGGTCGGTCGATCGGGTACACAAGCCTGATATAAAAACCCAAATTTCTAGAATTCTTTCTCTTTAACCCTATTTCCATCCAAAAAATATCCTATCTCGTCCATTCATCATGGAAACATTATCAAACATAAAAATCACTTCAATACACATCCCACCATCCATCCTTGGGCCATTGATCTTCCAAATGAGATAAATTCATCCATTAATGGCCAAAAACCATGAAAACAAGTTCAAATGATAGATCTAAGCATAAGTACATCAATTGAATTGAAATTGCATAATCAAGAAAAAGAAAACATACATTCTATGCTAAATAGGTATATTGCACTTGCTTCAATCCAATACCAAAGGAAAAGAGAGAGAAAAGAGAGATCCAATGCTCCAAAACCAAATCCAAGTAACTAAGGTCTTCCAATCTCTCAGATAGCCCAAAAACAAAGACCTAGAGAGATCTCTAACACCTATACCCAAATCCAAAAGAGAATTGCTATAAAGAAGGAGATCTAGAGAGAGAAAGAGAGATTTCTAGGGAAATTGAACTAGAAGGAAAAGAGTATTTTGATTAGGAGAGAGAGATGAGATATATAAGATAGAGATACTAAAGAGGAGCTGTAGCTGATCTTGAAGATGACAATCCCCTTATTCTTCTTATAACTAGGATTCCAGATCTAGGGTTTTAGAGAGAGAAAGGGAGGGAAATGAGAGAGGAAGAGAGTATCATACGTATGAAATAGGAGGGAAATGGTTACATAGGTTGGGGTTAGGCTGGTTACTAAAGTACCGTTTTAGTTAAAATAGGAATGAGGATAAGGCCATGGGTAGTGTCACGCCCCCGAACCAGAACCTCGGGGGCGGGAAATGGGATTAAGCATAAATATATTTTACTTCTCCCAGGATCCGCGTGTGTGAAGACAACACATTCTGAATATTTTGCGGAAGCATTTGTGGCGTTGCGACCCGAAGTCCGTGGCCATCGGATTCCGCGTCGCACTCAACCTTTAGCACATAGCTAGTATATCAAGTATCATCTCAGACTGGAGTAAACATCACAATAAATTACAGAGCTGACAGTAACAGGATATTACATTCCCAAATATGTTCAAGTTACAATTATCAATATACATTAATTAAGAATCCCAAGAAAAAGGCTAATAAAAGCCATACAACAATAAGCTATAAACTACTACCCAAAGGTGACATAGCTCCGATGTCAAGCTCAATGTCTACATGACATAGCCGACAAAACAACCTGCAAGGCATGGCTCCGCAGCCAACAAAAACACTCAACTCAGGACGAAGAGATCTGAACCTGAGTACCAAAAGTAGTGGGTCAGACACGACGGTCTGGCAGGTGGATGAAAAGACAACAAATATACTGAAGAATAGAACATAAGATAAATCATGCTATTCGATCAAATGCTGCATATAATTAAACGGGTGCAAAGTCGGGAATCTCGGGGAAAAACCTGTATTCATTTCAAGCACGGGTAAAACATGAATATCCAATAAAACACGTGTTCATTTACATCATCTAAAAACATAGATATTTGACAATCGGGTATTCGTCTAAAACATGTATAAATATAGTGGTTTGACAAAGCAAACGTTCATTTGAAACTTAAGTAAAACACAAGTATACAACCAATCAAGTATTCATAGCAGTCTAGCAAAACCAAAGTCCATTTGAAACATATGTAAAAATACAGATATTTAACAAACCGGGTGTTCATTTAAAACAGGTGTAACCAAGGAAATCTGACAAGACTAATGTTCATTTAAACCTATTCCAAAGTATGGATATTTAAACAAATCGGGTATCATGTAAGAATAGGTATAAACATAGGAATCGGGCAAAACAAGTGTCATCTAAAACATATTTCAAAACATGGAGATTTCACAATTCGAGTAATCATTTAAAACAAGGATAAACATAGGGATCTGGAATACAAATGTCATTTAAAACAAAGCACGGTTATTTAACAATTCGGGTATTCATTTACAACATGTACAATCATGTAAATCTAGTAAAACCATTGATCGTTTGAAACATAGGTAAAAGGATGGGTATTCACCCAACCGGCGTTCATTTAAAACATATACGTGTACAAGGAACAGAAAACAACATAATAATAACTGAATTTACATTGGAGAATATTAACACTTGTTTAAATAACAACTTTGATAAAGGAAACGAATCATTTATCAGAAAACATAAAAGCAATATAAAACATGTCGGGTATCCAAGGAATCGGGAACTGGCAAGATGGCAACCACACGAAGCTAAGTCCTCTATCACTAAAGTGATAGAGCAAGTACTAGGCCCTGATCTCAGTCACTCGAGGTGAGGAGAAACAGGGGATCTCATAAATACATATACTTATACTAGGCCCTGATCTCAGTCACTCGAGGTGAGGAGAAACAGGGGATCTCATGAATGCATATACATATACTATACGGGACCACGGTAGCGAGCCGGGCATCGGGGACCACAGTAGCAATCTGCGGTATCGGGACAAGACCACGGTAATAACCGGGTATCGGGACGGGACCACGGTAATAACCGGGTAGCGGGATCCAAGCTGCAGCTGGCGGGACAAGAGGGGGATCTCCAAGTCGGTGGATCAGACCAACAAGGTTATCCAAGCTTAGTGGTGCCGACTCATAGGTCAAATACAATCGAGACATATGCAATTAAATCAAGTACAATAGATATACGGGCAAGACGAGGGTGCTCAAGGGCACACTAACATTTCATATCGGGCAATACATGTCGGGACAAATAACTGTTACTAGTGTAACTTCAATGCTTTCGGGAAAACAAGTCATGTAATGCAAATCTCGGGAAAAGAGGTGAAACAATGAACTATAACAATTTTGGGAAAAGTATTAATTTCAAGATCTATTTAAGTGAATAGGGGTCCCGTATGTCATTATAACAATTACTTGGTACTCCTTGAGTTTGAAGACATTCCGGGCTCCTTATGCACTTTTACTACTTTCAAAACTTAAATGAGCTTATGGGTAATACTAGATGTCACAATAGAAAAGAATCAAGATTATAATCGGTCCATCCTAGGTATGATACTAATCCGGAAACATCGAGCAACCTATTCAGTCACCGAAAAGAATAGAATTTGCGATAACCAAGGGCAAGACTTATGTTTAGATATAAAGAAGATATCGCGTCGTTCCATCCCGTTCAAGATTGAAATGGATTGAACTTCGATGCATCCGAACCAATCGTGACGAGCATCGGCTCCAGACGCTCTCACATATGGTCGAGTGAGTCCGAGGAGGTTAGCCAAGGTCCACAAAGAAAAATAAACCTCAAAACCCACTGGACTCAAACTGAGTCCTCCGATCGGTCGGCTGAAATTTCTGTACCAGCGCCTTAAAACAGTTCAGACAGGCCGCATCGCTCGAGCGAATCGAAGGGTTCGCTCGAGCGAACTCATCGGTCGAGCGGTTATTTAAATGCGTTCGAGCGACCAAGCTGCTGGAAAACCCGTATCCCTTTCTAGACAGGTCGCTCGAGCGAACTGTCATGGTCGCTCGAGCGAACTGTCATGGTCGCTCGAGCGAACTGTCCAGAAACTGAATTCTGGCAGTTCAGTTCCCCTCTTTCTCTTCCTTTTTACAACCTTCTTTCCAACACTTAAACAACTAACATTTTTCTTCCATATTCACTTAAAAATCCTCATAAAAACTCCAATGAAAAATTAACTTTAAACACCTCCTTTCTTCTCATTTCACAATAAACAAAGGGAGGAATCCCCAATATACACAAGAGTCCATTTGAGCCAAAAATCTATGGATAAACAAAGTCTATTGATCACCTTTCCATTACAATAGATGATTTAACAAAACTCCTTAAATGAGTATCAACTTCAAGTCAATGTAACTAGTAAACATAACCATGGATGGCCAAACCAATCCTATTCCTTATAAAACCATATGAGCAAACTTGATCAAATGAAATGCATACCTCTCCAAGAGATTAACAAAATAGAAACAACCATTAATATGCAAATTTCGAAATCCATATATAAGTGACAAGGAGCATATGTGCAAGCATGTATTCAATGATCAAAAACAAGAAATAAACTTGGGATTTTCTCATAAAACTTTGATAACATTAAAACCATCCATTCATCCACTTGCCTTGGGTTCCAATCTAGCAAAACAAGCTCCTAATCACCTCTCAAGCTCAAGATCCACAATCTCTACAAAAACCCCCAAAAAAAGCCCTAAAATGGGTTAAACCAAGAATGAAAATGAAGGAATCAACAATAATGCAAATGTAGCTTCTCAAGGTCTAGGAGACAACAAATCTAGAAGATGGGGAGAATCACTTACTTGGATGACTTTCAAATGAGAAGAACAAGCTCAAGGAAGGTCTCAATGTTGGTGGATTTCTCTTCTAATGGCATCTATGTAAAGCTTGCAAGGTGTTGAAGAGAATGGTGATCTCCATTTCTTGAGTGGTGATCTCCATTTCTTGAGTGATGATCTCTTGGAGTGGCTTGGAGATGAAGAAGCAAGAAGGAGAAGAGAACACAAGGGAAAACCCTAGGTTGCTGGTTTGGGCTGGAAAATGAAGATGGAAAAGGAAGGAGATGGGTTCCTCTTATAAACAAGTGAGAATGGGTCCCACAACTTAAGGGACTTGGGTGGCTGAAATCATCTAATTCGGGACCTCGGATGGATTCGACGAAGAAGGAAGAAATGATCGTCGAAATATCTAGTTTCCAAAAAGTGTATGTTTCACGGATTTCGAGAATATCGAGTTTTGGGTACAGATTTGGTGTGAAAAGACTGTTTTGCCCTCAAGGCCAAGAAATCGGTTTTCGGGTTCTCAAATGGATACGAGATCAACATGAAGGTTGTAGGATTCCTCAAGATGAATGCAACGGGCCAAAAACACAATACGAAACCAATCGGGAAAATCTCACAAGAAAATGCAAAGCCGAAAAGGAAACCCACAAAGGGCCCCACAAGCTACAAAGCACTCAAAAGCCCAAAACTAGAAGAAAAACCCTTCCAGCTCACAAACTCAACCCAACAACTACTAATCCCACTAAAAGACTAATCCACCAATAAAACAACACTAATCCAAGAGATCAGGGGTCGGGTTCTCACAGGTAGTTTGGTCTTTTGGTAGGAATTCTAGAAGCTTTTCAAGTGGAAATTCCCCTATAGTAAATCTTAAATCCTAGCTAGGGCCTCTAACCAGCTAACTAACTCTACAAATTATAAAAGACACCCTATGGACCCTATAAAATACAAAAAATGACTAATTAGACTAAAACTTAAGAAAATACATATCTATCCTTACTAATCCCTATTAATTAGTATAATTAGATACCATAGGCTATAATTATAGTATTCAAATTCAAAATGAGGGTCCACAAGGGGTGGTGTCGCGATCCTGGACCGGGAGCTTGGGCCCCGTGACGAAATCTGCCATTGGATTAATGGAAATAATTTCCCACAGTTTCCTGCTGTGAGGATCCCAAGGACACGGGATAAACTCTCACATACAATAGTTGCAGAAGCATGTAGCAAATTACAACAAGACAAAAACGTGTGATATAGAAATCGCATTTATATAATTGAAATAATTAAGTCAAGCATTTCAGAGGGAGAAATATAAACAGGACGATTCCCAATTACAATCAAGTTTAAGGTTAACAAAAGCATATTGTTAAGAGACAACCCAATAAGAGGCCAACAAATGCCAATACATTCCCAGAAACATAAAAAGGTAAATCCCTCATCAAAACAATAAGCGTCTCAAGGATCCTCCCGACATCTAGATGACATCATCGGGTTGCCACTCACGAGCTGGGGGTGGCTCAACAGCCTCCTCCGGACACTCCTCTTTAAGGGCAAGGGTGCCTGCACCTGAGCACCAAAATACAAGGATCAAACACTACAGTTTGGCAAGAAATCAATTTAGACAAATATTTAAAACAGTTATAAAAAGGAGGAACATTACTGAATTTAAAACAATTACAGGATTAAGATGCATTTCAAGTAAGTAAAACTAGCATTAATACTTATAATATCATGAATAGATAATCCCACATTGAGCCCATCCTTTCTCTATCATATACAATGAAAAGAGTAAGCAAAACAGAACAAAACAGGATCCCGTACCAGAAAGGTAGGCGGGTACCGGCCGCATTACCGGTCAGAACAGGATGTATATATATAATATACGACTAATCTGCAAAAAGTCCAAGTGTTTAAGGAAAAATTTTCGGCTAGCCGCCAAGGTTACCCAGAACCTCCAACATTATGTTTTTCTAACTGAAACTGGGTCGGTTAGCCGCCGATGTGACCGCCAGCTCGGGAAAAGGCCATTTCAGTTGCAGATTCAGGCACTGTCTTCTCCAAACCAAATACAAATCCATTCAAAATGAAACTTGAGCTAAACAAAGGCATTCAAACTATGCTGAAACATATAAATGCAAGTTGTAAGTGGATTTCCAAAATAAAACATCACATTGCTATGAATACAAAAATCAAACCTAAAAATCACATTTGGGTTTAAAAATGAAATCCATCCTTAATCATTCACCAAGAAAACTAAAAGGATAACTTGCCTTAGTTCAAAATGCACAAATCCAACCTTCTCCAAAGGTCTTACTCAAGAACGAAGCCAAGATTTATAAAACCCCAAAAAGAACCTCAAAACCCTAGCATTTGAAAACAAGGGAACCCATTAAGAAAGAGGGTTTGTAAACATGTAAAACAAGATCTATAGGAGCTAAAAAGAACTCCATTAAAGAGATGGTAGAAGCTCTTACCTAGAAATGACCAACAAGAAGGAAGGAAGAAGAAGAAGAGCTTGTCTTGCTACAAATGCCCAACAAATAGGTCCAATGGAAAGCTTGGAAGGGGAGGAAGAAGATGATGAGATCCAAGCTTCAATCCAAGTCCAAATGGTTGAGTTACAAGGAAGAGAACATGGAGAAAAAAGAGGAAGAAGAAGACCTTCCTAGCAGTGCACATTGGAGACCCAATATGAGAATGGAGTGAATGAGTGAGAGTGAGGGAAGAAAAGAGCTTATTTGGCTTGAGTGTGGGTGTGAGTCCCAACATGTCTGCTAAAACACGATCTTGCAAGCTCCGGACAAGGTCGACGAAGAAGGATAAAACGATCCTTGAAAAATCTAGTTTCCAAAAAGTTTATTTTTGACATGGTTCCGAGATTTCGAAAATCGTGTTTAGATTTGGGTGAAAAAAGACAATTTCCTACCCTTTTGACCAAAAACACAGATTTCTGGGTTTCGAACACTGACGGGTTAAATATGAAAATCGTAGAAAATATAAAAACTATTCAAGGTAAATAAAAATCATAAATAAAGCAGAAAACCAAGATCAACCTCCTAAAGCTTACACGTGCACTCAGGCCTCCCTAAGCGTGTCTGGACTCAACCAACGCTCTTAAAATTCCCAAAACTAGTACCAAGTCTAAAACAACTATTCTAATCTGACGAATACTAAAACCTCTTAAAACTAAACACTCACTTAATTAACACTAATCAAGCTAATCTGGGATGGGGTCTGACATCCTCCACCCCTTAGGGTATTTGGTCCACCATGAAAGTCCTGGGATCCTAACCCTAGAGGGGGGGGGGTGAATAGGGTGAGCTACAATTGTGACCAATTTAGACAAATTTTAACTTCTTAAAATCCAACTAGTCACAAGTGATGATAAACAAACAATATGCGGAAGCTAAAAAGAATCACCACAAGCAAACACCACTACACAAAGATTTATAGTGGTTCGGCCTCAATGCCTACGTCCACTACCGGCTTGTGATCTAATCACCCCATCGGATTTCCACTAATTATGCTTTTTACTAGGCTAAGCAATAACCTTTACAATATTATTTTTCTTAGGCTCAACAACAACCTTTACAAGATGCTTTTCAAGGCTAAGCAATAACCTTTACAAAGTGCTTTTCTAAGGCTAAGCAATAACCTTTACAAAGTGCTTTTCTAAGGCTAAGCAATAACCTTTACAAATGAAGATTTTATCTAAGAATGTGTCTCTTCAAGAATACTCTAAGAGATACAATTTAAGCACAAATGAATTGCCTCTAAATAGGCTGATATGAAAGTGAAATTCAAACTACAAACATACACTAAAATAAGCTAAAGTGTGTGCACAAGTGTATGAATGCTTTACTTCAATCAATTTCAACAATGAAGCTCTTAAATGAATGCTTGATGCATTTTAAAATCAAAGCTTAGAAAAAGATGATTGAAGAGAAATGCTAATCACATGAAAGATTCAAACAACTTAAAGAAATGTACTAAAACAAGTTGTATGAATATTAAAGTCTAAGAACACATGTGAATTAGACAAGAGAGTTTGCAAACCAATCTAATTTACCAAAGATGATATTGAGTTTGCTAAACAACTCTTAAGAAGCTAGAAATCATGCATTTATGAAAATACAAATATTTAAACAAGCATAGATTTTAATTTGAATGGAAATCAAAATAACTAGTAAGATGTACCTTTTTAAAACTCAAGCATTTGATTTCCAGAAAGCCTTCTAGCCTTATCACCTCATTCCCCTTTCTTAGGCTCCAAAATGGTCTCAAAAGTTCATCCAACGAGCCTTTTGAAAAGATGGAATAGAATGGACTTTAAAGGAAAAAACAGTCCAACGGCTAGTTTCCCCGGTCGACCTGGACCCTTACCCGGTCGACCGGCCACACAGGCAGGTCGACCTAGTGAATGCCCAGAATTCCTGAATTTTTGAAACTTGCAATTTTAGAGGGCATCTTCCAGGGGACTTTGAGACACAATTATCAAGCATGAAATCATGACTGAAAAAAGATGAAAACTGAAATTCTAAAGTCATGAAAACTCCAAATCAAAATAATGATTTTAAAGAAAGAACCTTTGGAAAGCTTGACTGGATTTGAGCTTAAGGTTAAAACATATGAAAGAAGGAAACATTTAGCTCAAACCTTCATGAAACTTCAGAGACATAACTGATTTGTTAAAAATCTTTTCAAAACAAATTGCATCCAAGTTTAAAATCAAAACATGCATAAATCATTAATTATTCAAGACTAAAATCCAATGCATGTATAAAACAAGATTTCAAGATTTTCTAAAACAATGCATGTGTGAAAGTTAAAATGATGCTAAAGTGAAAATTCATCCATCAAATTGCAAATACAAAATCCCTAACACACCATATATAAATAATCTTACCTATGGTAACAAATGTGGATACTTTCTCTGAACTTGGTCTCTCAATTCCCATGTTGCTTCTTCTGGATCATGATTTTCCCAAAGCACCTTGACCTAATGAATAGTTTGATTTCTCAATTCTTTGTTGACACCAAAAAAGTCACCTTGGCACCTCAACATCAAGAAGCCACATGAAGCCGCATCCTACTACAAACATGCAATGCTACTTCAAGCATCAGTTCTTGTCAGGATCAAACAAAAATTGTAAAATCCTTCAAAACAACCAAAAGCGGGGTACACATGAAGTTTCGAGTCATTTTAACATCATTTGGCCTAACTTCACTCCTCCAACAACTGAGCAGGCGCTCCATGCGGTGACCGCGTCGAAGACATCAAAACTTCGATCAGAGCCTACGGATGGTCTCAAAAAACGTCCGAAGGGCTCCATGTCAAATTTCAAGTCAAACCAACAACGTTTGACCCTCCATCAACCCTCGAGCAGTAAAATCAATCCTCTCAACGGCGAGAGCCACCGAGGCCATCACTCATCAAACAGAGCACATGGGTGCCTTCAACATGCTTCCAAAGGGCTACACGTTAAATTTCAGGTCATTCTGACAACGTTTGACCCGACTTTGACGTTCCGAAACAAAATCAAGGCTACCAGCGGCGGAGCACCCAGGGACCATGACATTCAAATCAGAGCTAATGGATCATCTCAAAATGACTCCAATAGGCTCCCTATCAAAATTCAAGTCAATCGGACATCAATTGACCGTACATCAGAGCGCGACATCTTCCTCGCGACAAATCAAGTCTACTGGCGACGGGACCCCACACGGCTTCAAAACTCAAACAAAAGCCCATGGCTCGTCCTATCTACTGTTCAGGAGGCTTCATCCTCAAATTCCAGGTCATTCCGACATCGTTTGACCTAGTTTTGACTCTTGACGGAAAATCGGCTACAAAGTCTTCGGCCTTTCCAAGAAAACAAGAAACTTTGTACTCTGATTTGCACGGTTTCTCATCAGGTTTTCTTCAGAAGAATCAAGCCAATAAATGAGGAGAAATGTCAAGAAAAATACACGAGAAAAAAGGATCGAAAAAGATAGAAAAACGGCTGAGAAACAGCGACCGGAAGGGGAAAAATCCCCATGGTCGCCGGATTTTCCGCCGGGTGGCCAGTGTTCCGCCCCCTTTCGCGTTTCGAGAATTCCAGTTCCTGTGGTTTTTTGAAAAACTGATCCTTGATGCTTGAAATCGACTGATCTTCATCAACATTTCGGATCCGTCGTCAAGGGCATCAAATCATCATTATTGCTCCAAGATCACCAACCAATTGACCAAGAAAGTATACTTTCTGTCCGACCGATCAAGAAATAGACGAGACAGATCTCACCGGCCCACTGATATCAACCAATGTCTGAAGTTGTATTGTCATCCGACGTCAAACAACATGTGGATCCATCAGCGGTAATTACAAGAAGAATTCCAAAAGACGTGGCACGACCCGTAATTCTTCAAATGCCCTGGCAACCACTTAATGTAGTTAATTGACCCGTTTTATGACAACTTAATGCGGTCATTAACCCATTATTTTGGACGGCCCAATCAAAATCAAGCAAATGGGAGTTACAAATCCAAGTAATCATGATATTAAAATCATGAAACTCCCCTCATCATGGAGATTAAGGGTGATTAAATGCCCATCATTCTCCATCGGCCAATCATATTCAAGGAAAAATGAGTTACAAAATCAAAGAATTAAAACTTGTAACTCCCCTCATCATGGAGCATCAATGCCATCAATGCTCATGAACCCACCTTATGGCCACCAAATGCCTATAAAAGGAGGGTCATTCCAAGAAGAAAAGGTCCAGAAAAATCTAAGAAAAATCTCGAAGAAACTCTGCTGCAAAAGAAACACCACAAGGTGATCGAAGTCCCTTGGGGGGTCAGCCCCCCAAGATCTCCTCTCCTTCTATCCAACATGGTCTAAACGCAGCTCTTTAGCCCGTTTACTCAGTTTTTTTATTGGATATAGGACCTCACCTTGGTCTTTATCCTCTAAAAAACTGAGGTCCAAATCAAGCCAAAGAATCAAAGTATCAAGCGTTCTCATCTGAAGGACAATGGCGAAGTCCATACATGACTTACAACCATTGATCTGAATGAGTCCCCGCAATCTCCTGAGAAGTCAGACTCTTTTTCTCACTTTTCTATTGTATTTTGTATTCTTTGTAAATAGACAAAAAAATCACATTTCTTGTCTTTCTTTATAGAAATAGAATTATAAGAAAACCATATGCACTCTAACAAAATCTACATACAATTATCCAACCAACCAACATGAAATTATAAAGGAAGAAGAAGAAGAAACAAAACTACTACAAAATTAAAAAGCCAAAAGAAGCAATAAATTCAGTTGAAATAGAAATCTAGTGCAACGCCGGAAAATCAATTACATTGCTTAATTCATTGGTAACGCAGTGAAGTTCTAAAAGGATATTGATTTGGATGCTTACTTCCACCCAACATAAAAAACAAAGATAATTCGGAACCTGATTTTGATCTGAAGAAAAAAGCTTCCCATGCACCTATGCGAAAAACAGGAGAAGATCTCAACCAAGCACCCAAACGCGATAATAACAAATTAATCGATCATCAAAACCTAAAAAAAAAAAACCCATCAAACTACACTAAATTCAGTTAGAGAGAAACAACTCCAATTTGGTCGTTTCCCTTTTAAATCCCAACACATCTAACATCAGCTAAGGCAGATCGAGATAACCTAATAAACCCTAACAACGAACAATTAGCACAAAAAAATCAATATCCATACAAATCTAGATGATCTGTGTAGAATGGCCCTTTTAGCTCTTCCCCAGTTGATTGGTGTTATCTTCTCCTTAAAAAAAGGTTTTTTAGAGCTGTTAATGCCACATACGAAGCTTCTCCTTCCACATCCCAATATATGCCTGAGTGAAATTACCTAAAAAAAACATTTATCAAAAGTCTCTCCGTCCCTATCTTCTTTCTACATCCACCAAACCCCCAACCTAGCCATCACCCCCCTCTGGCGGTACGGAGTATTAGATTAGATGGTCTCAATCCAATGGATGATGTAAATAAATTGATTTATTTCTTAATTAATATAATCATGTATTATTATTCCATGAGATGAATGATATTTTGTTTCTTGTTTACCCATAGCCAATATGATATGACATGATGGTTCATGAGATGAACTGGACCCCACAAGTATATTAGATGTGATTCATGTGTGTGGATGAAATCCACATGCATGAGACATATATCACAAATCCTGTATTTGAATTAATCCATAACCAGTTATGAGATTGAGCATCTCATCTGATAAGGTTGCAGCATTATGATCACTATGAGATAGTGTGATTTGTCTCAATCATCAGAGTGTAAGAAGACTCTGGATCATCGTGCTGATACATTAAATGTACTGAGGACCATGAGTTGCACCTTGTGCAAATCTGTCTTTGATTTGATGACTGCTCTCATAATTCCCTAGCAATAGGCCCTTAATCCTGAGAGATTAATGAACTCAAGTTTCTATTATTCTTTTACTTTGAGTCACCAATGAGTGAGGCCAATTGTAGGTCAACACTTCGGTGTCTTGAGTACATGGTGGTGGGACTATGGAATATATAATTGTCAAGATGTAATCTATCCTCCAACAGATATATCCCCTTGTGCCGATTAATGTATTTATCCTTGGTGAGTGCGCATCCCTCTCAATTAAGAGTTAATTAGATGGTACTAATGATCACTGTGATTAATTAGGTTACAAGGATAATAAGATATGGATCTAAATTGGTTGGACATGTTTGATCCAATTGATCCATGAACATAATTGATGGAGGGGCTTACTTGTACTAATAGGGAAGATTATGGTCTTTTTATAATTTATTCCTAAAACTGGAGTTCAATTGCATTTATTTAGTGAAGTTATTTGCAATTAACTGTAGGTCCGGATTGCACATTAGATGTGGGGATTGGATATCCCGGTTGAAGACAGCTTCTATAAAATCCCTAGTGGTCTCCACACTAGCCCTAATAAAAGATTGTTTCCAATCCTGTTTGGACTCTAAAATGAAGGAAGAGAAGGATACTAATTATAATAGAAGCAAGACTTCTAATTATAACCTAAATAGGAGGTGCTCATAAGCTATATAAGGAGAGGAGGGGCTAGACGTCCCTTACTCTCATCCCATGCCCAATATCCTCTCTCCTTTTTTCTCTTTTGGTTCCCTATTAAAGGTTCTAGGGTTTGCATCTTTTAGAGACCCCACCTTTCTCCTAGAGAACTAATCTGATAAAAGGTCATAGCATGGAAGACTACAAGGTATTGGAGATCCTTCTTGTTCTTATGAAAGTGTTCTTCAACAAGCAAAGTGATCAACTTCTCCATTAGAGCACAACCGAGTTCCCAAGGTTAGATCTACTTCATCTCTTGTGTAGATTTTCGTGGTTGCTTGTCACTGCTGTATTCTATTTTTTAGATAGTATTTTTACTGATCTTGTTTCATGAGAAAGAGGTTTTGGATCCTGGATTGGGATTATAGCCTTATGGATACTTAATCCCTACATCAAGTGGGTCAAAAGTTTTGAAAACCTATCCACGAGACCCGCTTACTTCCAACATGGAGAGGGGGAGGGAGAAGGAGATAGAGAGAAGGCGCCCAACGAAGGGTGGTGGTAGGGAGAGGGAGGGAGAGAAGGCGGCGGCCGAGAGAGGCACAGAGAGAAGGGATGTGGAAAGAGAGTCTTAGGAAGGAGAGAGAAGGGTATTTTGGAGATAATGGGGGTGTGTAGAGAGGGATTTTGAAAAAGAAGGGACGTGGAAAGAGAAGATTGCTACGTGGCATTAGCAGGTCTCTAGTTTTTTTTTTTTAGCGGAAATGCTTGTTTTGGTGTGAGGTTTACTTAAAGTGACCTTTTTGGTCCACTATCCATTTAAAATGTTCTTTTAGTAAAAAAAAAAAGTTAGCGAAAATGCTTGTTTTGGTGTGAGGTTTACTTAAAGTGGCCTTTTTGGTCCACTGTCCATTTAAAGTGTTCTTTTAGTAAAATCTTGTGTGTATAAATTAAAGAAAAATAGGAGAGGGGGAGAGAGGGAGAGAGATAGGGATAAGGAGAGGGAAAGAGGGAGATAGGGAGAGGGAGGGAGGGTGGCGGGCGGAGGGCGACAATAGGGAGAGAAAGAAGGAGAGAGAGTGGGACAGGGGGAGAGATAGAGAGAGGGCGACAGGCAGGGATGTGGAGAGAGAAGCTTGGGGAGAGAGAGAGAGAGAGAGAGAGAGAGAGAGAGAGAGAATGGTATTTTGGGGACAATGGGAGTGTATAGAAAGATTGTGGAAAGAGAATGGATGTGGGAAGATAAGGGATTTGAAAGGAGAAGATTGGTACGTGGCATTAGTAGCTCTCTGTTTGTTTTTTTCAGAAACGCTCGTTTTGGTGTGAGGTTTACTTAAAGTTACCTTTTCGTCCACTATCCATCTAAAATATTTTTTTTTTAGTAAAATCCTATATTATATATATATATATATTAAAGTAATATGATTTCTTTTGCCACCTCATCGCCTATGGAGCTCTCATTTCAGAAAAATACCCAAGAAAGAAATATAGAGACCTTGGCCTTGATATGGGCCACTGCACTCTCCAGTTTTATCTCATCACACCACATTTAAATTCAAACAACACTCCATGTATAGTTTCCTAACGTTTATCTTTGTCCAATCTCTTCATCATCTCTATCCCTAAAATTAGTGGTGCTCATGGGCTGGGCCGGCCCGAGCCCAATCCGGGCCTAGCCAGCTTTGGGCCGGACTAGGACTAAGTGATAGAAAGCCCGGCCTAAGCACTTGGGACCATGAATGCAATGCAATAAGCAACATGATAGTAAATGGAAACCTCACTAGGTTCATGTGGAGCAATGGACAGGAGACTGGCTAGGAGATTAACTGGTTTGATGATCAGGTGCGTGCGAACTTGGTGCTGTTTATAAATAACTATAAGGTAGGTCCATGCCAATAAACCAACAGTAGGCCTGTCAATGGGACGGGTCGGGCTTAGACTTGGGTTGTCCAACCTCGTCCCGAAAATAGGACTAGCCTGCTGGGTGTTGTCCAATCCCGACCCTAAATTGAACGGGCTTACATCAAATCCTATCCCATACGGGCCCGGGTTTGGACAGGGCCAGGCCTAGGCTTAGCCCGTTCCTGGACATAAGCAAAACATTTTCTAATTACTCCTACTGTCACCAGACACCCAGTGTGAACCAGACTTCAAACCCTCCTTTTTTCCGGGCTCAGGACCAGCAGTGCAATGCAACAAGCAACATGGCAGAGTTTTTTTTTTTTTTGCCGGTGACAGTAGCAAATCAATAGAAATGAATGAGTATCATATAGGCTATATGGGTCAAGTAATGTAAGAACGGTTAAAAACCCTTCTTTTTTTTTGCCGGTGAAAGTAGAAAATGAGAATAACAATAGAAATGAATGAGAATGAGTAAACTATATGAGTCAAGTTAAAGTAATGCAGGATCGGTTAAAACCTAATTAGCCATTATTTTACTGTTAGTGAGGGGCAGTTTCAGTAATATATAAATAATTATTATTAAATGACTTTGTAGCGGGCCGGGCCGGGCCTGAACGGGCTGGGTTGTTTTGGCCTAGCTCTACTCCCATTTTGGCTAGGCTTTAAAATGTATTGTCCAATCTCAGCCCACTGGGCTCAAAATGTTTTTAAAAGCCCTGTGTTTTCAGCCTTGGGATGGGCTGGGCCGGGCTTTCTACCCGGTTCAACGCGTCCCATTGACAGGCCTAATCAACAGTGGGTCCTTACCTGTAAAATGTGGAGCCACCCAAGGAACATTGAAGTCCTGCTGTATTGGCTCTAAGCAAAAGATCGCGTCTCAAACATGTAGTTTCACTCCCTTTGGTTTTGTGTTTTTAAGTATTGGTTCTGCATTTGATAATGAATTTAGCCCAGGGCACATAGAGATTTGAGTAGTTTCTCAGTTTTTTAAGTTCTCCAGTCATGGACTTATATGCTAGCTTCAAGGTGGGATTTTTCTTGTTCCAGGAATCTGAACATCCAAAAACAACAATGAGGCCTTTGAAAATTGGCGCATTCGGTGACAGGTCCTTAACATTTGATTTTATGGCCTTAGATCCACACTCTATTTTCATTGTGTGGTAGGTCCTTTTTTCCAAATTTGAAGATCTAAAATGTCCAAGTTGTCCTTTCTTTAAAAGCTCTTATCCATTTAAAGATAAATCATATCCCATGATTAGTGGGATATGCCATTAATAATGACCAGCTACTATTTAATTGGCCACGATCAATGAAAATCTCATTAATGATATTTTTGAAATAAATTTTAAAACAAACACAAATAAAATTCAAAAAATGCAAATAAAATTTCAAAACATGCAAATAAATTTGAAAAGACGCAAATAAATTTCAAAATGCACAAATAAAATTAAAAAACACAAATAGATTTCATAAAACGCAAAGAAATTTGCCAAACAACTTGTCGCGACCCCGGATTGGGCCCGCGGGCCTAATCCGGGATCGGGAATGCTAATGTTATAATATAGTGTGATCACAAGGTGTGTACATTTATTTAATTTCCCACAGGTGTCCGCGATGAGGATATCACAACAACATAATATATATTTGTTTAGGTGCGGAAGCGTGTAGCAAATTAAGAATATAAATCATTCTCATTAACAAGACTAATGACACTTCTATATAAAACATAATATATCAGAGTGAGCAATATTCATAAGCATTTTTCCCAAAAGTGAATGTTAAATGCTTATACAAAAGATCAGTTAATTAACATTCCCCAAAATAAAGGCCAACAAAGGCCAGTACAGTAAAAATAATTCTCAAGAGAATATGTTATCCACTATCCCAAAATGTTTCATTTCTCAAAGCGACCGAATGTCTAAATGACATCATCGGCCCGCCACTCAACTACTCGTTGCAGGTCCCTGGCCGCCTCCTTGTGCTCCTCCTCGGGATAAACGGCGTCTGAACCTGAGTACCAAAGAGTGGGTCAAACACAATGGTCTGGCAGTTGGGTGAAAAGATATGACAATACAATAACAATTGAATTTGCCTTAAAAACATTAAAACTTGTTTAAACAACATAGTCCATAAAAAAGATACATCATTTATTAGGAAACATATATGCAGTGTAAAAGCATGTAATGGTGGCAAAGAATTGGGAACTAGCAAGATGCCAACCACACAAAGCTAAAACCTCTATCACCGAAGCGATGAGAACACATCGGGGCATTGATCTGACACACGAGGTGATGAGATTCAACGAAATTATATAATTACACATAACTGTACGGGGACGGGACCACGGTAGCGAACCGGGTATCGAAATGGGATGGGATCCAGGCTGCAGCTGGCGGGACGAGAGGGGGACCTCCAAGTCGGTGGATCAAACCAACAAGGTCGTCCAAGCTTAGTGGTGCCGACTCATAGGTCACATAACAGAAATCGAGACATGTATGAAATACATATGATGCAATACATAAACGAGCGGGACGAGGGTACCCAAAGCTACAAATATTACTTCATTATCAGGCTATGCATAACGAGAGTTTCAGGAAGTGAGTAAACAAATACAATTTCAGTGTTTTCGGGCATGACAAAATCATATAGTGCGAGTTTCGGGAATTGAGGATCAAAATTCAGGAAAATAGAACATAATTGGATTTTCCAAAATTCTTGAGCCAAATAACGGGATTCAAGATTAGTTCAAGGTGAATAGAGGTCTCGTATGTCGTTTCTAACATAAATTTGGTACTCATTAAGTTTCGGGGACATTCCGAGCTCCCTATGCACCTTGGTGATTACAAAACTTCGATGGATCTTCGTAAAGGGGCTTCTTTCTCAAAGGGGCTTCGTACATTGTTTCTAAATCTCCTCATTTAAACGGAGCTCCTAACAAACCTCTCCCTAACATTTAAATATTACATTCCTACTCCCAACTAATGGACCCGACCTTTCGTCCTCTCCTTCCGCCCCGGGTCCGCCAGGGTCCGGCGAAGGAGAAAAGCGCCCATCAACATTTATTTTTTTGTACGGGTATGCCAGATTTTCTATTATACTTGGAATTTGAAGTAGTGGTTCAGAGATTCACCTTCAAAAGTAGAAAGGAAATCAACTCTTTTTTCTAACTTTCTATTGCATATATATTTTAAGAAAGAGACACAATTTTTTTTAAATGTCCTGAAAGGCGGTTTTTTTTTTGTGTGCCGTGAAACGCGATTTGTGCCATGAAAGGCGATTTACAAATCTCATCAATAATGAAAGACAATAAATGCGATTTTTTGTCTCTTTACAAAGAATACAAAATACAATAGAAAAGTGAGAAAATGAATTCGACTTCTCAAGAGATTGCGGGGACAAGTTCAGATCAACAGTCACAAGTCATGTATAGACTTCGTCATCGTCTTTCAGATGAGAACACATGATGCTTTGATTCTTTGGCTTGGCTTGGACCTCAGTTTTTTTAGGGGATAAAGACCAAGGGGAGGTCCTATATCCAATAAAAAAACCAAGTAAACGGGTTGAAAATCCGTGTTTAGGCCATGTTGGATAGAAGGAGAGAGGACCTTGGGGGCGGGCTTCAATCACCTTGTGGTGTTTCTGCAGTAGAGTAGCAGGACTTCTTCAGAATTTCTCTCTCTTGTGTGTATGGATCTCTGTCTCTATGTGTATGTCTGTATCTCTTCCTCTTGGACTGACCGCTTTTTATAGGCTCTTGGTAGGCATTGGGTGATTTATGGCATTGATGACGCATGATGGGTGGAGTTACAAGTTATAATCCTTTGATTTTATAACTCGTTTTTCTTGGCTTGTGATTGGTCGATGGAGAATGATGGGCATTTGATCACCTTTAATCTCCATGATAAAAGGAGTTTCATGGCTTTAATGCCATGATTGTTTGGATTTGTAACTCTCATTTGCTCGATTCTTATTGGGCCGTCCAAAATAACGGGTTAATGATCGCATTAAGTTGTCATAAAACGGATCGCATGATCGCATTAGTCGCCAGGGCATTTTAAGAGTCGTGGGCCGTGCCGCATCTTTTGAAATTCTTCCAGTGACAATCGCCGATGGATCCACATGTTGTTTGATGTCGGATGGCGATGCAACTTCATACATTAATTGGTGCCAGTGGGCTGGTGACATCTGACTTGTCGATTTTTCGAATGGTCGGATAGAAAGTGTATTTTCTTGGTCAACCGGTTGGCGATCTTGGAGCGATCAATGATGACTTCATGCTTTTGACAGCTGATCTAAAATGTTGATGAAGATCTTCCGATTCCAAGCATCAAAAATTAGATTTTCGGAAGACCACGGGGGCTGGAATTCCCGAAACGCAAAAAGGGACGAAAAATGAGCCACCCGACAGAAATCCGGCAACCCGAATTTCCAGGGTCGCTTGCAACCATGGGCTGGGGTTGCCGCCGGTGACCATGGGCCAAGGTCGCCGGCGATCATAGGGATTTTTCCCCTTCCGGTCGCCATTTCTCGACCGTTTTTCGATCCTTTTTGTTTCTTTATTCTTCTGTATTTTTCTTGAAATCTTTCCTCATTTATTGGTTTGATTCTTCTGAAGAAAACCTCACGAGGAGCCGTGCAAATTGGAGCACAAAGTTTCCTATTTTTTGGAAGAGCCGAAAACTTTGTAGCCGATTTTCCGTCAAGAGTCAAAACTATGTCAAACAATATCGGAATGACCTCAAATTTGAGGTGAAGCCTCCTGAGCATTAGATAGGACCAACCATGGGCCTTTTTTTAGTTTTGAAGTCGTGTGGGGTCCCATCGCCAGTAGACTTGATTTTGCCATGAGGAAGATGACGCGTTTTGATGTACGGTCAACCGATGTTTGATCGACTTGAAATTTGAAAAGGAGCCTATTGGAGTCATTTTAAGACGATCCATTAGCTCCGATTTGGAAGTCAAGGTCCCAGGGTGCTCCCCCACCGGGAGGCTTAATTTTATTTCGGAGCGTCAAAGTCGGGTCAAACGTTGTCGAAATGACATGAAATTTGACATGCAGTCTTTTAGAAGCATGTTGAAGCCACCCATGTGCTCTGTTTGATGAGTGATGGCCTCGGTGGTTCTCACCGCCGAGAGGCTTGATTTTACTACTCGATGGTTGATGGAGGGTCAAACGTTGTCGGTTTGACTTGAAATTTGGCATGGGGCCTTTCGGGGGTATTTTGGAACTATCCTAGACTCTGATCGAAGTTTTGATGTCTTCAACATTGTCGCCACCGGGAGCGCTGTTAGGAATTTTGTAGATTGCAATTTGATGGATGCATTATCATTCTAACATCATTTGATTTACACACATATGCATTGATTTAGAAAATCTTGAAATCTTGATTTACACATACATTGTTTTTAAGATATTGATTTATGCATGTTTTGTTTTTAAACTTGGATGCATTTGTTTTAGAAAAAGAATTTCTTAGAAATCAAGCAAGCCATTGGTTTTTTAGCTTTGAATCTTTTTTGGCTTTTTATGTTTCATGTTTTAAAACCCTTAGATTGTTTTAAAACATGTTTTCATGCTTGGTATAATGGCCTAAGAGTTCCCACATAATTATACTTTGTAATATGTAAAATATGCATTTTAGGGAACTTTGGTCCCCAGACTCGGTCGACCCGCAGTGGGCTCGGTCGACCGAGCCCAAGCATGTCGATCGGGACTGAGCCATTGGCTCCTATCTAACGGATCTTTTTATGACCGTTGTGAAGGCCAGGTCGACCGGGGAAGAGCTGTTGGGCACATTTTGATTATAAATACTAGTTCATTCCTTTGCCAAAAGTTGAGGATTTTTAGACCTTCCTTGAGAGGTTTTGAGGCAAATCAAAGGGGAATGAACTAAGGGATGAAAGGGATCATTAGGAGAGCTAAAGCTTGGCTTAATGAAGTTAAATTACAAGTAAGCTTTACTTTTCTTAATCATATGTTTTCATGCTTTGCTCTAATTATTGGTATATCCTTACTAGCATGATAAACTATGATTTGTTGTGTCCTTAACATATTTATGTTTTAAATTGATCTATTGTTTTGGATACATCACCTTGATTCAATTCAAGTAATACTTTAATTGGTAAATCTAAGTAGATCATATTTATGAAAGAATCTTTGAAACTATATGTAACATGATTCCTATACTTGGTTGAATCTATGGTTGTTGTTTTTCAACATAAGAAAATCACTTTCAAATATATCTTATGTTTTGGATTCAACATCTTTACAAATCATATGTAACTTTGTTTTAAAGTTTCACAACTTGCTTTTATTTGATAGGTATATCTTATTCAAGTTGATTTTATAAGTACATATGATTTGTCCCCTATTTTCTATCAAATCTATTTTTATGTTTTGAGCTACATTGTTGATTTGATTGACATCCCTATGCATCACATGTTTTGTACTTAGAATTTCACAACTTGTTTAGGATACAAATGTATATCTTGTACAAGTTATTTTTAACATGTGACTTGCATTCTTTCCTCAATCATAAATGTTTTTATGAGCTAAAACTTTCAAAAGCCTTAGGCATACATTTATGAGCTTTCATTTTAAAAATGATTGAGGACATCATACATACATATTGAGCATTCATCTTTGCATTCATAGTGTGTGTGTATGAATGAGTTTTTCACTTCCATATCCACCTAATTAAGAGGCATTGTAATGAGCTAAATTGAATCTCCATCAAGTGTATTATAGACACTAATTAGAGAGATAACCAACCGTTGGTTGAAGACACTAATTAGAGAGATAACCAACCGTTGGTTGAAGAGGTTATTGCTTAGCCTAAGAAAAGCATAATGTAGAGGTTATTGCTTAGCCTAAGAAAAGCATAATGTAGAGGTTATTGCTTAGCCTTGAAAAGCATATTGTAAAGGTTATTGCTTAGCCTATTGAAAAGCATAAATAGTGGAAATCCGGTGGAGTGTTGGATCACAAGCCGGTAGTGGATGTAGGCATTGAGGCCGAACCACTATAAATCCTTGTGTGATGGTGCTTGCTTTGTGGTGATTGTTTTTATTAAGCTTCCACATTTTATTTGATAATCATCACTTGTGACTAGTTTAATTTAAAGAAGTTAAAATTGCTTAAAATTGGTCATAACTGAAGCTCACCTTATTCACACCCCCCCTCTAGGGTTCGGATCCCCTGACTTTCAAGCGCATGTTCAGCTGCCAGAGTTGGGCCAAATGATGCTGGAATGGCCTGAAATTCGATGTAGAGCCTCCTAGTGGCATTTTGAGGCCAGCCGTGTGCTCTACTTTGTGTGTCAGGGTCTTTAGCTTCACCGTCGCCGGGAGCGCCTGCTCAGCTGTTGGAGGAGTGAAGTTAGGCCAAATGATGTTAAAATGGCCTAAAACTTCAAATGTACCCCTCTTTTGGCTGTCTTGAAGGATCTTGCAGTTTTTGTTTGATTCTGACAAGATCTGATGCTTGAAGTAGCATTGCCTGTTTGTAGTAGGATGTGGCTTCATGTGGCTTCTTGATGTTGAGGAGGCAAGGTGACTTTTTTGGTGTCAACACCAACATAGCCCCAGGTGAACAGTGAACATCGCTTGAGCGGACCTTGAAGTTCGCTCTAGCGAAGTGATCTCTGGAAGGGTTCGCTCGAGCGGACTTGTGTTCGCTCGAACAAGTCCACTCGAGCAGACCTGTCCAGTTCAGGTTGGCTTAAATGAACTTTCAGTTCGCTCAAGCTAACTTCAATCTGGATGGGGTTCGCTCGAAGGAAATATCACGTTCGCTCGAGCAAACTATCCAGGAACTGATTCCGCGAACAGTTCAGCTCCTCCCCTTTTCCCCCTTGCAAATCTCCTTGAGCCTCATTCTCACATCTAAATGAGAGGCTTAAAACCTCATTTAAACACCATACAAGTCACCATCAAAACTTCCATAGACATCCACCCAATCACCTCCTTTTCATTCACAATCAAACATAAGAGAAAGAAAAGAAACCCATCTGTTAGACCCCGACCCAGACTAATTCAATTAGTGTGTGATTAGTATGTGTTTAGTCTTAAGTGGGTTTAGTTACCGTTGGGTTAGAATACGATTAGTTTTAGTCCTGGATATAGCTTTGGGAATTTTGAGAACGTTAATTGTTAGTCAGACACGCTCATGAAAGCTGGAGTGCATGTGTAAGCTTGGGAGGATCGTATTGGTTTTTCTGTTTTAATTATGATTTCGATTTCATTTGAATGGTTTTACTATGTGTTACAACTTTCGTTTTCAGCCCATTCATGTTTGAAGCCCAAAACCCAAGTTTTGGCCCAAAAGGGTAAAGTTGTCTTTTATACACAAATCTGGACACAAATTTTGAAATCTCAAAACCATGTCAAAAATATACTTTTTCGAAACTAGATATTTCAAGGATCATTTTATCCTTCTTCGTTGAGTTCATTTAATGCCCGCAAGATCATGTTTTTGTCAATGCAAGGTTTAGGCTCATTGGGGCCCATTTGCTAAGGTTTATAAGTCAACTCTTTCTCCTTCCCTCTTTTCACTCTTAAACCCTAACCTTAGAGCAGCCAAGGAGAGAAAGCCCTTTTTCTTTCCACTTCATTTCTCTTGAATGATCAAGGTAGAAGACTCCAAATGGAATTCCAAGACCATCATCTTCTTCCTTTCATCCCAAGCTTTCCATTGATACAAGTTTCTTGAAGTTTCTAGTTGGGCAAAATCTCCATTTCTTTCCTTCTCTCTTGTTTGTGCATCTCTAGGTAAAAGCTCTAACCCATCTTTTTAATGGAGCCTTTTTTGTTCCTAAAGGTCTTGTTTTTCAAGTTTACAAACCCGTTTGTGAAAATGGGTTTCTTGTTTTCAAGTTTGGGTGAGTTTTGAATGGTTTTCATAGGGTTTTTGTAGCCTTTGGCTTAACTTGAGTGGAAGTACTTGAAGAAGGTTGTAACATCTTGGACTAAGGCAAGTAAACAATCTAGGATGGATGTTAGCATGTGTGCATTTGATTCGTTTTCTTTCCATTCTCTTCATTTCATTGGAAATTTATGTCTTGAATGAAAATTTTGTGGATTTTGTTTTAGATTGGAGAATGGGAATGAGATGTTTTAAATTGTGCTTGCAAATGTGTGTTTAATCCCTTGGAGAGCTTATAGGCTCAGGTAAGTGCATGTTGAAGGAGAAATAAAAATATGGGAAGAAGAAATGTGAAAATCTTACTTGAAATGTACTGTCTGTGCAGCGTCGGTCAACTCGTCAGTCAGCTGTCGGCTAACCGACATTTCCACTTCGGTCGACCGACAGCCAACCGAACTCAGTCGGCTCCGTTTCCCGAGACCTACATTTCGTCAGGAAGATTTCGGTCAGCTGTCGGTTAACCGACATTTCCACTTCGATCGACCGACAGCCAACCGAAATCAGTTCGGTTCCTTTTCCCAAGAGCTGAGATTTTCTGGGTTAATCTGTCGGTCAGCTATTGCCTAACCGACATACCCCATCTCGGTCGACCGACAAGTCACCGAAATTTCAAGATGAGTTGTTTTAGAAGGATTTCTGTAGGAATGAAAACTAGAATATGTTATGGGGCTTTTAGCCTGACATTGCGTGATTGAAACATGAGATGTCTTTAACTTCAGCGGTACCAATGCTCTTTGTAATTTTAACAATTGGGTTTCAATTACACAAGGGTCAACCAAAGGTCCTTACATATGCTTGATAGACTTTGCTTTCGAACTTTAGTTTGATGTAACAAGTATTATCGTATACTAGTTTTGAAGTTAAGTATAAACTCATTTGACAATGGTTTCAAGGATAAAAAAGGGATCACTTCTTAAGCGTGTTTTGCATATATACTTATGCCTCTTTCTAAGCCGTGTCTCGCATAGATCTGATAAGTGATTTCCCCCTTCAAGCTTGATTTGGTTTAAGACGTGTTTCGCCATGTTTTATGCATTCATGAATTTAAGTGAACACCACTGAGCTTGGACTGCCCTTTCAGTTTGATCCACTGTCTGGGGGTCCTTAAACATGTGGACTGTCTGAAGACTGGTCGTGTATTTTATTACACATCGTGCGTGTCCGGTTCCGCAGCCGGAATCCCCGTATATGTGAGAATCGTGTCGTGATCATATTATGTATATCGTGTTTGTCGTGCGTGCTTGCTCTTTTCATTATAAATGATAGTGAAATGATGGGCTCATTGTGGATTGTAACTATTCATGATATTATAAGTATTCATGCTAGCTTCGCTCGTAATTTGAAATGTACCTTAGTCATGTAACTATTTACGATTCAGCAAAAGGTCTTTATACGTTTCTTTAAACTTTTACTTATTACATGCTCATGCCTAAATTGATTACCTGTCAAATCATTGTGTTTGACCCTTGTATGTTGGTGCCCAGGTGCAGATGACGTTGCCTTTGAGGAGGAGCGTCCGGAGGAAGCTCTCGAGCCACCCCCAGTCAAAGAGTGGCAACCCGACGATGTCAACTAGACGTCGGGCGGGTTCTTGAGTTACGATTCATTTTGTCATGGGTTCATTTTGTTATTTTGAGAATTGTATTGGCCTTTGTTGGCCTCTTATGGGATGTAACTAAAATTAATTACTCTTGTGTTAGTCTCCTAACTTGAATTATGATGGGAATGTCATGTTAACTCCTTCCTTGTGTTACTATGTCTTGATATTATTTTGTCATAGCACTGAAAATTTTATTGGTGCTTATCTTGATGTGATTTGCTACACGCTTCCTCAATCTTGATCGTGTGAGACAGATTCTGCGTGTTTCGGGAATCCTCAACGCAGGAACCTGTGGGAAACAAACATAACAACATAATCAACGTCGCAGGCCCGGGACCCGTTCCAGGGTCGCGACGGGACTGGTATCAGAGTAGGACTTGTTTTAGGCACTTAAAAGAAACTAGAAAGGTCTTAGAAACGTGGCGAGGATTCATGAGTTCGATAGTTTCATTTGGTATATGACCTTAGAAACCCTTATACCATATTTATTGTGTACTAACACCTTGTTTTACAGCATCATGCCTCCAAGAAATTTTTCAAACAATAACGCTTCAGGCGGTAATCAGAATGAGTCAGGCACAACTAACACGCCAACACCTACACAGTTCCAAGAGCTCATGCAAGCTATGATAGAACAACAAAGGCAGGCAAATGAGACTCAATCAAAATTTTAAGAACAGATAGCAAAGAAGGATGAAGAAATGGCTCAAGTCCAGAGGCAACTCTTGGAAGTTCTTCAAAACAGAAATCTTGCTCCACAACCTCAGCCTTTGGGTCCACAGATTGTTATCCATAATAGGGATCATGACCCTAACGTTCTATTTGAAAAGTTTAGGAAGAGAGCACCGAAGGAATTCTCAGGCAATAAGGACCCGTTAATTGCAGATGATTGGCTGGCTAACACCGAAAAAATCTTTGATGTCTTTACATGCTCGGGGAGACAAAGGGTCAACCTCACAGCTTCACTATTTTATGGGCTTGCGGATCGGTGGTGGCAAACGGTCAAGGATCCATACACGGTAATGGCTAACGAAGATGCATGGGTAACATTCAAGATACAATTCCAGGATAAGTACATCCCCTCCCATGCTAAGAGACAGAAGGCTATTGAATTTGAGCAGCTCAAGCAGGGCAGCATGACTATGCTAGACTATGTCACCAAGTTTGAGAGATTGGCTAGATATGCTACCGAGTTGATTGACACTGAGCAGAAAAAGATAACAAAGTTCTTGGAAGGACTGAACCCGATTATCATGAGGGATGCAATAGGAGTAATTCCACCAGCTACATATGATGAGGCGGTCAATCGGGAATATAAGTTTGAAGATATTAACAACCTGATCGTCCAAAACAGGAAGCAGCACTACCAGCAGCATAAATAGAAACAGCACCATAACAAGAAACTGAAGCAAGAGCACAGTCAAGCGAGGCAAGGTTGTGGCCACTTTGGCAAGAACCACGAAACTCATGAATGTCGTAAAGCCACAGGTGCTTGTTTCAAATGTGGGGCCATGAACCATGTAATCAAGGATTGCCCACAACTTCAGAACCAAGGAAATAGAAACCAGCAGCAGAAACAAGCAGCTCATCAGAATCAAGCACCAGTTCATAATCAAGTTAGACCACCTCAGCAGCAATAGACTAGGCCACCAGCACAGAATCAGAATGCTCGTCCTCCACAACAGAACAGGCATGTCCAAGGAAGGCAAAATCAAGCACCGAATAGACTACAGATGCATGGACGTTTATATTATCTCAACCGTGAGGATGCTGAAGCTGCAGGAGACGTGGTGGAAGGTAAACTTCTTGTTTGTGGGGTAGAAGCTCAGATTTTATTTGATCCTGGATCCACACATTCGTTTTCATCTCCTAGTTTTGCTAAGATGATTGATGCACCACATAGCGAATTGGATTATATTTTGATAGTAACCACACCAGTAAGGAAACAAGTTGTGTGTAGAACCTATTACCCTAGTTGTACAGTTTTGTTAGGAGATGTTAATTTACCTGCCAACCTCATTGTTTTAGACATGCATGATTTTGATATCATCTTAGGCATGGATTGGTTAGAAGCATATCATGCCACCATGGATTGTTTTAGTAAAACCATAACATTCAGATTCCAAGGACCACAAGCAGAATTGATATTTCAGGGGAACAAGAGGAAAACTCAGGCAGGATTTATTTCAATGTTGAAGGCAAGCAGATTAGTTCAGAGTAGGTGTCAGGCATTTATTGCTTTTATCACGGAGGATAAACGGTCCTAAGGGGTGGAGGATATCCCCATTGTGTGTGAATTTTCGGATGTTTTTTCAGAAGAAATCCTAGGATTGCCACCAATTAGGGAAGTTGAGTTCACAATTGAGATTCTTCCAGGGACAACTCCGATCTCTATTGCGCCATAAAGAATGGCTCCAGCTGAAATGGGTGAATTAAAACTCCAGTTGCAGAAATTGTTGAGTAAAGGCTTCATTAGGCCAAGTGTTTCACCTTGGGGAGCACCAGTGTTATTTGTGAAAAAGAAAGATGGAAGTCTGAGAATGTGCATTGACTACAGGAAATTGAACCATGTGACCATCAAGAACAAGTATCCATTGCCAAGGATAGACGAATTATTTGATCAATTGCAAGGAGCAGCCTATTTTTCCAAGATAGACTTGAGATCAGGGTACCATCAGTTGAGAGTTAGAGACTCAGATGTTCAGAAAACGGCTTTTAGAACAAGATATGGGCACTACGAGTTTTTAGTGATGCCCTTTGGTTTGACGAATGCACCCGCAGTCTTTATAGCTCTTATGAACAAAGTCTTTGCACCATATTTGGATCGCTCTACAGTAGTATTCATTGATGATGTCCTTGTGTATTCCAAGAGTAAGAAGGAGAATGAAGAACATTTGAGGACAGTGTTACAGCTTTTGAGGGACAACCAGCTTTATGCAAAACTCAGTAAGTGCGAATTCTGGTTAGAGCATGTTGCTTTTCTAGGCCACATCATCTCCATAAAAGGTTTAGCAGTTGATCCAGCCAAGATAAAGGCAGTTGTTAATTGGGTGAGACCAAGTAGTGCGACTGAAATCAGAAGCTTTTTGGGGTTAACAGGCTACTACAGAAGATTTGTCCAAGGTTTTTCATCCATCGCAGCACTGTTGATGAAGTTGACCAGGAAGTGTCGCGACCCCGGACCGGGAATCCCAATCCGGGATCGGGACATTAGTGTGTGATGATTATTCAAGATTACCTACATCCACAATATACAATTTATTTAATTTCCCACAGGTGTCCGCGGTGAGGATTTCACAACCTTGCATGAATATTTCTTTTTAGTGCGGAAGCATGTAGCAAATCAAATAGTCAGACTATCTCTAGTCATGCAAGCATTAATATCAAATGTCAAAACTGTATCAGAAAGAGCAATGATCTATAGCATGTTTCCCAAAGGTTGTTAAAGTTAGACAAAATATCATTTAGTTACATTCCCCAAAATTAGAGGCCAACAAAGGCCAATATTACAAAATAATAACCCAAAGAATAGTTAACAAGTCCTCCCCAAAATGTTACGCCTCTTGGCAACCCGATGTCTACATGACATCGTCAGCACGCCACTCAACTAGAGGTTGCAGCTCACCTACCGCCTCCTCCGGCTCCTCCTCAAGGAAATCGGCAACGGGACCTGAGTGCCAAAGCAAAGGATCAGACACGACGGTTTGGCAAGAGAGTGGGAAGATACAACAACATAAAATAGATGAAATATCTCAAAAAGTAAGGAAATCTGTTAAAGCAAGAACTCTCATAAAATAGATAAATCATTTGCTAGAAACATGTAAACAAGATAAAACATATGAGGTAACCAAGGAAATCGGGAATAACAAGGTGGCAATCACATAAAGCTAAGTCCTCTGTCACTAAAGTGACAACAGTATCACGGGACGTTGATCTCAGTCACACAAGGTGAGGAGAAGCAACGTAAAATATATACAATATAAATATACGGGAACGGGACCATGGTAGCGAACCGGGTATCGGGACGGGACCACGGTAATGACCGGGTATCGGGATCCAAACTGCAGCTGGCGGGACGGGAGAGGGATTTCCAAGTCGGTGGATCAAACCGACAAGGTATCCAAGCTTAGTGATGCCGATACATAGGTTAAATAACACATCGATACATATGCAAGTAAATCAAGTACAAGTAAATCAATGAACGGGCAAGAATATTCAAATGTATAACTTCCATTTCATATCGGGCAATACTCTTCGGGACAAGTCAATGTTACTAGTGTAACCATCAAGCTTTCGGGAAAACAGATTATGTAAAGTAAATCTTGGAAATGAAGGAATAAAACGAACTATTACAATTCCGGGAAAATATTGATTTCAAGATCTATTTAAGTGAATAGGGGTCCCGTATGTCAATTATTGAAATAATTTGGTACTCCTTGAGTTTGAAGACATTCCGGGCTCCTTATGCACTTTTACTATTTTTAAAACTTAATATGAGCTTATGGATAGTACTAGATGCTATGATAGAAAAATCAAGACTATAAACGGTCCATCCTAAGTATGATGTCAACCCGGAACCATCGAGCAACCTACTCAGTCACCGAAAGGAATAGAATTCGCGATATCCAAGGAAGTAGACTTTGCATTTAGGTATGAAGAGGATATCGTGTCGTTCCATCCCGTTCAAGATTGAAATAGATTGAACTTCGATGCATTCCGAACCAACCATGAAGAGCATCGGCTCAAGACGCTCTCCCATATGGTCAAGTGAGTCCAAGGAGGGTAGCCAAGGGCCAAGGGTAGCCAAGATTGAAATTTCTGTACCAGAAACACACAGGGTCCGATCGATCGGCCCAAAAAGCCTTACAGTTAAAAGTCAGACCGATCGATCGGCCTGTAGGTCCGATCGATCGGCACTGGGCGTGAAGCATGCCCGGGAACTTGATTTTTCTCCTTCTTGTTTCCTTTCCTTCCAACACCTCAACAACCACAATTAACTATGAACAAGGAGACTTAAACACATAATTCCCAGACATTAAATGAGGCTATCAAGATGTGTAAAGATCATTTATTTCAACCATGGAAAAATCAATGAAAGCATGAAAACCATAAATACTTCACCAAACCATTTCAAACTTAAAAACATCCAAACATTCACTTGCCTCAAGTCCAAGCTAGCCAAAAATCAAGCCTCTACTCACTTCTTAAGCTCACTTCCAAGCTACAATCAAAAACCCCAAAAACAACCCTAAAATGGGTTACACAAAGAATGAAAATGAAAGAACTTCCAATAATGCAAATGTAGCTTCCCTAAGGCTAGAAGATCACTAATCTAGGAGATGAATAAGATCACTTACTTGCAAGGTCCCCTAATGGACAAGGTAAGCTCAAGGGAAGTCTCAAAGTTGATGGATTCTTCTAAAAATAGTATCAAGAGGAAGCTTGTGAGATGAGGAAGAGATTGGAAATCTCCATTTCTTGATTGATGAGCTCTTGGTGAGGCTTGGAGATGGAGAAGCAAGAAGAAGAAAAGAAAAGCAATGAAAACCCTAGACTCAATAGTTGTGCTGGAACATGAAAATGGAGAAGGAAGGGAAGGGTTCCTCTTTGTTAACACTTGGGTGGTTGGGTCCCACAACTTAAAGAACTACGTTGGCTGAAATCATCTCTCTCGGGTCCTCGGATGAATTCTACGAAGAAGGAAGAAATGTTCGTCGAAATATCTAGTTTCCAAAAAGTGTATGTTTCGCGAGCTTCGAGAATATTAAGTTTTGGGTACAGATTTGGTGTGAAATGACTGTTTTACCCTCAAGGCTATGAAATCGGGTTTCGGGGCCTCGAATGGACACGGGATCAACATGAAAGTTGTAAGAATCCACAAGATGAATGCAACGGGCCAAAAACCCAATTTAAAACACGTCGGGAAAATTTCACAAGAAAATGCAAAGCCGAAAAGGGAACCCCCAAAGGGCCCCACAAGCTATCAATCACTCCAAAAGGCCCAAAACTAGAATCAAGGCTATTCCAAACCCAACTAGACCAAAAACACTAATCAAGCTTAGCACTAAAATGTAACTTAATTAGCACTAATCGGGTTCACTCGGGTCGGGGTCTTACAGGAAGAATGCCCCATTTGTTTGGACCGAACAGTGTGAAACAAGTTTTCAAGAGTTGAAGGGAAGGATAACCACAAATCCAATTCTTACTTTACCATCGAGCAATGGCGGATTTATTGTTTATACAGATGCTTTGAATGTGGGACTAGGTTGTGTATTGATGTAGGATGGCAAGTTGATTGTTTATGGCTCAAGACAGTTGAAGGATCATGAGAAGAATTATGCGACTCATGACTAGGAATTGGAGGCAGTTGTTTTTACTTTGAAGATGTGGAGACACTATCTCTATGGAGAGAAATTTGAGGTCCATTCAGATCACAGAAGTTTGTAATATTTGTTCTCGCAGAAAGATTTAATTATGAGACAGAGACGATGGATGGAGTATATCAAGGATTATAACTTCCTAATCAAGTATCATCCAGGCAAGGTGAATGTTATAGCTGATGCTTTGAGCAGAAAATCAGTGGTCATGGCCAGTTTGAGAGGGATTTGTGTGTTACAGCAGTTTGAAGAATTGGGGGTGGAGGTGCAAACCCCAAAGCTAGGTGCAATGTTAGCAAACAGGATAGTATCAGAACCTATCTTCATCCAGAGGATCAAGGAAAGTTAGTTACAAGACCCAGAGTTGGCAAAGATAGTAGAACACATCACAGAACGTCCAGATTTCAAGATGGTGAGTGGAGTACTCTATTTTCGTGACCGGTTGTGTGTACCAAACGCGGATGACTTAAAGAGTGAAATAATGAATGAAGCTCACAGCATAAAATATTCTATGCATCCGGGTAGCACGAAGATGTACCATAATTTGAAGAATAGATTTTGATGGAACAATAAGAAGAGAGAGATAGCAACTTTTGTGTCTCGTTGTCTGACTTGTTAGTTGATTAAAGCAAAACATCAGAAGCCCCCAGGTTTGCTACAACCGTTGGAGATTTCGGAGTAGAAATGGGAGCACATCACCATGGATTTCGTTTCCGGTTTGCCGAATACCAAGAAGGGAAATAATGCAATTTGGATTATTATAGATCGTCTGACAAAATCTGCTCATTTCATTCCGATGAAGACAGGGAATATGATGCATATGGAACCACTTGCAAAACTATTTGTTGATGAAATTGTTAGTAAACATTTTCTTCTCGTCTCCATCACTTCAGACAGAGACAGCAGGTTTGTTTCAAAGTTTTGGAAAACCCTTCATGAGTCTATGGATACCAAACTCTAGTTCAGCACAGCATATCATCCTCAGACAGATGGTCAGTCAGAAAGGACGATACAGACTCTTAAAGACATGTTACATGCTTATGTATTGGATTTCAAGGTTCAGTGGGATAACTGTTAACCGCTTTGTGAATTTGCTTATAACAATAGCTACCATTCTAGGATCGGTATGACACCTTTCGAGGCACTCTATGGCAGAAGATGCAGAACTCCGGTTTGCTGGGAAGAAGTCGGTGAACGTAGTTTTCATGAACCAACAATAGTCAAAGAGACAAGTGACAAGGTCAAGCTGATTCAGGAACGTTTGAAGATTGCCCGAAGTAGGCAGAAGAGTTATGCAGACACTAGCCAAAGAGAATTGCAGTTTCAAGTGGGTGACAAAGTATTATTGAAAATCTCACCAGTTAGAGGAACTTTGAGATTCGGACAGAAAGACAAGTTGTCAAAGAGGTTTATTGGTCCGTATGAAATTTTGAGCAAGATTGGAGATGTCGCTTATAGACTTGCGTTACCACCGGAACTCTCCGGGGTGCATAATGTATTTCATGTCTCCATGCTCAAGAAACATGTTTCTAGTCCTTCACATATACTACAGCACGAGCCTTTGGAGATTCGAGAAGATGCCTCATACGTGGAAAAGCCGATCAAGATCATTGATACCAAAGAGCAAGAATTGAGAAATCGGACGATTCATTGGGTCAAGGTACTTTGGGAAAATCACGAGCCAGAGGAAACCACATGGGAATTGAGGGATCAAGTGCAGAGGAAGTATCCACAGCTTTTACCAGAGGTAAATGTCTATTTTATTTGGTGGACCAAATATCCTAAGGGGTGGAGGATGTTAGACCCCGACCCAGACTAATTCGATTAGTGTGTGATTAGTATGTGTTTAGTCTTACGTGGGTTTAGTTACCGTTGGGTTAGAATATGATTAGTTTTAGTCCTGGATATAGCTTTGGGAATTTTAAGAACGTTTAGTGTTAGTCAGACACGCTCAGGAAGGACTGAGTGCATGTGTAAGCTTGGGAGGATCGTATTGGTTTGTTCGTTTTAATTGTGATTTCGATTTCATTTGAATGGTTTACTATGTGTTACAACTTTTGTTTTCAGCCCATTCATGTTTGAAGCCCAAAACCCAAGTTTTGGCCCAAAAAGGGTAAAGTTGTCTTTTATACACAAATCTGGACACAAATTTTGAAATCTCAAAACCATATCAAAAATATACTTTTTGGAAACTAGATATTTCGAGGATCATTTTATCCTTCTTTGTCGAGTTCATTCAAGGCCTGCAAGATCATTTTTTTGTCAACGCAAGGTTTAGGCACATTGGGGCCCATTTGCTAAGGTTTATAAGTCAACTCTTTCTCCTTCCCTTTTTCCACTCTTAAACCCTAACCTTAGACAGTCAAGGAGAGAAAGCCTTTTTTTCTTTCCACTTCATTTCTCTTGAATGATCAAGGTAGAAGACTCCAAATGGAATTCCAAGACCATCATCTTCTTCCTCTCATCCCAAGCTTTCCATTGATACTAGTTTCTTGAAGTTTCTAGTTGGGCAAAATCTCCATTTCCTTCCTTCTCTATTGTTTGTGCATCTCTAGGTAAAAGCTCCAACCCATCTTTTTAATGGAGCCTTTTTTGTTCCTAAAGGTCTTGTTTTTCAAGTTTACAAACCCTTTTGTGAAAATGGGTTTCTTGTTTTCAAGTTTGGGTGAGTTTTGAATGGTTTTCATAGGGTTTTTGTAGCCTTTGGCTTAACTTGAGTGGAAGTACTTGAAGAAGGTTGTAACATCTTGGACTAAGGCAAGTAAACAATCTAGGATGGATGTTAGCATGTGTGCATTTGATTCGTTTTCTTTCCATTCTCTTCATTTCATTGGAAATTTATGTCTTGAATGGAAATTTTGGGGATTTTGTTTTAGATTGGAGAATGGGAATGAGATGTTTTAAATTGTGCTTGCATATGTGTGTTTAATCCCTTAGAGAGCTTGTAGGCTCAGGGAAGTGCAGGTTGAAGGAGAAATAAGAAGATAGGAAGAAGAAATGTGAAAATCTGACTTGAAATGTATTGTCCGCGCAGCGTCGGTCAGCTCGTCTGTCAGCTATCGGCTAACCGACATTTCCACTTCGATCGACCGACAGCCAACCGAACTCAGTCAGCTCCTTTTCCCGAGACTTGCATTTCGTCAGGAAGATTTCGGTCAACTGTCGATTAATCGACATTTCCACTTCGGTCAACCGATAGACAACCGAAATCAGTTCGATTCCTTTTCCTGATAGTTGAGATTTTCTGGGTAAATCTGTCTGTCAGCTCGTCGGTCAGCTATCGGCTAACCGACATACCCCATCTCAATCGACCAACAGGTGACCGAGAGGTGACCGAAATTTCAAGATAAGTTGTTTTAGAAGGATGTCTGCAGGAATGAAAACTAGAAGATGTTATGGGGTTTTTAGCCTGACATTGCGTGATTGAAACCCGAGATGTCGTTAACTTCAGGGGTACCAATGCTTTTTGTAATTTTAACAATTGGGTTTCAATTACATAAGGGTCAACCAAAGGTCCTTACATATGCTTGATAGACTTTGCTTTCGAACTTTAGTTTGATGTAACAAGTATTATCGTGTATTCGTTTTGAAGTTAAGTATAACTCATTTGACAATGGTTTCAAGGATAAAAAGGGGATCACTTCTCAAGCGTGTTTTGCATATATACTCTTGTTTCTTGCTAAGCTGTGTCTCACATAGATCTGATAAGTGATTTCCCCCTTCAAGCTTGATTTGGTTTAAGACGTGTTTCGCCATGTTTTATGCATTCATGAATTTAAGTGAACACCACTAAGCTTGGACTGCCCTTTCAGTTTGATCCACTGTCTGGGGGTCCTTAAACATGTGGACTGTCTGCAGACTGGTCGTGTATTTTATTACACATCGTGCGTGTCCGGTTCCGCAGCCGGAATCCCCTTTTATGTGGGAATCGTGTCTTGATCATATTATGTATATCATGTTTGTCATGCGTGCTTGCTCTTTTCATTATAAATGATAGAGAAATGATGGGCTCATTGTGGATTGTAACTATTCATGATATTATAAGTATTCATGCTAGCTTCGCTCGTAATTTTAAATGTACCTTAGTCATGTAACTATTTACGATTCAGCAAAAGGTCTTTATACATTTCTTTAAAAACTTACTTATTACATGCTCATGCCTAGATTGATTACCCGCCAAACCGTTGTGTTTGACCCTTATATGTTGGTGCTCAGGTGCAAATGACGGTGCCTTTGAGGAGGAGCGTCCGGAGAAGGCTCTCGAGCCACCCCCAGTCAGAGAGTGGCAACCCGACGATGTCAATTAGACGTCAGGCGGGTTCTTGAGTTACGATTCATTTTGTCATGGGTTCATTTTGTTATTTTGAGAATTGTATTGGCCTTTGTTGGCTTCTTATGGGATGTAACTAAACTTAATTACTCTTGTGTTAGTCTCCTAACTTGAATTATGATGGGAATGTCATGTTAACTCCTTTGTGATACTATGTCTTGATATTATTTTGTCATAGCACATAAAATTTTATTGGTGCTTATCTTGATGTGATTTGCTACACGCTTCCGCAATCTTGATCGTGTGAGACAGATTCCGTGTGTTTCGGGAATCCTCACCGCGGGAACCTGTGGGAAACAAACATAACAACATAATCAACGTCGCGGGCCCGGGACCCATTCCGGGGTCGCGATGCCATCAATCACGGTTCACTTGCGCTTTAATCAAGTGTGAAATGAAAGACTAAATGCCGACTTTTTCAATTAATTAAATGAACTAGTAAGACTCTTCCATATGAGTACTTAAAAATCAATGAAATCAATAAGGAAAGCATGAATGGAAAACTATAATGCCATCCATATTTCCCATAAAAACATTCTAATACTCAAAATATCTATTCATCCACTTCCCTGGGGTCCAAGCTAGCCAATCAAGCTTCTAATCACTCTTCCAAGCCAAAGACTCAAAGCTACACAAAACCCCCAAAACAAAACCTAAATGGTCAAAATAAAGAATGGGGAAGAAGAAGCTTGCAATAATGAAGAAGAATGTTCTCTAGGATTAGAAGGACCCATATTAAAGAGATGGAAGGAGAAATCTATATGATGGATCTCCAAATGGATGAAGTTAGCTCAAAGAAGATCTTGGAATGGGTGGTTCCCTTCACAAAAGTATCAAGAGAGGGCTTTAATGGTGAGGAAGGAGATGATAACTTCCATTCTTCAAGTGATGCAAGGTTGGTAGTGGATTAGGATGGAGAAGCTAGAAGAAGAAGAGGGAAAGAAACCCTAGCTAGATCGGGGCTACAATTTTGAGCATGGAAAGAAGAAGAAGAGAAGAGGGCTCTCCTATTTATATCAAGTGAGAGTGGGCTCCACCTGTCACGCCCCCAGACCGAGGCCCTGATAATCAAGTCCTTAATCCGGGGGACGCGGTGCGACGGGTTAGAAAATCTCGTCCACCTCGCGCTAGTTTCCCACAGGTTTCCGCGGTGAGGATCCAAAAATCGATCCATTATGGTATCATAAATCCTATTCACAATATTCAACAATGTGCGGAAGCGATGTAGCAAACACTTAGTCCAATCAATTAAATAAAATGGACAATCAACCCTGTGCATCATAATGAGAAATATATCATAGCAAGCCCATAATTAGTTAAAGTGACAACATCAAAAGTAGTTTAAGTTTCACAATCCCATCATAAACAAATAAAAGCCAATAAAGGCTACAAACAAGTTTCCCAAAATATCATCTTTCCCCAAAAAGTGATTCGAACTCATGACCCAACCCGACGTCTAGACGACATCGTTGGGCTGCCACTCTTCTCCAACCGGCTCACCCGCTTCCTCCTCTCGCTCCGCCTCAAAGGGAGCGGGGTTGAGATCTGGCACCAAACAAGAGAGTATCAGACACGACGGTCTGGCAAGCAAATAAATAAATAAAAGAGAAGTGATAATAACATAACAATTATAAGATGTTTGAAAGACTAAACAATGAATATCTATGAAAAAGAGAAACCATTTCCAAAACATTGGTAACTTAAAGGAATATGACAAAACTGAGCAAAAATACTAGCAATCCACATTTAGCTATATTCTCCTATTACCGAAGTAACAAGAGCAAACAGAAACCGTTGCCACTACCCATGGGACTGGAACAGAACCGTTGCCACTACCCGTGGAACCGGAATACAACCGTGGCCAGTACCCGTGGAACCGGAATAACAGACAAAATCCAAACTGCAGTTGGCAAATAATTTAAAGATCCCAAGCCGGGTGATCAGCCCAACTAGGTGACCTAAGCTTAGTAGTGTCATTCAAAACCAAAACCTGAATCAATACAAATCAAATCATAGTAATACATTTCCAAAATCGATAAAAGGAACTACTCCAGACAAATACATACTGACAAATTCGAACTAATCAATTGAGTAGCCTTACCGATGTTTCCGAACGTGGCAAACCACTCAAATCTATTTCAAAACAATTTGTAGAAAATATACAAGTTTTCTTAACTTGGAATGAATTAATGTATAGTGGTTTAATGGCCTACCACGGGTCGTCTTGACATACACTTAGTCCCATAATGTCGATAATATATGCGGAGCTTGGTGCCACTGAAGATCTCCGACAATTAAGGATATAAAGTGTGTATTAAGACTTAATTAAATTTCCCGGGTAATTCTAAAATCAAACAACTCCATCATATTTCCCATTTAAATTTCACGATTTAAGGTAATTCGATTCAATGTATACATCTCATACTACTATGCTCCAATCGGTTTAAATGGGCTTCCAATAATGGGGGAAATGGGCTAGAAAAAGGGGCTGAAATGGGCTGGAAAACAGCCCAGAAAATGGGCAAAAAACAGCGCTGGAATGGGCCTGATATGGCTGGAAAACAGGCCTGAGATGGGCTGGAAACAGGCCTGAAATTGGGCCTGAAAACAGCCCTGAAATGTCCTGAAACTACCCAGAAATTGGGCCTGAAATCAGCTTGAAAAACTGCCCAGGATTGGGCCTGAAATCAGCTTGAAAAACTGCCCAGAATTGGGCCTGAAGTTGGCCTGGAAACTGCCCAGAAAACTGGCCTGTAATCAGCCCAATATTGGACCTGAAACAGGGACCAGGCCCGCTCGAGCGGTGATGGGTCCTCTTGATCGAGGCCCATCCAAAAGCTGGGTCGCTCGAGCGGCCCTACTCTCTGGCTGGGCTGTTGCCAGGCAGAGCTTAGTCCGCTCGAGCGGCCTCAGACTAGGCTCTACACGCCCAGTTCAGTGCAGGTTTTTCCTGCACTGTTTTCTTCTTGTTGTTGTTTTTGTTTTTGAATTTCCCTCCTCCTTTCCATTCCTTTGTATTTCCATCATCCAACTACAACTTTCTACACTTCTATCAACATCCAATCAGCCCATTCAACCACATTAGTCAAGCCTCATTCCCCACATCAATAGCAACAAAAATGGGAACTCAATATGAGTAAAGTTACGGGATTTCCAACAATCCGGTTTGCATTCTTATAAGGCCATTAAAACCAGGACTATCCCAGCTATAATAGGTATAAAACCTTGCAGAAACTTAGCATACTCTTTTGCATAACAAACTTTAAGCAATGAGCAATGTATAAATCAACAAAACAATTCAAATGAAATAGAGGTTGCTTTCACATCTAACTTAAAAAAATACCCATTTCAAATGCATGCATTCCTATCAACTTATTCACTTGCCTCAAATCCAAAAGACACACAATCACTCCAAGAAACTCCTAATCTCAGCTGCTCCAACCTACACCAAGAAACCCAAGAAAACCATGCAAAACCACCTAATTCGAAATTAAAAAGGAGCTCTCAAAGAACCCATTTGCATGCAAGATAAAAAGAGTTCTAAAGGGTCCATTAAAACCAGAAGTTTGAAGGGAAAGCCATTGTTAACCTTTGAAGAGCTTTAAACAAAGATAACAGCTTGGAGAAGAAAGTTGTCCCAGCCCAAATTCTTTGAAAATGGTGCCAAAAGGAAGCTAAGAGGAAGGGGAAGAGATTGGTGAAATTTTCACTCCAAATGGCTTTCAAGAAGGGTGCATGCAAGAGGAGAGAAGGTGGTTGGAAATGGAGGAGGAAGCAAACTCTCTCTTCAACTGAGTTGCAGGAAAAAGAATAGAAGAAGAACCCAACGTGGGTTTATGGTTTTAAGTTGAGAAAGTGGGCCCCAATGGCCCTCAAGTCTTCACATAGCTGGATCTATCCTTTGTGGGTCCCAAATGAAAACGACAAAGAAGACAAAAATGATCGTTGAAAAATCTAATTTCCAAAAAGTATATTTTCCTCATGATTTTCAAATTTTGGAATTTATGCACAGATTTGGGTGCGAAAAGTTTGTTTTGTCCTTTTTTTCGAAAAACGTAATTTTTGGGTTTCAAACGCAAACGGATAAAACACGAAAGTTGTTAAGATCAATAAAAACATTCAAAAGGAGTAAAAATTGAAATATTTTTGAAATCAAGAATAAATACTCCCAAAACAACACGGGTCACCCGGCATCTGGGCCCGCGTCAAACTAAGTCTAACGCCTCTCCAAATTCCCCAAAGCTATTCAAAAGTCTAATCTAGCTTAAAAAAATCAACTAATCGTCCTCTAATCCCACTTAGATACTAATCACGGCTAAATAAACAATTAAACATACTAAACCTGGGTTAGGGTCTGACATCCTCCACCCCTTAGAGCATTTGGTCCTCCAAATGAGCACTAACCTCTGGTAATAGCTGAGGGTACTTCTTCTGAACTTAATCACGCAATTCCCAAATAGCTTCATCTGGCCCGTGATTTTCCCATAGCACTTTTACCCAATGACTTTTTCGGTTCCTCAATTCTTGTTCTTTGGTGTCAATGATTCTAACCGATTTCTCAATGTAGGTGGTGTCCTCCTGAACTTCCAATGGCTCATGGTGTAACACGTGTGAAAGGTCTTAGACATATCTCCTCAACATAGATACGTGAAATACATTGTGTACACCCGATAGCTCAGGTGGCAAGGCTAATCTGTAGGCCACTTCACCAACACGACTCAAAATCTCATACGGTCCGATGAATCTCCTTGACAACTTACCTTTCTGCCCAAACCTCAAGGTTCCTCTGACCGGTGACACCTTCAGAAATACTTTATCTCCAACTTGGAACTGTAGATCTCTTCTTCGAACATCCGCATAACTTTTCTGCCGGCTTCTAGCAACTTTCAAGCACTTCTGAATGAGCTCAACCTTTTCACTTGTCTCACTAATCAATGACGGTCCATGAAAGTTGCATTCTCCGACTTCTACCCAACATACTGGAGTCCTGCAACTTCTACCATACAATGCTTTGAAAGGAGCCATTCCTATGCTTGAGTGATAGCTATTGTTATAAGCAAATTCACAAAGAGGTAAACTCTGATCCCACTGAGTCTTGAAATCAAGTACACAAGCTCGAAGCATGTCTTCCAAGGTCTGAATGGTCCTTTCTGACTGTCCATCGGTCTGGGGGTGATACGCTGTGCTAAACTGAAGCTTCATACCCATGGACTCATGCAAGGTCTTCCAAAATCTCGAAATAAATCTGCTATCCCGATTTGAAGTGATAGACACTGGTTGACCATGACGACTAATAATTTCTTTCACAAAGGCTTCTGCAAGAAGCAGCATGTGCATCTTTTTCCCGGTCTTCAATGGAATGAAGTGTGCAGACTTTGTAAGTCAGTCAACTATAACCCAAATAGCATTATTTCCTCTGCTGGTAGTAGGTAATCCCGAGACAAAACCCATCGTAAGATGTTCCCATTTCCACTTCGGGATTTCTAATGGTTGCAAAAGACCATGTGGTTTCTAATGTTCTGCCTTCATTAACTGACAAGTCATGCATCAGGACACAAAAGTTGCAATTTCTCTCTTCATATTGTTCCACTAAAAACGGTTCTTCAGATTGTGATACATTTTGGTACTCCCCGGGTGCATTGAATACCTTGTATTATGAGCTTCCACCATGATATCATTCCTCAGATTATCTATCTTTGGAACACAAAGTCGGTCATGAAAATAAAGTACCCCATCCACGATTCGAAAATCTGGACGTTCCGAGATGTGTTCAACGATTCTAGCCAAATCTGGATCTTGCAACTGACTCTCCTTAATCTTCTGAATGAAAACAGGCTTAGTCACTGTCATGTTTGCCAACATAACTCCTTTTCTTAGCGGTTGAAAATCAACTCCCAACTCTTCAAACTGCTGAAAATTACCAAATCCTTGCAAACTAGCCACACTAACTGACTTTCTGCTCAAAGCATCAGCTACTACATTCATTTTCCCTGAGTGATAAATGATCGAAAAATCGTAATCTTTGATGTACTCCATCCATCTCCTCTGTCTCATGTTCAATTCTTTCTGAGAAAATAAATATTGGAGACTGCGGTGGTCTGAATGGACTTCAAATTTTTCTCCATAAAGATAATGTCTCCACATCTTCAATGCAAAGACAACTGCCGCCAATTCTAAGTCATGCGTTGCATAGTTTTTCTCGTGCTCTTTCAATTGCCTTAAGTCATACGCTATGACTTTGCCATCTTGCATCAACACACATCCTAATCCCACATTCGAGGCATCTGTATAAATGACAAAACCACCACTGCCTGAAGGTAAAGTGAGAATAGGTGCAGAAGTTAATCTCTTCTTCAGTTCTACAAAACTGGCTTCACACTATTTTGACCACACAAAAGGCACATTTTTCCGGGTTAACTTGGTCAAAGGTGCTGCAATAGATGAAAATCCCTACACAAACCTTCTGTAATAGCCTGCCAAACCCAAAAAACTCCTGATTTCGGTCACATTCTTCGGTCTTTCTCACTTGATCACTGCCTCAATTTTTGCTGGATCGACTGCCAAACCTTTTTTGAAAATAATATGGCCTAGGAAAGCAACTTGTTCGCCAAAATCCGCACTTCCCAAGCTTAGCATACAATTGATTGTCTCTTAGAAGCTGCAGTGACGTTCTCAGATGTTGCTCATGATCTTCTCTTGACTTGGAATACACCAATATGTCATCAATAAAGATGACTGTGAACTGATCTAAATGAGGTGCAAAGATCTTGTTCATGAGTGCCATAAATACTGCTGGTGCATTCGTTAGTCCAAAGGGCATCACCAAAAATTCATAGTGCCCATATCGAGTCCGAAAAGCTGTCTTCGGTATATCTGATTTTCTGACTCTCAGCTGATGGTATCCGGATCTCAAATCTAACTTCAAAAAGTACTCTGCTCCTTGCAATTGATCAAATAACTCATCTATCCTTGGCAATGGATATTTATTTTTTATGGTCACTTAATTCAGCCTTCTGTAATCTATGCACATTCTCAAGCTTCCATGCTTCTTCTTAACAAATAACACTGGAGCTCCCCAGGGTGAGACGCTTGGTCTTATGAAACCTTTCTCTAACAACTCTTGTAACTGAAGTTTTAATTCACCTAACTCTGCAAGAGCCATTCTATATGGTGCAATGGAGATAGGAGCCGTCCCTGGCATCAACTCAATTGTGAATTCGACTTCCCTAACAGGTGGCAAACCTGGGATTTCTTCCGGGAATACATCTGGAAATTCACATACAACGGGGATTTCCTCCACCCCTTGGGATTGTTTATCCTCTGTGATAAACGCTATGAATCCCTCACATCCACTTCTTAATAGTTTTGATGCTGACAAAGCTGATATAAAACTAGCCTATGATATCTCTCTCTCCCTGAAACTTTACTCCGGAGTGCATTCCATCCAATGAGAAAGATATAGTTTTGTTAAAACAGTCCATAGTGGCATGGTGACCTGCTAACCAATCCATCCCTAATATAACATCGAAGTTATGCATGTCCAACAGAATGAGGTTTGCTGGAAAAGTATCACTTCTATCTTAACTGTGCAACTAGGGTGATAAGTGCTACAAACAACTTGTTTCCCTACTGGTGTTGTGACAGTTAGAATAAAGTCTAGTTCGCTAACAGGCACATCAATCAATTTAGAAAACATAGGAGACAAGAAAGAATGGGTGGATCCAGGATCAAACAATATCTTAGCTTCTACTCCACAGACAAATAGTGTACCTTCAACAACATTTCCTGCTGCATCCGCATCCACTTGATTAAGGTGATTTAAATGACCTTGATGATGAGGTCTGTTCCGATTCTGATTCGGTCTTCCTTGAGGTGCATTCCTGGGTTGTTGCTGAGGACGGGCATTCTGATTCTGGGGTTATTGACGAGGTTGTTGCTGCTAGTTCTGTTGTTGTGGCTGCCTTAGTTGGTTTTGGACCACTTGTTGATTCTGCTGGGGTGCTTACCTGGGCTGCTGTGGAGCCCTATTGCCTTAGTTCCTATTATTTGGGCAATCCCTCATCTAGTGATCTGTGCAACCACACCTGTAGCAATGACCAGTGACTGTAGCATTGTTGAGAAGGGTGATTCTTTCCACAATGTTCACACCCACCTTGCCTCTGATTGTTCTGCTGCTGCTGATGTCTTGGCCTCTTGCCCTGATTAGATTTCTGATCATGCTGTTGTCTTTTCCTCTGTGCATCCTTGATGATGTGGTTATTGATGTCCTCAAACTTATATGCTCTCTTGATGGCCTCTTGGAAGGTAGTAGGGGGTACAACACCGGAAGCATCCCTAAGAATGATAGGGTTTAGTCCCTTTAGGAACTTAGTAATCTTCTTCTGCTCGATGTCCACGAGCTCTGGTGCGTACCGGGACAATCTCTCGAATTTGGTAAGATATTCAAGGACTGTCGTGTCTTCCTGCTTGAGTAGCTGAAACTCAACTGCCTTCTGTCTCTGTATGTGAGGAGGTACATACTTCTCACTGAACTGTTGGTTGAAGGTGGTCCAAGCAATATCATTCTCAATGTGTTGATAGCCAACCTTAACCGTCTTCCACCAAATGTCTGCCAATCCTGTAAACATAGAAGTTGCGAAATGGACCTGCTACCAACCTGTGCATCTGAAGAGATCAAAGATGTTTTTTGTATGAGAAAGTCAATCATCAGTCTGCAGAGGATCTTCTCCCCCTGTGAATTCTTTCGGGCCTCTTTTTCGAAACCTCTCAAATAAAACATTAGGGTCAAGTTTCCTATTTTGGATGACAATTTGAGGTCCTGCATTTTGAGGTTGCACGGGGTCTGGCCTCCTTCCCAAAACTTCTAATAATTGCCTCTGAACTTGAGTTACTTCTTCATCCTTTTTTGCCATCTGTTCTTGCAATTTGGCTTGGTTTTCATTTGCTTTCTGCTGTTGGTCCACCATCATTTGCATAAGTTGTTGAAACTGATTTAACATTGGACCCTCCATTCCATTGCCACTGTTACTACCAAAAGGGTTTGCATTCGATGTATCCCTACGGCGAGACATAATGCTGCAAAACCATTTGTTAGTACAACAAAACATGATAAATAAAGCGTACCCCAAATCCCAATCAATACCAACTAACGAACATTCTAACGGATCCTCTCCACAACCCTATGTTCGAGTTTCTTTAAATTGCCTGAAACATTTCTCACTCTGATACCAAGCCTGTCACGCCCCCAAACCGAGGCCCTGATAATCAAGTCCTTAATCCGGGGGACGCGGCGCGACGAGTTAGAAAATTTCGTCCACCTCGCGCTAGTTTCCCACAGGTTTCCACGGTGAGGATCCAAAAATCGATCCATTATGATATCATAAATCCTATTCACAATATTCAACAATGTGCGGAAGCGATGTAGCAAACACTTAGTCCAATCAATTAAATAAAATGGACAATCAACCCTGTGCATCATAATGAGAAATCTATCATAGCAAGCCCATAATTAGTTAAAGTGACAACATCAAAAGTAGTTCAAGCTTTACAATCCCATCATAAACAAATAAAAGCCAATAAAGGCTACAAACAAGTTTCCAAAAATAACATCCTTCCCCAAAAAGTGATTCGAACTCATGACCCAACCCGACGTCTAGACGACATCGTTGGGCTGCCACTCTCGTACAACTGGCTCACCCGCTTCCTCCTCTCTCTCCACCTCAAAGGGAGCGGGTTTGAGATCTGGCCCAAACAAGAGAGTATCAGACACGACGGTCTGGCAAGCAAATAAATAAATAAAAGAGAAGTAATAATAACATAACATTTATAAGATGTTTGAAAGACTAAACAATGAATATCTATGAAAAAGAGAAACCATTTCCAAAACATTGGTAACTTAAAGGAATATGACAAAACTGAGTAAAAATACTAGCAATCAACATTTAGCTATATTCTCCTATTACCGAAGTAACAAGAGCAGACAGAAACCGTTGCCACTACCCATGGGACCGGAACAGAACCGTTGCCACTACCCGTGGAACCGGAATACAACCGTGGCCAGTACCCGTGGAACCGGAATAATAGACAAAATCCAAACTGCAGTTGGCAAATAATTTAAAGATCCCAAGCCGGGTGATCAGCCCAACTAGGTGACCTAAGCTTAGTGGTGCCATTCAAAACCAAAACCTGAATCAATACAAATCAAATCAAATCATAGTAATACATTTCCAAAATTGATAAAAGAAACTACTCCAGACAAATACATACTAACAAATTCGAACGAATCAATTGAGTAGCCTTACCGATGTTTCCGAACGTGGCAAACCACTCAAATCTATTTCAAAACAATTTGTAGAAAATATACAAGTTTTCTTAACTTGGAATGAATTAATGTATAGTGGTTTAATGGCCTACCACGGGTCGTCTTGACATACACTTAGTCCCATAATGTCGATAATATATGCGGAGCTTGGTGCCACTGAAGATCTCCGACAATTAAGGATATAAAGTGTGTATTAAGACTTAATTAAATTTCCCGGGTAATTCTAAAATCAAACAACTCCATCATATTTCCCATTTAAATTTCACGATTTAAGGTAATTCGATTCAATGTATACATCTCATACTACTATGCTCCAATGGGTTTAAATGGACTTCCAATAATGGGGGAAATGGGTTGGAAAAAGGGGCTGAAATGGGATGGAAAACAACCCAGAAAATGGGCAGAAAACAACCTGGAAAGGGCCTGATATGGATGGAAAACAGGCCTGAGATGGGCTGGAAACAGGCCTAAAATTAAGCCTTAAAACAGCCCTGGAATGGCCTAAAACTACCCAGAAATTGGGCCTGAATTCAGCTTGAAAAACTACCCTAAATTGGGCCTAAAATCAGCTTGAAAAACTGCCCAGAATTGGGCCTGAAGTTGGCCTGGAAACTGCCCAGAATTGGACCTGAAACAGGGGCTAGGCCGGCTCGAGTGATGATGGGTCCGCTCAAGCAAGGCCCATCCAGAAGCTGGGTCGCTCGTGCGGCCCAAGGCCCAAGGCCCGCTCGAGCGAACTGGGCTCTGCACACCTAGTTCAGTGCAGGTTTTTCCTGCACTATTTTCTACTTCTTGTTGTTTTTGTTTTTGAATTTCCCTCCTCATTTCCATTCCTTTGCATTTCCATCATCCAACTACAACTTTCTACACTTCTATCAACATCCAATCAGCCCATTCAACCACATTAATCAAGCCTCATTCCCCACATCAATAGCAACAAAAATGGGAGCTCAATATGAGTGAAGTTGCGGGATTTCCAACAATCCAGTTTACATTCTTATAGGGCCATTAAAACTAGGACTATCCCAGCTATAATAGGTATAAAACCTTGCAGAAACATAGCATACTCTTTTGCATAACAAACTTTAAGCAATGAGCAATGTATAAATCAAGAAACAATTCAAATGATATAAAGGTTGCTTTCACATCAAACTTAAAAAAATACCCATTTCAAATGCATGCATTCCTATCAACTTATTCACTTGCCTCAAATCCAAAAGAAACACAATCACTCCAAGAAACTCCTAATCTCAGCTGCTCCAACCTACACCAAGAAACCCAAGAAAACCATGCAAAACCACCTAATTCGAAATTAAAAAGGAGCTCTCAAAGAACCCATTTGCATGCAAGATAAAAAGAGTTCTAAAGGGTCCATTAAAACCAGAAGTTTGAAGGGGAAGCCATTGTTAACCTTTGAAGAGCTTTAAACAAAGATAACAGCTTGGAGAAGAAAGTTGTCCCAGCCCAAATTCTTTGAAAATGGTGCCAAAAGGAAGCTAAGAGGAAGGGGAAGAGATTGGTGAAATTTTCACTCCAAATGGCTTTCAAGAAGGGTGCATGCAAGAGGAGAGAAGGTGGTTGGAAATGGAGGAGGAAGCAAACTCTCTCTTCAGCTGAGTTGCAGGAAAAAGAATAGAAGAAGAACCCAACGTGGGTTTATGGTTTTAAGTTGAGAAAGTGGGCCCCAATGGCCCTCAAATCTTCACATAGCTGGATCTATCCTTTGTGGGTCCCAAATGAAAACGACAAAGAAGACAAAAATGATCGTTGAAAAATCTAATTTCCAAAAAGTATATTTTCCTCATGATTTTCAAATTTTGGAATTTATGCACAGATTTGGGTGCGAAAAGATTGTTTTGTCCTTTTTCTCGAAAAACGTAATTTTTGGGTTTCAAACGCAAACGGATAAAACACGAAAGTTGTTAAGATCAATAAAAACATTCAAAAGGAGTAAAAATTGAAATATTTTCGAAATCAAGAATAAATTTTCCCAAAACAACACGCGTCACCCGGCATCTGGGCCCGCGTCAAACTAAGTCTAACGCCTCTCCAAATTCCCCAAAGTTATTCAAAAGTCTAATCTAGCTTAAAAAAATCAACTAATCGTCCTCTAATCCCACTTAGATACTAATCACGGCTAAATAAATAATTAAACATACTAAACCTGGGTTAGGGTCTGACATCACCACTAATAAATCTTGTTGGGTTAAAAACATGCTTTTCGGGACCTCGGATGAGTACGACGAAGAAGGGGAAAGTGATCGTCAAAAAATCTAGTTTTTAAAAAGTATATATTTCGAGGGTTTCGGGGACATCGAATTTTGTGTCCAGATTTGGTGTAAAAAAAAAAAATTTACCCTAGATGTTAGGAAAGTCGGGTTTTGAGGTTTTAAACGGGGACGGGATCAACACGAAACTGAAAGTATGGGATCCTAACCCTAGAAGGGGGGTTAATAGGGTGAGCTACAAATTAGTGACCAATTATGAAAAATTTTAACTTCTTTAAAATTAACTAGTCACAAGTGATGATTATAAAATTAAATGTGGAATCTAAACAAAAACAATGATTTATAGTGGTTCGGCCTCAATGCCTACATTTACTACCAGCTTGTGATCCAACACCCCACCGGATTTCCACTATATATGTTTTTTAATAGGCTAAGCAATAACTTTTACATTATGCTTTCCAATGCTAAGCAATAACCTCTTACACTATGTTTTTCTTAGATTAAGCGATAACCTTTGCAACCAAATAGTTGGTTATCTCTCTAAGTAGTGTCTAGAATACACTTGATGGAGATACAATTTTAGCTCAATACAATGCCTCTTAATTAGGCAGATATTGAAAGTCAAAATCTAATTCACACACACACACACACACACACTATGAATGCAAAGATGAATTCACAATGTGTATATATGATGTACTCAATCAATTTGAAAATAAAACCTCATAAATGTATGCCAAAGGCTTTTAAAAGTTTTAGCTCATAAAAATATTTATGATTGAGGAAAGAATGCTAATCACATGTTAAAAATAACTTGTAAAAGATATACCTATATATTCCAAACAAGTTGTGAAATTCTAAGAACAAAACATGTGATGCATAAGGATTTCAATCAAATAAACAATGTAGCTCAATATATGTGTGCTAAAAGCATTTGAAAGTGTAAAACACAAAAATAGATTTGATTGAAATTAAGGGACAAATCATATGTAATTAAAAATTCAACTTGAAAATGATATACTTGTTAATGCTAAGCAAGTTATGAAACTTTAAAACAAAAGTACATATGATTTGTGAAGTTGTTGAATCCAAAACATAAGATAGATTTGAAAGTGATTTTCTTATGATGAAAAACAACAACCAAAGATTCAACCAAGTATAGGAATCATGTTACATATAATTTCAAAGATGTTTTCAATAACATGATTTACTTAGATATACCAATTTGAGTACTACTTGGTTTGAATCAAGGTGATGCATCAAAAATAATAAATCAATTCAAAACATATACATGTTAAGGACACAACAAATCATAGTCTATCATGCTAGAAAAGATTTACCAATAATTAAAGCAAAGCATGAAAACATATGATTAAGAAAAGTAAAGCTTACTTAGTGATTTAACTCAATGGAACAAAGCTTTAACTTTTCAAATGACCCCTATCATCCCTTAGCTCATTCCCCTTTGATTGGCCTCATAACATCTCAAGGAGGGCCTCTTAGTTCCTCTTTGTTAGACCCCGACCCAGACTAATTCAATTAGTGTGTGATTAGTGTGTGTTTAGTTCTAAGTGGGTTTAGTTACCGTTGGGTTAGAAATAATTAGTTTTAGTCCTGGACATAGCTTTGGGAATTTTGAGAACATTTAATGTTAGTCAGACACGCTCAAGAAGGCATGAGTGCACGTGTAAACTTGGGAGGATCGTTTTTGTTTTCGTTTTAATTATGTTTTTTATTTCATTTGAATAATTTTATTATTCGATACAACTTTCGTTTTCGACCCGTTCATGTTTGAAGCCCAGAAATCCTAGTTTTCGCCCAAAATGGGTAAAAATTGTCTTTTATATATAAATCTGGACACAAATTTCGAAATCTCAAAACCATGTCAAAATTATACTTTTTGGAAACTAGATTTTTCGATGATCATTTTATCCTTCTTCGTCGACTTCATCAGGGGCCCGTAAGATCATGTTTTAGCAATCTCTAGTTCCAGACATATGGGGCCCACAACCCAACCACTTTAGTCTTCTCCTTCTCCTTTCTCATTCACTTTTCCCAAATCCTACAACTTTTCAATGTTAGGGATTTTGTATTTGCAATTTGATGGATGCATTAACATATTCATATCATTTGAATTTACACTCATGCATTGTTTTAGAATATCTTGAAATCTGGTTTTATACATGCATTGCTTTTAAGTTTTGTAAAAGTTTTATTTTATGCATGTTTTGGTTTTAAACTTGGATGCATTGGTTTTAGATTCCAAACTCTTTTGAAAACCTAATTCTTTGTGCATTACTTTTGAGAAATAATATTTAGAATTTAGGTTTGTGCCTTGCATACATTCATCACTTTCAGAATCATCTTTATATGCATTTTCATTTGAAAAGAGTTTTTAGAAATCAAGCTAGCCTTTGGATTTAAAGTTTCAAATCATTTTAGGCTCTTTGTGTTTCATGTTTTTATACATCTTAGATTGATCTAAAACATGTTACCAAGCTTGGTTTAGTGGCCCAAAAATCCCCCCAAAGAAATACCTTCATCTATGCAAAATATGGATTTTTTTATCCCAGGGGGTCAGTGGCCAGTGTCGCCGGTCGACCGAGACCTGTATCCCGGTTGACCGGGACCACTGCAGCCTGACAGGGCCCTGAAGCACCAACGGTCAGAAATGTGACCGTTGTGTGATCCCGGTCGACCGAGGACTAGCCGTTGGGCACTTTTTGGCTATAATGTCCATTCATTTCCAACCTTTTTCAAGGCTTGATACATGAACTTTTGAGACCATATTGGAGCCAAAGAAAGGGGAAGAAGTTGGAAAAGCTAGAGGGCTATTTGGAAATCAAATACTTGAGTTTTAAAAATGTACACTTTACTTGTATTTTGATTTCCATTAAAATTAGAATCTATGCATGTTTAAATCTTTGTATTTTCTTTTATGCATGATTTCTAGTTTGTAAAGAGATGTTTAGCAAACTCAAATCATCTTTGGTAAATTAGTTTGGTTTGCAAACTCTCTTATCCTAATCACATGTGTTCTTAGACTTTAACATTCATACAACTTGTTTATTTCATTTCTTCAAAGTTGTTTGAATCTTTTATGTGATTAGTTTTCTCTTCAATCATCATTTTATAAGCTTTGATTTTTAAATGCATCATGCATTCATTTAAGAGCTTCATTGTTGAATTTGATTGAAGAAAAGCATTCATACACTTGTGCACACACTTTAGCTTGTTTTAGTGTATGTTTGTAAGTTGAATTAAACTTTCATATTAGCCTATGTAGAGGCAATTCAATTGAGCTTAAATTGTATCTCGTAGAGTGATCTTTTGTAAAGACACCTTCTTAGAGAAATCTTAATTTGTAAAGGTTATTGCTTAGCCTAAGAAAAGCATTTTGTAAAGGTTATTGCTTAGCCTAAGAAAAGCATCTTGTAAGGTTTTTGCTTAGCCTAAGAAAAGCATCTTGTAAAGGTTATTGCTTAGCCTATAAAAGCACATTGAGAGGTTGTTGTTTAGCCTAGAAAAACAACATTGTAAGGGTTATTGCTTAGCCTAGCAAAAAGCATACTTAGTGGAAATCCGGTGGGGTGATTGGATCACAAGCCGTTAGTGGATGTAGGCATTGAGGCCGAACCACTATAAACCTTGGTGTTGTGGTGATTGCTTTTGTGGTGATTGTTTATCTTAGCTTCCGCATATTGTTTGATTAATCATCACATGTGACTAGTTTATGTTAAGAAATTAAAATTGGTTCAAATTGGTCATATTTGTAGCACACCCTATTCACCCCCCCCCCCCCTCTAGGGTTAGGATCCCAAGGACTTTCATTCAAGACCTAGGGTTTAGAAGCCTTTTATTTTCTCTTCACATTTCCCCTCTTGCATGCTCAAGCTAGAGATCTCCAAATAGAATTCCAAGACCATCATCTTCTTCCTCTCCTTGCAAGCTTTCTATTTATACAAATTTCTTGGAGTTTTTAGTGGGGCAAGCTCTCCATTTTCTTCATCTCTTCTTATTTGGGCATCTCTAGGTAAGAACTCCAACCCATCTTTTCCATGGAGTCTTTTTTACTCCTAAAGATCTTGTTTTTCTAAGTGGTAACACTCATTTTGTAATGGATTTCTTGTTTTCAAGTTTGAGTGAGTTTTGAATGGTTTTCATGGGGTTTGTAGTGTTTGGCTTAGCTCTTGAATAAGAATGCTTGAAGAGAGGTTTGGTTTGGCATCTTGGGCAAGGCAAGTAAACAATCTAGAATGAATGTTAGCATTGTGTGTATTTGATTTGTCTTCTTTCATTCTCTTCATTTCATAAGAAGTCCATGTCTCGATTGGAAATTTTGGGGATTTTGTTTTAGATTGAAGAATGAAACGTGATGTCTTAACTTGTGCTATAATATGTGTGTTTAATCCCTTAGAGAGCATGTAGGCTCAGGGAAGTGCAGGTTATGTGAGTAGTAGAACTAGGGGAGAAGAAAAGTGAAAATTTGGACTTGAAATGCACTGCCCGTGCAGTTTCGGTCAGCCGTCGGTCAGTTGGCGGCTAGCCAAAATCCCTATTTCGGCTAACCGCGAGCCAACCGAAATCGGCAGCTCCTTTTCCAGAAGTCTGCATTTCGGCTGGGGATTTCGGTTACCTTTTCAGTCAGCTGGCCGGCTAACCGAAATTCCCATTTTGGCTAACCGCTAGTCAACCGAGTTTTGGTGGTTTGTTTTCTAGAAGTTGTGACTGGACCAGGGTTTCCCGCAATCAGCTTGCCGGTCAGCTGGCGGCTAGCCGCTACTTCCCATTTCGGCTAGCCGATAGGTGACCGAAATGCTGACCGAAATTTGACAAAATGCCTGTTTTGAAGAATTATCGTGAGAATGAAAACTAGAACATGTTAAGGGACCTTTAGCCTGATATTGTGCACTTGAAAACCTGAAATGTCTTTTAACTTTGGGGGCACCGATTCTCATTTAAACTCCAACATTTGGGTTTCAATTACACAAGGATCAACCAAAGGTCCTTAAGTGTGCTTGATAGACCGTGGTTTCGTACTCCAGTTTTGATACAATAAATGTTCTCGTGTATTTGATTTGAATTTCAAGTATAAACAAGCTTGTTTGAAGATTTGTTCCAAAAATAAAAAGGGGGTCACTTCCTAAGCGTGTTATGCATATTAATTATGCCTTTTGTTAGTCGTGTTTGTTGTGTTTTGATAAGTGATTTTTCCCCTTTATCTCGACATGTTTAGACAGTGTTTCGCGTGTTTTATGCATTTATGAATTCAAGTGAACACCACTGAGCTTGGAATGCCCTTTCAGTTTGATCCACTGTCTGGGGGTCCTTAAACATGTGGACTATCTGCAGATTAGTCGTGTATTTTATTACACATCGTGCGTGTCCGGTTCCGCGGTCGGAATCCCCATATATGTGGAAATCGTGTCTTGCTTATATTATGTATATCATGCTTGTCGTGCGTGCTTACTCTTATCATCATGTATGGTGGAGATAGGATGGGCTCATTGTGGATTATAACTATTCATGATATTATATGTATTCATGCTAGTCTGTTTTAGTATCTTAACTTGTTTTGTGTTTGTAAGACCCCGACCCGAGTGAATCCAATTAGTGTTAATTAAGTCGTGTATTAGTCCTAAGTGTGATTAGTAGTCTTTGACTAAGTTGGGTTTGGAATAGCTTTTAATATAGCTTTAGGGAATTTTGATTTGCTTTATGATTAGTGAGGCCCTTTGGGGGTTCCTTTTTATGACTTTGCATGTGCTTGGGGATTTATCGGAGATTCTTGCATTCATTGTTTTAATCCCGTTTTATTTGTATTGTTAATCTCTACAACTTTTATGTTGATCCCATACTCGTTCGAGATCCCGAAACCCGATTTCCTAGCCTTGAGAGCAAAACAATCTTTTTACACTAAATCTGTACCCAAAATTTGATATCCCCGAAACCCGCGAAACATATACTTTTTGGAAACTAGATATTTCGGCGATCATTTCTTCCTTCTTCGTCGAATTCATTCGGGACTCCGAAAGACATGATTTCAGCCCAAAGAGTTTCTTAAGTGATGGGACCCATGCTCATTGCTTATATAAGGAGAACCCATCTTTCATTTCCCTTTTTCCAACACAAGCTCTAACCTAGGGTTTTCTTGCAACTTTTCTCTTCTTCTTCTTGCTCTCTCCATCTCAATCTCCCACTAAACTTGCACCAACATCAAAATAGACTTCATCATTCTCTTCCTCATCTTGAAGACTACCCATTGATACCATTTGTGAAGAAAACCTCTCATTTCAAGATCTTCTTTGAGCTAACTCTTTCCATTTGAAGGTCATCCAAGTAAGCAATCTTCTCCATCTTCTAGATTTGTATTCTTCTAGTCCTTGAGAAGCTCCATTTTCATTATTGTGAGTTCTATCTTCTTCATTTATCGTTTCACCCATTTTAGGGTTTGTTTTTGGGGGTTTTGTTTGTGCTTGTAGGATTCTTGAGAGAGCTTGTTTAGTAGCTTGATTTCTTAATTAGAAGACCCAAGGCAAGTGGATGAATTGATGTTTTGAGTTTTGAATGGCTTTCATGAGAAGTATTAATGATTTCATTATTTCTTTCATACTTTTATTGAGTTGCATTGATTTGAATTAAATGCTCATAATGAATCTTGTTAGCTTGTCTAATCCTTTTAAATGTTAGTATTTATTGGCCTATCATTTAATGCTTTCAAGTGACTTAGATGAATGTTTGTGATTTGGTGAAATTTCTCCTCTTTTGTGAGTGATTGAGAATGGAAGGAAAGTGAAGGGTGAAATGTAAAATGAAAGAGTGGAAGTGTTGAATGATGAATTGGAGGAGTTTTGGACTCATTTTTATTGCAGGAATGTAAGGGGGATGATGTGAGGTTGGTTTAAGGGAGAAAGGAGCTCAAATCTAGACATAGTGGGGATTTTTCCGCACCTGGCGGTCAGCCAGCGGCCACCTGTCGGCGAGCCACCTGGCAACCGGCGGCTAACAACCAGCAGACCGAACCTTCGCGGTCACTTTTCCAGAGAGCATCTCTCTCCCCCGAACCAGCGGTCAGCCCTGCGGTTAACCAGCGGCTAACTGCCAGCTAACCGCACCATGGCGGTTACTTTTCCAGTAAGCTGCAATTTGTAGCCCAGCCCCAGTCAGCCAGTTACTAGCCTCCTAACCCAGCGGCGACTAGCCGCCATCTAACCGTCAAGTGACCGAAATTGCCCAGAAATTTGGAAGCAGAGAGAGATGAAGAGGATTTCCGTCCCAATCATTCGTTCAACCTTTTTTAGAATGATGGGAATCCGTTTGAGAAAGAAACCATATCGCAAAGACTCGTTTAAAGTTTCGAAAACCCCAAAGTGTATAAGGACCCCGAAATGTCCCCAAACTCAAGGAGTACCAAGTTTTATTAATATTGACATACGGGATCCCTATTCACCATGAACTAGTCTTGAACCTCGATACTAGTCCTAAGATTTCAAAAGTTCTATAGTATTTCATTGTTCCCGAATTTACACTACTTGACCTGTTATTCCCGAAAGTATTGAAGTTACACTAGTAACAGTTACTTGTCCCGAAATGTATTGCCCGAGATGAAATGACAGTTATGCCTTTGAGCATTCTTGCCTCGCCCATTTATTTACTTGCACATGTCTCAATTTGTTATTTGACCTATGAGTTAGCACCACTAAGCTTGGATAACCTTGTCAGTCTGATCCACTGATTTGGAGATCCCCCTTTTATCCCGTCAACTGCAGTTTGGATCCCGCTACCCGATCACTACCTTGGTCTTGTCCCGATGCCGCAGATTGCTACTTTGGTTCCCGATGCCCGGCTCGCTACCGTGGTCATGTATAGTATACGTATATGTATTTATAAGATCCATTGTTTTTCCTCACCTCAAGTGACTGAAATCAGTGCCTAGTTATTGCTATTACTTTAGTGATAGAGGACTTAGCTTCGTGTGGTTGCCATCTTGCTTGTTTCCCGATTCCTTGGATACCCATACATGTTTTTACACTGTGCTAATGTTTTCATTAAATGGTTTGATTCTTTTATGAAAGTTATTGATCGAACAGGTTTAAATGCTTTTAAAGGTAAATGTATTTGTTATATTTTATTGTTCTGTCTTTTTACCCATTTGTCAAACTGTCATGTTTGACCCACTCTTTGGTACTCAGGTCCCGTTGCCAGTTACCTTGAGGAGGAGGCGGTCGGTGAACCGCAGCGCTTAGTTAAGTGGCATGCTGACGATGTCGTATAGACATTCGATTGCTATGAGAGACATAATATTTTGGGAACATTTAACCATTCCTTAGGGATTGGTATTTTGTTTATATTGGCCTTTGTTGGCCTCTATTTTTTTTGGAAATGTAATTTAATGATCATTTGTATAAACTTTAACTTTACTTTAGGAAACATACTAATGATCATTGCTCATTCTGATACAGTATTATACTTGTGTTATTGTCTTTATGACTAGAGATGGGTTGAATGTTTGATTTGTTACATGCTTCCGTACTTAACAGAAATGTTCATATATGGTTGTGATATCCTCACCGCGGACACCTGTAGGAAATTAAATAAATGTGCACACCTTACACTTCTCACCTAACAATCTCATCTCAATTAGGTCCCGATCCTGGATTATTTTAGCGGGCCCTGTCCGGGGTCGCGACAGTACTCTCGAAAATGTACCTCAGTTAAGTGAGTATTTCAAATTTAGTGATTTGTTTATATTGATTTCTTAAAACATCTATTGTTCATACTTTTATCTAATTGATTACCTGTCAAACCGTTGTGTTTGATGCTTGTATGTTGGTGCCCAGGTGCAGGTGACGTTGCCTTTGAGAATGAGCATCCAGAGGAGGCTCTTGAGCCACCCCTAGTTAGAGAGTGGGAACCCGACGATGTCAACTAGACGTCGGGCGGGTTTTTGAGTTGCACTTCATTTTGTTATGAATTATTTTGAGAATTGTATTGGCCTCTGTTGGCCTCTTATGGGATGTTATAAAACTTAACTTACTTTTGTGTCAACCTTATAACTTGAACTATGCTGGGAATGTTATATTATGATTCCTTCTTCTGATATCTTGGACTTGATGCTATTTTTAATGTTGCACTTGAAATTTTATTTGTGATTTACTACATGCTTCCGCGAACTTGATCGTGTGAGTCAGATTCCGCGTGTCTCGGGAATCCTCACCGCGGGAACCTATGGGAAAACACGTCGCGGGCTCGGGCCTTGGTTTGGGGTCACAACAGTCCGGTCTCGGTTTGGGGTCGCGACACTCTTCATTTTCAAAAGAATGAACTTGATTTTATACTCAGAAAATAAGTTTACTGCACCTTTCCCTAGTCGACCTAGGTTAAACGGTCAAAAATCTGACCATGGGACCATTTTCCCCTAAAATTGCATAATTCAAAGTATTTCTTTTAGGAGAATTTTGGGCCAATGAATCAAGCTTGGAATCATGATTTAAATCAAACTAAGAGGTTTAAAAACATGAAACATAAAAAGCCTAAAATGATTTGAAAGATTTAAAACTCATAGGTTTGCTTGATTCATAAAACTTCTTTTCAAAACTAATTGCATCCAAGTTTAAAATAAAAAAAGCATGAACTAAGATTTCTCCAAGTCTGAAAAAACAATACATGTGTAAATCAAGATTTCAAGATTTTCTAAATCAATGCATGTGCGAAAATTCAAATGATGCTAAAATGAAATGCATCCATCAAATTGCTGTAAGACCTCGATCCGAGTGACCTCGATTAGCGTTAATTAAGTTGCGTTTTAGTTCTAAGTGTGATTTGTAGATTTTGGTTAAACTGGGATTAGAATAGCTTTTATAATAGTTTTGAGTGCCTTTGTGATTAATACGACCCTTTGGGGGTTTTTTTAGTGACTTTGCATGTGATTGGGGGATTACTCGAGATTCTTATGATTGGTGTTTTCATCCCCTTTTACTTATCTCGTTAATCTCTACAACTTTTGTATTTACTTCGTCCCCGTTCGAAACCCCGAAACCCTACCTTTCCAATGTTAGGGGCAAAACAGTCTTTTTACATGAAAATATGGACACTATTTTCAATGTCTTCGAAACCCGTGAAATATATACTTTTTGGAAACTAGATATTTCAACAATCATTTCTTCCTTCTCGTCGAATTCGTCCAAGACACCGAGAAACATTTTTCTAGCCCGACAAACCATGTAAGTTGTGGGACCCACCTTCATTTGCTATAAAAGAGGGAACCCATTCCCTTCTTCCCCTTCTCATTTTCCAACACAAACAGTGAAACCACCTAGGGTTTTCTACTCCTCCGCCTTCTTCTTGCTTTCTTCCTCCTCAATCCACCACAAACCCTTGTCAAATAGAGAAATGGAGGTCATTTTCTTCTTCCTCTCCCTACAAGCTCTCCATTGATACTCTTGGAGGAGAAATCCATCACCATTGAAGCTCCCTTTGAGATAACTCTTGCCATTAGAGGACCTTCCAAGTAAGTGATCATTTCCATCTTCTAGATATGTGTTCTTGTGACCCTAGAGAAGCTGCATCTCCATTATTGGAAGCTCCCTCTTTCTATTTCATTGTTTTGACCTTTTTGGGTTTGAAATGGTTATATTTGGGGGTTTTGTGTAGATTGGTGATTTGAGCTTAGAGAGTGATAAAAAGAGATCAATTTTCTAGCTTGGACCCAAGGCAAGTGGATGAATAGATATCTTGAGCATTAAATGGTTTTTATGATTAATGTAGATGTTTTTACTATTCACTTTGACTTGCATTGATTTGGAAATAAATGTTCATGAATGGATCTTGTTAGTTGTTTAACTCTCATTTATATTGACTCTTATAGCTTTTATTTCATACTTGGTTTTTGGTACAAATGGATTCTTGAATATATTGAATTTCTTTCTTCTTGGTGATTGAATGTGGAATGGATGGAGGTATTTAGGAGAAATTTGAAATGATGAGGATAGAAGTGTTGAATGATGTCTTGGAGGAGCTTTGAGCTCATTTTTATTGTAGGAAAGGAGATGGATTATAGGAGAAATGTATGGGAGGAAAAAGGGGCTGAAAACAGTGAAAAACCTGCACTACCCGCTAACTTGGCGGTCAAAAGGCGGTCTAGCCGACTGGTCACCGACCTGGTGACCACTCAGGGTCGGTCGGCATATCAGTAACATGCATTTTGGTTCTGCAGAGGGCGGTCATCAGGCGGTGACCAGTCGGCTAGCCGACCTGGCCTAGGCGACTAGCTGCCTGCTGACCGCCAAGGTGACCGACCTCCTAAAAAAATGTGGGAAATGGAGAAGGAAGAAAAGAATTGTTTCGACCCACACATGCAGGAAATGGTTAGGAAGGACTATTTGAGAATTTAGAGAGAAAATCTCATTCCGGAAATACGTTGTGGATTCTCGAATTATTAATATAATAAGGGTGCCCGGAATGTCTTTAAACCTCAAGGAGTACCAAGTCCATATTGAATTCGACATATGGGAACCCTCTTCACATTGATTTAATTCTTGAACCTCGACACCCAACCTAGGAAAGATTGAAATCCAATGATGTTCTATTCTTCTCGAATTTGAAATGTATACTTACCAAAATTTATACTATATGATTTGAAATTCTGAAAACACTGAAATTGTATTTTTAGCACTTTGTTAGCCCGTCATGTATTACCCGAAACAAAGTGATATTTGTCCCTTCGAGCACTCTCGTCCTGCTCGTTTATACAATTGCATCATATCTATTTTATACGTGTCCCGGTTTCTCGCATATGGCCTATGAGTCGGCATCACTAAGCTTGGATAACCTTATCAGTTTGATCCATCGACTTGGAGGTCCCCCTCTCGCCCCGCCAGTTGCAGTTTGGATCCCGATGCCCAGTTTATTATCGTGGTCCCGTCCTGATACCCGGTTCGCTACCATGGTCCCGTCCCGTATATTTATATTGTATATGTATATTTCGTTGAATCTCCTCACCTCGTGTGACTGAGACCAACGCCCCAATATACTCTTGTCACTTCAGTGATAGAGGACTTAGCTTCGTGTGATTGCCATCTTGCTAGTTCCCGATTCCTTGGATACCTAACATATTTTATATTGCTTATTTGTTTTCCAGTAAATGATTCATTTCTTTTATGAAAGTTATTGTGTAAACAAGTGTTAATGTTTTCCAAGGTATTTCATTTATTATATATTGTTATATATATATATATCTTTTCACCCGCCTGCCAAACCGTCGTGTCTAATCCTTTCTCTTTGGTACTCAGGTCCAGACGTTGTTTATCCCGAGACGAAGCTTGAGGAGGCGGTCGGTGACCCGCAACGTTTAGTTGAGTGGCATGCCAATGATGTCGTTTAGACATTCGGTTGCCACGAGAGGCGTAACATTTTGGGAATTGTCTAACTCATTCTTTAAGGGATTATTTTGGATTGTACTGGCCTTTGTTGGCCTTTATTTTTTGAATGTTAATTAAATGATCTTTTGTACAAACTTTAACAATTACTTTTGGGAAACGCTAATGACCATTGCTCGCTCTGACATCAAGCTATTTGATATGTTATCAATCTTGTGATTTTGAAACGACTTACCAATTTGATTTGCTACATGCTTCCACACTTAAACAAATGTATTATGTTGTTGTGATATCCTCTTCGCGGACACCTGTGGGAAATTAAATAAATGCGTGCATCTAATCACCACACTTCATCACATCACATCACTCACCTAGTCCCAATCCCGGATTAGGCAGTGGACCCGGTCCGGGGTCGCGACAATTGCAAAACACAAACTCCCTAACAGAAAGTTGTAGGGATTAACGAGATAAGTCAAACGAGGTTGAAACACGAATCATTGAAATCTCAAATAATTGCCCTTGTACACGCAAAGTCACTAAAAGAACCCCCAAAACTCCGCAAAGTTATAGAAAAGTTATTCTAATCCCAACTTAACCAAAATCCACTAATCTCGCTTAGAACTAACACACAATTTAATTAGTGCTAATCGCGGTCACTCGGGTCGGGGTCTTACACAACTCAAAAAGATTTGTTCAAAAACTCAATTAAAATTTTAAAAGCGGAAGTAAATCTGTTAGAAACTTAGATAAATTTGCCAGAAACTCTGACAAGTTTTTCAAAAACTCAGATAAAGATAAATTTGCCAAAAACTTGGATAAAATTTTCAGAAACTCAAATAAAGATAAATTTGCCAAAAAATTAGATAAATTTACAAAAAAGTAAAATAAATATAACTGAGTTTATGTCCAGTTTATCAAAGTTTCTAGGAAATTTATCTGAGTTCTTGGCAAATTTATTTGAGTTTCTTAGAAACTCTGATAAATTTTCTAAACTTAGATAAATTTTTCAGAAGAAGAAGCATGCTGTTGTGCTAGACTTTTGCTAACGGGTCAGAACAAAACTACCTAGAAAACGAAACATCAAAATCTCCTTCCAAACTACATATTTTCCAAAAGCCCCATAAAAGTTTGAGACAAACTTACACGAAATGGAAAAAAGGAAAGAAAAGGCAAAGACAGCAACATGTTTTTGTGTTATGCAAAACCCGTCGCCGGAGAATGCCCGGACTGGTCGCGTTTCCATCGCCGAGCCGTCACCAACGTGGCTGGTGTAGTCGGAAATGGCCGACTTCGATCTGTAGAATTCTTTGGTGAAGTCCCTCATTCCTAGAGAAGAAGACAGAAGGGGTTCTCCGAGACAATATAGAGAATGAGAGAGAACTTGGCCTAGGAATGAGGGAAAATAGAAGATTTGAAATTTTAAAATTCAAAGTTTTATGCTTAAATCGTTAAAAGGGGAAAATTAGTCATGTAAATTTATGATGTGGCATATTAGGGACCTCTCACCAAAGTATCTCTGGCTATGTAGACTATAGACATTAGAAAAAAAAGGTTGTTGGACTGGAGGCCTTAGAAGATCGTGCTTAGGGACTTGTGGCGAATTTACCCTTGAAAATTCAATAGTTCAAGGGAAAAAAGATTTTGGTCACGGGTGTTAATGACTAGGCCAAGCTTGAGCATGTGCTCAACCGCCTCAGTCAAATGATCTTATGATTGATGGATGTCCTATGGGTGGACTCTTGACAAACGAGGATGCAGTTAATTGAAATAGACCAAGATGGGAAAGTGTGTTGTTTAGAAATTTGGGTGTTGGTAATATGGACTTTTAAGAATCCGATTTTGTAGGACATGAAGCTAAGAAATTGATAGAAATTGATTTTTTTTTTGTGGGGTTTGATGTAGAAGTGAACTCAAGAGCATGCCATTTTCAGTTATTGTACTTTTCAGACATTGCCATTAGATGCCAATTTTTGTGGAACACCACTTCCTTAAGAAGTTTATATTCCTGTAATACTTGTTTGACTTGGGCATAAAGGTTGATACTCTTTTTTTTCTCACACTGCTAATAATATTACAATTATCTTCAACGGCGCTTTCGAGGAACAGGTGCAGTATATATCATGTTAGAGTCTACACTAGAGTGGCAATGCACTTGAAAAAAAAATGTATTGAGATTCAATTCTTACAACAACAAAAAAAAATGCCATCTCACATCTTAAGTTAGGTGAATAACTTATTCGTAAGATTCAACTCTCGTGAATACAACTGAGCTATCAACATTCGTCTATAATTAATTGGACCTGAAATTTCAATCCAATGTGGGTACAATACAGCTAGATTGTACGTAAGATCTCGGATAAGGTTTGTGGGCTTTCTTTAGTTTTTATTTTTATTTTCCAAGACATAAAAATCTCATTATTATCCATTATATTGGGTATTGTTATTTCTTTGAATCTTGTGATTTTATTTTTCAAAGAGATTTTGATCACATTTTTTGGATGTCATTAGGTTTTTTTCTATATATTATTTTTTCTTTTAGGAGAGCAAGGTTTTTTAAAAACAAAACTTTTTAGTTTTTTTTTTCCAAATCCACCGTAGCATATGGTTTTTCGTTCCGTCTCTATAGGTTTTCTTATAGAAAATAAATATATTATTTTTAGTAGATTTTAGAATCCATCAAAATATAATTAGAGGATTTTACGAGTAAAAGCCTCGTAGGACCCCATACCACTGATAAGGTCCCAGTAGCACCGTATGGATGGGAGGGGTCCTCTTGGTGCTTTTTTATCCCTTTTTTGTCATTTAGCAATATGATTGATATTGACCATTTTGGAGTGGTTGCTCTCAATTTGCAGCACCCAAATAGAAACTGACTTTTTCTATCTTAATTGCTGGTGCTGCTCTAGAGAGGTGGATGGGGCCAGAGGCAGCAGGGAGAGGGAGGATACGAAGGAATGGAAGGCGGCGAGCATGGAATCGTCTTCGTCGGAGGAGAGGAGGGGGGGATCGACATGGAGGGAGAAGAGGAGAGGGGAGACGGAGGCGAGGTTTGTCGCGACCCCGGACCAGGAATCTGGGATCGGAACACATTGATGATGTGTGTGAACATTTATTAAATATTTATTTAATTTCCCACAGGTGTCCGCTGTGAGGATATCACATCAATATAATAAATGTTTCTGTTTAAATGTGGAAGCGTGTAGCAAATCAATTGACAATTCGTTTCTATTCACAAGATAAATCACATGTATAACCAAGTATCAGAATGAGCAATGATCATTAGTGCTTTCCCAAAAGAACAGTTAAAGTTATATAAAAGATCATTTAATTACATTCCCAAAAATAGAGGCCAACAAAAGCCAATATAAACAAAATACCAATCCCCAAAAGAATGGTTAAAAGTTTTCCCAAAATGTTATCTCTCTCTAGGAATCCAATGTCTAAATGACATCATCAGCATGCCACTCAACTAGGCGTCACGGTTCACCGACCGCATCCTCAAGCTCCGTCTCGAGATAGACAATGTCCGGACCTGAGTACCAAAGAGTGGGTCAAATACGATGGTTTGGCAAATGGGTAAAATACAATGACCAAATAATGATAAATGAATTTACCTTCAAAAGCATTTAAACCTGTTTGAATAACTAATTCTATAAACGAGATAAAACATTTATTCAAATACAAGTATGCATTGTAAAACATGTAAAGGTAACCAAGAAATCGGAAACAAGCAAGATGGCAACCACACGAAGCTAAGTCCTCTATCACTAAAGTGATAAAGCAATAACTAGGCACTGATCTCAATCACTCGAGGTGAGGAGAAACAGTGGATCTTATAAATACATATACATATACTATACATGACCACGGTAGTGAGCCGGACATCGGGAACCACAGTAGCAGTCTGCGGCATCGGGACAAGACCACGGTAATAACCGGGTGGCGGGATCCAAACTGCAGCTAGCGGGACAAGAGGTGGATCTCCAAGTCGGTGGATTAGACCAACAGGGTTATCCAAGCTTAGTGGTGCCGACTCATAAGTCAAATGACAAGATTAAAACATGTATGAAATACATCAATTGCAAGTATATAAATAAACGGGATGGCGGTGCTCAAAGGCACAACTGTCACTTCATGTCGGGCAATGCATTTCGAGGCTAGCAATTAATACAAGTACGATTTCAATGCTTTCAGCAATAATAAATCATGTAATATAAATCTCGGGAACGGTGAAATACAATAAACAATTGAAATTTCGGGTAAAGTATCGGGTTCAAGATTTATTTGAAGTGAATAGGGATCCCGCATGTCGATCTAATAACAATTTGGTACTCTTTGAGTTTGGGGACATTCCGGGCTCCTTATACACTTTGAATTTTTAAAACTTCAAATGAAATCTTCATGATGTGGTTTCTTTCTCAAATGACCTCATACATTGCTTAGTAAATCCCCCTGACATAGAGAGGTTCTCAATGAATAGTCCCAAAACATTTAAATAACTCATCACATCCCCAAACATAGCCTTTGACCGACAAAACTCATCACTCGAGCGAATCGGAGAGTTCGCTCGAGCGAGAAGCTCTCTGGAATGGTTGTCTGGGTGGGTTCGCTCGAGCGAAGTTGAGGTCGCTCGAGTGAACTCATCCAGTAGGTGGTTGGTTCGAGCGAAGTAGTGGTTCGCTCGAACTAACCACTCTCTGGGACGAGTTCTGGGATGTTCACTCGAGTGACCAAGAGGTCCGCTCGAGCGAACTGCCTACTGGAATGCTCCGAACCCTTTTCTGAACACTTTGCTCAAGCGAAGTGTCATGTTCTCTCGAGCGAACTATCCAGAAACTGATTCCGGAACAGTTCAGCTCCTCTCTATCTCTTCCTTCTACAACCTCTTTCTAGCCTCTGTTATACATCCAATGAGGAGTCCAAAACTTCATTCAAACAACATCAAATATCTTACAATAACCATTCCATTCTCCTCCATCAACATCACATCCAATACAAGGAAAAAAGGATGGAAACCATTTCATATAAGAGTGCATTTGGGACAAAACAAGAAGAAATTAAATGCCATGCACCAATACATTTCTATGATATAAATACACTATTAATGCTCTATCATGAACATTTATTTCAAATCAATGCAATAAATAGGCATGAGTGGATAATACCAAAACCATTGAAAGCATATAATAATCAAATCATCCACTTGCCTTGGGTCTTCAAATCAAGAAATCAAACTCTTATACTCTTCCAAGCCAAAGATCCAAGCTATAGCAAAAATCCCCAAAGACAAACCCTAAAATGGGTCAAAACAAGAAATAGAAAGAGAAACCTTACAATAATGAGAACGGAACCTCTTCAAGATCAAGGAAACACAAATCTAAGAGGTGGGGAAGGTTGCTTACTTGTAGGTTTTCCCAAATGGGCAAGGCGAGCTCAAAGAGAGTCTTGGAATGAGGAGTTTTCTCTAAAAATGATATCAATGGAGAGCTTTGGTGATGAGGAAGAAGATAATGACAAGCATTATCCCTAAAGCAAAGGTTTGGTAGTGGATTGGGAGATGGAAAGCAAGAAAAGAGAGAAAGGAGAAAACCCTAGTTTGAGAGATTGTAGTTTGTTAGCAAAAGGGGAAATGAGGAAGAAGGGTTCTCTTATAAGCAAATGGGGAGTGGGCTCCACTACTAATAACCTAATTGGGCTGAAATCATGGCTTTCGGGGCTTCTAATGAATTCGACGAAGAAGAGAAAAGTGATCATCGAAATATTTAGTTTCTAAAAAGTATATGTTTTGCGGGTTTCGGGGATATTAAATTTTGGGTACAGATTTAGTGCATAATGACGTTTTGCCCTCAATTCTAGGAAAGTCGGGTTTCGGGGTTTCGAACGGGCACGAGATCAACATAAAAGTCGTAGGGATCAACCATACACATAAAACGAGATTAAAACAATGAATGCAAGAATCTCCGATAAATCCCCAAGAACATGCAAGGTCATAAAAAGGAACCCCCAAAGGGCCCCCACTAATCACAAAGCAATCAAAATTCCCCAAAACTATATCAAAAGTTATTCCAAACCCAACTTAGTCAAAGACTACTAATCACGCTTAAGACTAACGCATGACTTAATTAACACTAATCGGGTTCACTCGGGTCGGGGTCTTACAAGGTTGTAGGCAGAGATAAGGAAGAGTGTTGGTGTTGGAAATAGGTGGGCCTCGTGGATAAGTTTAAAAAACTTTTGACCCACTTGACTCAGGGATCAAGTACCCATAAGGCCATAAAACCCAATCCAGGATCCAAGAACCTCAAACTCATAATCAGGATTAGTAAACACTATCTCTAGGATAGTAAATAGCATCACCATCCAACCAAAATAAATCCACAATATACAAGAAAGTAGAATATACATTTGGAGCTCGGTAGCGCTCTAATGGAGAAAAAGACTTGCTAGATGAAGAAACTCTTTCTTAGTAGCTAATTAGGATCTCCAAGACCTAATTGTCTTCCATGCTATACCCGTTTCAGATCTCTTTTCTCAAGAAGAATAGTGGAATCTCCAAGAGAAAATTAACTAAAAGCTCTAAGGAAACTAGAAGAGAGAGAGAGAGAGAGAATAAGAGAAAATAGTGCAACTCTTGCACTTATAGGCTATGGGCATGTACTCCAAGATAATGGACATCCAAGGGGTTGGATCCCTTATATAGATATCTTCTAAGAAACTCCTCTTAGTAAATAAAATAGAAGTCTCACTTTCATACCTGTTAGTAACTTACTATTACCACTATTAGAAGTCTCACTTCAAATAGAAACAGTAACTTTCTAATTCATTTCCTTTTGAGTTTAAGTAGAATTAGCATGATCTAATAATTGGCCTAGCGTGAGGACCACTAGGGATTCCATAGAAAGCTAGCTTCAACTGGGACACCCCGACCCCACATCTCATGTGCAATTCGGGCCCACAGTTAATTACAAATAACTCCACTATATAAATGCAATTGCACTCCAATCTTAGAAATAAATTACAAAGGAGACTCTAAACTTCCCTATTACCACAAGTAGGCCCCTCCATCTATATTCATGGATAAATTGGACTTGTCTACCAAATTAGATCCATATCTTATTATTTTTTAGACCCAATTAGTTATAGTGATCATCAGTACCATCCAATTAACTCTTAATTGAGATGGGTGCGCACTTACTAATGATTAATCCATTATTTGGCACAAGAGGATAATGTAGATAGATTCCATCTTGATCATTTAATGTTCCCACAGTCCTACTACCACGTACCCAAGACATAGAGGTGTTGACCTATAGTTGGCATCACTCATTGGTGACTCAAAGCAAATGAATAGACAGAAACTTGAATTCATTAATGTCTCAGGATTGAGAGCCTATTGTTAGGAAATTATAAGAGCAAACCTTAAAGTATAGACAGTGTTTCATAAGGTGCTTCTCATGATCCTTCAATACATCCAATGTACCAACATCATAATCCAGAATTTTACATTTTGATCATCAAGACAAATCACACTATCTCATAGTGATCAAAGTGCTGCAGCCTTATTGGATGAGATGCCCAATCTCATCACCGGTTGTGAATCAATTTAAGTATAGGATTTGTGACATGTCTCCCGTATGTGGATCTCATCAACACACATGTGTCACATCTAATATACTTATGGGCTCCGGTCCATCTCATGAACCATCATGTCATTTGTATTGGTTATGTGCAAGAAAGTAATAAAACATCATTCATCTCATGAAAGTAAAGTATGATTATATTGATAAATAATGAAATAAATCAATTTATTACATCATTCATTGGATTGAGACCATATAATCTAACAGTTGGGCCGGAGGTAGTGGAGGAGGGAGTGGATGGGGGCCAAGGACCTGCTCACCCAAGGAGAGTGAGAGGAGGCGAGGGCAGAGGATCTGCAGGTGGAATTGCATATTTGTCTTCTTTTTTTTTTCGCGATATGGTCGATATCGACCATTCTGTTGTGTTCAGCAAATAAGACAGTTATATGTTAAAGAAAATCTAATTGACTGAATGGTCAATATACATTTTAATAAGGGGTGAGAAATGAGTGAAAATCAAGCATGGACCCACACACCTGAAGAAGATTGCCAAAACCACCTAAATAAGATAACCGGAACACAAAATGCAATAGTTTTCACAAACTTTCTAGTTTTTTGCAATGGAAGTTGAATATATCATCAATTGGGGTAGTTTTATAAAAAAAACACATACGAATAACTCTCTTGTCATTTTATAATTTTTATTAATAAAACTGCAAAATTAAGATTTAAAATTAATTTTTTCATAAAAATCCCTAAATTTTATGGCTTAAAAAAAATTGTGCAAGGCTTCTCTGTTTTTTAGAAAACAATAGTCTCCGAAAAAGCGTTGTTTTTTTTCCTCCTCCAAAAAACAGTCAAAAGAAGCAACAAAGAGGTCTGCTCTTTAACTGAGACCTTTTTCTTTGGGTGATTCTATATGCACCCACAACTATTGCTGTACACACCCACTTTTTGAACCCACCCACCATATCTTTGATTCAAAAAGGGTTTGTTGAGCCAACCCACCTTATTTCCCAAAGTGCCCACCATATTTCCCTCTCTGCTCATGGTTTGAAGCTTAAAGACGAAGCTTGAAGACGACACAGCAACCTCTTCTTCTTCTTGGTGGAAGTCTGTCCAGCGCCTCTTTTTCTTCTTCATACGAATCCTAAAGAAGGTGAGCTCTTCTTCTTTTTTATCTCTTTCTTCGCAATCCTTTTAGGTTGTAGTTTTCACATTCATTTAACTCAGACATTACAAACGTTTCCATTAGGGTCGTCATTTCTTCTTCTTCTTTTTCTCATCCGAAGAAAAATGACTCAGAGATTACACGCCTCTTCCTCTTCTTCTTCTGCCCTGTGTATTTTGAAAAAAAAAAACGTCCACGGTATTTATGCACGGAAAATATACACCGTGCAGAACACTTATGCACGGCATACATTTGTTGTGCAAATGTATTTTGCACGGCATACATGTGCTGTACAAAACAAATATGCACGGCATATGTATGCTGTGCAGAATTTTTTTGCACATTTAACATGTGCTGTGCAGAAGCATTTTGCACACTACACTCGTCCCGAGCAGCACATGAAAATTTGATTTCTTATAGGGAAATTCTATATGCATCCCTTAAAGTGCTGAGCACACCTACGTCCCTTTATGAACATGTGGGTGTGCTCAGCATAATGGGAGGGTGCATATAGAATTTTTCTTTTTTTTGTTACGCTTTTTCCTCTTATTGATTTTAATTTTTAACAGGTTTGAAGAAATGCCTAGAAGAGCAGCTCGCCGTATTTGTGGCACCTTAGATCCGACAGGTGGACATGCTAGTACTTTTTCTGGTGAGCCATTGAGAGTGCGGACTAAGATTGGCGTTCCTAGACCTCCTCGTCGAGGTGTGCATGCCAGTACTTTGACTGGCGTCTGTCAACGGCCAACAACGTCTAGACGAACACGCAAATTGTAGCAAGATCCACTGCCCGAGCCGGTGGAAGAGCATATAGAGAGCTCTTCAGATGATGATTCCTTAGAGGATGAGGCAGGGTCGTCTAGTCCTCCACAGCCGTCTAGTACTCCTATGGTGACAGTAGGGGAGGATGATTCCTCAGACCAGGAGTCACAGCCATCCACTCCTTGTGCAGCGGCAGCAGGTGAAGGTCCTATTCCCGGCGGTCCAGCTGACCTATCCGTCCTTATGAGTGTAAGGACGCACGTGGCCATATCCATATGGGACGGGGAGGTACACATTAATTATTTTAATGTTTTAAGTAATGTTTTTCAAATAAGGTGTTTCATAGTCTATAATAACAAATGTTAATGAAGATTTATACTTGTAATGTGTAAGAACGTGGCCTGCTTAAATGTATCGGTCATTGCGTCAGCTGAAGGATTGGTACATACCTCTGCCTGGAGATGGGGCTGATCTTTATGTGCCTCGGTTTCGCGCTATCATAGAAGAGTCTGGATTGGCAAACTTGAGGCGTTTCAGCTACCGATATATCTCCTGCCCCTTGGTCTCGAGCTTTGTGGAGAGATGGCAGCCCGAGACCAATACCTTCCACATGCCTTTGGGGAGATGACGATCACATTAGATGATGTGGGTACTCTCCTCGGCATCCTAGTTACGGGACTTCCTGTCCACGTATCTACTAATATGGGATTACTGAGCAAGTAGATCTACTTGAGTTAGAACTGGGTGTGGATAGGGCATCTCGGCAGCAGAGTTGAACCTGGCACGGGGTGGGGTAGTGAGGATGGGGTGGATCCGACGGGTGTGCGACAATGTGACTCTTGCCTTGTCGGTTAAGGAGGTAGAGTGTGCAGCCAGAGGCTATCTTCTTTATTTGTTGGGTTGCACACTATTCATAGATAAGTCCGCCAATCGAGTCCCAGTCTACTACCTATCTTTGCTGATGGACCTACAACGGGTCCGTCATTATGCATGGGGGACTACCGCACTCGCGTATCTGTATCGCTAGTTAGGGACCGTGACGAGGGCAGATGTGCGACAGATTGCTGGATATCTGACACTGCTCACGATAAAACCAGTACATTTTATATATACACATATATGTTCTATCATAATTGATATTTTAGATTGTATAATTAATAATTTTTGTCATTTGCAGTCCTGGGTGTACGAGCACTTCCCAGTCGCCCGTCCTCCTGCACAATGGGGATACACTGCAGGGATGCCTCTCGCAAGCCGCTGGAATCCTAGTCAGGATTCCGGAAATGCGAAAGAAAATATACAGCTACTGCGGGAGAGGTTGGATGCCCTACACCCGAGCGAGGTGAGCACCGAATAGAGTCCTTGACATATATTTTACATTTTTGATGAACTTATTACATTTTTTGCCAACTAACATGTTTTATTAGGATTAATGACTTGTTTCATTTACATGCGACAGGCCAATTGGGATTCGTATGCTAGTGCCAGGGCTCAGCATCCATTACAGCAGATATCCTTCTTCCGTGATTGCTTGAGAGCCCTAGATGTCATTGAACCCTACCACCCACACAGGGTTATTCGACAGTTTGGCTATATACAAACCATCCCACTCGCACCCCTCGCCCTCATTCGTGCAACTCGAGGAACTACTGTTGGTAAATACAAGGTATCCTATGTGTTTCTTGACCAGTACTGGGTTACCTGGGAGGACCATATATTATCTATGGTGCACCGCGGCCATCGGGCACAGCATGCATGGGAGTGTTCCCCAGACTATCTCGAGTGGTATACTAGGATATCACACCCTCGTGTACAGAACCCCGCCCGCCATTCCCACTATGACCCTAATGAGGGTAAAGATGACCCAACTCCAAGAACGGTGAGAGCATTTTAAACTATCTTACTCTAAACAATCTTTGTATCTATTCTTTCAAACTATCTTTGATACATTGTATTGTTTCTTATAGATCCTTCGAGCGAATGACCATATTCGTGCCACACTTGCGCAAACGGAGGAATCAATTAATTTCTATTATCGGGCATTACAGACTACCCTCGAGATTTTGAACGGCTTGTCGGTGACTTACCGCCGACGTGCGCAGCAGTGATGATATGAGGGCTTTGTCGCACTAAATTTTTGATGAGATGTATAAGAAATTTCATGAAGGAATTTCTTTTTTTCTTGTTCATGTGTATTCCGAGAACTCCTATGTAGTACAAACTTTAATGTGTCAATTGATGAACTTTTTATGTTTTTTAACTTCTTATATAAATGGTTGATATCTTTATTTTTTTTATAAACAGCTAACGGTTCTTTCAAGATGGGAGATAGTACTGCACGGCCAAAACATTCCGTGCATATTCACTCTGCTCGACCAACAAGTACTGTGCATATACATTTTGCACGGCCAACATGTGTTGAGCAGATCCATAATGCTCGACAACTGTTGGCTGTGCAGAATTGGTATGCACGACCAACATGTGCCGACCAGAATTGTTTTGCACGACCAACATGTACCGAGCATGGGTCTTAAAAAATTTAACACACAACATTTACTCAATAAAAGATTGATTTCATTTCAACAACAAGTATAAAATTTGTTTACATCAAGTTGAAAACACAAGAATTTAATCGCTGTCAAGATTAACCGATTCCTGTGTTGCGACACTATCTCTGATTATTTCTCTGAATCGCTCGATACTCTGAGCATATGATAGTTGCCATTTATCTGCATTAGGGTGATGGTGTCTATGCCAATTTGTAGCAATGGGAGGCATAGGAGCCCCGGGTGTCATGAACACCTGCACAAAATGGTTTCCATTGATGAAACCAATTGCGATAACTTTGCGAGAACGAGGTGGAATCGGAGATGATCTCAAAGGCATGAAAGTAAGGCACTGCTGGACGGAAAGGTGGACCAATACAACGATATAATATGAAGATATTAGGTGACCCATGTCTGGCATTGTCATCCAACGATCATATGAAGGATTGCTATTATAGTACGCCAGGGCATAATACAACTCCCCAACTCTATCATCTCCTCCATATACCAATGAATAATAATTTTGATATCTCTGCAGTTCATTGCTCAAATCTAGTCTAACCTGCATCAAATTATCCACACCCATGCCCAGAAGTCTAGCTATGACTCTGAATCCACAGTTACCATCGGCTTCAACATCCTTAACATTCTCAATATAGGGTCCTAAAGACTTAGGAAGCAAATGCTACAACGTGCATGATCGAGTGCGACGAACACTCAATTTCTCCTTCTTATTTGTTACATCTAGACTGTTGGATCTATTGGAACGGTATCTTCGATCGAGAGTACATACTCGAAAGTAGATGGGTCCCGACGCGTAGACCGGTTCAACTTTTTCTTTTTCGATGATGAACGACCTCGAGTATTCAATTTAACATCTGACTCAAGAAGAGAAGTAGACGAAGGACTCCCCAATTCTCTGAGTTTTTTCAATATTTGTATTTTACCAGCCTGATCGGTGCGCTGAAATTCCCTATTGATCAACTCAAACTCGGAAGTTGTGGTCAACTCAGGGGCTTTATTCTCCTTAGTGGAGTCTAAATTGAGCTTCCTCCAGTACTGATGGACACAACTCAGTGGTATTTGAGTGCCTTCCCTTATGTATTCGGCAATTTCATGTGCACATGGTAACCCATGAGTCCGTCAAATTACGCACCCACATGCCGCCAAATCTGGACCAATATAACCAGCTCTTATCGACTCATTCAGAACTATATCTATAGCATTCCTTGATATAAATCCTCTCAACTCACGAAACAGTGCCGGTTTGAACTTATGTTGCACGGTGTTCATGCTCTTCTCAAAAGAAGACTTTATCTCCGTAAAAAGCAACTAGAGCAATGCATGGATAACCTGCCAGGACGCATCAAAGCTACAGTTCGATGTGCCAAGGTGTCTCTTCAATTTTGCATGTGCGCTCTCAACCCTGTTCGGAGTCACGTTCCCAAAGTGCATATGACGATCCGTCCAAGCAGCCACAAATTGTTCTTTGTGGTTATTCAACCACGAGTTCTTCACATAATCAACAGTATGTAGATACCCACCGAAATTCCGGTCCAATGAACTAAGAAGTTGACTGTAGTCATTTTCAGTGGGAGAGACTACCAACATATTCCAACAAGATATAAACGCATCCCATCTGCCGTTGGTCTCAAAATACTTCTTACAGTTTGCCAAGATGTTCCTAGAAATATGCCACTTGCATAATAAGTTTGCTGCATTCGGAAAAACAACGTTTATTGCATTGATCAGTGCTAACTCTATGTTGGTGATAATCACATGGGGCATAATGCATCCATCCATTAATCCCTTAAGCCTCTCCAAAGCCCAACTGTAATTGGCCTCCCTCTCTAATTGAAGGTACACAAAAGCAACGGAAAAAGTCAGTTGAGCAGATGTGACACCAACAATCTCAAGTAAGGGAAGTCGAAATCTATTAGTCTTGTACGTGGAATCCAATATCAAAACTTCTGGAAATGCACGTAACAATTGAATAGATGATGGATGTGCCCAGAATGGGTCCAGCATAGCATTCGTAACGTCGTTGCTAGTGTAATACTCAATGTAGTTGTTCTGCTCTAGATGCATCATGAGTTGCTGCATCTGTGATCGACCGGCTAAATCATTCACCCTCCATTTATGACGAGCATTGTAGATACTCTTCATCGTAGTGGTGTTGTGCATGTCCCTTTCCTGCAACGTTCGAAGGATGTTCCTCGGCTTCACTATATTCTTCTTCGACATATCAATCAAAACATTGATTTATTCCCTAGAAAGCTTCACGGCAAATGAGTGCCCCTCGAGATGTTGTGCATTTGGATGATTGTGCACCCCACAAACTACTGTTAACATCCAATTATCGTCATTTGCCAACTTTCGGCCCTTCAAAGCAAAATGACAACTACACTTCTTCGTTCCCTTGCCTTATTTGGATTTCTCTTTTGGGAGACATTCGATAGACCCTTATAACTTCCGCTTCTATCACAAGATAAAACTATTATCGGCTTTCTACCATCTCTACCAGCATCTGAAGTTTTGATTACAATTACTAAGCCATGTCTGTTTCCGACTTCCATTGTCCAATGGATTAGGTCCTCTCGGCTTCTGAATATCGTGTCAGTGGTGAAAACATTAGTAAATATTAATACATCATTACATGAGACTAAATGCCGTACTTGTAAAATAGTACATTAATGCTCTGTTTGCTATTGATGTGCAAAAAATTATTACATGGCATACAATAAGTTTTTTGCACGGCATAAAATACTTTTGATATTTTGATAATTAAAATAAATTTAAAATGTGGGTGAGCTCAGCAGCAATAACTGTGTCTGCGTATAGAATCACCCGTCTCTTTGCGCGTTCCGAACTTTGCCCCGCATTTTCTCGGCCGCCATATGAGACTCGAAAAAAAAAAACTTCGACACTTTCCACAGCTTCTCATTCGCCGAAAGAGGAAGCCGCGTGTTCCGTCACCGTCAGTTCCGTGTTTACGCTCTTCCATTTCATTTCCTAGGTATTTCCTCCGCTTTCATTTCACTCATTTGGCTCCGTGATTCCTCACTACTTTGAAATCCCAATCTCTAAAAGTTTTTGGGTAGGCGAGAACCCTAAAAAGATTCATTCCTTTACGTAGATGCGTTGTGGTAATGCGCGTATTCTCGTTGTTTTAACATGGAGCCTTTTCAAACTTTGGTTAGGGAGTATTTGTGAACGTTAAACGTTTACGTTGATATAATTTTTCTAGGGTTTCACTAAAACAGTGAGAAGAGTTCTTCTTCTGGGAAAACTTCATATAGATTTTTTTTTTATTTCAAAATAGTGAGTTAGTTTTCCATACTTGTTTAAAATGGGCAGGTTAAAGCAAAGATGATGATGATGGAAACCTCATCAGTCAAAAAAAGAAAATAAATAAAGGAATAAAAATTGCTTATTTGGTATTTGGACTCCATTTATACTTACAATGCTTGATAGTAGAATTGTCTCTCACCGTCTAAACACCGTTGAATGGTGAACCTGAACTTGATTATTGAATGCACTTTGCTATTGTATTGTACTAACTTTTTTAATATGTCCATCAATTGCTTTCTTTATGCTAGCTAATACACCATTTTTCGTTTTCTTTTTCTTCATTTTGGGAACTTAGATTTTGAGAGGACCAAGTGCTGTTCATATCATGGCACTTCGTTTCGAGGTATGGCATGGGGTCTTTGTATTTCATGGTACAGTCCATATGGTTTACTTTTCGATTTTGATCCTTTCATTAAGATTCTCCTTCAGTTGTATTGTCACAGATGTATTGTTTACTGTTTAGGGTATGTTTGTGTGACGAGAATTCTATGATAGAGAGGAAAAATGTTTTGATTTTCTGTGCAGTCAATTATACCGTTGTTTGGTTCGACACATTTTCCTTGCATAAATGGAAAAAAAAGAACTGATTTTTCTTGATGGAGAGGATTTCATTTTCCCATGGGGGAGGTTGGAATGTAGATTCTTCTCTTCCGTGGAACTTGAAATATACGAAGCAAAATGAATCCTCTTGTTGCACGAACAAGTCCTTATAAATGAGTAACATGAGTTATTGAATAAGTATATATATATTTTTTTTATCATTTTTCAATTTGTTTCATTGACATCGAAACTATTAGCAACTTCAATGGATGATTATATTAATCATGTGGAAGACTGTTGACGTTGATGTGTAATTCTTATGTAGGAACCCCGGCCTTATTTTACATGTTTGTTAGACATAAGGTTTCTCTTCTTGGTTATTCATTTAGGTCCTACATAATGTTTTTGGATTGGATAAGCATAAGTTACTTTTTCTTGTTTTTATTCTTTTGAATTGATTTACCTATGCGTTTACTATTATGCTTTCTAATTTTATTTATATCTTGACATGTGTTCTAAAATGCATGCATTCTGCATGATACAGAAGAAAAAATGCTATTCTGATCACTAAAATATAACACCCGAGCAAGATTTTGCTTCACCTTATACCCTGGGCAAACAGAATCCCAATGCTATCATGGCATGTGCCTACTGATTATTAATGGAAAATTGTACTTTGGCACTGAATACACTTGATTTAACTCTCTTTAGATGATTCAGTTTAAAGGTTATAGTTTTCTACTTAGAAGCTACTACTTCACATTGGGTCACTTAGTAGTTTTATCTTCTTCTAGGTTTCTTCTTTTCCTATTAAAGTGATGCAGATTGACCTTAGGCCACTTGTGTAGGGCCCGAGATAGTTTAGGAATGATTTCCCTAATTATTTTTTATGAGATTTCTAATTATGTTTAATGAGTTGTAATTAGTTTTAGATTTCCAATTTCATTATGATTATTATTTTATTTCATAAGTTAGATTATTAGGTTTTCTTAGTCACCAGGTTTTCTTTTTCTTATTTATCTGCATAGTAAAAGATTTATTTCTTAGAGTTGATTAATTGAATTGGGTCTTCCCATTGAGGTGCGTCCTCGTTGTCGTCTTTGCAGAGACTTGTTGAAGTGTTTGTGGACACATGCTTCGGCACTGTATTGTGCTTTGGCATTCCATGCAAGCCCTTACTCTGGGGCCTGCATCAATTGGTATCAGAGCCGAATGATCCTTGTGATTGATAGGCGTGATCACCCCTATCTTATGCACCCATCCGTAACCCCAATCCACCTCGGGCCAACCACTTCATCCCTACCATAACCGTAGCATGTGCCCATTCTCCATCCGATTTCTAGCCAACCTCTTGAACCCTAAATCCAGCTAGGAAAACCACCCACCCACCCACACACACACACACACACAAAAAGACGTCAAAAGCCCCAACTCTAGCCCGCAACATTTCTAGAACCCCATCGTCCCACATCCATCCCTTTAACCTTCCAACCCTAACCAAAAGAGAAAGAAGAAAGTAACAGAGAAGAAGACAAAGAAAAAGAAGCAGAAAAGAGGAAGAGGAAGAGATTAGAAAGAAGTGGAAGGCATACCTTGCATCGGAGATACTGACCGCACAAGCATCATCAAAGTTCAGACGTCTTTGTTGCTTCATCCTTACCATCAAGGAAGAAGTTGCATAAGCAATTCAGTTTCATCAACCCGAGACATGCCTGTTCATAGTCTCTGAATCATCTTCTCATCAGCAGTTGGGCTCTCCTGTCTCATCTTCATTGAGTAGAGAACAAAAAAGAAAAAAAATAAAAATAAAAGAGGGTTCCACCACCTTTCTTCTCTTTTGGCCATTGGAATCGAAGCAAGTACAAGATTTGGGCCTGATATCAGTCCGGCCAAGTTGGATTTGGAGTTAGGTCTGACATGCACTAATGAAATCCATACCCAGAAGCCCGTAGCTGCAAACAATAGCTGCTAACACAAGTGCTAACAGCAGCAACTTCTCTTTTGAAGCCACATTTTTCTGTACACCTTTTGCAAGTCACTTCACACTTTGGTGTATTGCATCACAACAAATTTTGGTGGTGCTTTACAATTTTGGCTAAAATTAAATTCAGTTCTTGACATCCTGACCCATTTTGAAGCCCGGCCCAGCATAGCATCCATAGGATAGCAGCAATACTGACATCAGTAACAACTAGTCAAACAACAAGGTTGACCAAGATCAAGGGCCAGGATTTGTTTTTGCGATTTCGGAGCCATCTGAAATCTGAATTCGGATCCATTTTTACCAGCTTATTCATGGAAAGAAGATCTACATAAAAGGTCAGTCCATTTTATTACATCCAAGTCAATATGTCGTTGCATGTCAGTAAATTCCACAAAAAACTTCAAAAGGTAAAATATGCACTTAAATATGGAAAATGGTATTATGAGAATGAAGACTATTTCCAGCAATTTCTTAATTTGACACAAGGTGAGTTGTCAGTTGTTGAATACTCTGACAAATTTTCTAGGCTCCAAGATGCATGTGGATTAGAGGATGATGAGGAACGTGATTTAACTAATTTTCTCAAAAGGTTTGAGATTGGATATCGTGGAGAGAATGAATGACTGCAATGCCATTCATGAGGCATATTGGGAAGCAATTTGTGTGGAGCACATGCCTAAACGGTCTCATCTAGGAAGCACTATGCCTCAAGAAGAAAAATCATTGCGAATAGTAGCAGACCATGTTGTGGAACCCGTGGAAGATGATATGCAGACTGAGAAGCCTGAAGAAAACATTTCATGACTACATGTGGTCCCAAATTTCCTCTTTTGGGTAATGATGATAAAAATACATAGGTAGCAAAGAAAGGCGAATCGGTTGTTGAAATCCCCCACATTGATTTTATCTTTGGGGAATCAACAACGGAAACTTGGAGTTGAACAACGACTAGTCAGAGAATCTGATTTGATTGTGAAAATTCTACACATGGAGTATCTAATGGTTCAATTGTGCACCCACACAAAATTTGGAAATCAAAGAAAGAGTTGCGTTAAGTCTGCCTAAAGTTGGAAAAATAGGTCAATTGAAGTTTCCATGTCAAATGCAGAACTTGAAGCTCAACCCACGAATAGGAAGTTCGTATGATGGATTTTTGACTTAGGCGGACATTTACCAAATTCGAGGTCGAGGTCTTTCCAAGCCGGGGAGAATGATGCAAATAGAGCTCGGGCCACGTGTAATAGTTTAGGAATTATTTCCCTAATCATTTGTTATTAGATTTCTAATTTTGTTTAATGAGTTGTAATTAGGATTAGGTTTCCAATTTCATTAGGATTATTATTTTATTTTCTAAGTTAGATTATTAGGTTTTCTTAGCCGCCAAGTTTTCTTTTTCTTATTTATATGCTTTTTAAAATATTTATTTTTAGAGCTGATTAATTGAATTGAGTTTTCCCATTGAGGTGCGTCCTCGTTATCGTCTCTACAGAGACTTGTTAAAGTATCTGCGGACACGCACTTCGGCACTCCACGCAAGCCTAACTCTAGGGCTGCTTGATAAAGTTGAATGCGTCTTATTATTCTCTAATCTTCCATTCAATCTATTAATTTTCTGTGCTATACATAGTTGCTAATTCTGAAAATTGTCGGTCAAAAAAAAATTTGAATGCATATGCATGTCATGACTTGAGAGGTTGAACTCTCCTGTAAATTCCTCTGGAACATTGCAGATACTAGGGAGGTTCAATCGTGCTCGTGCTGCTCAACTGACGCTACCTCACTTTGTGTGTCAAACACCACTATTTATGCCCGTTGGAACACAAGGTTAGAGTTTCAAAAATTTTCAGTACTTTTTTTTTCCTGATTTTAGTAAGATGTGGCATTGTAGCCTAAAAACTACTGCATAAAGTTTGGACATAAAGTTTGGACATCAACACGGACATTTTAGGATTTTAGTGGTCCCTAAGGGCCCGTTTGGCACTTTACTAGAATAGTAAAGGTCAAGTAAAGCCTCCATTTTTCCGACTAGAGGTCGCATCAAAATCACTTTAATTCAAAATTCCCTCCACTCTTTAAAAAAAAAGTAAAAAAGCAATCACCTTTATCCACTAAAAGACAAAAAACTCCACTTTTCTATACAAAGAGTCAAAAAGATTTCATACCAAACAACTAAAAACAAAATACCATCATAACCCACTTATATTTTATGCCCCCTTGATTTGATGCTTCACTTCATTTCACTTTATTTTAAAAGTAAAATTACCAAACGGGCCCTAAAGGTTGTTTTAAAATCCACAAACAGCACATACAAGAGTATAAGGTGAAAATCGAATCCAAATTGTATATGCAACTTACTGATGCAGGTAATAGTCACACATTGCACTCAATAAGCATGGAAAAACCATTTCTACCATGAAAGGATCAATGACTTGATTTGTAACAGCAGGGCTACTATCGTGGGGGCCTTCTTAAGGCTAGGTGGTTTCAGCCTTTTAAGTTAATTGATGAAGTTGAGTTCCTTACTATGCTAATTGTTGTAAGAGGCTTTCAGTTTGGGCTTCTTCCTGTTGGTGATAGAAGCGGACCTGACAAGTGTTGTTTGATGGGAAAAGGAGAGATGCCAATGCCTTTGGAAAATTGTTCATTTGTTGGATGAGTTGAAGGACATTCTCATTAAGGTGATTTTCACCTTTGTTCCAAGAGCTACCAATTTAGATGCAATTCTCTAGCCAAGGAACACGGGGGCAGCTTTTTCTTTTTTTGCATATTAATTTTATTATGTATTTGATTATTTGCTTGCTTAGTGCTATCTTCAGGGGTTGTCGTCTGTCTTGAGGAACGTCCCTTGTTTTGCCTTTTTGTTTTGTCACCTTCTTCTATTTTAATAAAATCATTGGTTTTTTTTTTTTTTTTTGAAAAAAAGGGTATCAATTTTGTCCGAAATACTTAGCTAGAATAGAATTTGTAGCCTTTATTACGTGTTTAAATGACTTTTCACTAATAGCAACCATAACATCATCATCATCATTATCAAACCCTTGTCCCAACTATGTTGGGATTCAATTCATGAATTGTGTTTCACGATTCTAGTCTATCATTCATAATCCTCACATAGGTTGCACTTTTTCAGGTTTATCGTTAATTGGCCTACCCTTTTTTCTTTGATGGGCCATCTACCTGCATAAAGAAACTTCTCCTCATTTTGGAGCCATTGTTACCAGCGTTAGACATCTCCAAATCATCTCGAACGAGTCTATCTTAATTTATCATCTATTTATGTTACCCCTGATGCCCATGCTAATTTTTTTTTTATTCTATCTTTCCTAGTTTTACTACACATACATCACAACACTCTTATCTCTGTTATGCTCATTTTTTGGACGTGTTGGTTCCTAATTGGATCACATTTTATGCCATAGGTCATAGCTGGTCTAATTGCTATCTTGTAAAATTTTCCTTTAATCCTGCTGGCATGCTCTAATCACAAAGCACTCCAAAAGCAAGCCTTCACTTCAATCATCCAACTTTTATCCTATATTCGACATCCTTTTCAATCCATATGTACTAATTATAGAGCCAAGGTATTGAAATGAATCTCTGTGTTATCTCTTTAGCTTCAATCTCAATAGAGTTACATCTCTCTGGATATCCCCATTGAAGTTGCAATTCACTCTTTTATCTTTACGACTTATTTAAAACCCTTGGATTTGAAAGCCTCCTTCCATCTCTCAAGTTTTGTATTCACTTCATCTCTTTATTTGTCCACCAACATTGTATCATTTGCAAGCAACATACACTATGGTATCTCCTCTTGAATGAGTAGTTAACTCATCCATAATCTGTGCGAAGTGTAAGGTATTAAAGCCGACCCCTGATGCAAACCTATTGTCACTAGAAAATTAGCTGTCTTTCCACAGGTAATTTTCACACTCATTACCACTCCCTTATACATGTCTTTTATAATGTCAATATAGCCTCTTGGGACACTCTTTTTTTATCTAAAACCCTTCAAATCAAATCTATAGGTACCTTGTGGTATGCTTTCTCTAGATGGACAAAGACCATATGAAGATTTTTCTTATCTCAGAATTTTTCAATAAGTGTCAGAAGAGAGCTTTTATAGCTGACCTCTCTAGCATGGAACCAAATTGATCCTTTAATATCTTGGGCTTTTGTCTAAGTCTTTCCTCTATTACTCTCCCTCTTAGTTTAATAGTGTGACTCATGAGTTTAATCTTATGATATAAAGTGTAAGTTTGAATATCTCTTTTGTTCTTGTATATATGTACTACAACACTTATTCTCAATTCATCGAACATTTTCCTCATCCTTAATATCTTATTCAAGAGCCTAGCTAACCAAATCCATCCTATTTCTCCAAAGTGTTTATTGGAATTCCATTTGGCCCTATAGTCTTTTGTCTTCATTCTTGCCATTGCTATCTTCACTTCTACCATCCTAATTCTTAGCAGAAGGTATGCACTGCTAATGAAGTTGACAAAGTTGCTAGCTAGTAATCCCAAAACCAATTGGTGATAGTAAACTAGTCAAACAAGTAAACAACTACTTAACCCCCACCGCCCAGATCCGAAGTAGACGCCCGCACAAGACTACAACGCGGCATGGGGCCTTCCTGCCCTGCGCACTTGCGCCCGCACAAAAACACAACGCGACATGGGGGATTTTTGCACTGCGTGGTTTCGAACCCGGGACGTGTTGCTTCTAATACCATCTTAAAGTTGATAGTTGGTAATTGCAAAACCAATTGGTGATAGGAAACTAGACAAACGAGTACTTTACAGAAGTATCATCTCTTGTTCGTAAGCCTATTGCAAAATATTCATTTAAGAATTTGTTAAAACATTCTCTCCACATTGTTATTCACTAACATCTTTTGCCTAAAACCTTTTACTTGTCGCTCTTCATACATTTGACCTGATCAAAGTCCCTACTTTTCCTTTCTCTCTTTTTTTTTTTTTTTGAAGACACCGCTTTTCCTTTCTCTTATTCTTGCAAGTATGAAAATTATCTTTCTTTCCTTCTCTAGTTCTCATTTCCAATTCATTATATTGGTCATCACTTCTGCTACCCTAATTTGTGTTTGAAGGTCAGGTCTCATGATTCGAATATTCTTTTTTCTCTTCTATCAATGGTTTTGATGGCCATGATTATGTTCTAGTTTTGGAATTCATGGTTTAGATGTGACAAAGTAAAATGCTAGCCATCAATGCAACCGTCCGTCTTCCAATCATGAGACCTAAACTTCAAACGAAAATAAAAGATAAAGTCAACTTTGATACCCAAAAAACACTGGAGGCTATTATACCCTATCAGAAAGTGGTCAATAACTCTTGGATGTCAATTAGGCGAGTTTGGTAATAGTCAGGCTAAAACCCATAGTGATCCCAAAATCCCAACTTAACCCGTCCAAACCTTATATGCTTCATGACGGGCCATTTATATGTGATACCATACCCGCCCCGTGACAAATATGGGTTCGGTTGGGTCAGGTTTAGAATATATTTTAGTTTTAAAAATTAAAAAAATATGCTTAAATAATAAATGAGCTAACGAGGAATTGAATCCTCACCTTCTACTTTGATCAATGCCAAGTAGCAGCTAAGTTGCAAGTGTTTTTTGTGTAATATTCTTTAGTAATGAACATTACCATTTAGGGAAAAAAAGTGATTAACATTTAAAGTAATCATAAACTGGGCAAGGTGGGGCAATGTAGCTAAAGCCTAAACCCATCCCGAGTGCGATATGAGTCTCCATTCATAAATCCATACTTCAGGAGCCCTAATGAACCACTACCAAAGCCACACCCCAATGGGAGAGGATTGGGGCAGGTCATCTGTTTAACCTGACCTGTTGGTATTATTAAATTTCCTCCACTAACCAATCCTATCAAAACCTCGAGGCGTTATTAGAGGTAGCTGTAATGCTTATTCAACACTCCCCCTTGGGTGAAACCTGGCCGTTGCACCTTTCGTGGCATACACATTTCGTTCCTTTTGGGATTCAAACTTGTGACTGGTCGGCTTTGATCATCGTCATGAAAGCCTTGTCCCAACTATGTTGGAGTTGGCTCTGATGCCATATTAAATTTCCTCTGCAAACCAATCCTACCAAAACCTCAATGTGTTAGTAGAGGCAGTTGAAATACTTCTAAACTGGCATCCCCATATAATTCCTCAATATTTGTTAGATTCATGCAAACTTTGGCTACTAGTTGGGAGGTTAATTGAATAATCCATTGAACAAATCTAATTTTGACCTATTTGGATATCGTTTGACACTTGAGCTGTGGTCACCATAAATAAACTTAAAATCACTTCCAATGGTCCCTGTTTTAATTCTGTGGGGTCCACACTTAATGGTGGATTTTTTACATGACTGTTCATTGGATTTTTTTTTTTGGATATCTCAGGGTATCCCCACCTTGGCAGGACTAATCCCTAGGCCCCACGCCCGCACCCACACAGACGGGGGACGGTTAACGCCTGGGGGAATCGATGCCAGGACCTGTGGGGAGCAAACCCATTGTCTTAACCAACGAGGCAAAACTCGGTTGGGTACCATTCATTGGATTTTCCCTTAGCCTTCAGTTGATTACTGCTCTTAATGTTTCTCAAATATGCTTCAGCGGTTACCATGATAGGGTCTTTTTAGCTGCGATCAGCATTGTTTATACCAAGTATTACCAACAAATGCATCTAGCTGTTGCAGCAGCTGCTAACCCGTTTAGCCATCATAGGACATGCAAGTTGTCTTTTAATGATCATCTCTGGGTGTTTTCTCCTCTTGATTGCTGGAAGTAGTCTTTATGCATTAGTATAGATTCAAAATGATTTTCAATGAATGTGTTCTTATTTCTTGGTAATTTCTATTTTCTTAAGGTACCATTAAAGGTTTGACAAAGAACCAACTGGAGGATATCGGCTGCCAAATAATACTAGGAAATACCTACCATTTGGCACTTCGCCCTACTGCCGAACTGATTGATGAATTGGGGGGTCTTCACAACTTTATGAATTGGCCTCGAGCATTGCTTACTGACTCTGGTGGCTTTCAGATGGTAGCAAATCACTTCTGGCTTGTCATTCTTGGTCATAATAAAAACTGTCTTTAATGTTTATTCCCATACATCCTCATATAATTTTTCTTGTAGGCTTTCTAGTTTCCTAGAAATATACCATTTTGTTACATTATTAGTTAATAAGTAGTACCATTGTTCTTTTCCCTACACAACTGGATCCATGATTTCTTTCGTAAAACCATTGTGGCACTGAATCGATGGTGAATATAGGATAGGTTATCTTCTCTTATTATTTCATTGAAATTTTATTGTTGCTTAATGAGAAAAAATTGAAATGCGAAAAAGGAGAAGCTGGAACAAAGTCCCAACAGTGAGGCCTGGCCTCTAAACCTCATCCTTGGCTGGCAAGTTGGCCATGGCATTAGCAGACCGCAGGATAGGAGTGAATGAAACTGATGTAGAACTTGAGATGTCCAATATTTCCTCAATTTTATTCGCAAACCTCCAATGTGAAGACAACTTTTGTCTATTATAATGTTGCCAATGATAAGCCAGATCCTGCTCTTATTTCCAATGAAAAGCCACTGGTCCTAGGACTCATTAGAACCACAAAATGATGAGAGGCCTCGAGATAAAAAAAGAGAGGTTCTGCAAGAATTCCTCAAGTCAACCTGCCCTACGGATTCCCCATAGAACATGCTTTTACCTTGGTCAGCCAATCTCTTGGCCATACCCATGGACTTGAACTTCCCTCCAGTGCTCCTCTCTCTCTCTCTCTCACACACGCACACACACGCACACACACACACACATGCGCGCACACTAGTAATTGTAAACTTCCATTAAACAAAAAGTACAAAATGGCTTTATTAGTTTGAACAATATTCCCCTATGAGCAGACCGCATACTGCTCATATGTAGTCCCAACTCATTGGTGCCTGCTTGGATCCATGCCTATTAGGTAGGGGGATGGAAAGACTTTTTGTTTTTTTGATAACTATAATTTTTTTATTGCACCCAGAATGGAAAGTTCTTATCATGGACTAGGGTTAGGAAAAAAGGCAGCCTCATTAAATTTTCATAACCCTTGATGTAATAGCCTCAAAGTTCAGTGGTTTGTGCCAATTCACCCTAGTGGGCCCCATAATCTGTGCTTGAATCTGAGCAGTATGTCATCTGCTCATATGTGACGTGAACATTTCTGTTGCCAGTGCAAGGGACTTAAACCGAAGAAACTACTGGAAATATTGATTTAATCGTGTGCCAATTTGGTAGTCTAGTTATTTTGTAGTGGACTCTAATGGACTCAAGGATCATTGTTATAATTTTACCAGTATAAGGACATATCTGTAATTCTGTTATGTTTAATAATTATGGCATTGAGATTCGTGCAACCTAGCATTACAGTTCACATGAATCACTCTCATTTTTCCTCACTTTGGTTAATTCTCTTCTCTTCTCTTCTTGCTTTTATAACTCTTTATTTCTTTATGTTCTTCCCTTCTTTTCTATATCTTCTTCCTTGATCTATTTTGAGACTGCTGTATTGTTAATTGAAACCAATAGGAACCTTTAAGGAAGACAAAAATTGCCAAAAAAAAATAAATCATCAAAGGGCCTACGTACATCCATCTCTATTGAGACCATGATTTGTGACTGGTGAGTGAATCTGCAACTTTGTGCACATCCCTCAGTCTGTAATGAACTCAGCCTCCATTGTTTTACAGTATCTTTTATTTTATTGAGTATAAGCTCAATTCCATGGCCCTTTTCTGCTTCTAGACACCCAGCTAACATTGGCCAAACCACTCTTTGCAATTAACCAGTGTTCCCAAGAAGTTTTTAGAGATTCGTGTTGTCTCCAAAATTTTCATTTTATTACATACTTCTACCTGTCCAACCACTTGATTCTCCTATCCTGACATTTTTCTGGGATGTACAATAATTGAAGAGCAACTATGTACTCCACTAACATAAAATTATTGCTTTATATAGATTATGTATGAAGTTAGGAGTCCACGTGTGGAGGCTTCTTTATTGGTTGCCATGCTAACTGGGGCCTGAAATGCACAAAAGAGGCTCTCCCCACTCTAGCCGAGTACTATTTGGAAAAGCTCAAATCTATTTTTTTTCCCAAATCTTTTTGTTATGATAAGATGTTGGAGGCATTCAGGGGTCCATTTGCAGTTTTTTTAGAAGATCAAAACCATAGTTAATGGAAGATCGAACCATTTAAAGATCAAAAGTATTGCTCATTCCACTGAATGAAAATCAAATACGACCACCTATTATCGCTTATGTTCATTTTAAATAATTAAAACTCATATGGCTTTAATTTATACGACATCATTCTTTACTGAAGTTTTTCATTGTTCGCTTCTAATCTTTTAGGTTTTTGGGCTTTCTTAGCTGAAACAGGGTGACTCGAGTGGGGGGCCGTCCCACCCCTCTGTTTGGAGTTCTAAAAAAGTTGGTTTTTGTTACTGATTCTTTTTTGAAATGGTTACTTGTAGTAATCAAAAGCTTTACAATATAAAAGAGCTATACTAATAATCGGATTGGGAGACCTCTCAAAAATACAGCCACCACCTAAAGAAGTGGAAAAAACTGCACAAAAAGGGACACCAAGGGCCTTAAAGCAAAACAGGAAGGGTAGAACCCCGATAAAATGGAGATAACTTCCCTCCAATTGAACATGATGATATCTAGAGACAAACCCCAAAAGTCCAGAAGAGTAGAGACCCAGGAGGCGACACAGAATTTCATGTTGATAATGATACTGATTCTTCACCATGTTCTAGGACTCGGAGTACTCAGTTGGAATTCTTGTTAAAATCTTAGGATATGTATCCCAAATCTTCCAATTCGTATCAAATCCTAAGGAAAAGGATTTGTATATACAACGAATTCTATTACAAGAAAAATCTTAGGATTTTGGTATAAATCTTACAATTCAATAGTTGCTTTATCTAATCTTATGGTTCATGTTATTCGATACTTGCTCTTGCTCTATCATATCGTACGATTTGTTTGGTTGGGAATAGCATGTGACTGGGAATATTTTTGAAACGGTCCACTAGCTCTTCACAGTAAACTGAACGGAAATTTCATATTATTTAATTAATGAAATCAATTCATTCTATTGCAGAACTCCACCATTGACTAAATATTTCTTTAACCATGATGGGGTGGTAAGAATTAATATTCCAATGGCAGTTGAGACTTGAGAATGCCAAACAGAGTTTGTTGCTCATCAACTTTAGCATACAACCATTCAGAGAATAAAATAAATAAAAATAGAAAGGATTGACTTTAGCATACAGGTTCAGAGCCAAACTTAAAGATATTAGATGCCTAAACTTTTCTTCTTCTTAGTTGATGTAAAATAAACATTTATGCCATGAAACTGCATAGATCTCTTCTTGAATTGGTGACAAGTGTGATCTTGCTTTAGTCGTAACTCACATAGAGGTAACAACATTTCATCTCATATACTGATTCCTATGAGCTCATTTTATCTGTTACTACCAATTGCAAAAATATAAATCCCTTTCGTTTCTTCTCCTTCTGTTGATGAATTTAATTGCAAATCTGATTATGGATATGAAGGCAAATAAGCATATGATGTCCTTGTGTGATTATAATTGACATATCTTAAACTAAATCTCGATAAACATGGATTTAGCAATATCCACTGATATTTTGGACCTGAGAGTCTCTGATTGCTGACTGTAGATGTTGATACAAGTTTAGATTACTAGGTGATTTCTACTAAATTCAACTTGGTTGTGGTAAGATTTTCATGGCTCTTGAAGATGTACTTTGTTACAACCCACTTCTGATCCTTACTGTCCACATGGTAAGGTCAACTGCATTGTATAATTTTCCATGATGTATTGTGTTTATAAATTTTTTCAGTGAGCTATGATGTCAATCACACATGTTGCACTGCATGTGGTTGACATTGCATGATTCCATTCATTAAATATAAAAAAATAAAATAACTTACACGATTCCAAGTGCAAATCTAGATGTCAACATTAATTTACTGTAGAAAATTGAAATAAAGTTTTATTTATGCCCTTTCAGGTCTCCTTGTTACATTTAGCTGACATTACAGAAAAGGGTGTAACATTTCAGGTATTTCTTTAGTGACATCACTATAAATTTGGTCGCTGTATGTGAATAACCTTTCTTATATGAGTGTATCTATGCAGTACACTTTACATGCATGCTACATAACATTATAACTTAAATTTTGCATATAATGTTATGGAATATATTTACTCGCTTATTACTACATATTGATTGCTTGGGTATGAGAAGTCCATGAAGAGGTTGGCATGCTTGTGTAAGTAGATCCTACTTGCCAATGAAGGGAGTATTGTACATGTTAGGCATCTCTGAAACCTGAATTCAGCACAAGACCGAAAGAACCACCCCCAAGTTCCCAACCCTCACTGCTCGCAGCAATTGACACCTAAACCAACTAAAGAAAAAAAGAGAGGAGAAAGAAGGTATGTCGGCCTGTTCTACTCTTCATTTAGGATCAACTAGAACTCATGGATCCTCTGCTTGCATAGTTTCTGAGTTTGTAGTTCGACCAATGTCACGTCCCTCGAACCCGATTAGAGAATAAACCGGATCCGGGGAGTGAAATTTAGGGTTAACTAAAAGTTTTCCCTTTAGACCCTAGGATCGTAAGTCCACTGTGAGGATATTATATTTCAAGCCTCAAGTAATACAAGAACTGTGGAATTCATACAATTTCAGGCATATTGAATATCAAGCGAAAGAATAATAACCCTCTTTAATGATTAAAGTTGCATCAAGAATAAATAGAACTATACGAAGAAGTTAATTTATTACAATGGCCATCCCAATATCCGAGACCATTAAATGAACATAAAGTCAATAAATGAAAGATCCAACGAGGAATAATAAATGAATGAATATAAATCTAGTGAAGTTCCATGTGAGTCTCTCATGTGCTAGGTATGATGACGCTACTCTATGTCATTGGCAAGCCACTCTCGCTCCTTCTCTGCTGGTTGGAGATCCTCTGGGATGTCCTCACCCGCCTCCTCCTCATAGTAGTCACCTGGGGTGTTTGCACACCAAGGAACAGAGTCAACGACATATTGGGGGATCCTAGCTCCCGGTCCCGGGAATAGCAGTACAGTCCTAGCCCGCTCTCAGCTATTCAATGCCATGGACGCCGTCCTACACCGACCGCCTATCCCGATGTCCGAGTAGCCGGCCCATCAATAAAACCCCAAACTGCAATTGGCCATGACATACAAACCTTTCTACTGTGAATCCCACTATAGTCTCGCAGTAATAATGAAGTGGTGTTGACACGAGGGAAAACAAGACAAGCAAGTCTTGCTAGCTCGACACACAAGACATGCTCATGGGGATTATCTCATTCAAGACAATATAAGACAAGTTATCCACATGATAATCCCTTACATGCATGCCCGTCATGTTTATCAAATACATGACACATGGTTCCTATGATACACTCTAATTCAAGTCCAAGTCCTAGTTCTACAAGGATTATGTTTCATAGTTAATGAAGTGTTTTATGCCAAGTGAGTGTACAAGGAAACGTCATCAACGGATACAATTCACAAGTCAAGGGGAAATTACAATACAAACCTAGGCAAGTGGTGTCATCCCTGTACCCCACATGTTCTGACGGAGTACGTGTAGAAATTGGATCAACGATGCTACTAGGGAAATCTCTTGGTGTATAATCATGCTAAGCATCGATCGATTCAGTTCCATACGCATTCGGTTACACCATGCGTAATGCACGAATACCTAGACAACCCATTGAAGCACACTAAGCCACGTGCTTTGATTCCAATCCCCATTAATGGTCATGTGAGAGTAGGTTCATAGTTTCCAATATCTAAGGCCCAAACCTAGGTTAACAGTCTCATGTCCCATAAAACATGAATTGGATCATTAATCAGAGTAATTACCTTACTTCCCTATCTCCGATCGTAATGAAACCATAACCATTGGATTCTACATCTTAAGGGCTTTTCAACGATATATTACACGCAGAAATCCAACGGGCGGATTAAAAGTTATGAGTGTCCGAAGTTGCCAAATTCTGTCCGGTCATTCCCCTCCGATCGATCGGACAGGAGGTCCGATCAATCGGCACTGAACAACCCCCAGTTAGTGCACCCTGTCCAATCGATAAGATAGAGTGCCCGATCGATCGGCACTGGACACCTCCCAGATAACTGGGTTTTCCTCTGTTCGATCGATCGGACAGAGTGCCCGATCAATCGGACAACGGACTGTAACCCCGAAAATGGGTTTCTGCCCTCTTCCTCATGCCATTCCATGGCTAAACCTGTAGAAAACGAGCCTCCATGCTCCCCATTCACCACATTCATCATTCACATACATTCTAGCAGGTTAGAAACATCTAGGGCTACCAATTTAACAATTAATCCAACCCAAATCCCAACACCTAATCTAGCATGTTAACCCCCAAATCAATATCAGAAACAGGATTGGAATTAGGGAATTCTAACATGAAAGCATAGCCAATCAATTGAAAACATACACACGTGCTTAATTATAAAATGCAAATCTACTTGCCTCAACCTAGAATAAGAAGAAGATGGTAAAAATGGGAATAAACTCGAGGAGAAGGAAAGAAAGAAGAAGATCAAGATCAAACCTAGATCTAAACGAAAGAGAAGAAGATGGAAAAGATGAGGGTAAGAAGAAGCTTACCAAACTTGTATGAATGGAAAGAGGAGATTGAGAGGATGAAGATGTGCAGTCCGGATTGTGGAGATGACCTCTCTTATAGAAGCTCTGGGCTTGAGAAGATGAAGAGGAAGAAGAAGGGGCTGCTGAAGCTTTCGTTGTAGGGATTAGCGAATGGGAATTAGGGTTAATCTCTACTTAAGAAGAAGAGAAGGGGGAAAAAGACTGATTTGCCCTTAAGTGAGTCCGGTGAAGGAATGGATCACTTGAAGGGTTTCTGATCATCGGATCGTGACGAGCCAAGAGACAAACATGATCAGCGCGACGAGACCTTTCCAACGAACCCAAAAATTACGGTGATTGGAAGTTTCCGGAAAAATACTCAGTTTTCCTAAATTGCAAACTAAACACCCCCCCCCCCCCCCCCCCCCCCAACACACACACCACCACCACGCTAGATTCAATCGAACTCGAAATCGCACGAAATTTTGCATACACTATTCTAATGCTAAAAGAAACTCGCTCGTGATCTAAACCCACCTAAATATCTAATGATACAATTAATTATAATAATAGCAAGATAAACGGGCCTGTTATTGGGCCCAACTGACCCAATAAGATCGGGGACCTTACAAACAATTTGCATTCAAGTTCTCAATTCATAATTCAAGAAACCCAACTTGAGGGTTGATTTAGTCCTAAAAAATTGGGCATAGCTGTGAGTGTGTTCTATACTGATTTAGTCCTAAAAATTGTGGAGATTCTCTTGAACTTCTGATGTTAGAAAGATGCCTAACATTCTCTATCTAGAGTCTAGGTCATGGTTTTTGGTCGAGTCCGAGTCGATTCCACTCCCTCTCGTGTGACCAATTCCTAATATAAACAAGGCCGCTTTGATATCTTTTTCCAATTTTATGTAGCAAGAAGCTGAGTGGTTCTTCACTGATTTTGGAAGATAGGAACCACTTCTCTTTTTTTTTAACATTTGAAGAACAGAGGTACTATTCATTCAACTCATTAAGGAAGAAATGCAGCCATTTATTACTACTTGTATTCATTCTTAATTGTTAAAGCATATGTACTAAAAAATTTAGATTCAAAGGACCCTTTTTTATTATCATTTTTATGCATATTTTAAGGGTTTCTTGGGCTCTAGTATATGACTAGGTCCGACTTGGCCGAGTTGACTTGACTTGAAAGGGACCTAATCACCCCCAGGTCTATAGGTTAAAGCCTTCGGCTACGTTGACCTTTGGACCAAAGGAAAACTGTAGAAGAGAAAGCAGAAATAATGGTTATTCAATCTTGGTAGTATTATTGTAATTCAGTTTGTTATGCTCCATCGATCTATTTTTGTCCATTTGGATCCTTCAGTTAAGAATTTGAATTTCAGGGGATCAAATATTTCATCATTTAGATGGGAATACAAATTTCATCATTTAGATGGGATTACAATTTTCTTAAGTGGAGTGTTCTTTGGAATGTGACAAGAAACTGTTCCACCTCAAAAGTTACATATATATATATGTTTATATTCCAAGAGCCTCATTGTTTTAGAATTCAACCTTGGAAACATATGCATCCAAACATTTGTTGCAGCATCTCCATTACTTTCTACCCATCCCGCTCCTGTCCTCTTTGTCGTATGATATAATCAAGTTTGATCACCTAATGCATCTAAGTATAACTCAATGATGAATGCAGAGGAAAACTGTGCTTTCCTTCCTGGTTCGTACTTTTATCAGTTTAGTTATCATGAAGGGATGCTGTTATTTTGATTCTAGAATTGTGAAACTCAAATTTTGCCTAGTGTTCTTCAATTTGCAAATCATAGTGGTCTCATCTTCACCTTACTTTGGGTTGTCTTATAAATTGTACTGCTTGATCACTTCTGGAGTACTGCACTATTACCTTTTACACAGCTTAGAATATTGTCTTCAGTGCTTACAATTGCCATTGATGCACCAAATGCCTGAAATATTTTGGATGTATCCTAGTATTTCTGTTTGTATAAACCTGTGTCTGAAACATTTTTTTCTTTATCTCAGTCTCCTGTTGATGGGAAGCCAATGCTCCTGACACCTGAAGAGTCAATCAAAATCCAAGTAGGTATATTTTTTACAATCGATAATCATGGTACGAGGGATCTTTTAGTTGTCTGAATCTTTTGTTCTCATTGTTATTATTATTATTTTTTGTTTTAAATTTTGTTAGGTAATTAATAATTATTTTCTCTCAAGAAGAGTAAGAAAAAGGAACAAACTAGAGAAGGTGTGGAAGAACCATGACAAGAAATTCATTCCATTTCTTTAGCAAGAGGATTGGCTGCGTCATGGGTTGCACAAGGCTACAAGCTCTTGCGCTTGCTTTCCTCAGATCTGCTTTCTTTGGTTTATGTTGCGTTTCTAACTGCCTTATTCATTAGCAGTTTTTCCAAGCAGTTGTCTTTTTTCATATTTCACTAGACTTCTTAAAGACATTTTTCCACTTTCTTGGTTCCTATGGAAGTAGCTTGGCCTCGTGGATAGGTTTCAAAAACTTTTGACCCACTTGACGCGGGGATCAAGTATCCATAAGGCTACAAAACCCAATCTAGGATCCAAGAACCTCAAACTCATAATCAAGATCAATAAACACTATCTCTAAGATAACAAATAGTATCACCGTGCAACCAAAATAAATCCACAACAAACAAGGAAGTAGATTATACCTTTGGAGCTCAGTAATGCTCTAATGGAGAAGAAGACAATTAGCTTGAACAAGAACTCTTTTTGTAGTGAATTAGGATCTCCAAGACCTCGTTGTCTTCCACGCTATAACCCATTTCAGATATCTTTTCTCAAGAAGAATGGTGGGATTTCCAAGAGAAAACAACTAGAACCTCAAGGCAAACCGGAAGGGAAACTAGAAGGAGAAAGAGGTGGGCGTGCAACACTTGCACAATGGGCGTGAATTCCAATGCATGGGACGTCCAAGGGTTTTGCTCCCCTATATATAGAATTAAGTGTCTCGACCCCAAAACTGAAACCGGGGTTATGCGTGAGATTAGGGCCAACTAAAAATTTTTCTAACGTTAATCAAATGCAACCTGACCCCAATCATGTCCCATCAGGATCGAAGACTGCTGTGAGGTGTAGACATTTCCTCAAATACATATAACAATTAGCGGAAGCTTCATAAATGCAAGTGGTATCTTAAAGATGTATAGTTTAAGAGCAAATAATGAATATCATATCTAGAGTTCAAGTTTGAGACTGTTAACAAAAGTATTAGTTACAATAAGAAGGCCACACTAAAACTAGGCCTAATCAAAATGATAAAAGAACAAAAAGATGAATCTGAATCCAGAATAAACGTGAAGGCTCTCATGTATGGGGTCGATACGGCTATACAATGCCGTCCGTACTATACTCTAGGAAGTCATCAGGCTGATCCGCCTGAATTTTTTTCGTCGTCTCCTCCTCGGGATAGAAGGGCTCGGTACCTATGCACCAAGAGTAGCATCATCAAACACAATGGTCGGCAAGCATATAGATATATAAATCACCATAGATATGCAGTACTAAAGAGAGTAAACGATAAACAAGATCATATAAAATACGTAGCAGTCTGATCGTAAGAAATACATAGCATTTGAATCATAAACAGACTATCAAAGTAGGTGGTCCAGATATGCTAATTACCACGGGATAGTATCATTGCCCTCCCTTACATTGAGTCGTGGTGGAGATATCAGTAAATTGAGATCAAAACCCGGTGTTCAGTAATAATAACAATAACAATAACCCGAGCTGTGTTGAACGTGCCAGCTGAGTGGTGCCTGACACAAAGAATTCTAAACAGACAATCAGTGAGGGCTAGGCTAGGCTTTCTTCCGCGAACAGGATTCATCAAACAATAGAGAAACTACTTTGCCTCATATCAAATCAGACTTCAAAAACACCTCAAACAAACGGAACATCAAAAGGGATCCTAAATCCATCATCTAAGTTCTCAATGTGATCCCAAACAAAGCAAACCAAACAGAGCTAATAAACATGTTCATTACATGTAGACAGTACCAGACGATACAATTCGGAATCAGAAGCGATAAACAATCCAATCCTAACTCAATTGTTATTTCCGAAGCATCGTATAACATACTCAGTCAACGAAAGGGATTAGGGTTTACGATACCTGGACGAACAATCTTCGTGCATAGATTTAAAGAAGGGTATCCAGTTGTCCCGTACCGTTCAAGATTGAGATAGGTTGAATCCTAATGCAACCAGAATAACCGTGAAGAACGTCGGCTCAAAACATTCTTACACATAGTCAAATGAGTCCAAAAAAGGTAGCTAGGGTCCCACCTAAGTCCACAAGTCTTAAAGTATCCGTGATATAAAAATACAACCACAGTTATGTCCGAAATGATCATAACACCGAGTCACATTGAGGCTTCAGTAAGCATGAGCATGTATAGACAATTGACAATAAACAAATGTTTATAAATTAATAAAGAAATGCAAAGTTATCAAACCGGTGCATAAAGAAATCATAAAAACATGCCTTTGGTTTCTTTAATAATTTTTCCAACAAAAGTCCTCTCCAATTCTTACTCATGATTTACATGAGGCCTCACCAAAATGTGACCTGGGTTCTGTGACATGGGTGGGTTCTGTAACATGAGTTATGTCAAATTTGAAACATGGGAAGCTCTTCCCTACACCCATACATCTTACAATCAAATAGCAAACGGGCCAGGCCACGCCCTCTCCATCCGTACATTAGACAATCACCATTTCATCCAAAATAAATCCATTCAAAATATAACATAACCTAGCAATTAATTTCCAATTTTAACATACAATGAGCACAAGGGTGTCTAGAATTGAAATTAGATGTTAGAATCATAAAGAGGAGCAACATATCATAGCATAATATAAATATCCACTTGCCTTGGTTGAAAATGCCCAAATCCACAAATCCTAGCTCAATGCCCAACAAACCAAACCTAAGGGAGTATTAGCAAGATAAAAACTAAATTAAATATAAATCAAAGAAAGGAAGGCTCTAAACTAACCTATCACACTACTACACCCAAAGTGTATTAACCCAACCTAAGGGAAAGAACTTACCAAACAGTGAAGGGGCTATAGTGGTGGCTTGCAAATTGAAGATGGTAGAGCTCGCAGGGTCCACGCGGAGATGATGATGGCCAAGATCAGAGGTGATGGGTTGATTCACGTGGGCAGTGAGAGAAGTGAGAGAGAGAGAGAGAGAGAGAGAGAGAGAGAGAGAGAGAGAGAGAGAGAGAGAGATAATGAAATGGATGTGGGTGGGTGCTCAGTCATGTTGGCAGGGAGGTGAGTGAGGAAGAGAGAAAAGAAAGAAAGAAAGCAGAGAAAGAAAGGGAACGGAGAAAGAAAGGAAAAAGGGGAAAAAGAGAGATAGGTGAGGCGGCAGTGAGCTGGGAAGAGGGAGAGAGAAATGAGAGAAAAAGGGGGTTGCTGCTGTGGAGTGAAATGCATAAGGGTGGGGGTCTTGACCTAGCAGGGAATGGGGAAAAGGGGAGGTGGGTCTCACGTGGGTGATGAAGTGGTGGGGGTTTGCACGTGGGTTAAGCAGGGGTGGGGTATGATGGGAATGAGGTGAGATTCACATGTGATAAATGTGGGGTTTGACTTTTGGGAAATTAATAAAATAAACTTAGGTGGGTTCGGGTCAGGTCAGGTTTTGGGTCGTGTTCGAGGGTCCGGATCGGGATGAGATAGAAGGACAAAGTCCGAGAAATTAGGTAATCTACCCGATGATGCCAAAATCTCAAAAAGCGAAAAATACGAAAAAGCCCTTGGAACTTTTCCGAGATTACGACACACACCCTTACTGTACCCAAACGAGCTCGGAATCACCCGAAACTTCGCACGTGTGATCCACACGTCAAACCCGACTAGCTAAGACTCTAAACACAATTACTAACTAATCAAGCAATTAATTATAATTAATAGAAGATTAAGGGACGTGATGTTACACTAAGCCTCTTCCACTTACTAATAATTATTAGAAGTCTCACTTCCATCAGAATTAGTATCTATCTTCTTTCTAATTATTATTAGAAGTCACTTCCATAACAATTAGTAACTTACTATTGCCACTATTAGAAGTCTCACTTCCAATAGAAATAGTAACTTTCTATTCCATTTCCTTTTATAGTTCAAGTAGAATTAGTAACTATTTAATAACTTGGGCCAGCGTGGGGACCACTAAGGATTCCATAGAAAGCTGGCTCCAACTGGGACCCCCTGATCCCACATCTCATGTGCAATCCGGGCCCGTAGTTAATTGCAAATTACTCCACTATATAAATGCAATTGAACTCCAGTCTTAGGAATAAATTACAAAGAAGGCTCTAAACTTCCCTATCACCACAAGTAAGCCCCTCCATCTATATCCATTGATCAATTGGATTAAATCTATCCCTTCCAATCTTAGATCCACATCTTATTATCATTGAGACCCAATTAATCCAGTAATCATCAATTCCATCCAATTAACTCTTAATTGAGATAGGTAATGATAAATCCATTAATTGGCACAAGGGGATAACAAAGATAGATTCCATCTCGACCATCGAATATTCTCACAGTCCTACTACCACGTACCCAAGACACCGGTGTGTTGACCTACAGTTGGCCTCACTCATTGGTGACTTAAAGCAAATGAATAGATAGAAACTTGAGTTCATTAATGTCTCAGGATTGAGAGCTTATTGCTAGGGAATTATGAGAGTAGACTTTAAAGTATAGACAGTGTTTCATAAGGTGCTTCTCATGGTCCTTCAATACATCCAATGTACCGGCACCATGATCCAGATTCTTACATTTTGATGATCGAGACAAATCACGCTATCTCATAGTGATCAAAGTGCTGCAACCTTGTCAGATGAGATGTTCAATCTCATTACTGGTTGTGAAGCTATTTAAGTATAAGATTTGCGACGTATGTCTCTCGTATGTGGATCTCATCCATACACATGTATTACATCTAATATGCTTGTGGACTCCGGTTCATCTCATGAACCATCATGTCATTCGTATTGGTTATGTGCAAGAAAGTAATAAAACACCAAACACCAATTTTCTCATGAAAGGAAAGCACAATTATATTGATAAATAAAGAAATAAATCAATTTATTACATCATGTAATGGATTGAGACCATATAATCTAACATTCCTCAGATCTGCTTTCTTTGGTTTATGTTGCATTTCTAACTGCCTTATTCATTAGCAGTTTTTCCAAGCAGTTGTCTTTTTCATATTTCACTAGATTTCTTAAAGACGTTTTTCCACTTTCTTGGTTCCTACGCAATTACTCAGCAACCTGCCATTTTTAAGTTTTGCTTGCTTATGTTTCCTGACATCATTTTCAGAACAAAATTGGAGCAGATATCATCATGGCGCTGGATGATGTCGTGAGAACAACCATTACAGGTCCTCGAATTGAGGAGGCCATGTATCGTACTCTTCGCTGGATAGACAGATGTATTGCTGGTAAAATCTGTTCTATAGAAAGAATGTTTGTCATGCATCTTACACAGCTAGTTTCATTAAGGATTGTCTCATGTATGTTTAGGGCATGTTTGTTTACATTAGAATTCATAGGTGGTTAAAAATGAAGATCAAAGATCAAAGTTGATGTTATTCGATGCTCATTTTTGGAAATTCAACTTTGATCTTCATTTTTAACCACCTATGAATTCAATTCCTACGTATTTTCATCCAAACAAACATGCCCTTGAAGATTTCAATCTTTTTATATTTATTGTTGTCTTTCTCTATACTTACATGTGAGAAGCTAAATAACTCCTTAAGGCAGTAGTCCCTTTTTTCCTTCATCTCTGCCATTCACTTGATAGTTGATACTATGGGAAGTCATATATATTGGCCATAAGTTAAATTCCCCATGAAAATCATTACAGCCTGTTCGATTATGAGTCAAGCCCCATGTGTGAAGTCCTGTGGTTTTCCGTGAAACATATGGTTTGGGTAACATGTTTGCATGGGATCGTAGGCCCAGGTGCCATACAGCCTGTTGGGTCACACTTCCAGCGAAACGTGCTTGGACGTGCAACAGTAAAGGGCTGTTTGCTTATTAGTTACAGCAGCAAATCCTTGTTTATTTTGGTCAGATTAGCCATTTCACTATTTGATATAGGTCAATGGTTAGTATTAGAACAGAAAGCCATTCTACTAGATCATTGGTCTAGATGCGTTTTTAGGGTTGTAAAATTGCATTGCAATCATTTAAATAATAGCTTAAACCAGTTGCCTAAATCTTTTGAACTGGCTTTTCTTCAAATTTCACGAGTTGTGCAGTGGTTGATGTTTGCTGCATTGCACTGGGACTTGAGCCCGGTTAGGAATTTTCTTCCATTATTTGCAGCTTTCATGTTGGCATGTGTAGAGCTTTTCTTCAATTTTCTGTTAAGAACTGTTTATATTTGGTTGATCATTGGTTTGGACTGAGATTTGACTTAAGTTTTTCCATACCTGGTCTTGCATTCTGGATTGTGTCCCGCATTTTAACTGTCCTACGCTTGCACTCGGTGTGATTTTTGCATATCAAATATGGGGCATTGCTCACTTTTTTTGTTGACTTTTCAAATATTCATTCTCCTTTAACTAGTGAGAGGGCAAAGGTGGTCCAATGCATTTACAATGAGTTTTGTACAGATGGCCCAACACATCATCTGTTAATTTTTAGGTATGTGCCACACACATTATGGAGATGTTGAAGATGAGTCCTATCCACAGAGGCACACTAGTTTTTGTTGCAAATGTTATGTTATGCATGCTATTCCTTTCAACTACGTGATTTTACTTCCATTTCAAATAAATGAAATCTATGTGTGTCCGGTGTGACACAAAAAACGATTGTCACACCGGAAGGGGTTATAAAATATTATAAAGGTTTGTTGGGCGCCCCATGGTTATGTCATAATAGATCCAAACACTTGCCTCGGATCGACTTCCATATCATAATTGCTCTAGTGAATAACTAAAAAAATAGATAGATGGGGGATAGGAACGATTAAGGAACTAATCATAAATACCCATTTTCACTAATTACTTGACTGTTGGCAGATTTCTTTGTATGTGTTGTCTGGAAAGAGGACTCAATGATTATTCATTCACCGGAACCAGAAGTGAAGATTTTGGTGGATAGGGATCCCATAAAAACTTTGTTCGAGGAATGGGCCAGACCCAACCATTGCTCAAGAACAATAGCTAAAGGCCTTGGTACTACCACTTGGACCTTCATGTGTGTGAGCGTGTGCGCTTGCATGCGAGCGTGAGTGATTGGCCCAGATATCAAAGTTGGGGTGAATCTCATGTGTCAAAAAATTTGACCTTCGATCCAATGATTCAGTCCATTTGGATGGGTGTGAAATGCAGGGATCGGTGGCTATCAATGGGTCTCTAATTTGTGGTTGAATCCCTTGGAGAAACATGAGACACCCTGGTAGTCATGGTGTCTGATCACTGTAGCACTCACCAATCTAGCCGCCGCCCCCCCCCCCCCCCCCCCCCCCCCCCCTCCCTGCCCCCCCCCCCCCCCCCCCCCTCCCTGCGCCCAACAACAACAACAACAACTCTCTTCCCCTCCCCTCTCCTCAGAAAAATGAAAATAAAAAACCTGTAGCATCTGAATGCAATGCATTGTCAATGGTGCGAATGTTGAATTCTGGTTTATTTTAATCACTAGTGAGGGTTGTTTAAGCATATTATTTGTGAGATGAATGGCGTGGTGGTTTTGTTGGCGAAAGAGGTCTCAATGGACGACGGGGCTTCTTTTGTGTTATGTTTTCTCGATGATATTGTGATAATCTCAAGATATTGGAAAAATTGAAAGTGTCCCCATACTATCGCATAGTAATGTTAAAATCAACTATATAATTAATTAATTCAATGACGTTTTTTGAAAAAAATTATGATAATAATTGCAAGGCCTGCCTATTTTTTAGATGTTTGTCCTTTTTTTTTGTAATAGTGTTAACTTCTATTAATCAAAAGCTTAGTAGTGCAAGAGAAATATTGTGACGAGTGACAAAGCAAACAAGAGAGGCATTTTTGTCTTTCTCCTGCCCAACCTTCTATATTATTCATCCCTTTTTTTTTCCTTAGCTTTTCCCTTTTTTTATGACCTTTTCTTTTCTTGGTTTTTTTATTCTGCAGAAGTTTCCTTTTTTATTCTTCTTTTCTTTCTGGGCTTTTTAACTATTATGTGTTATCCTGCTCTGTGATAAGTCTATAAGTATGGAGTTTATTAACTTTTAAATATTTCTAATTTTAAGTATTTAAGGAAAGAAACCCTACATATGTAGATAAAGTTCTTTTCTATTTTCTATGCTTTTCAATTGTCTGGCCTTATTATTTTATTTTCTACAATTGTTAATTTTTAAAAATTAATATTTATTTTATGAAAAGTTTTCAGTAATAATATTCCAAGAGAAACAAACAATTTGAAAAATATCCCATTCTATTCCCAAGATTTTAAATTCCTGAGGATGAGATCTGTGTCGCTAGTGATTGGGATTATTTGTTTGATAACAATATCTTCTTGTGTCTATAACCAGAATCCAATTAAATATCCATAGCCTACACAAAACAACAGAGTGGACCAGCCCCCTACACAATTTACAAGTCGCTGCCCCACTTCTAGTCATGACCAGTAGTGATAAGTGTAGGGTGGCCCACTTTTAATTATAAACAGGACAGTACACAATATCAAACAAATAGAACAATCCATAAAATTAATCATAATCCTCATAAAACCTCAACTTATCTAAGCATGAAGAATAAATTGTAGTGGTACCCAAAGTCCAAGGCTGTCTCCAATTATAGACTCCTTCCAGACTTCTACTACATACAGAGTCATAAAGAAAATAACTCACACCTGAAACATCTTGGCTTGAGGTGCTGTGGGTCCCCCCGACCTAAGGTATGATCAGGCCTGCTCCCTAGGGTCGCCCAGGGCCCACATAAGTCCCACAGTCAAGATTTAACAACTAATATCTAGACTGGGCCCTGGAACCTTGACTGCTATCGCTAGTTTCCCATAATAGGCCTCACGCCTCATGAATATGAAGTTGCTGGATAATGGGCAGATGGGGCCCACATCCACATATGACCACCACCTACCAGGTTGCCCCTGGGCCTACTACAAAATGTGGGGTACTGATCAATGATCAGATGGGCCCAGTGGTTCCACAACCTCTGTCGACCAAAGCACTGTTTTTCTCCTTCAACACGCCTCTAAATTTTGTAGGGCCTAGAGGGAGGCCCAATCGGGGCCCAATCTGCGTGGGTCCAGTACTGTCATGGTCGTGTTGGAAGTAGGTGGGCCTCGTGGATAAGTTTTCAAAACTTTTTGACCCACTTGACTCAGGGATCAACTATCCAGAAGCCTATAACCCAATCCAGGATGCAACCCCTCATTCTCATCAATCATGTATAGTAATATAACCTATCTAGAAGATAGAAATCAACAACTACATGCAACAAAATAATCTACCATAAGAGGAGAAGTAGATTATACCTTTGGAGCCCGGTAGTGCTCTAATCGGGAGAAAACAATCAACTAAAACAAGAACTCTTCTTGAAGCAATTAGAGATATCCAAGACCTTGTTGTCTTCCACGCTATGACCCTCTATCGGATCTCTTTTCTCAAGAAGATGTGTGGGATCTCCAAGAGAAAACCCTACTAGAAACTCTAAGGAACTAGAAGGCAACTAGAAGAGAGAAGAGGAGAAGAAGAGTTGTGCAACACTTGCACTAGAGGCTCTTGGGCATGGGTTGTGTGTCTTGGACGTCCAAGGGGTGTTTCCCCTTATATAGTCCTCATGCAACCTCCTTTTCTTACTTCTCTTACTAATTGCATAAGAAGTCTCACTTCCATACAAATTAGTAACTTCTCATGCTACTATTACCACTATTAGAAGTCTCACTTCAAATAGAAATAGTAAGTTTCTAATTCCTTTCTATTAGAGTTTAAGAATAGAATCTTTCTAATACTTGGGTTAGCGTGGGGACCACTAAGGATTCCTTAGAAAGCTGGCTCCAACTGGGACACGCGACCCCACATCTCATGTGCAATCCGGACCCACAGTTAATTGCGAATAACACCACTATATAAATGCAATTGCACTCCAGTCTTAGGAATAAATTACAATGAAGACCCTAAACTTCCACAGTACCACAAGTAGGCCCCTCTATCAATATCCATGGATCAATTGGAATAAATCTGTCTCATCCAATCTTAGATCCACATCTTATTATCCTTGAGCCCCAATTAATCACAGTGATCATCAGTACCATCCAATTAACTTTTAATTGAGATGGGTGCGCACTTACTAATGATAAATCCATTAATTGGCACAAGGGGATAATGTAGATAGATTCCATCTTGATCATTGTATGTTCCCACAGTCCTACTACTACGTACCCAAGACACCGAGATGTTGACCTACAGTTGGCCTCACTCATTGGTGACTCAAAGCAAATGAATAGAGAGAAACTTGAGTTCATCAATGTCTCAGGATTGAGAGCCTATTGTTAGGGAATTATGAGAGCGGTCCTTAAATCGAGACAGTATTTCATAAGGTGCTTCAATACATCCAATGTACCAGCACCGTGATCCAGAATCTTCCATTCTAATGATCGAGACAAATCACATTATCTCATAGTGATCAAAGTGCTGCAACCGTATCAGATGAGATGCCCAGTCTCATCACTGGTTGTGAAGATATTTTAAGTATAAGATTTGTGACACATGTCTCCCGTATGTGGATCTCATCCATATACATATATTACATCTAATATACTAATGAGATCCGATTCATCTCATGAACCATTATGTCATATGTATTGATCATGTTCATTAAGTAATAAACACCATTCATCTCATGAAATGAAAGCATGATTTTATTGATAAATAAAGAAATTAATCAATTTATTACATCAACTGATGGATTGATACCACACAATCTAACAGGTCGCCCATGGGTCCCCTTCAGGATCCATGGACTTGATCTCTGATCTAGTGGGCCAACTGGTCCCACAACCCCCAAACGTCTATCCTTTCATACATGCCCTGTTTCTGGATTTCTTATATCCAGCCAATAATTCAAGCAATCAGAAGGGATGAATTGACTGACAATTACCATATCTCTGGAATGAATCCATTCATAGTGCTTACATGATGTTCTGGCCTCCAAAATAGGATTCCCTGCAATTCGATATTTTCCAATAATGTCTATGCAAAGCAACAATACAGACCCATCACGAACCTAGTATTATCAATCATCTAATACATTATTTATGGGTAACTAGGAAGACTTACCTTCGGTAGACGATCGCCCCGTTCGCGATGTGAGGGTGTGAGTAGGACATCCGCTAATTGTCCCTCTCAAGATAAAGGTGAATAAATTGAATACCAAGCATAGGGTCGTTGGTCTATTTATATACTTAAAGAGTTTTAGTTCTTTTCAAATTGCTCTTTGAGTCTCTCTCAAACTGAACATAGAATCCCACCTACACCAAACACTCCCAGTTTGAATAGATGTGAAATTCTTTCCAACTCACGTGTGGCATTCTCTACTCCCTTAATAAATTAAAATAACCAAGGTCTAAGGGTCCCACCTGGGGCCCTATTAATAATTGTTTCCTTCCCTGGAACCCACTTGATACGGGATATTACACATCACCTTTGTTGCTTCCTTTTTTTTTTTTTTCCTTTCGTTGATGCTTTATCATTTCCGAGAATTTATGAGTATATTTTTTGCGATTTTAAGTATATTTTTATCAATTGCCATTTGCATGCAATGGAGAACAGCGCATGAGAAACCGAATGATCAAAACTTATTTGGAATCGTGCAAGGAGGATTAGATCCTGCCCTCAGGTAAATGAAAAGTTGATCTTTGATATGAGTCCTTACCTATAACAAAATATGTATTCTCTTTTGTTAAAATTTCTTCTTATTTGATAGCTTTGTCTTTTCACTTTTGTGATCTTCCTCGTTTTTCAGAGATATATGTGTGAGAGGTTTGGTTGATCGCAACTTACCAGGGTATGTTATTATGTAGTCACATGTCCTGTTAGAGTGCTGCTTTGTCTTAACAATAATGTAAATGCAGAGCAAGGGAAACAGCACAAGTTCTTCTATTTGCAAAGAAATACAAACAATTGATAATACAATTATCTGTCTAAGTGCAATACGAGATGAACTTGCACATTGGGTTACTCACAAATCATAACCCAATAGCTCATTGAAACTTACATGATCTGATATGGAAGTTTAGAAACTTAATCAATCTTGAACATCCAATTAATCAGGAACCTTCAGGTCCAAATATGTGGACCTCAGGCCTGTGTAATGGTGCTAATCTGTCAAAAGGAGACGAGAGACGAATTGTATTTGGTCACACAGATCAATCAGTCTGTTATGACATGTATATTCACCAGTCAAACCCTTCAGAGGACCTAAAGTAAATAAATATGGTCAGATGGCTGAAACTGAGTGTTAGTTTTAATCTTTCCAATAACTGTAACTATTTCCAAGTAATTCCACACCATAGAAGATCAAACATGCTGCAGTTTATATCATGTATTGTTTGAAGATAATGCGAATCAATGAAAATCAGGGTATGCACAAAGAAAACCTCCATTAGACCCCTTTTCTAGGACCCCCTAAATCCCTCTAGCAGTTGACACCCTCTCTTCCAAACAAACCTCTAGAAAACCTTCTCTTCCAACTTCTAAGAAACCCTATCTTAAGGAAGCCTCTAGATCCCTAGAACGAAGAAACCAAGAAGCACTCCTTTTCATAAAGAGAGAAAAGTGACACGTCTGAAAATCCTCAGGGTAGATGGGTTATGCAGATCAATCCTAACTTGACCTTCACTGCTGGTCAATTTTATCTCACTCATGACCACCCATGTGAAATGCAAGTCGGGTTTTTGCAACCTTTTCAGGAGACCCGTGTTGGCATGGCCCGAAAGCCAACCCCACACCAAAAAAAAAAAAAAGACCCAAAGCGTAGGCCTTTCGACTCACTCTCATATGGCTTGCCCTCGAGCCTTGGGCAGGTCGGCTGGGTCTTTCCCTGTTGTTCTGTTCCTGCCACGAGAAAGACGCACCAAAGAGGTATGCCCAGCGCGTGGAGGATCCTCCATGTTAATTAATGAGATAAAGGCAATTCTTCCTTTTTGAACTAATTTTTTAATAAGAGAAGGAAACATGGAGGCAAGTTATCTTGCCAAGTGAGGTGGGTTAGTATTAATGAAGGATTTAATTTTATTAAGGGCATTCTTGTTCTTTCCCTTTTGTTATTGTGAAATCTCTAGTATGTTTGCTCGGGGCCTTTCCTTTTCAATCTTGAATCATGCATCCTCTTGTATTTCATTTTTCTTGCCTAGAAAGATACGTTAATGGCTCATCACTACGCTAAGTTTTGGGAACGAGATTTACTGAGGACATGCAATTTTTCAGCTGGTTGAGTCTTTGCTGCTCAACCATTTTAGTTTGTACTATCAGCATCTTTCCATTTTTTATGTGTGCATTTATAAGGTTCCTTTTAATTTGTTTATCCAGTAGAAGAGATCTTGATTTATATAAATAATCCCATTTCAACTTGTATTAAATTCGGTAGTATATCTTTTTTGGTTAGTAATACACCAAATTACATTTCCCAAATACTATAGTCATGGAGCTGATTTGAGAAGTTTACTTTTGTGACAGCTATGCTATTGGTGGTCTTGCAGGCGGTGAAGACAAAGACTCATTTTGGCGTGTTGTTGCTCAGTGCACTGCTGCATTGCCTGAGGATAAACCCCGCTATGTCATGGTACAAAAGTAACTTCATCTTATCTGGCTATTGGTGCCTTGTTTAACAACGGAGGATTCATTGAAACTAGAGTCTTGCATGATTTTTCTGTTTCATAAATTCTTTTCTTTATTGTAGTATTTTTGTGTATGCACACTGTTTTGCAGGGTGTTGGTTATCCACTTGATATTGTAGTTTGCAGCGCTTTAGGTGCTGATATGTATGACTGTGTGTATCCTACACGCACTGCTCGCTTTGGAACAGCACTTGTACCTGAGGTAGGAGTTCTTATGTTCTATGAATTACACGTTAGAAATTGATTTCCACACTTGATATTATTACACCTTTACACTTAATCAAGGATCAAAATAGCGGTTGTGGTGGGGCATCGTGGCCAGTGGCCAAAACGCAATGTAGTGGGTGATACGTACCAACGTAGCGGTGCGAATTTTTTAAGTAGTCAAAATAATTCAAATTTATGCAGAAACCAATCTTGTGTTTGTTTAGTTATTTGGAACGAGATAAGGATAGATACAACTTTAGGAAAGGCTCTTGAGGTGGAGAAATAGCAAAACAATGTTTTAAATTAAAGTTGCTTGACTCTACTAGGTTTTAGACCGTAGTACCGCTATTTTCAAAAATAGTGTAGTAGCCTTAACCACTACGGCTGATAATGCAGCCCCTCCGTTGCTATTTTGAACCATGCACTTAACTAAAGAATGATGATCCAATTCCTGAGACAACCATGTTCCATGTTGAAACCCCGTATTCCTCAGACAACCATAATGAAACCCCATACTTCTTATAAAGAAAAGAGAGTAAGATGACAACCATTTTAGTCTTTTTAACTATTTAACTCTTAATTCCATTATTTAGTTGGTAGCCACATGTGATTAGAGCTAGAAAGGACAATGCTATCTATGCTGCTTGGTTTTTTTAGTGTGGGTTGCTTTGGAATTACTCATATGAGCTCAAATTAGCAGTCTTTGACTGCCTTTCTGGGGTTTGTTTGTGGCATAGTAATCAATTTTGTTTTGCACTCGTTTTCGGCATTTCAATGTTCCATTTTGGACCTGCCTAATAGAAATTTTGGCCATTTTGACCTAAAGAAACTGAAATTGACTACTGGGGTTTATATAGATTAATCATGCCAACAGTGGCAGCCATTAAGGATTCAAAGCTTTGTTGGAGGCATTATTTTCTAATGTTTTCCTTATTCAGGGGGTGCTGAAGCTGAAACATAAAGTAATGGAAGATGATGTTCGCCCAATCGATCCTACATGCAGTTGTATGGTAGGGCATTATTTTAAATCCATTTGCTTAGAGTACTACTTACTATCGGTTGCCCTTTCAATTAAATATTGCTTATTGCTTTCTGTGCCTCAACCGTCTATGTAGGTTTGCAAGAACTACACTAGATCTTACATTCATTGCCTTGTCACAAAAGATGCCATGGGCTCTCAGCTTCTGTCATATCACAACTTAGCATATATGATGAGGGTAGCGTAGTTTGTTTCCCACCTTGATATACAATTCCCAGAGTTGCCCCATGCCATTTTATCTTGGAAGTGAACTTTTTTCTGATTTGCAGCTTAGCAAGGATCTCCATATGTCAATAATTGAGGGAAGATTCCCGGAGTATGTGTCTCCATTTCTTGTTTCAGTGTCTTTATTTCTTCTTTCAATTTTTTGTTATTTGGTTGGTACATTGAGTATGCTCATATTCCTTTTTGTGCTTTCTCCTAATCTTCTGTAGGTATGTATGTGAATTCCTGCAAAAACAGGTACTGTGTGCCCCTAAATTCCTCCTCTTTATTTTTCTTTTTATCTTTTGAAAATGGTGATGATATTCATTAATCACATATCAACTAGCCAAAAAGGAGTCCACTTCTCATGGTTTGCCTAAAGCAAATTTTATTGTCTTTGGTAGTTCCCTAAGGGCAATGTTCCCGAATGGGTTTGCAACGCCATGGAGGTTGCAGGTATCGACATATCTTCCTGTTGTGCTCCATTTTCGTGACTACCTACAAACAGTGAAACAAAAAGTACAGCTGGTGGTTTGACCTGGTGTTCCCAACTGGCATCAAATATTTTTGCAGTTCATGTCGGCATGATTTTTTTTTTCTTTCTCTCAGAGTTACACGTTGGCAGTATATATTTTGTAGCTGATATGCTGCTTGAATGGTATCAAATCTAGAATGATTGTCTCACTTACTAAAAAGATTTTATGGTCTGAATTTCAGCTCATTTGATCGGCAATGTTGTCTCAAGAGCAACAAAGTTGATGTTATAACAAATTTTCTTTTTTATCCATGATTTCAACGCTTTTTCCTTGCAGAGTTCCACAAGTAAGAATAATATTTTCCTTGCTGGGTAGAATGTGTGCGTGCTTAACATTTGAAAAGAAGACTAGTGCAATCTCAAGGTTTTTTTTTTTCTCAGTTCCCACTGGCCAAACTCTTTTGTAATAGTAGTACGGAGGTTTGTGAGGGGTGGTATGTTTCCATAAAAAAATGATTTTTATAGCTCAAGGTTTATAGCTCAGATCTCTTGTTCTTTAGATTGCTTAAGGTTTGCAATCTCAAGGTTTTTTATAGCTCAGATCTCTTGTTCTTAGGGGTGGTATGTCTCCATTAAAAGTTTTTCACATGTGTAAATGACACACAGGTGTCGTATCCACAACATTTCACACGTGAATCTATGAGCAATCTAACCATTCAAAGTCTTTTTTACAATTATTTCAAAATATATGATGTTTTAAGATCTGGAATAGCCTCCGTTTTGGCCTTCTAAAGATAAACGGTTTGTTCGGATCATGAAAATTAGCTTCAGGTTCCCAAAATGGCCAGTTTTCACTTTGGGCCTTTCTTTGATAAATTCTCAAAATTTAGGATTAGTTAATGACTGAAAATTGGTCCCATAACCGTTTTTAATCTTGTGCAAAGGATGGACGGTTCAGATTGGAACGTCAGGACCCTGTAGTAACTTAAAAATTCAAAAAGGAAAAAGGACTACTCCCAAGTCACATTTTGAGCATGCAATTTAGTGTTCAATCCATTAGTTGTATGTTTTTCAAACATTTTTTAGAACTCATGATGAGTTAAGATGTAAAATTTGACCCTATAGCCAAATTTGATCTTCTAAAGAGTTTGAATGGTTCGGATCATCAAAATGGGGCTCACATGTTTCCAGAATGGCCAGTTGTCACTTCTAGACCATATTTTTAAATATCTCAAAATCTAGGAAAAATCAATGGCTAAAAATTGGCCCCATATCACTAATTGACCTCTCTTCAAGCTCTTCATTTTCCAATTCATATTATAAAATTGATTATGGAATGTGTTACTGGAGCCCAATTTTCAGTTCTGGTTAATGGATGCTCTGAAGGTTTCTTCAAAGGCAGTAGAGGGTCAAGGCGGGGATGTCCCCTCTCTTCTTTTCTCTTTACCATAGTGATGGAGTTCTTCTCAATTATGATGGATAAGTATGCTGCCTCTCATATGATCGCCTCCCCTTTGTAAAAGGAAATATTACGATCTCACATTTAATGTTTGCTGATTATCTCATTATTTTCAGCAAAGCTTCTCAATTTAAAGCAGCAAACCTCAAGCACTTCTTAGATCACTTCAAGAACTTTACAGGGCTGGGATTGGTCAAAAAGTGCACTCTTCTTTGCAAATTGCAGCCAAGATGATGAAATGGCTATATCTTCAATTTTGAATGTGCCAAAAGCAAAGCTTCCAATCAGATATCTAGGGATTCCTCTATGTTCCAAAAGATTGAATTTCAATGATTGCCAGCCTATTCTCTCCAAGATTCAACGACTGGCAGGGTGGAAAGTTAAAGTTTTGTCCTAGCTGGTAGGGTTGATCAAATCCACTCTATTATCCTTTCATCTTTTATGGGCCTTTGTTTATATATTTTCTCAAGAAGTTCTGCCGTTGGGGGGGGGGGGGGGGGGGGGGGGGGGGATTTTAAAGCAAGTATGGAATATTATTCTTAAAAAGACAACTTGTTGGAATATTTGGGTCAATGCAAGATACTTGAATGAGAATCCTTTTGGGATGTTTCAATTCAAAATCATGCTTCATAGGGATGGAAGAGCATTCTAGATCTCCGGCCAGTTGTAAAGAACCACATTAAATTCTTGATTGGAAATGGGCATATTACAAAGTTTTGGTTGGATCCATGGTTGAACAGTGGAAGACTCAGAGATTTCTATGGGGATAGAGCAATTTATGACATGGGTCTTGGAATTGATGTTTGTGTGCAACGATTTATTCATGAAGGAAATTGGAGGTTTCCCACCGATGAGCTCACAAAAAATACACTTTCATCGCATTATTTTATGAGGTTTCAAAGATAAAAGAACTCAAAACACTATTTTTAGCACAAAAATAATAAATTTCCTCCCCATCATGCTTTGCTCATATCTTTCCATTATAAATAGCCATTTGTATGCATTTATATGAGTTCCAATGACCTCCATACAAAATATGTTAAAAAATTACTCTCAATTATGTTAATTGAAGATTAATTTGAAGATTAAAGTTGAGATTCAAGAGTTAAAGAGAGTAAGGATAAGTTTGGAAGACAATTGGATGAAGAAATGACAAAGATAGGCCAACAATAAGAAGAAAAATGAAAGACCTGGGTTGGTATTTTGACCATATCTTTTCACTCAGATGTCCGATTGAGGTGATCTCAGAAGCATTGGAAAGCTTGTTCTAAGATCTACAAATCATATTTCACAACATTTTTCCCAATTCGGACGTTTCGGGGGTCAAAATAGCACATCAATCTGAGGACTGTTTTCTAACACGAGAATTACATTCATATGTTCATATTTCCATTCTTGTGAAGTTCTACATCGGAAAGAAACAAAAAAGAGTAAGGCAAATGTCTCTATATAAGGAAGGAAGCTCTAAGCATTAGACACAAAAGCAAGGAGAGCATCCTCCTATTTACTTAAGCTATTCATGTAAATTGAGAGCAATTGTAAAGAGAAAGTGGGGAAAGTTTTGTAAAATTTGAAGATTTGTAATGAAAGCTTTATCTTCTCCAATGGGTGGCTAATCCCTTTGATTGGATCTTCTAGATGAAGCTAAGTTGATCCTATTCTTTTTTCTTATGCTCTTTATTTTAATTCTCTTGTTTATGTGCTTAATATGTTAGAATAGATTTATCTTCATTGCATTGTGCAACCTTCCATGCCTATTGTTTTATCTTAGCATTCTTTTTACTATCTATGCTTAGGTTTGATAAATCATGCTTAGGAGTTAATATCTTTTGATGGTTTATGCTTACTTTTGATAGATAGTTATTAGGAATCTTTTCTTTTATGAATGAAAGAAAATCTTGGCTATTAGATTGTTAATTTCTATCTTAGAGCTTTAAAGTTATATTTTTCAAATCTAAGCATTGATTTGTCATTAGATTTGAGTATTTGTTTGGGAAAATAGAAGAGCATTAGCATTGGATGAGTGTCACTTAGTGAATTCTAGATAATTCAATATATCCATTAGTATTGCTTGTTGCTTATTTCAATTACTTTAGCTTGATTGTATTCACATTCCCACACACTTATTCTCTTGTTTTAATTCTCACACTCCATTTCTCTATCCACACCATCATATCCATTAGCTTATTTGTTCATACCTTCTATGTGTTTGTTTTTATTCCTCCTTTGATTTTACACTTTTAGCACATTTCTTTTTTATCTCCATCCACTCATTTTCTATCTTGTTCTCCTTATTAGTTAGTTTTCATGGATGCTTTTAGTTTGTTTCTATCTTGATCTTTCACTTATTTTCACACACTTACTCATTTAATCTATCTAACATTGTTCATTTGTTCTTGTTATTAACCTTGTTATTTTTCTTTTGTCATTAACTTTGTTACTAACATTGTTCTTCTTTGAATTCTTCTATTTCTACTTACATTTCTTTGTTATCTAGTTTCTTGTTTCCTTTTAATTTGCATTTTTTTTTTTTTTACTTTCCTTGTTATTATCTTATTTCTTATTTTTTGTTATCTCCATTTGTATTTGTTAGCTATATTTGAGTTGATACTCCTTTTCATTAATCATTGTTATTTCTCTTGTAACGATCTTCGTGGGAACGATATTCGGACTTTCATAGTCTTTGAGACAACCGTATACTTCGGAAAAATCGCAAAAACAAGTTTTTGGCGCCGTTGCCGTTGTAGTATAGTGGTAAGTATTCCCGCCTGTCACGCGGGTGACCCGGGTTCGATCCCCGGCAACGGCGCCAAAAACTTGTTTGAGAATTTTCCGCAAGTATACGGTTGTTTCAAGTAATATAGACTATGAAAGTCCGAATATTGTTTCCACGAGGATCGTTACAAGAGAAATAACAATGATTAATGAAAAGGAGTATCAACTCAAATATAACTAACAAATGCAAATGGAGATAACAAAAACAAGAAACAAGAAACAAGATAATAACAAGGAAAGTAAAAAAAAAATGCAAATTAAAAGGAAACAAGAAACTAGATAATAAAGAGATGTAAGTAGATATAGAAGAATTCAAAGAAGAACAATGTTAGTAACAAGTTAGTAACAAAGTTAATGACAAAAGAAAAATAACAAAGTTAATAACAAGAACAAATGAATAATGTTAGATAGATCAAATGAGTAAGTGTGTGAAAATAAGTGAAAGATCAAGATAGAAATAAACTAAAAGCATCCATGAAAACTAACTAATAAGGAGAACAAGATAGAAAAATGAGTGGATGGAGATAAAAAAGAAATGTGCTAAAAGTGTAAAATCAAAGGAGGAATAAAAACAAACACATAGAATGTATGAACAAATAAGCTAATGGATATGATGGTGTGGATAGAGAAATGGAGTGTGAGAATTAAAACAAGAGAATAAGTGTGTGGGAATGTGAATACAATCAAGCTAAAGTAATTGAAATAAGCAACAAGCAATACTAATGGATATATTGAATTATCTAGAATTCACTAAGTGACACTCATCCAATGCTAATGCTCTTCTATTTTCCCAAACAAATACTCAAATCTAATGACAAATCAATGCTTAGATTTGAAAAATATAACTTTAAAGCTCTAAGATAGAAATTAACAATCTAATAGCCAAGATTTTCTTTCATTCATAAAAGAAAAGATTCCTAATAACTATCTATCAAAAGTAAGCATAAACCATCAAAAGATATTAACTCCTAAGCATGATTTATCAAACCTAAGCATAGATAGTAAAAAGAATGCTAAGATAAAACAATAGGCATGGAAGGTTGCACAATGCAATGAAGACAAATCTATTCTAACATATTAAGCACATAAACAAGAGAATTAAAATAAAGAGCATAAGAAAAAAGAATAGGATCAACTTAGCTTCATCTAGAAGATCCAATCAAAGGGATTAGCCACCCATTGGAGAAGATAAAGCTATCATTACAAATCTTCAAATTTTATAAAGTTTTCCTCACTTTCTCTCTACAATTGCTCTCAATTTACATGAATAGCTTAAGTAAAGAGAAGGAGGCTCTCCTTGCTTTTGTGTCTAATGCTTAGAGCTTCCTTCCTTATATAGAGACATTTGCCTTACTCTTTTTGGTTTCTTTCCGATGTGGGATTTCACAAGAATGGGAATATGAACATATGAATGTAATTCTCGTGTTAGAAAACAGGCCTCGGATTGATGTACGATTTTGACCCCCGAAATGTCCGAATTGGGAAAAATGTTGTGAAATATGATTTGTAGATCTTAGAACAAGCTTTCCAATGCTTCTGAGATCACTTCAATCGGAAATCCGAGTGAAAAGATATGGTCAAAATACCAACCCAGGTCTTTCATTTTTCTTCTTATTGTTGACCTATCTTTGTCATTTCTTTATCCAATTGTCTTCCAAACTTATCATTACTCTCTTTAACTCTTGAATCTCAACTTTAATCTTCAATTAACACCTATAAAGAGAAATTAACATAATTGAGAGTAATTTTTTAACATATTTTGTATGGAGGCCATTGGAACTCATATAAATGCATACAAATGGCTATTTATAATGGAAAGATATGAGCAGAGCATGATGGGGAGGAAATTTATTATTTTTGTGCTAAAAATAGTGTTTTGAGTTCTTTTATCTTTGAAACCTCATAAAATAATGCGATGAAAGTGTATTTTTTGTGAACTCATCACCTACTCCAACGACTAACGCCCTTAGGGCCTGTTTGGTAATTTACTTTTAAAATGAAGTGGAGTGAAGTGAAATGAAAAGAATGAATAAAATATAAATAAGTTATGATGATATTTTGTTTTTAGTTGTTTGGAATGAAATATTTTTAACTTTTTGTATGGGGAAATGTAGATTTTTTGTCTTTTAGTGAGTAAATGTAGTTGCTTTTTGACTTTTTTTTGAAAAGATGGAGGGAATTTTTGTAAAAAGTGTTTTTGATGGGATGTTTAACTTAACTTGACTTTATTAGTAAATTTACCAAACGGGCCCTTAGGGAAATCTTTCAAATCATTCCTCAAGAGATTGAACCATTTAGTAAGTCCGAAGATGGAATTGTCTGGACCTTAGAGGAATAAGGGAATTTTACTTTAAATTTAGCTTACAAAATGGTTTGCAGATTCATTGATCAAGACATTCAATGGCCTTCATTGATATGGTTTAAGGGATGTATTAAGAAGCATTCAATATGTGCTTGGATGTTCTTTAAAAGAAGGCTTAAAACAAAAGAGTTCCTTCTCCAACGGAATGTGCCTTGTGAATCAAATTATGCTCTATGTGATGCTACATGGGAGAGTGAATTACATTTAATGACCCAATGCCCATATTCTAAATCAGTTTGGATGTCTATCCCCCACCAAACTAAATTTGACCCCTATTAATTGTGAGAACCCACAGCAGCTGATGCAATCTGTACTTCTTCGATTAAACCGAGGCAAAAAGGATATTCAAACAATTGGGAAACTTGTTGTGAATGCTTTTATTTGGCACATTTGCGCTGAAAGAAATGGGAGAATTTTTAGAATGAATGCAAACACAAATGTTTCTGTGACACAGAAAATTCTTAAAACTGTTTGTAGTAGGATTCTTTATCTTGTGTTACAATTACCAAAAGAGATCGCTAGTCACTGAAACATTACAGCAAATGATCAGAACAAAATCCCTTTCCCTTTGGAAGTGATGAATCGTGGATGGAGATTGTCCATAACTAGTGTGGGGCAGCTTGTGGTTGGAATCTTGTGGAGAGATCAAAATTCCAATGGGCGCTCGGATTGAGCAAAATGTCAACTACTATTCAGGAATTCTTCAAATTTTGAAGATCATTCCAAACTATATTACACAAATCACTATAGAGGCAGATTCATCATTAACTAAGGTGATGCTCAATCCTTCCAACTCTAATCGGAATGTGAGGTTTCAAGTTAGAAGACTTCACTCGGTGATTACAAGATTTGATCAAGTGCAGATTTCGAAGACTCATCCTTATACTTTGCGGTTTAGCAAGTTCATTAGCAAAAATATTATTAACTCAACTCATATAAATAATGCTGAAATTGTAAATTTATTTTCAACTTGTGCCCGGGTTGTGGGCGTAGATTAGTCTTACTGATCCAGTATTTTTCTTGTTTCTTTGCTAAGAGGTATGCCCCTTTGGACGCCTCTACCAGCCTATTGGAGGGTAGACTTCCTTTTCTGTAATCTATCTTTTTTGAGAAATTGAATAACTAACTTACTCTTAAAAAACAAAAAAAACAAAAAAAAAAAACTTGACCTTTTGAAGATGATGGACGGTTTATATTGGCATTGTGGGGCCCATAGTAGGATTACTTTTCTTTATAAATAAGGATTAGGGGCATTTGGTAACTAAAAGAAAAAAAAATAAGATCTTATTTTATGATTAAGAGTTTATTTACATATTAGAGCTTTCTAATTATATTTTCTACTTTTAGAGCTTATTTACTAGTTAGAGCTTTTGCCTCTTAAAGAAATATGTAGAGAGAGCTACTTTCTTTTTAAAGCCTTTTCAAATAAAGTGGATGGAGGTGGATAATATAAAGTTACAAGTGTTTGTACAAATAAAACCTCATAAAACTTTCAAAATTAAGCAAGGGTTCTACATTGTAATTTTTAAAACGTGGGCCCAATTACCACAATTCCTAAAGGTGGCCCTAATTATCTCATAAAATAAGACCTTCTTTTAAAAAACAAACAGATTGTGGTAAATTAGAATTTAAAGATTATTCCTTTTATTTTTCATCTTACTCTAATCAACTCTTATTAGTCAAGCTAGTGTCCAAGCAGCCCCTTAGTTTGATCTTGAAATTTCTTATGTATTTCCTATCTATAAATTGGTTTCGTTTCCCCTAAAAAGGTATGGTGATTTTATCAAAATTACATCTCTCAAAACCCTTCTTGATAACAGAGCTATGACCCAATAGTGATATTTTGATCAGCCAGCCATAGCCTAATAATGAACAGTGGCCTCCTAGAGAAAAATTCAAAATTTTGCCATTGCCCACTAGGTTATATATGTATGAATAATGAAAATATTGGTTGCATGGGGCAGTGATATTTTACGCTAGAACTCTTGGTCTTGATTCCTACCTCAGCATAAGTGGATCATGGATAGCTAGCTCCAAGTAATTAGGATAAAGCCGATGACAACAAAATAGAATGGTGTAGATGATTGTGGTTCATTATTTGTGCCACTTACTCTAATGCTTCAAATTAAATTATGTAGATGCGACACTTGGTGAAGAGTAGCAAAAGCACACCATATGTTGGACCATAAATCATTGACGGGCTTCTAGTGCTATCAATTATTGTAACTCTTGTCTGACTTGATAGAGTTTTGGATTCCCTCAATCCAAGTATAAGAGCATTTATGCAAAATGAAACTGCTGAAAAAAAGATATATTTCTTATTTTTTTATGGGTGTATCAAACCCAACCCCCAGCAAAAAAAAAAAGGGAAAAAGATAAAAAAGGAGGGAAAAACACTTGTGCAAGCCAAGAAATTTTGCCTCTCATGTTCCCAAAATGGCCAGTTTTTATTTTAGGCCCTTTTCTGATAAATTCTCAAGAGGATTTTATAGAAAAGTTCCCATGACCATTGCACAAAAACGTACCCCCCCATCCATAGTTGTGGCTTTACGAAAGGGTTCCTTATCCCAATTTTTTTTCTTATTTTAACTATAGCGATACTAGCGTCACTCCTCTCCTTTCTTGTGAGAGGTTTCGGGGCCAAGGTGGACCTAATCATCTCTTCCTCACCCGTCTCTCCAATTGTAATTGCATCTGCATCTGATGACATGGCCACATCTAGAAAGCTAAAGAGCTTGGAGCGCGACACCATGCATACTTGTTAGAGGCAAAGAAGAAGAAGAAGAGAGGATAAATGAGTCAAAGCCCCTCCCAAGGCATCCATGCCCTTATTGTTGCTGGTGACCGTGACGAGGACGAGTGAATCGTTGTCATGGCAGTAGTCAACGATGCTTTGCAATTGGTACCCCTAGGCATCCCTCTTCCTCCGCTATGACGAAGACCTTGACTTTGAAAGTCCGAGCCAAGCCAAGGCCGTGCTTTGGAGGAGGAGGGTCTTGATCCTCTCGAGCCACGACACCGCTCTGCCCTCCAACGATTCATGGAAGCAAGCAACGGCATTTACTATAGCCATGGAAGTCTTTGACAAGATGAACTCCCTTGGGGTTTATTGTAGCCTCCACCCGGGCAGAGCATAAAGGACCTTTTTCTGCAATATGCGACCTGCATTAATCCGAACATTTTCCATGTCAAGCAACGCTAGCGTCGCCCTATCAAAGACGCTAGCGTGACGAGCAACGCTAAGGTCGCTCCTCTTAAAATTCCTCGAAAAAGGGACGACGGACCCTATTTGTAAGGCCCCAACTAGGGGGAATTTTTTCGTCCACCGGCCATTTACTAAGAATTTTGCAGGAAAATCCTCAATTCTCAAATTTTAGGATTAGTTAATGACTGGAAATTGGTCCTATAATCGTTTCTAATCTTGTGCAAAGGATGGATGGTTTAGATTGGAATGTCAGAACCCATAGAAGCTTAAAAATTCAAAAAGAAAAGGACTACTCCTAGGTCACGTCTTGAGCATGTAATTGAGTAGTGTTTAATCCATTAGTTGTACGTTTTTCAAACATATTTTGAAACTCACAATGATTTAACGGTTAGGAAAAAAACACCTCATCCCCAATCCTCATTGATTCACGTCAGCATAATCTCCTGATCGAAAAAGTCAAAAACTCTCTCCTTATTCCTGATACGCTTCTTCCACAATCCATATGGCTGTTTAAAAATGCCTTTTCCTCTATCTCATATACGTTTCATCATTGACTATTCCTTTCAAAGTAACGCTCCAGATTGACACCCTATCAGGTATGGTTTCATACCTATTAGGGTAGAATCTTTATCTTTACTCCTAAATCCTTGGATATTTCCTATGAATGTCTCCTGTGTTGTTAGTTTCTCTACAATCTTCTAAGTTGGAGTGATCTCATCCCTCAAAGTATCATCTGATTGACAGTCTTCATCGTTGCTCTTTCTTCTTCTTTTTTTACTTTCCTGATTTAAGGTTTCTTTTGAATTAAGAAATTTATAAATATCACGTTTATTTAATAATTGTTATGTTCTAAATATTTTCTTAGTTGACATTGTCGAATTGATGGATTCCATTTGTTATTCCAATGAAGCAAGGTAGGGCACCAATTTTTTAAAACATGAATGCTTTCATTTGTTTATGGTCGAATGAATCATAGACCTTGAATTTGCACTAGATTTTGTTGTCTTCATTATTTTAATGTCTAGAATAAGAATTTTTTTTATATTGCCTTCTAATGTGGCTATTTATTATTCTCAATCAAGATATGATATGGCTAACAGAGTTCGATTGTAGGTGTTGCAATTGAAGTTGTTATTAGATATTATTATACCCAATTTATGCAAATGGAAGAAACACGAGACATGGTGAAAGCGACAAAAGGCCAAAATGGGGGCTTTTCGCATTTTTTGTATATCATTGGTCGTTTCTCTCTGAGTGGACCATTAGACTTTCCACAGCATATTACTCCACACCCATGAAGAGATTTCCCACTAAAAAACAGTTGAATGTGAATGCTTTTTATGTGAGCTATTTAACAAGCATGTTTTTCGCAATAAGATTAAATGCTGGCCCTGGGTTATAATTTATGAAAAATGTTGTATGAACACAAAGGGCGGGACTTCGTGTATGATTTGATTGATTACTCTCTTAGGTTTCTCCAAAACATCCAAAACTCATGGGAGTAAGCCGTACGCTATGAATATGATTATCACAAGTAGCAATTATCTTTCTACCTGTTTTTATAACTTGGGGTATTCCATTTCTTTTATTACGGTTCTGTTCACTGAAGGCATCCTTATGAAATGTTGAAAAAAAGAAATTATGTTCTGTGTTGCATCCTATCCTTTTCTTTAATAATTAACAATTATGACATGTGTGTGGACCAGTTAATAGGTGCGTGCATGAGGTCAGCAACAGGTGTAGGTCCGAACTCGTCCCGGATGTACGCACCTCGGTATAAGCCCCGAAGCGCTGGCTGAGACCAGCACGACCGAACGCCCTCTCGGCCGCACTCACCAAAGGCGACGGGCATCTCGGATGTAGCCGAAATGGAGGCAACTGCCCAGGAAGGGTTTGTATCGCCACAAGCGATGTCGGGCCACGTGGCAAGTTGGAGACGCGATGATGGGACAGACGTCATCCAGGCCGTCCGTCCTTACCACATTTCTGACAATCACATCTAATAGTTGCGGCCGTATCAGGGCAGTGCTCTAGAAAAGGTCCGATGAGACCTTAGCCGCCAGCAGGCCAGGGCAGGATCTGGCCCAATGTGACTAGCATTAAATGCAGCATGGGCCGATCGGACCCTCATTTAATGTCATGTGGGCTATGATGGATCCTCATTAAATGCTCTACGAGCTAATGGATCCCTAGCAATCATATCAGTCCACTGGCCGATGCCCCCAAGACTTACACATATAAAAGGTTCCATGACCCAAAAAGAGGTAGGCATATTCTCCTACATGCAACTATACTCTGTTCTTTCTTCTCCGATCAGCTACCTGCACTAACTTAAGCATCGGAGAGCCCTGCGCTGCCCACAGCCAGAGTCCTCTGACTGTTGCCTCTTCCCTTTCAGGTCCATAGCCCAGGTAGTTCTACCTTTGGTCTTTAGGATAAGTCCCTTGAGGCACCTCTCTAAGCTTGTGAGTATATTTTCTGCACTTACAACATGTATTTTGAATTTATTGCAATATTTAATGGGAAATATAATGTCAAAGTAGCATCACTGATGCTATTGCAATATTTCACTATGATGGAAATATGAACGTCTTTCTATCACCAGGGATCTATATTTTTATATTTTATTTCTTTGTTTATTTATAAAAAAATGCCATATTTTCAACAATTTTTATAAAGGATCCAAAATGTACAAGGAAACCAAAAAAGAGGAGTCTTATCACATGTTTATTATTAAAAATATTGCATAGAAAATATCTTATCATAGTAATATCATTGATAGCACCCGTCTAGGATTTTGGGTGATGGTTTATGGGTCTGCTCTCCATGTCTTTTGTTCGACCCAAACTTATATGGTGCATGTGTTATGAGTTTGTTTTATAGGGTAAAAATACAATGAGGAAAAAGAGATGACAAGCTCCATTGATAATTTAGGCATATAAATTCGCATTTATAAGTGATAGATTCTTAACAAAAATGATCTACCTAATGATAATTCACTTTCTAATCGTAGTCACAACCCGTACATCGAACGGACTTTAATGCTAGTTAGGATTAGTCTTGACTCTTGGAGAAGAAAGCATTAGAAATCTTGGGAAGGATTTGGAGTTTCGTACAATCGCAGGTAAGTTGTACGTAAGCTGTTACTATGAGTTTTAGGAGTGCACGATCCCTTTTGCAATCAAACTGGTAGAGCTCGACATGAATAAAAAGAAAAGGAGAGAATCCCCTTCGTGACGTCTATTCTCATCTTCCGCGACGTCTCTCTTGAGAGACAAGAAAAGAAGAATCAAGGAAGAGAAGGACGGACCAACCAAGGATTCAATCTCGTGGATGAAATATTCCTTCCCTCCCGATCAATAAGGCGACATTAGTGTATTTGAAGTTAGTAGCATTCAAATCCTACTTGCAAATCATGATGTTTCTCTAGACTTGGAACCCTAAAACTGTGAGTTGATACTCTAATCTGAATGTACTCACCTTTCTATAGTTGGTGTTTTCTCTTAGGTTTGTGTTTTAGGGTTTGATTAATGCTTAATGGTTTATGGAAGACGATCTAACTACATGAATTATATGGCTTCTTGATATGTTTGGTGATTGAATGGAAGTATGGGTGTACCATATTCATAGTCGAACTCCAAAAAGTGAGTTTTGAACCCAACCGAACTCCATCCTTTGTGTTTGGCATACCATGGGCTGGGTCGAAAGCTATTACCATTCAGCCTTGGATGCTTCACTGGGGTCATTGTACATCACATGTGACCCAATTTTAATTCACTTTGATTCTTTTGGATTCTTTAGGAGGAATCAATGAAATGGGAGGACATCAATTCAAATCCTGGATCTTCGAATTGAGAGAAATCAAGAATTCTCACGATTTCTTGGATTCATGGATCCAACCCGATTTGGTGAAATCTTTCACTTCCTTTTTTCTTTCTATTTCATTTCCTTTTGAGTTCAAGTTTCCAGAATTAGTAATGATCTAATCTTGGGCTAGTGTGGGGACCACTAGGAATTCCATAGAAAGCTGGCTCCAACGGGGACACCTTGACCCCACATCTCATGCGTAATTTGAGCCCACAGTTAATTACGAATAAATCCACTATATAAATGCAACTATGCAATTGTACTCTAGGAATTCATTACAAGAGACCCTAAACTTCCTTATCACCATAAGTAGGCTCCTCCATCTATATCCATGAATCAATTAAATTAAACTAGTATCATCCAATTAACTCTTAATTGAGATAAGTGAGCACTTACTAATGATAAATCCATTAATTGGCACAAGGAGATAATAAAGATAGATTTTATCTTGACCATCGAATGTTCTCACACTCCTACTACCACGTACCCAAAACACCGAGGTGTTGACCTACAGTTGACTTCACTTATTGGTGACTAAAAGCAAATAAATAGATAGAAACTTGAATTCATTAATGTCTCAGAATTGAGAACCAATAGCTAGAGAACTATGAAAGCGGAAGCAGATCTTAAAGTATAAAAGTGTTGCATAAGGTGCTTCTTATGTTCCTTCAATGCATCCAATGTACCAACACAATGATCCAGAGTCTTACACTCCGATGATCGAGATGAATCGCATTATCTCATAGTGATCATAATGCTGCAACCTTATCAGATGAGATGTTCGATCTCATCACCGGTTGTGAATCCATTTAAGTATAGGATTTGTGACATATGTCTCCCGTATGTGGATCTCATCCACACATGTATCACATCTAAAATATACTTGTGGGTTCTGGTTAATCTCATGAACAATCATATCATTCGTATTATTTATGTACAACTAAGTAATAAAATATCATTAATCTCATGAAAAGAAATCATGATTATATTAATAAATAAAGAAATAAATCAATTTATTACATCATCCACTAGATTGAGACCATATAATCTAACAATGAGTTGGGTTTGGGCTCTCTTGGGTTTGGATGCGGTGGATTGTGGGTTCAATGGGGGTTGAGTAGGGCCACATTAGGGTTCCGGTGAGGTCGGATAGGGCTGGGATTGTGTAGGGTCTAGGGTTTGTTGGAGGGTTACAAGGTGGGTTCTCATTGAAATGGATTGGGTTCTATGGTGGTCTAGGTGGCTGTGATGGGCGAAGGGGAATACTAAGTTGAGGGGACGATGATTGGCAATGGAGGACGACAAAAATAATGAATTGACAGTAAGTAGGAGGAAGTATGGGATTACCTCGGACTGGCGATCGAAATTGGTGATCTGAAACGGATCTCTTCTCTGATACCAATTGATGCAGGAGGAGAAAAGGAAAATAGCCAACATGCTAATCTCCAAGCCATAGGGTTAGGGATACGAATCCATGAGATCCAAAACGTCTTAATCTTACATCACAGACAAATAAGAGGAAAACTCACGAAATTTTTTTAATAATCAATGAACTGATCGGGGTCCTTTATATAGACTCATACTTAAACCTATTCTTAGAAACAAATCAAATTGAAATAAATTCTAATGCAGACTTGCTAATTAAATTCATAAATATCTCACACTAAAAACTATTACTAAAATTAAATAGACTTGGGTTGTGCGGTTATGGAGGTCTTCTCTTTATGGGCTATTAGTGGACTTGGGCCCAATGGGTTGGCAGACCTTCGGTCTAGCCTGCACCACTTTTTAACTGTTTATTTCCGTAATAAAGGGACTTCTACTGTTTTGATGAATCTCAAACTAAAGGGCCATAGCAAGAAAGGCCTCAGGGCGATCCACACAAAGTGGTCGGAAACAACCATCCAGCCCAGTAGAAAAGTGTCTACATTCTATTAGTATACTGAAATGATTCTAAATCCGTTATATTCTTTTATTGAATGTATGACATATAGTAGTTCATATGGTCAAATCAGACGTTCCCAGTCTCTTTCAATCTAGGCGCTCCTTGACAACCTCCCTCAAATCACTCAGCAGCCTTCCCTTTGCATCTGCTGTGCAAAGAGCTGCCACCACCCGTCTCCAACAGGTAGCAAACAATGGAATCGGCGTCATCACCAAAAATGCTGTAAGCCTCAATCACCTGTAGATAGCTGAAACCCATGGACAACACCAGCTGCACGTTGCTGCTGAGAACAGTATCAGGTAGAGCCCTTTCACTTCCACTGCCCAATCCTTGTTCCCTTCGTGATGGCCCTGTTGCTGCCCACTCATGTCAGCCTTAAAGAATAAAATGGAAAACAACAGTGACTTCTTAATCATCTAGCAAATTGGCCACATACAAGATCCACAGGCCCATGAAAATGGAAAACAAACCAGTTCCACAAAAACAAAAAGAAGCAAGTACATCAATGATTTCTTTGTCACTTGCCTTGCCATCATCAAGTACACAATTAAGTAATTGAGAAAGTAACCCGAATATGGAGCATTGGGGTGTGTGTGTCCGAGTATAGAGCATTGGTGTGTGTGTGTGTGTGTGTGTGTGTGTGAGAGAGAGAGAGAGAGAGAGAGAGAGAGAGAGAGAGAGAGAGAGAGAGAGAGCAATATTAAGTATTCAAGCTAGCTTTTCTCAATTAGCTAGCTTTGAGAGAGAGAGAGAGAGCAATATTAAGTATTCAAAGCTAGCTTTTCTCAATTGGCCTAAGACCACAATTTGCACCCGGAGGTTGAGGGTTCGAAACTGCACTACCACACTGGAGCCACAATAAATTTACCTATGGGCCCAGGGGGCTGGGGCGTTGGCACGTTGGATACAAAGCTTATTAACATATGGGAAGTGGCTTGAAGCCTTGAACTGCACATCATATTCGTAGATCTACATACTAGAGCTATTCAGTTATTTAAAATTGATCCTTGAATTCTGGCATATTCCAATTTCATGAGCCCACTTTGGTTGTTACTTGTTCCTGCCCTTTTTATGATAGACAAAAGTCTTTTTCCTGGATGTAGTTCGGGATAAGGCACTTGCCCAAGTGGGAGGCAAACAAATGCACTTTTTTCCACCATGGATACTCGAGAAAATGGTGATTAAGCATACATCTAAAAAGCCTCACGGGATTTCAGAAAATGGAAGAGGAGCACTCGTATCATTTTATAGAAAAGGCACGTTAAAGCGTGCAAGAAGGAACTTTCTTTGACAAGGTTCAACATTCATAAAAGAACTTACTTGCTCCAGAAGATGATGGTTCTGCACCAGAAGTGGATGACTCTTTGAAGCCAAGCTGCTGCTTGAACCTATCACCAGCAAGATATTCAGCTCGAGAAGCCTCCATCACCATGCGCTCAATTTCCTTCTCCGTGAGCTCCAGATCTGAGTAGAAACGGCCCTCAGCTAGGAGTGCCTGTCATTAATGAGGAAATGTTGGGACAGAAAATTGAAGATCACCAAGGAGCAGCCTCTTCTTTCAAAGGCTACACACTCAATAAGAATGATCACATGCTCTAGAAGATCAGAGAGCCGAAAGACCTATTCAGATATTACTCTAAAATAAGTTACAATGCATAATAAAACAGGGAAAAAATGCATCTAACTGAAATTTCACTGAAGCAGTGAAGCATACAAAGCTTCTAGTAGATACATAACAAGTATATACACTCAACATCAATTTTGATGAAATTTTGAATAACAATTTTCAGGAAATGGAGTGTCCATTTATCTCTGTGGCTTCATGTTAAAAAATTATCATTCAGTGCATTCAGAAACAACTATAACTACAACCGACTGTAAAATTCAGAGGAATCACAATTAATGGGGCAAGAAATGCAATCCTTGGAATTGCAAACCGTAGTTGTTGACAACAATAGCCCATCAATGATGACCGACCATAACGTACAAAGGTAGGGCAAAGGGCCTGGTCAACCAGCATAGAGCGGTCCGCATACATCTTAATATGAAAATTTTCAAATCCTAAAGTATTGAGTGAGAAATTTTTATCATGCTCAATCTCATCAAGGCACATCCAAAGTATCTTCTTGATGCATTTTATTTTTAATTTTTTTATGACTGTCTTAATAAATGGAAAAATAACAAGAGAAAAGGAAAAATCTTTGTACAGTCATCATTGATCTAGAGAAAGCACTAAATATTTGATTGGATGAGTTTTAGATTAAAGGAGCGTCCAAGAGGTTATATTGACAAAATTAAAGGCATGTAAGAGAAAGTGGTAAAAAGTGTGAGAACTACTTGTGAAGAGATTGGTGAGTTCCTGTAATACCCCGGACCCTGGACCCTGGACCCTTGGGCTAGAATAATAAGGTATACTTTTTTTTAAGGTATACATATGTTATTAATTACTTATAATTATATTAAGTAGGCCCCTTGTTTCTTAAGACCTCTAAATATACATATATTAATAAAATGGGACCCAACTTCCTATCCTAGAGGGAGTCGACACTTCTACCTATAGGAGTCTTATGTAAGGACTAAGGAGAACTCCAACTCCGGTTAAAACTCTACCTAGACAGTCCTTGTGGACTCTATACTTTTACCTATAGGAGTCTTATGTAAGGAGAACTCCAACTCCTGTTAAAACTCTTCCTAGACAGTCCCTGTGGACTCTAGGCACAACAACTATTTATATGACCTCTCTCCCTCTCTTTGCATATACCAATAGCCAGTTCTCTTCCAAGAAACCCAATTGTAGGTAGACAAGTAGGATTAGAAGGATAGTTGCAGAAGAAGAAGAAAGACTATTGGACTCGGGCCACCAGGTGAGTAGATTTCTTTGTATACATGTGCTGCTCCCTATGTGTAGTGAATTGATTAAAGTGTGAATCTGTATCGTTTTGTTTTTCTCATACTGCTGCTGGAACCATTATATGTTTTCATGATGAATTTTACGTTTCTGAGTACTCTCGACCAACTCAATATGGTTTAATGACTGATAATAACCAAATTCTGTTGATAGATGTGGTGATGGGTTCCTTATAGTTAAGATGATTCTCAGATGATGTTTACCTGCCAAGAGAATCAAATGAATTAGATGATTCAGAGCAGAAAGAGGATTTTTCCCACCCAGACCGTCATAGGCTTTCAGGGTTGACAGTGGCTGTGGGACCCCATGGCCCACTGGATGATTGATTTGGACCATAGATCTGTAAGCGTCTACCCATGGTCGACCCCCATAGTTCTGGATCCACATGAAATGGGCGGCCCCGTTTGGCCCACTATCGAACTGTTTCAATATCCAAAGGCATGAATAATATTAGAATGAGGCAGTTGGTCGTAGTCCTTGTGGGACCATACAAACCACCTGATCAGATATCAGGACCCCACATCTGGTAGTGAACCCAGGGGCAACCCTAGTGGTGGTGGACCCATGTGGAGTGGGTCCCATCTAGCCCACCATCTAGTTTCACATATTACAATAGGCGTGAGTCACTGTATAGGAAGCACGGACACCCCTTCGGGCCGGCGTGTTACTGTCTGACATGCCAGAAATGGTGTCCTACTTATTTTTTTATATTTTATTTCCAGGACACGATGGTCGTTTTAGCTTGAGAAAAGGAATAAAATTATAATAAAGGAAAGAGAAGGGGGTCGTTTGTAAAAAAATCTCTTTTAGTTGGAAGAAAAAAAAAAAAGGAAGATAGGGCAGAGGCTAGAGCTTTAAATTAGAAAAAGAAAAAAAGGAAAGGGCCTAAATGCAATTTGATATGTTTGTTATTGCTATTTGATAATTTGATATGTTTGTTAGTTGGTGCAGTGGTACAGTGGTACTTGAATTTTTATTTATTTGATTGCTAAATTGATTACAAAGTTAAAACGATATTATCTTTTAGTATATGATTAGATATATTATTATTATTATTATTAACATGTCCCCAAAGTGTCCTACTTTTTTGAGAAATGTCGTATCAGTGTGTCCGTGTCCGTGTCGTGTCGTGTCCATGTCCGAGCTTCTTTGGTAACTATGGAAGGGTTTTTTCCATATAGAAGCACGTTATGGAGCCAGGAGGGCCACCTGATGATCAATATGAACCACAGATCATGTGGTGGGGCCCTGGGAGACCTTGGAGATCAGATCCATCATGGGTTTTGATCAGTGGAGCCCATTGTCTATTATTTCCAAAAGAAAGAGGCGTGAAGAAGCTTCAGTGACTTGTGAGCAACGAAAGAGGAAATGGAATCTTTTGCACAATTATAAGTCTGACCCTGATGTTTCCAATATTTCCAATACACGCTTGGTATAATCACTGTACACTCATTGAATTGTTTATGATGACTGACAGTCTGACACATATATCATGGTGTTGTATTAGTTCATTATGAAATGTATTTAAGGACTGATTGATATATACAAGGGGGAATTTTACATGAGTAAACATGTTATTCAGATCTGACTTTCCGTATGAAATATTTAGATTGATATTGTGCACTACCAAAATTGGTTATTATAGTCCACAGACCTATGCAATGTTGGTATTCCCATTTTATCGGACTTATTATGTTGTGTGGTTCACCGTTGTGGCCCATCTAAAATTATGATGAAAGGAGATAACGAAGTATATCATCCTATCTGGATAATGAGGTTGTGAACTGAATGACGGAGTTATTTAATTATTGTGATGTTCCTATGATTTTATTGTTGATTTAGATTATGCGCAACATTACTGTTTTATCTTATGAATTATGATGAATAAAGATGAATGGTTACTTTGTCCTATTAAGATAATTTCGGATATCGTCCTTACAACAGGTACCAATAGGGTAAGGGACGGGGGTTGATGAAACCCAGAGACAACCGTAAGGGCAAAATCTCAAATTATCCTGATGACTAGATTGGGAAATATTAATGAAAGATTTTTCAAAATATGGTTGGGCCTACCCAATGGACACACCTAGATGTACCAGCATGAGGCTAAAAGATGGATCCTTCTGACGTGTCTTTCAGGCCATTTGCGGAATTGTTCTGACTTTTAGGTCAGTTGCACTCTTGTTCGGCTATAGGTCAGCCATTGTCAGACTATAGTTGTCCCTTCTGTTTTAGGAGCTGCGTAATTATCCACTGACTATAGGTCAGTTGCACTCTTGCTAGCAATAGGTCAGCCACTCGACAGGCTATGGCATGCTCTTGTGTTTCTGAGGCACCCGGGTTAGTTTGGGACTTTACCAACAGTAAATGTCAAGTAAAGCCTCTATTTTTCAGATAAAATATCAAATCAAAAGCACTTTAAATCAAAACACCCTCCATCTTTTTAAAAAAAAAAAGAAGTCAAAAAGCAACCACCTTTATCCACTAACATACAAAAAAACTCCACTTTCCCACACAAAAAGTCAAAAAATTCTATAACAAACAACTAAAAACAAAATACCATCATAACCCACTTATATTTTATTCTTTCTTCAGAATCAACTTTACTTCGCTTGACTCAATTAGTAAAGTTGCCAAACTGGCCCTGAGGTGTATATTTATGTTGGAGCCAGTGCACACGTTGGTTAGGCAGTGGTCCCACAGTTAGAATTAGAGACCCTAACTGAATTTATGCACACCCATGTTTCTTTATTATCTGCTTTAGATGTTGCACACAAGTTTGTATATGTTGAGTTCTATTCACTCAGTATTACTGATTGTTGTTTTCGCCCCAATCCAAGGTAGTATGATAACCCTAGAAAGGCAGGAGGTCCCTAATGACTAAGAAAACAGATTTAAAACCTGCGGCTGAGCATTCGGGACTCACAAATAATTTTACTTAGATAGTTGCTTTAGTTACAGAGACTACTTTATAATTTTGTAGTTATTTCGTTTATTTGAACAATATTATTGGATTGGATATTCATTCAGTTAAAGATTCAAAATTTAGGCTAAAGCATGGTTTATTATGCTTTAATGGTTTGATTATGATGGGGATGTGATACTTTTAAAAGTCTCAAAGAGGAATTCAAAGGGCCTGGATTCTGGGTCTTTACAATTCCTAGTGATCATAGGTTGGAATTAGGGATCAAGTTTAAGCCCTTATTTTTTTACAATGATTATCGATGAGTCAAGTGCTCATATTGAAGAGGAGGTATCTTTTTTTATTGGTAAAAACGATTTCATTAAAAAGGCCAATATAGGGGGAAACACCACAAAGAGGAGGTATCTTAGTGCATGTTGTTTGCAGATGATATAGTATTGGTGGACCAATAAAGAGATTGTGTGAATGCGAAACTTGGGAGATAAGGCAAGGCATAAGAATCCAGTGGCTCTAAATAAGTTGTACAAAGACAATATATGAATCACAACTTCAATGGGGATGTTCATAAAGCTGAAATGCTTCAGAGAATTGAAGCTTAGGAGATGCCACAAAGATTCATTTCAATACCTTGGCTCAATAATTAGCAAGGATGGAGAGATTGAGGAAGATGACAAGCATATGATAAGAGGGGGATGGTTAAACTAGAGACTCTTTTATGAATTGCTTTGTGATCAGCGTATACCAACAAGATTTAAGGAAAAATTTTACAAGACAATGATTAGACCATCTATGACTTACAAGTAGAATAATTGGTGAGTCAAGAAGCAACAAGTACACAAAATGTATAGCAGAGTTGAGAATGTTAAGATGGATGTGTGTGTGTTTTTGGATGAGAATGTAGAATCTGTATCGCTAGATCACAATAATTCACTTTTAATTGCAGATCTCCAAAAATAAACTCAATATGGGGAATCTCAGTGATTGGATCTGCTTGCAAATACATTGGACCAATTGACGTAACCTCTTCTACCGTAGCTTGTTCTTCTTGTATGTCTGACATATCATGATCGTCACTGTTCACCTTGGTCACCTTAACTTCGTCAATTTTTTTCTCGACTACAGTAAGCTTTAGACATTATTGCATCTGATGCTGTCCCTGAATCTTGTTTTTGTTGTCCTAGCCTTTCTGCATTTTCATTGGCATCACTTGTAGCATTGGTAGGCGTTTTCACTTCTTTGGTGCTTGAAGCACACATTTGACCTTGTTTCAGTAACTTGGCTATTCTGATTCAAAGTGGAATCCATGATTTTTGGTACATACACTTCCATGTTAGGACATTCAAAACCAAAGTGTCCAAATCCTTGACAATTGTAACATTGCCATTGGTCCCACAAATTACTCTTACTGTTAATTACTCTTTGACCTTTGTTACTTCTAACAATAGATGAAGTGTCTGAATAACCATTGGATTGTTGACTCCAAAGATTATATTTTGCAACCGAAGCACCTGGTTGAAAATTAGAACCACAGAAGTTATCACGCCTAACAATTTGCGGTGTCAGATATCGCTCTGAATATTGCACTACTTGATAAGCTTGGTCTAAGGTGTGCACTCCATGCTCTGTCAACTTGCTTCTAAGCTCGAGATGGAGACCTACTTTAAATCTTGAAAAGGTAACCAAAGGATCTTCTGTTACATTGCAACACATCGTGTATTCTTCAAATTCATCAATATAAACGGCGACATGCATGTTTCCTTGTCGAAGAGATTGCCACTGGTCCAGGAGTCTTGCCTGATGAAGGACATTTTGTGTTTCCATTAGAGTAGAGATTCAAATTCTTCACCTTTTGTTTCATAAAAAATCAACTAAAAATTTAAATGATCTGACCTGTCTGTTGTGTATATTTGATCGGACTTCAGATGACTCAAATATCACGACACAGAGATCAATGTCTGAAAATCACTTAATTTCAAGGCCCACTTACAATCTGCAGCTTGATCCATTCGTTAGAGAACTTGGAAATTAGGTGTGGCCAACTTGTTGGGCTCTACTCACGGGTCAGGCTCAACCTGACGTGGCCTGCAGTCCTGTTGGTAATGGAATAAGCAAATGGGTTGGGTTTGACCTGAACTCAGGCCCAACAAGAGTATGACACAGCATGTGTCAGATGCACAGACACGTGATTGAAACAAAAGCCCTTTCAAACCCTCTTCGATGTTGCACTTTGACTCACGATCAAGGTGGGCGAAGGGGAATGGCGAGGGGGAGTGATGGATCATGATGGTGGTGGCGCTACTATGGTTGCTTGTTTCTGGAGAAGATGACGACGCCGACATAGACCCCACTTGTAAGGTCGCTGCTGCTTTTTGAGAGAAACGGAGAAGGTGCTAATGGTGTGTCTTGTGACGAAGACGTGGACAATCGCTGGCAATCTTGCGACGAAGACGTGGACAATCGCTGGCAATCTTGCGATGTGTGGACGACGACATTGGTGCTGTGAGGTGATCGGGATGTCGGAGTACAGTCTACCAATTTCCAGGTACGCACATCTTTTTTTCACTTTCTCTATTCTCTTCCTCACTTTCTCTCGCCTCTTCTTTTTTTTTTCTTTTTTTTTTACTCAATGAAGAGCAGGGGTTTGGGGCCGACGGTAGAGAGTTGGGTTATGGCCGGATGAAGGGTTTGGTTGTTGTGGGGTAGGGGATGAAGGTTTGGATGCCAGTCGGTTGATGTAGATTTGTAAGGGGTTTGACTAACGTGGGTGTGGCTGATTTTGGGTTCAACCAAATGGGTTTTGTTGAAGAAGATGTGCTAGGCTCATATGGGGGTTCAGTCGGCTTGATCGATAGGGAATTGAAATAGTGGGTTCGAATGGTTGGAATTAAGGGGTTTTTGTGCCCTTTTTTTTTTTGTCCTAAGGGTTGCAGTTAAGGATTTGTGGGATTGAGAAGGCACAACGGCGAGGATTGGGGTCGGGTCTGGGCGACGAATAGGGGGTTTGTCGATTTGGGAATGTTGTGGGTCTAGGGTTCGGTTGTAGGGATGAAATAGAGTACCGGCGGATTACCTGATGGATTTGGAACTGCCGATTGGTGACGGTGATGGTCCGGCATGGTTGTTGGAATGCGGAATCTCAAACTTGGATGGATCAGTCTTCGTCTCCGATACCAAATAATGTGGAGCAAAGTACCGGGCACAGGGCAGGCAGAGAAAAGATGAAAGGTACAGAGGACAGGTTGGGATTCCACCCGAAGTTTCTCAGGCTTCACACCCATGACTTCGTGCCACTCCCTTCCAGGAGAGATGCAAAGATTGCAGAGAGCAAAACTCAAACTGGGTTTTCTTTCATTAATCAAATCTAATCAAGCCAAGAAGCTTTACAATGCTTTAAATAGAGAAATTAAAACCCTAAAGCTAATCTCAATCATCTAAACATCTCTACAATCGAGATTAAAACATCCATACTTAAAACATATGTCATTAAATAACAACTCTAAATAACATAAAATAAAATTGCATATGGGTTGGGCCCACTAAACTGGTCAACCCATAGGGCCATGGATCTGTCTTGCATCAAGATGTGGGGAGCAAACCCACGCATTATTCCACTCCACCAACTCCCAAGTGGGTAGATGGATGTGTAGTAGAACTAGGAAAAATAGAACTAGAAATAAGTGCATCTCGAGCATTTAAGGGTAGCACCAATAGGTGATAAATTAAGAGAAACTTGTTTGACACGGCTTGAACATGTCCAACACAAGCCAACAACAATGCTAATGAGGAAAAGTCTTTCTATGAAAGATGATGCCCCCCCAAGGGTTACGACAAAGACATGGATGGAAGTAATAAGGTCAATTCTGAAGAAGTGGAACCTATCTAAGGATATGGCCTTGGATAGACTGGAACGGAGAAACAAAATTTATGAACCCGTGATTGTCTTGTAATTCAAGTTAAGGTTAGGATCCAAGTTTGGGTTTATTTAGTGGTTTAGAGGTTTAGTAGTAATGTCAGTCAAGGAAAAGAAAGTCCCTCTAATCAATTCAGTAAAGGGACCAGCCCCTCTACTTGTATACCTACCCTACTCCAATTCTATAACATTGCGTCGATATATTGATTTCACCTTCTTCACCATTTATTATAGGTCAAATTTTTAATGGTGATGACTCCATCGAACTGCTTATATTGAAGCTTTGGCCTGAGGACTGGAGAAGGGAGATACTAAAATTCCTCCCACGTTCTTTGATATCTGAGAAGATATTCCAATATCTTTGTTTCTGATTCAATTTCTCTCTTACAGTTCCTTTTCTTTTCCTTTCGTTCTTTTTCAATTTTTTTACTGGTGCAGTAAACCCTCCACATAAACCACATAAAATCATCCTAAAATTCCTCCTTCCTCACCCACATCCTAAATATCTATGCAGTTATCCATAAGCCCTTTCCACATAAACCAAGTTTCAAACTACCAGAAAGTTAAGGGTCATTTGTATGCATAAGTAAATGATTCACATGCCCAAATTATACACATGTGAATATGTTACATATGCGAACGATACACATATGAAACACATTTCACTGTTTGTCAAAATCATAATTTTTACATGAGAACATGAGTACATCCAAGGGCTCTAGATGTAATTGGATTTTGTGTACATTTTTCACAAACTCCTCAAAATCAATGAAGAATTAATCAAAGAAATTTTACCTCCTAGCCCCTTTTTAGCCATGTAAGAAGATGAACAGTTTGGATCATGTATTGGCAGCCCATAAAAGTCCAAATAATAAGATCTAGTGGTTTGGACTTTCTCACATATTCCTCCAAAATCCATGAAGAATTAAGATAAGAAACTTGATAGCTAAGCCATTTTAAGCCATATAAAGAAGATGAACTGGGTTTGGATCAGCACCTTTGATGAAAAAGGAACCATAGAAATGAAAAAGGAAAATATGGTTTTTGATGGGCTCCACAGGTCTCAAAATCACCTTTTTTTACTGTACCAGCACCATTGTTAAATGGGGCTGTAAAACAGTTTACGGGCTGCAGTGAAAATTAAGATGTGAAAATGGGCTTTTTTATGCACCAATTTCACACCTGATTTATGCATGTCAATCATTTACACGTGCAAACAAACATGATGATGTGTAAATGTTACACATGTGAAACATTTACATATGCAAGCAAATACCCCATAGTATTATTTCAGTCTCTTGCACTGAAATTTCCTGGCCAGTCAAAAATTGTCATTCCACTAGCACTCATCTTTCTTAAATATCTTGCTAGAACACCCCACTTCCAGCCGTAAATTAAAACCTAACCTAAGCCCCCAAACCAAGCCCACAATCACCATATAGAAGCAGAAATCTTTAGAGTACCCCCAAAAGTACTGTAAAGGGCATTTAAGATAGAGATACTTAGAAATGGAAACAGAAGCTGCACAAGAGAACTCAACAGAAATCCACTTGATTATTGTTTCCATCTAAAATAGCACCCTACGACTAAGGGATGCAAAGCTCAAAAAAAGTGCAAATCAAGACAACTTACATTATCAATCTGTTGGTCTTGCTGAGCTTTGATAGCTGCCTTTATTTGATCCTTGTCGATGTTAGTCTGTAACGGGCCATAAATACGTTATAAGAACATACAGTTGGCCAAGTCAAATATTTCCGAGTGGATTTATTTATCATCAAACTAGTGGATAAACTCCAACCCAACTGTTAATCAGAATCATGAAGTCTCACGCATCTACAAAATATAAAGCTGACACTGTAACAGAACTCACCCCCTGAAGACTGCTAAACCCAAGGCCTGTACCAATGTCAAGTCGTCGTGGATCAACAAGTGAGTTGTAATGATTTCCATGATGATAACTCAGCCGTATAGGTGGTGTATTATAGCTCCCATGAAAAATGTTGATGGGCTCTGCATCATAAATCCATCAGTAAAATAACTAATCAGTGACAGAAGTGGTATCACATTACTTCATCTCAAACATAGCAGGACCTGTGCTGTAAGAGTAGATATGAATTGGGCGATTATATATCTCAGATAAAGCCTGGATTTCAATGTTGTTTCCATAGACCTGTCACAGATGAACTAACATGTCACAGAAGATATAGATGCACATACAAAAGATTACACTCACACATATATATGTATTAAAAAGGAGTCACAAATGCAGGTAAAATAGTAAAAAGCAAAAGATAGAACACTTGAAATTTTCCAAGAGAGGATAAAAAAAATTAGTTATACAGAAAGTGCATTAAACTGCAGGGACACACCCATCCTTGATTTCTAGAAATTTCTTTCAAATGGTGCAGCCAAATACAAAATATGCATAAATGACATAAGGGGAAAAAGAAAGAACTAAACAATCTTAACCATAAATAAAAGACCTAAAAAGAAAGACAGAAGAAAAATTACAGTTAAAAAGTTCTCAATTTGCATTCCAATTGCATAATATAAATGGCACACCTTGTCTCGCCTCTTTCTCTTGCAGTAAGAAGTGAAACCTTCTGTTGTGAACTGAGAGAAATGATCTCTCTCCCTCTCCTGAAGAAACAGAAATAGCTAAATGTTACACCTATTGCTAGACCACCCCAAGAACGTACGCTGATAAAGGAATGAACCTCATCTCAACCATGTATCCATTATAGAAATTCCTGGATAAATAATAACACTTCTTCAATAAAGAGTGAAAAGGCCTGGATGATATAAGCAACAAGCCTTAAATGTTAAAAGTTATTCACAACCAAGCTAGTGAAAAGAACACTAAAATAACATCTGGCAGGACCACCTAATTATACAAGCCCAAATATAAAAATCTCAACTCAGATGAGAACAAGTATTCATACTGCCTACCATATAATCTATGCACATCTGTCTAGTCAAATCATAAGCTTCAGAATCACCGTATACTTGATCAGCAACAGCACGAAAGAGGCAGTTCCCATCCTCTACCATCCGTTTGACTTCTAATCCCTTCACTCGTCTGATATCAAGTTCAAACTGGCGTTCCTTCTCCTGTAAGAAACATAATCATCAATCAATAGACTTTTTTTTTTTTTGGAAGAATAAGTTAGTTCTTCATTTCTGAGAAAGTAATAAATTACAGAAAGGAGATCCGAAACCCAAAAGGTTTACAGAGCCTCCAAAAGGGGCATACCCCATAATAACAATCAAATCATAATTAAAAAAATAAACCACAAGGGATAATCCCAAGATAAAGAATCACCGCCCACATCCCGGGCTTCAAACACACATGCACACCCCTTAAATTTTCATTCCCTACTCCCAGATAGAGTTATACAGCTGCTCAATGTTACCAATAATTATTGGAGGTGTTCCCGCATTTCGATTGACGAGTTTACTGAGGCGTACAGTCATAGGCAAGGGAAAGCACACAGTTCTATCACTAAGTGGACTTGGAACCATGAGATGCAAAAAGTACACAAAAATGCGAAGCTACAGAATGACATTGGGACTATAAAGGTAAGTGCGGTTAACAATCTTCGCGTATATAGTGCTAATCAGCAATGTTGTTAAAGATTCGTATCTATGCACTTACTAGATTCAGGTGTGAATCTTACAATTTAATACCAATTTTATCAAATCTTATGATTCAGGAGATTTGTCTTGGCAAGATTTGCCACAGAACATGGCAGTGATTAATAATATTTCACTTTTGTTTGGTGTTTTTTTTTTTTTTTAAATCTTCTAGAGTTCAAGAGGTTATCTGGTGAACAGGACCTCTTAAAAATTTATTGGATTTAGGTGAGGTTTTAAAGAAAAATAAGGAATGCACACGTAACTAGAGCATTCAACTATACCTATTGAGTTTTATCCTCCATTCTTCTTCTCCTCTTTTTTACCTTCATGGACATTTCTTTGAATTCAAGAGACATCCTAACCATACAATATTCATGACAATAATTTTATTTTTCACCTGTTGATTTAAAGAGAACGAAAAAGAATATCACCACTCATTTATTTTTCCTCATAATATTGAAATCTTAGAGATATTTTAACTATTCCCACAAATATCATTTATTTACTTCTTTTTTCAATGGTAAATTTCATTAAGAAAAAGCAGACTATACAAGAGGAATATACTGAAAGACTACAAAGAACACCCAAAAAGGAAAAAACCAAACAGGAATAACATATTGGAAGAGGAACTAATACGATAGGGCGATTTCCTTCCAATTCAACAACACTTGGTCCCGCAGAATCCCTTGAAAATTTGGGTTAATAGAAACCATAAAGCTCCAGAAAGCTTTATCTTCTTGGTAATTGAATTCACACATGAAGCTATCCCTTTGAAACACCTTGCGTTTCTCTCCTTCCAGATAATCCATACCATAGCCAAAAATGACAGCCTCCACATTTATTTTCCCCTAGACACCATAGACGGACAAATCCAAGCTTCAAAAAGATCCGAAAGAGAGTTAGGGACGACCCAACTACACCCAAACCAACCCAAAACCACACTCCATGTCCAATGGGCAAAGTTGCACTTAAGAAGAATATGATCCACAGACTCCTCATCCTTAAGACACAAAGGGCAAGCATTCACCACAACCACACCTCATCTTCTTAAATTATCCATAGTTAGGATTCTGTTTCGGAGAGCTAACCATCCAAACACCAAAACTCTAGGAGGGGCTTTTAATTTCCAAAGACTTCTCCAAGCTGGAGTAGTCCCTACTCTTTCTGACAAAGCCATGAAGAAAGAAGTGACTAAAAAACTGTGTCACGAGAGGGAGTCCAAACTCTTTCATCTTGACCCCCAGGGATATAAACCGAGCTTAGAACATTAAGAAGAAGAAGCAACTGACTCTCATCATTCTCCTTTAGATTTCTTCTAAAGATAGGGCCCCATAAATATTGGCTTCCAGACCCAAAAACCTTAGCTTCCTTGTCCATAGCACACTTCACCAAATCTAGAAATTGGGCTGCAACGGACGGTCGCCAATGTTAAATTGTATGGACTCAATCCATCAGATGTTGTAATAAATTGATTAATTTCTTTATTTATTAATAAAATCAAGCTTTCCTTTCATGAGATGAATGGTGATTTATTACTGAATGCACATGACCAATACATATGACATGATGGTTCATGAGTTGAACCAGGTCTCATTAGTATATTAGATGTGATATATATGTATGAATGAGATCCATATACAGGAGACATGTGTCACAAATCTTATACTTAAATATTTTCACAACTAGTGATAAGACTGAGCATCTCATGTGACAAGATTGCAGCACTTTGGTCACTATGAGATAGTGTGATTTGTCTCGATCATTAGAATGTAAGATTCTGGATCACGGTGCTGGTACATTGGACGTATTGAAGGACCATGAGAAGCACCTTATGGAACACTGTCTCGATTTTAAGATTTGCTCTCATAATTACCTAACAATAGGCCCTTAATCCTGAGACATTGATGAACTCAAATTTCTATCTATTCATTTACTTTGAGTCACTAATGAGTAAGGCCAACGGCAGGTCAAGCACCTCGGCGTCTTGGACACGTGGTAGTAGAACTGTGGGAACATTCAATGGTCAAGATGGAATCTATCTATATTATCCCCTTGTGCCAATTAATGGATTTATCATTACTAAGTGTGCACCCATCTCGATTAAGAGTTAATTGGATGATACTGATGATCACTGTGATTAATTGGGGCTCAAGGATAATAAGATGTGGATCTAAGATTGGAAGAGACAGATTTATTCCAATTGATCAATGGATATTGATAGAGGGGCCTACTTGTGGTAATCGAGAAGTTTAGGGTCTTCTTTATAATTTATTCCTAAGACTGGAGTGTAATTGCATTTATATAGTGGTGTTATTCGCAATTAACTGTGGGCCCAGATTGCACATGAGATGTGGGGTCGCGGTGTCCTAGTTTGAGCCAGCTTTCTATGGAATCCCTAGTGGTCCCCACACTAGCCCAAGATATTAGAAAGATACTAATCTTACTTGAACTCCAAAAGGAAGGAATTAGACAGTTACTATTTCTATTTGAAGTAGGACTTCTAATAGTAATAATAGTAAGTTACTAGTTGTTGTGGAAGTGAGATTTCTATAATAATTAGAAAGGATAAAGTTGCTAATTTGTAATGGGAGTTGGACTTCTATTTCAATTAAGAAAAGAGGACAATTGAGGGGCTATAAAAGAGACCATAAGGGGGCTGGACGTCCAGCATTGGAATTCACGCCCAACCCCCTCTTTTGTGCAATTGTTGCACACCTCCCTTTCCTCTCTTTCTCTTCTAGTTCCTTGGAGTTTCTAGTTGGGTTTTCACTTGAAGTTTCCACCAATCTTCTGGAGAAAAAAGATCTGATAGTTGGTCATAGCGTGGAAGACAACAAGGTCTTGGAGATCCTAATTTGCTTCAAGAAGAGTTCTTGTTCAAGACAACTGCCTTCTTCTCCATTAGAGCACTACCGGGCTCCAAAGGTATAATTTGTTTCTCTATTTGTTGTGGGTTATTTTGGTTGCAAGGTGTTGTTGATTTCTATCTTTTTTGATAGGTTTTATTGCTGTACATGAATGATGAGATGGAGGGATTGCATCCTAGATATGGTTTATAGCCTTATGGGTACTTGATCCCTGAGTCAAGTGAGTCAAAATTTTTGAAAATCTATCCACAAAGCCCACCTACTTCCAACAATTGGTATCATAGCCATACCTCTTCTCTAATCATGTTAGATCAGCGATCTAGATCTAATCTTTGCAAGAGATGCGAAGAGGATAGACCTAGGGCTTTGTAAGGATCAGATTTGATGTTTGTGTGCATATTGTATCTATAATGAATGCAATAGAAGGAGCTGGTTCGGACAAGAAAAAGTTTTTTCTGCGGGTTTCCCGAGCAGGTTGCTCGAGCGGACCTCCATCTACTCGAGCGAACCAGGTTCTGGTTGAGTCCGCTGTGCAGATTTTTCTTTTAAAAGTCTGGGATTTTCATCATGAGATGGTGAATGGTATCCTTTTAGACTTAGTTCCTACTATGTTCTTGATACTAACCATGTAGGTTCTTATCCTCTCCATATGACCCACAAGTCTTTTACCTTCCTTTTATGGTTGTTGGTTTATTTGAGGCTAAGTGTAAAGGGCATCATGGTTTCCTTGGTTTCCCGCGAAAGGGCAAGGCATGGTGAATTTCCCTATACCCCTTTTATTTCCATATTTATATTACCATGTTAGTCTCATTATTGAGGCATAGGAATTTATGTAATTTTTCTAAATTTGTAATTTCTGGAGATGTCCAAGACGAAGAAGGAAAGTGAAGATGGACTCCTAATCAAAGAGTTTGAAGATTACCAAAAGCGTTTTGGAGATGCCCAAAGAGTTTGAGGATTCCCAAAGTTTTGGAAAGTCTAGAAATCCAAGAAGTCTATTCCGCTTGGGCCATGATGAGGAGATGACTAGTTTCTAATTTTAGCATTGTCTATTTATGGGATGAATGCTTGTTTTAGAAAGTTTCCAAATCTGATCCAAACATAGCAATTTCCAAAATTGGTCAAATCAAATTAATTTTTTGAAAGAGTTCTAATTAGAGTTGGTGGGCCCATGAGATAGATCCATTAGTAACACTAATTTAAGAAACTCGACTTTCCTTAAAATAGCTTGACTTGTAACCAATCATTGGTCATATCATGAGATGATTTGATGTCTATATTTGTGGGCCCATATACCTATAAGGAAATCCTCAATTCTAAAATATTACGCGGGAGCAGGGCATTTATATTTAGAAATCCCAATGGTTGTCCACCATAAGTCCATTGTAAGGGAAGTATTAGCATCGCGCCATCTTGAGAATAATTGTTCCTCACAGAGGATTTTTATTTGTCTGGTTACTAGATATGGATCTCCTATGAATAGTATTGGTGAGACGGGGCGGGGGCCCACTCCCAAGGAGGAGCTACCCGTAACAGTTGTTATGCAATGCTAGTTGGTGGGTCACACTTAACTAAAATAATGAAGTAGTATCCCCAAGGATTTGCCTCGTGTATTTTAGAAACCGAAACTAATCGGGAGTCATGCATTATTTGGTATAAGATACCTAGATTATAATGAATGATGTGGATCATGGATAGTTAGTCTCAATTCTAATTTTGACCAACTTTGATTCGCACTAATCTAGGTGGTATTCGCACTTCCCAAGGAGGCATACCCCAAGGGATTGGGATTCCAATGTATTCTAAATTTAGTGATTATGAGGATTCCCACATAAATTTGGTAGAATACTAAACCCTAATGTCATTTAAAATTCATTAATTGAATGTATGGTTATGTGCTACAGTATTTCAAGCATGAATTCGAATACTTTCAATCCACTTGCAACCATCAACCAGAATAAGTTGGTGGAATCCAACTATATAGACTAGAAACGGAACTTGGATATTGTCCAGACTGCTTTAGGATATAAATGTCATTATCAAACCCCCCTTTGATGAGCCTGGCCCGGATGCATCGGAAGAAGAAAATGAACTTTACACCAAATGGGCCAAAGACAACGAAATGGCCAGATGTTACATTCAGGAATCCATGTCTAGTGTTTTGCAACACCAACATCAATCCTATAAGACTGCATATGATATTATATCAAATTTAAATGAGATGTTTGCGGAATAGGGCAGGCCTACTAGGCAGGCAGCTATGAGGGTGCTCATTAGCACCAAGATGGCTGAAGGTACATTAGTACAGGAACACATGTTGAAAATGATGGACTCATTGAATGAGTTAGATGTACCGGGGGCTGCGATTGATGCAGAATCACAGATTGACATAATCCATGAGTCACTGCCATAGTCATTCAACAATTTCAAGGTTAATTATAATATGAATAAGATGAATCTGACTCTGGCTGAGCTGTCTAGCCAGCTGGTAGTGACTAAAGGGATTATGAAGAAGAAGTCAACTACCCTAATGACAGAAAAGTCAGATGGCAAGTCCAAGCCGAAAGGCAAAGGGCGGAAAGGCAAGAAGAAATCAGTTCCGAAGGGTCCTAAGGTGGAGAATGGTCCTAATGGTGGCGTGGCCAAGGCTAAGGGTTCAGGGACAAAATGAAAGTGTTTTCATTGTGGTAAGACGGACATTGGAAAATGAATTGTCCAGAATATCTGTCTAAGAAGAAGACCTCAGGTATGATTGAATCACTTATTTCTGAAGTTAATTTTGCAACTAGTACTTCAGAATCCTGGTGTGTGGACTCCGGGACAACTAATTACATATGTAATACGCTGCAGGGGTTCAAGGAAACTAGGAGGCTTAGTGATGGAGAAATCATTGTCAACCTAGGATCTGACGCTAATGCGGAGGCTGTTTCAGTGGGAGTCATTACTTTGTTTCTCAAATAATAAATTGGTTTTGTCAGACATATTATATGTACCATCTTTACAGCGGAATTTAATTTCAGTTTCTAGTTTGGTGAATAAATATTATTCTATTACTTTTGGTACTGAAGTTGTCATAAAGAGGAATGGTACTTTTATATGTTCTAGCAAGGTAACCAATAGGCTTTATTTGTTAACTCCCACGATGTATGAGATGCACGATACTGAAACAATTAATAGACCATCATTAAAGAGGAAATTACCTTCATCTAATCCAACAAAATTTTGGCACTTGAGGCTACGTCATACAAACCGAAATAGGATTGACAGGCTGATGAAAGATGGTATCTTGCCTTAATTGGTGGTAGAACAATGCCTGTCCGCGAATCCTATCTAGAAGGCAAAATGACCAAAAGACCCTTTTCATATCAGGGCAATAGGGCCAAAGATTTATTAGAATTAGTGCATATTGATGTGTGTGGACCCATTAATGTCAGGGTCAGAGGAGGATATGAGTACTTCATCATTTTCACAAATGATCATTCAAGATATGGATACATATACCTTATGCACGGCAAGTCCGAGGTTTTTGAAAAGTTCAAAGAGTTTCGAGAGCAAGCGAAAAAACAATTGGGTAAAAGTATCAAGACTCTTTGATCAGATCGAGGAGGGGAATATCTCTCTACTGATTTTATGGGATACTTATCAGAGAATGAGATTTGATCTCAATTATCCGCTCCTGGTATGCCTCAACAGAATGGAGTAGCGGAAAGAAGGAACCAGACTCTTTTAGATATGATCAGGTTTATGTTGAGTTTCTCAGGATTATCTATATCCTTTTTGGAGATACGCCTTGGTTACCGTGATGTACATACTAAACCTCATACCATCTAAGTCTGTACCTAAGACTCCTCGGGAGTTGTGGTCTGGGCGAAAGCCTAGTCTACAACATTTACACATTTGAGGTTGTCCGGCACACGTGCTAAAGGTTAAAACGGAAAAGTTGGAAACGAAGTCGGAAGTATGTACGTTTGTATGATATCCTAAACGAACTAAAGGTTGGTTATTCTATAATCCCAGAGAGCAGAAAGTGCTGGTGAGCACCAATGCGGTTTCTCTGGAGGAAGATTATATGATGGACCGGGAATCTTTAAATAAGGTGATCTTGGGAGATATTCAAGAGCAATCAATTCCAAATCCAAGTATGACCTAACTTGAGGAAAAACCACCCTTATCAGACCCAGTAGTTACATCAGTGCCTCGTCGTAGTGGGAGGATTGTCAGACCTCCTGATAGGTTGTCGTTCTTGGGAGTCTTACGAGGCAGTCCCGGAAGAACCGGAACAAGATCCCTGTAACTATGATGAAGCAATCAATGACATAGATTCAGAACGTTGGCAAGATGCTATGAAAGCTGAGATAGAGTCTATGTACTCCAATCAGGTCCGGACACGTGGACTTGAATGCCAATATTAAACCTATTGGGTGCAAGTGGGTCTACAAGAGAAAAGAAGGACCAGATGGTAGAGTGGGGACCTTTAAGGCCAGGCTTGTTGCAAAAGGATATACTCAGAAAGAGGGTAACGATTATGAGGAAACCTTCTCGCCTGTAGCCATGCTCAAATCCATCCAGATACTCTTATCCATTGCGGCTCATCTTGATTACGAGATTTGGCAAATGGATGTCAAAACGGCTATTTTCAACGGCCATCTTGAGGAAGACATCTATATAGTGTAGCCAGACGGTTTTGTAGCTAAAAACCAAGAGCAAAGAGTTTGCAAGCTAAAAAAGTTTATTTATGGACTGAAACAAGCATCTCGAAGCTGGAACATCCGTTTTGACCAGGCAATCAAGTCGTTTGGTTTTTGTCAAAATCCGGATGAGTCATGTGTGTACATGACAAGTGAAGGTGACAGGGTAGTTTTTCTAGTTTTATATGTCAACGACATCCTTCTCCTCGGGAAAGACATAGGAATGTTATCAACAGCGAAAGTTTGGTTAGCCAAGACTTTTGATATAAAGGACTTGAGAGAAGCTAGCTACATCCTAGGGATTAAAATCCATCAAGACCGGAAAAATAAGATGATTGGCTTATCCCCCAGCTGCATACATAGATAAGGTACTAGTACGGTTTGCTATGCAAGACTCCAAGAAGGGTATCACACCTTTCGGGCATGGAGTGCACCATTCCAAGGAGCAGTGTCCTAAAGGCACCTGAGGAAAAGGAGCAGATGAGGTCGATATCATACACTTCGGCTGTTGGTAGCCTCATGTATGCTATGTCATGTACTAGACCGAATATCTATCATGTAGTGGGCCTAGTCAGCAGATATCAGTCTAATCCAGGACCTGAACATTGAACTGCTGTAAAGTGTATTCTCAAATACTTGAGAAGGACTAGAGATTACATGTCGATTTATGGCATGGATGAGCTGATCCCAGTCGGATACACAGATTCTGACTTCATGTCAGATAAGAATTCTAGGAAATCCACCTCTGGTTATGTGTTTATGCTTGGTGGCGGAGCTATCAGCTGGAGTAGTATTAAACAGGAATGTACCGCTGATTCCACCTCGGAGGCTGAATATGTAACAGCTTGTGAAGCAGCTAAGGAAGCAGTATGGCTCAAGCGATTCCTTATTGAACTTGGGGTGGTACCTTTGGCACGACAGCCACTCACAGTTTACTGTGACAGCAGCGGGGCAGTTGCTCAGTCCAAGGAGCCCGGAAGCCATGAAAACACGTACAGAGGAAATATCATTTAGTCAGAGAGATTGTGCAGAGAGGTGATATTGCTATCAACAAGATAAGCTCTGCGGATAATCTAGCAGATCCCTTTACTAAGCCTTTGACAAACAAAGTATTTGAGCAGCATGTAGATGGGATGGGCATGAGACGCAACCCTGACTAGCATTGAGCCAAAGTGGGAGATTGTGAGATTGTTAGATTGTATGGACTCAATCCATCAGATGTTGTAATAAATTGATTAATTTCTTTATTTATCAATAAAATCATGCTTTCCTTTCATGAGATGAATGGTGTTTTATTGCTTAATGCACATGACCAATACATATGACATGACGGTTCATGAGTTGAACCGGGTCCCATTAGTATATTAGATGTGATATATATGTATGGATGAGATCCATATAAAGGAGACATGTGTCACAAATCTTATACTTAAATATCTTCACAACCAATGATGATACTGGGCATCTCATCTAATAAGGTTGCAGCACTTTGGTCACTACGAGATAGTGTGATTTGTCTCGATCATCAGAATGTAAGATTCTAGATCACGGTGCTGGTACATTGGATGTATTGAAGGACCATGAGAAGCACCTTATGGAACACTGTCTCGATTTTAAGATTTGCTCTCATAATTCCCTAACAATAGGCTCTCAATCCTGAGACATTGATAAACTCAAGTGTCTATCTATTCATTTGCTTTGAGTCACCAATGAGTAAGGTCAACTACAGGTCAACACCTCGGCGTCTTGGGCACATGGTAGTAGAACTGTGGGAACATTCAATAGTCAAGATGGAATCTATCTATATTATCCCCTTGTGCCAATTAATGGATTTATCATTACTAAGTGCGCACCCATCTCGATTAAGAGTTAATTGGATGATACTGATGATCACTGTGATTAATTGGGGCTCAAGGATAATAAGATGTGGATCTAAGATTGGAAGAGACAGATTTATTCCAATTGATCAATGGATATTGATAGAGGGGTCTACTTGTGGTAATCGGGAAGTTTAGGGTCTTCTTTTAATTTATTCCTATGACTGGAGTGCAATTGCATTTATATAGTGGTGTTATTTGCAATTAACTGTGGGCCCGGATTGCACATGAGATGTGGGGTCGCGGTGTCCTAATTGGAGCCAGCCTTTTATGAAATCCCTAGCAGTCCCCACACTAGCCCAAGATATTAGAAAGATACTAATCCTACTTGAACTCCAAAAGGAAGGAATTAGAAAGTTACTATTTCTATTTGAAGTAGGACTTCTAATAGTAATAATAGTAAGTTACTAGTTGTTGTGGAAGTGAGACTTCTATAATAATTAGAAAGGATAAAGTTGCTAATTTGTAATGGGAGTTGGACTTCTATTTCAATTAAGAAAAGAGGACAATTGAGGGGCTATAAAAGAGACCATAAGGGGGCTGGACGTCCAGCATTGGAATTCACGCCCAGCCCCCTCTTTTGTGCAATTGTTACACACCTCCTTTTCCTCTCTCTCTTCTAGTTCCTTGGAGTTTCTAGTTGGGTTTTCACTTGAAGTTTCCACCAATCTTCTGGAGAAAAAAGATCTAATAGTTGGTCATAGCGTGGAAGACAACAAGGTCTTGGAGATCCTAATTTGCTTCAAGAAGAGTTCTTGTTCAAGCCAATTGTCTTCTTCTCCATTAGAGCACTACCGGGCTCCAAAGGTATAATCTGCTTCTCTATTTGTTGTGGGTTATTTTGGTTGCATGGTGTTGCTGATTTGATCCCTGAGTCAAGTGGGTCAAAAGTTTTGAAAATCTATCCACAAGGCCCACCTACTTCCAACGGCCAACCCAATTATCAAGCCAAAACCTCACCTTCTCTCCCGAGCCTACCCAATACTTCAGATTTCTTTTAAAGTCTTCTTGGACTAAAGTAATGCCTTTACAGATATTAGAACTTCTATAGGAAGCATAGTGGAAATCCCATCCATCCCTCAAACGACCATATTTTGCTAGCATAATGTCTCTCCACAACCCTTCAGATTCATTCCCAAGCCTCCATAGCCACTTGCATAGCAAGGCTCGATTCATCTCCCTAAGGGGCCTTATACCACATTCTCGTTTTGGTTTACAAACTGAAGCCCAATCCACCAAGTGAAACTTCTTTCCACCACTTCTCCCGGCCAAAGAAAATCCCTTTGAAGCTTCTCTTTACGATTGATGACCGAGATTGGAAATTTAAATAAAGACACGAAGTACACCGGGAGGTTAGATAAGATTGATTTAATGAGAGCTTACCTTCCTCTAATTGAGAGATAATAGGCTTTCCACAAAGTTAACATGTTTTCCACCCTCTCTACAATTGGATTCCACAAAGATTTATTAATCGAGCCTTGACTGAGGGGAAGTCCCAAGTAAGAACAGGGGAGGTGACCTACCTTACACCCATCACCCCAAAATATCCGCGCAGTGTGCTAGCGTGGCCTCCTCAACTCTTATCCCAATCAAGTCACTCTTAAAGAAATTGATGCAAGTCGAGCCGAACCCAAGTCCATTGGGCCTAGTCCGTGAGTTATCGGGAAAGATCCAACCCATTGGAAAAGCCCACAAATCCAATGAGTTTGAACCGATTCTTGTGGGAAGCTATCCTATTTTTAGTATTCTAATTACCTTAGTAGTTTAGAAATTAGTAGGTTTCTTTAATATGAATATTATGGATAGGAAAGATCTTAGGAACCTTATTATAAATATGTAGATTCCCCTTTAGGGATTCATATCATCATCATAATATTGAATTGAAAATTGAGATCTAGTTCGTTATTGCTTTGATTAGTTTTGTGCGTGAGTTCTTGGCTTTTGAATCCATCTGGATTTGGCCAAATCCCTGTTGTGGATTTGGTCCTCTTCCCAGGCTACATCAAATTGGTATCAGAGCAGATTCGATCTTGGATCTGTAATCCGATTATCGATTCAAAGTAACCCCACCATCCATTCATCCATCATCCCGTCAGTCCCCATCCCTGCCGATCTTCATCCCATCACTGAAAATCAACAGAAGAACCTACCCTTCCCCAGTCGAGCCACCAATCCAAATCCCATCCCTTCACCAGACCCACCCATCCCTATCCACAAAACACACCCTCATCACACCACCGAAACCCCTCTCCAAGCATTCCCCCACCAATACCACCCCACTGCCTCACCGAAACCCCTCTCCAAGCATTCCCCCACCAATACCACCCCACTGCCTCACCGAAACCTAACCCATCCTCCATCGCCACCCCATCTGCCAAAACCAAACCCTAAGTTGCCAAAACCCCTGCCTACAGAAACCCATCCCAGACCACTCGATCCCCAGCAACCAAAAAAAAAAAAAAAAACAACTTCATCCCTAAGCTCCATCCGAGGAAGAAAGAAGAAAGCAGAACTAGAGTTCTAAGTTGCTAAAACGTACCGTGCACCAGAAGCACAGACCTCGCTCGTCATCTCCCCATCACCACCTCCATCATCGCCGAACCACCATGATTAGTTGACGTCGCCTTGCTTCCTCGAAGCAGATTGCCGTCGCCGTGCTCCCTCCATCGTCGCTGAAGCAGATCGCCACCGACCCCCTCCTCTTCATCGAGTAAACACAGAGGTAAGAAGGGTTTTCTATTTTTGCCCTTTTAATCTTCTCTGCGTGCATGAAACCCAAGGCAGGGCTAAAGAAATCTGCCTCCCACGTGGTTCTGGACCTGACCTGCAGTTTGGGTCTAACCTGAGTACGAACTAGGCCCAGCCCACCTAATAGTCAAAAAAAAAAAAAAACCTCTCAAGTATGTCTACTCGCAGCGGTCAAAGTTTTCGGGGAAAGCTTTCTGACAATCAACGAGATGCTATGCTATCCGAATTATAGCAACGGGTACATGCATTGGAAACCGGACTTTCTGACAGGGTACTTGCATTAGAGACTGGGTTTGCAGCCTTGCAAAAACCAGCAACTGACGCATCGTCCAGTACAGGTATTCCACAAATTATAACTCGCCAAGCTGATGCCAATAGACATGAGTCTATTCATGATTTTATTGAGCGTCTTTTTACTAAAAAGACCATGAAGATGCGCCACTAGCACCCAAAGATGATGATATCACCAAACGCGTCAAAGTCGAAGTGACTGATTTCTCTGGATGCCTAAACCCACATGCTTTTATTGATTGGCTCAATTCTCTTGAAGATTATTTCAATTGGTACCGCATGGATGATGCACAACGTGTGGCCTTTGTAAAAGTCAAGCCTGAAGGTTCAGCAAGAGCATGGTGGCACGGCGTTGATCATAACAATTTCGTCATGGGACGTCCCGCTATCACCAGGTGGGACGACATGCGCGAAAAGCTTGAAAGTAAGTAACTGCCCTCTAATTATTTGGATATACTTCAACAACAGTTTCTTGTCTTCAGGCAAGGCACTTTATCATTAGATGAATACACAGAGAAATTCAATGATTACGTCATTCGATGCAGAAGTCGAGGACTTGTCAACCATTATCGAACTAGTTTGCGCCAAGAAATTAAGCGCGAAGTCCTCATGCATGACTTTGATACAGTTGATGAGATCTATAACAAGTCAAAATGAGTTGAACTGGAATTACGGTCGCGAAGTATGCGACGCTTTGGTGCTCCAACCGGAGAACCCATGCCTCGCAGAGCTCCAGAATTTTAGAATAACCATGTTCCACCACAAGGTTATCGTCCAGCTACGGAATTTCAAACTAACTATGCTCCACCGCAAGGTTAGCGCCCAGCTATAGAATTTCAGAATAACCGTGCTCCACCCCAAGGCTATCGTCCCCTATAGAGGCAGCAGCAACCCAACCAATCTAATCAGCGTCCTTTTGTACCAAACCAGCGGAGCGCCGTACCACACGGACGTGGCCCTCCAAAGTCGAATCGGCGGAATGACGGTTGTTGGCGTTGTGGTCAACCGGGTCACTTTGCCAATGATTGTCCACAAGTCCGAAATCTTTATTATTGTGACGAGGAAGCATATTATGATGATGAACAATATGATGAACATATTGAGATGGAACGGCCCCCTGAAAATCACCTAGTGGAAGCACAGCAAGACACTCAGCAAGAAGAACGGTCGGATCCTCTTCCTAGAGCCACCACCACTGCAGAAGAAGGAGGTCCTATGCTTATCATACGCCGACTTCTCAATACCAATGAACAAGAAGAAGAAGATTGGTGGAGAACTTCCATCTTCCGGACGCGTGTGAGATGCAAAGGTAAGCTGAGTAATTTAATCATTGATGGTGGAAATGCTATGAATATTGTTGCGCAGGAAGTGATTGATAAACTGAAATTGCCAACTGAAAAGCACTTGAAACCTTACAAAGTTGCATGGGTAAATGATCATTCCATTCCTGTGACCCGCCGATGCTTGATTACTTTCAAAATTGGCGTTTATGAAGATGACATATGGTGTGACATAATTTCTATGAACATTGCTCATATACTTCTTGGTCGACATTGGCTCTTCGATCGAGAGGTAATTACAGATCAAAAGAAGCACATGCATTCTTTTAAGTGGAAAGGACAAATGGTGGATCTTCTTCCAATGCCACCGATAGCATTTTCTCCAGCGACTCCCACTATCCCATCCAATCCACATGTTCTCACTGTGCGTAAATTTGAGGAAGAAACTAGAGAGCAAAATGTGATGTTTGCACTAGTCACTAAACAAGTGCAGGAGCCTCCTAAGATTCGTATTCCCACAGAAGCGCAAGCCCTCCATGAATACTCTGATTTAACTCCTAAAGAATTGCCAAAAGAGCTGCCTCCCATGTGAGATATACAGCATGCTATAGACTTAGTTCCTAGAGCATCCCTGTCAAATCTGCCTGCTTATTGGATGAGCCCAAGTGAACATGCTGAGTTGAAGCGACAAGTTGATGACTTGTTGGAACGAGCATATATCAAGGAAAGCTTAAGTCCTTGTGCTGTTCCAGCCCCCCTAACACCAAAGAATGATGGCAGCTGGCGTATGTGTATGGACAGTCACGCAATCAACAAAATTACGGTAAAGTATCGTTTTCCTATTCCTCGGATAAACGATATGTTGGATATAATACATGGATCCACTATTTTCTCCAAAACTAATCTACACAGCGGCTACCACCAGATTCGTGTCCGACCAGGTGACGAATGGAAAACAACATTCAAAACAAAAGATGGACTGTACGAGTGGTTAGTGATGCCATTTGGTGTACGAGTGGTTAGTGATGCCATTTGGTCTATCTAATGCACCAAGTACTTTCATGCGCGTGATGACCCAGCTATTGCGCCCCTTTCTTGGCAAATTTGTTGTGGTTTATTTTGATGATATCTTGATATACAACAAGTCCAAGTCCAAGTCCAAGAAAGAACATCTTGATCATTTGAGGTGTGTATTTAGCACCCTGCGGCGTGATAAATTTTATATCAACCTTAAGAAATGCTCTTTCATGACTGATTCCGTGCTTTTCTTGTGTTACTTCATTATTGCTCGAGATGTCCAAGCGGATCCCGCCAATGTGAATGATGTTATTGATTGGCCTACTCCAACAACCATATCTGAAGCTCGAAGTTTCCATGGGCTTGCGACCTTCTACAGGCGCTTTATCAAAAATTTCAGTAGCATCATGGCTCCTATTACTGACTGTATGAAACAGGAAAGATTCAAATGGACCAGTATTGTTGCATGTGCATTTGAACAGATAAAACGGAAGATGACAGAAGCTCCAATTTTGCGCCTTCCAAATTTCAATCAAGTTTTTGAAGTTCATTGTGATGCATCTAATGTTGGTATTGGAGGTGTGCTTAGTCAGGAAGGTAATCATATCGCCTTCTACAGTGAGAAGCTGAATGAGTCCCGGAAAACATATTCTCCCTATGATCTCGAACTATATGCTGTGGTACAGACTCTACGTCATTGGCGACATTATTTAATTGGAAGAGAGTTTGTCTTATTCTCTGATCATGAAGCCCTCAAGCATTTACATTCTCAACAGAAATTGAGTGCACATCGTGCAAGGTGGAACTCCTATCTTCAGGAATTCACTTTTGTCATTCGCCACAAGGCCGGCAAAGAAAATCAAGTTGCAAATGCTTTGAGCTGCCGTAAGCATTTATTGACTAACATGTCTATCACTGTTCCGGGCTTCGAAGTAATTCGCCAAGAATACCATGCGGATAAAGATTTTGGCCACATATACACCGATCTTCTCAATTGTGATTCAGCTCAGCACCCACACTTCAGTATTCATGATGGCTATTTGTTTCGCGGCACATAATTATGTCTCCCAGCTACCTCCATCCGTGAACATATTGTGCGAGAATTACATGGTGGCGGATGTAGTGGACACTTAGGCCATGACAAGACCCTTGATCTTGTTATTGACAGGTACTTTTGGCCTAAGATGAAATCATATATCATTAAAATTTGTGATTTATGCAGGGTTTGTCAACTTGCCAAGGGTAACAAAAAGAATACAGGACTCTACCAGCCCCTTCTCGTCCCACATGCTCAGTGGGAAGACATCAGCATAAACTTTGTTCTAAGTCTATCGAACACAGCACGGAAAGTTGATTCTATATTTGTTGTGGTAGATCGATTTTCAAAGATGGCTCATTTTATACCATGTTCCAAGTCATTTGATGCATCCAAAGTTGCACAGTTATTCTTCAGAGAAGTAGTACTTCTTCATAGACTTCCTAAAACAATTGTATCCGACTGAGATACGAAGTTTATGAGCTATTTTTGGAAGACACTCTAGCTGGTCACTAGGACAAAGTTACAATTTTCCAGTGCCTATCATCCGCAAACTGATGGGCAAACAAAAGTGGTAAATCGCAGTTTGGGCAAATTGTTGAGATGCTTAGTTCGAGACCACATTACATCTTGGGATCTGGTCTTACCCATGACTGAATTTGCTTACAATAATTCAGTTAACAGATCTACTAGGATGTCACCATTCCAAGCTGTGACTGGAGTATGACCGCGCTTACCTGCTAATTTGGTTTCGTTGCTACTAGAAGCGCAACCAAGTGGAGAAGCTGAAGATTTTATTCGACATATGGAGCATGTACATGATGAGGTTCGACGTAACATCGCCATTAGCAATGACAATTACAAGCAACATGCTGCTGCACGTTGCCGTTTTGTTGAGTTTGCAAAAGGTGATATGGTTATAGTCCGATTACGTCCTGAGCACCTTCCTCACAAAGCAAATAAGAAGTTGCATCCTCGCAATTCGGGTCCTTTTAAGATCATGAAGAAGATAAGTTCCAATGCATATGTTCTTGACCTGCCCGTAGAGCTAGGCATTAGTTCCACTTTTAATGTAGAAGACTTGACTCTCTACCGTGGACATCACACAGATGAAGGAATTGAAGAACACATCTTATTTCTTCCGCCAGCTCCTCCCCCGTCTGATCAAATTGTGGATGTACTTGATGATCAACTCGTATCTACACGTCGAGGAGGTTTTCAGAAGTTTCTTGTTCAGTGGAAGAATCGACCCATCTCAGATGCCCCATGGATCACTGCTACTAATTACCAGCGACTCAACCCGGACTTGTATGAACGTTATCAAGCTATACACTCGCCGGAGTCGAGTGTTTCTAAGGCGGGGAGAAATGATGCAAGTCGAGCCAGACCCAAGTCCATTGGGCCTAGTCCGTGAGTTATCGGGTCAATCAGATCCAACCCATTGGAAAAGCCTACAAATCCAATGAGTTTGAACCTATTGTTGTGGGAAGCTATCCTATTTTCAGTAGTCTTCTAATTACTTTAGTAGTTTAGAAATTATTAGGTTTCTTTAATATGAATATTATGGATAGGAAGATCGTAGGAACCTTATTATAAATATGTAGATTCCCCTTTAAGGATTCACATCATCATCATAATATTGAATTGAAAATTGAGTTCTAGTTTGTTATTGCTTTGATTAGTTCTGTGCGTGAGTTCTTGGCTGTTGAATCCATCTGGATTCGGCCAAATCCCTGTTGTGGATTTGGTCCTCTTCCCAGGCTACATCAGAAATTGATCTTTAAGCCCAACACTGCTTTGAAGCACAATAGTTAAGCCCAACACAGCTTTGAAGCACAATAGGGTAGCTTTCACATTTTGAATATGATCTTCATTAGCTGCACAAAAGATAAGAGTGTCATATGCAAACTGCAAAAGAGAAGTTGAAGGAACACCATCACACACCTTGACGCCACTTATCAAATATTCGGAGGCCACAGCCTTAATCATCCTACTCATGGCCTCAGCCACAATAACAAAAAGAAAGGGGGAAAGGGGGTCCCCTTGTCCAATAGATACCCCTTTGTGCTGACATGTACCCTTTGGGTGGACCCCCTTGTCCGATAGATACCCCTTTGTGCTGAAATGTACCCTTTGGGTGGACCCTCTTGTCCGATAGATACCCCTTTGTGCTGAAATGTACCCTTTGGGTGACCCATTAATTATGATTGACAAACTGGCGGATGAAACGCATTCCTGAATCCATTTCCTCCATTTTGCTCCAAACCCCATTCTAAGAAAGAGAAAGTCCAAGAAGTCCCAATCTACTCTATCGTAAGCCTTTTCCAAATCCAATTTACAAATCAGCCCCGGACGCCGTTCTCGGTTCATCGAATGCAAAGACTCGTTAGCACCCCATCCAAAATTTGCCTTCCCTTCACAAAAGCTCCTTGCTCATTGGATATAATGTTCGGCAACACCCTCTTTATTCTTCTAGCCAACACTTTTGCGAAGATCTTGTAAATACTCCCAATGAGACTTCTAGGTCTGTAATCTTTGATTCCAAGTTCCCCATTTCTTTTAGGAACAAGTGATATGAACGAAGCCCTCAAACTTTTAAGGAGCTTCCCTCTTGAGTAAAACTCCTCCATAAAATCCAAAATTTCCTGCTTGACATCAGCCCAAAAGAGCTGAAAGAAGGCCATAGGAAAGCCATCTAGACCCGAGGCTTTATCTCTAGCAAGCGCAAAGATTGCTGCACGAACCTCCTCCTCCTCAAACCTCCTTTCAAGCCATTGAGCTTCCTCAGTCTCCAATCTTGCAAACTCCAAATTGTCTAATGACGGTCTGTTCCAATTCTCCTTAGAGTAAAGGGAGGAGAAGTAATTTAGGATGTGCTGAACAATTTCATACTTTTATTTATTTTAGAATTATTTTAATAATCTTTCAGTTTTAAAAATAAAAAAATCATATAATTAACAATACAAATCAATTCAAACCTTCAAGTTTCTGTTACAATTTCAGTTTTCAGAATAATGATAATCAGTGATAAAAATGCACAAGCTATTAGTTATTAAAATATATATATATATATATGCAAGCCATTACATTCAGATAATTGACTGTTGTAACAAAAATTGTTACTACTTGTCTTGGAGACCTATTCAGATAAAGTAGTCGCATTTGGTTCATTTCTTACTTTAAGAGACGATAACAGTACAAGCAAAAAGTTCCAATTTTAATCTATTTCAAGAATCAGGGGGTCACAACTTGATTTTTCATATCATACATTGCAAAATTACATACTCAGAAATAAATTTTATGTTCACATATATTCCAACCTTCATCAGTTCGAAGCATTTCAATCTTCAATGACAATACCCGAATGGGAAGAAAATCAGATTACTACAATGTTCTGAAACAAGCTGAAATTAGATACAATGACAGGCTATTTTCACACCAAAATTTGTCGCACATAATCGAATTCAAGATGAATCCTAAATTACATAACATTTAAAGGATAAATGTAATGAAGATTGAAGGCTGCACAATGTTAGCACTAGTCATGACTCACCAGTGCTTATCCAATTGAATCTGAAAGATGTGAAAATAAATATGAACAACAACAAACAGGGATAAACCGCCCATTCTCAAAATCAAGGACAACAATTTGTTTAGTTGATACTGTTCTGGTGGTAGTGTAACAATAAGCTCTTCCATGGATGGCATTTGCATTAGACGCAGTGGTTCAGGAAGTTTGGCAGAAATTAATATTAAAAAAAAATTTTGGCAGAAATATGTTAGAAAATGGCTTATAAAATAGTGTAGAAGGATATCAGTTACCAACTCATTTAGATCCTGATATGAGTGTCCATCTTGGAAGTTGCTCATTGTCGCAACCCTGAGATTGCAGGTTTTGAGTAATGTTACTATTTCAAAAAAAGAAAGGAGTGTCATTCTGAAGAGAGTACCAATTCCAATACATCTGCAAAGCATGATACCTCCACAAGATTGATTGAGAGAGAGGGAAATCTTAGAGATATTATTGTAAATAAGTTCTTCCTAATCTACCCTTGTACTACATGTCCTTTCTTTGAATCTCCCCCAAGGTGTATTCATGTAATTGTACATTGAGGGTCATAATATGTAAACAAGGCACTCCCTCAAAAAGGGTACAACAGATTTCATGTCAGCTCTGAAATTGTCATCATGTCAAAGCAATTTTTTTTTCTTTCACAACCACTCTCGCAACACAAGAAATCTAGGGTTTCTTCCTAGGGTTTCTGAAAATTCCTTTCGTCGGCAAACTGAGAAGGTGTAGTACTCAGTGATGGTATCTTCGTTCTATGAGAAGACTCCACCATCGACACCGCGAATAACCCCTTGAGCAGATTCCACTTCCATCGGAGCAGCCTCACCATCAAAGGAGTTCTTCAAATTTTCCATAGGTTCCACAATCATCGGACTTTGGCCCTCTTCTTGGATGGTTCTATCCAATTTAGGTCAACGGCATATTATCACATATCGGCACTCCGCATCTTGGCATCTCTCTAATTGATTAATGTTAACTGTATACGCTTCGATTGCAACAGCTCTTCAATCTCTTTGTTTACTAAAGCAAAGAGGATATTCATTTCTAGTTGTGTACTTTAACAAAACTTAGTTCAATTGAAGAATAACAGATAAAGTGAAACTTTAGCTGTTAAATTTGATGACAACAATTACTCTTTCTTTTTCTTTTCTTTTTTTTTCTTTTTTTTTTGATAACACAACAACAATTACTCTTTGGACATTCCATTTTCAAAATTTTGTGGAAGGAAAAGAACTATGGGGATTTATTGATGAATCCATTCGAATACTTCTTGACACAAAGGAAGCAACAAAATGGAAAGTAAAAACTGCTGAAGCTATCAATTTTTTTTTGAAAATGGCTGAAGCTATCAATTGAATTCTGAATTCTTGAACCACATATTTCCTTGACTCTTGCACAATTGCCCAAGACATGTAGTCTCATTTGCTTAAAGTATACCATCAAGAAAATGAAGCTAGCAGATTTCAACTTGAATTCAAAGTTGGAGTTGATAACTACGTCCAATAATATTATTCTGGGTTTATGGCACATATAGCTCCTAGGGGTACTGTTCCAGACTTCCAGTTACGGTTCTCTCTGCTATTCAAAGTGCTCATTCCACAACAGAAAGACATTAAATTCCCTATGACACTTAGAAAAGAATATTTACCTATCCGTGCAAGCTTAATGAATTAGGTTCCTCATTTACACTAGATATCTGTCTTCAAGAACTTCGTAAAGTACAGAGGTGTCATTCATAAGTTCAATTGGAGGAGGAAAAGACCTTATCCTCTAGAGGTTCTCCTGGTGCCCCAAGTACAACCTAACATGCATCTGATACGAGGAAACAGGTGAGCCGCACTACAAGCAAAGTCCAATGCTGTAATTGTGAAGGATTTGATTTAGTTATTTTGCTATCTGATTTAAGAAAAAAGAAATTCTGTAACTATTATTATGAGAAGTCAGGCTACCTAATTGTTGATTGTCACAAAAACCCTAAGAATCGCAATTCTCGAGCTTATCAAGCCACCGCTAATATATCTCTACTAATATATCTTCTTCCATTGTTGAGGCTCCAAACCTGTCCCCGCAATATACAACCACTAATCTTACTTTGAAACTTTACAACAATAGTGCAGGCTTTATCTGCAATGGGCTTCTCTGATAATGTCTGTCCTTGCTCCACATGGCATCTTGACTATGGTGCATCAAATCACATGATTATGTGCACCAAAATTTGCCCAACCCAAAACCATATACAAAACAACTTGTGTTTGTACTACTACCAACTTGTTTTCTTCACTCACTCCACTCACTTTATATGGTGTTCTTTTTGTTCCTACTTTATCTCATAAGCTTTAGTTAGCCGGCTTATTGACAGCAACTATTCTATATTGTTTTCACGTGATGGGTGTTCAATGTAGAGCCAAGCAACTAGATAGCTGATTGGGAAGCGGCACAAAAGCAGACTATTATAGACCTCAACTTTGACTCCATATCATATATTATTTCTTTCTTCAATTGAGTCTTCATTTCTTTCTTCGTCTTCTAACAAAAAATGGGTTAACTTTGTGGCACAAGAAATTAAGGCATCCAAACATTAATAAATTGTTATTTATTGTGTTCTGGTTTGTTTGGAAATAAACGATTTACTGCTTCTCAATTCTCTTCACTAATTGCCCACCTTGGAGTTGGTGGAGTTGCATAAGGCGTTGGTTTGCTCCCCAAGTTTTGTGTTCGAAACCGAACCAGATTTACACAGTATGCGTTTGTTTGGGTTTAGTGGGTGCCACCTGGTGGATTGGTCCTTTTGGGTAAAAGACCTCAGGGATACCCAAGTCATCAAAAAAAAAAGTCGCTTGCACTAGTTGCCATATGGGAAAACGGAATGCCCTTTCATTTCCTATTAACACTCATAATACTTCTGCCTGTTTTGATTTGGAGCACACTCATGTTTGGATCATTAGATGGAACCTACCTTATCTTGGGTAGATACAAATATTTTATTATATTTGTCTATGATTAAAGTCGTTATGCACTGGTATATTTTTTACAATTAAAATCTGATATCCATGCTATATTTCAATATTTGTAAATATGATTTTAAAAAAAAATTCTACGTGTATCAAAACATTCAGTTTGGGCGCGGAATCCTTTTTAATTCTTGATTGAACCAATGTGGGCCTTCTTATGATGCTCGAATTGCTCCATGAATGCCTCGACCATTGCAAAAATTCAATCCAAACCCAATTCTTCCTCAGCCAGTTACCCTAAGATTCTTTCTCGGCAACTCCTTTCATGGAAGTGTTATGAGCAAGATCAAGTGTCCTGAGCAAGATCAAGTGTCCAAGTTGTCTATGAAGCTGAGTATCAAACAATGTCATCTGCTTCATCTGAACTTGTACATACTAGTTTATAGGCGTGCAATAGGGGCTAAGTTGGAACAAATATACAGCACTTGTTTTATTTCACACAGTAGCCTATCTAGCAGTAACATAATCATGACGTTCGATATATAAGATACATAAAAATAAAAAATGGTTTCTAACTGATGGACACATTATCAGCTTAATAGAACACTACTGTATATGAACATCTGAAATCTAAACCTAACGTGGCAAACTATACAACTTCTGATAACATATGGAACTGTACAACTCAATGAATTGCTTCAGCTGGAACTACTAGAATGAAAATGAACAAAAGCAAACTATGTAAATTAGCTGTGTTTCTGCCGGTTAGAAAGTTGGGTATCAAAGTAGGCATATACTTTTGAAGTACAATAAAAGTATGAGACATGTGACACTTGATTATACTCTTTTCAAGTAAGAAGAAATACTTAATTTATACACTTTTCAAGTAAGAAGAAAACAGAGCTTACTGCATCGTCATAAGAGAACCCGTAGCATGGATTGTGCTCATCAGCACTGTTGTAACCTTCACCTTCGCCATAAGACCTCGGAGAAGATGGATAGGAGCCAGATGGTGATGTTCGAGTAGAAACAACAGGCCAAGCGACTGCCCTCCTGGAAGGACCAATCCTATCAGCACTGGAACCACCCAAGACTGTTCTCCTAGAATTAAGGTTGGCCATCGAGGGTTTTGGGGGTGGAACAGGAGGAGGAGGAGGGTAGGAACTTCCAGAAATTATCTGCGAGCAACCAACACCAGAACCCTCACTCTCATCAATATTAAAAGTCTCTGAAATCCCTAGCCTACTAAACTCATTTGCTGTGGTCTCAACATCCACAACATCATCATCATCACCACCACCCTTCTCCCTATCAACTGATTCATTTGATGCAACCTCATTTTTAATACCACTCGTGGATTCTGACAGAGAATCATCATTTCCCATCGTCTTTTCATCATGGCTCCCCCGACACTCAGGAAGGTCATCCAAAGCACATGGATCTTTCACCTCTTTCTCATGCTCCTCTTCTTTGGATGTCGATGGGATCTGAGGTGCAAACAGCTGCGATCCTGGTGCTGAAGAAGATCCGGGCAAGGAAGAGCGATTTTGGTTAGATGAAGAACCTGCTGGACCACGCTGAACCAAGATCCGAGTCATCTTTTTTTTTATTTTTTTCCAACAGAAGCCCTCACCCTCGGTTGTTCTCCCTCTTAATTCAATGTTATCAGCCCTTTATCGCGTGTTCTGGCCTTGGGCAAAGTGACACCAATCCCTTGACTAAATGATTCCTTCCAGCCCAGCGCCTTCTGCTCCTCCCAAATCAATCTCTGCATCCCCCTAACAATACTCATGAGACCAATGGCTCGTGCAAAAATAACAAATCCCAGATTCCTCGTGGAAACTGAAACCTACCAGAAAAGAAATCCCAGCTTTTTCAACCCAAGATAAGAAATCCCCACAGCAACTGCAACCACGCACATCCATGAAAATTAACCCAAAAACACAGAAACAGAAATCTCACAAATCCCGTCATGGCAAAACCATCAAACTTCACAAAACTAATCTCACCAAAAAAGGGAACAAAATTAGCTTTCAAAAAAATAAAAATAAAAATAGACAAAATAAATAAATAATTAACAACCATATAAAAAAGTAACATAAAACAACACATAATTCACTTCCACAACCAAAAATCATCAATCTCAAGAAAGGAAAATATACAATACATGTCTTTAAAACGGCGTCAAGAAAAAAAAAAGCTCCATATCCCAAAATATCCCAAAAGGTAAGACATATTAATCTTAAGGAAAAATCGTTTCTATTAATCCAAAAAAAAAAAAAAAAAACAGAGACAGAGAGAGAGAGACAACTTATCAATCTCCAAACACTGGCCTCGTCAAAAACCCTAGATAACTCAACAGAAAACCCTAAATATCTCCCCAATTCCCTTCCAGCACAAAAAAATCAATCTCCATAATAAATACTAACAAAAACTACCTCAAGAAGAAAAAGGTTTCAATATAAGACCAGAAAACCCTGGAAAATCAGACGAAACAACGAAACGAAGCACAAGAAGAAGAAGAAGAAGAAGAAGAAGAAGCGAAATATATATATATATATTAATACCAGAGATGAGTGACCTCAGAGATATGCAAAAGCAGGAATGTCGGATGAATTTGCAGGGACGCGTGGAGAATTGGAATGAGAGAATTTCTAGGGTTTTGGAGAGAAAACCTAGAGGGGAGGAGAGTATTATTCTTCTCGTATTTGTTCTTGGTCAGAGAGAGAGAGAGCGAAAGTAAAGTATATAAAAATGAAATGAAGAAACAAAAGAGAGAGGACGAATGGACAGGAGAAAAATTGGGAGGCTGCCTTTTGGTGTGGGAGTGGGAGACGAGTGAGTCGAGTGACGCCGTGCACCGCCCGTGATGACGATTTTCTTTTGGCTAGTGATTGATGGAATGGAGATGGACTGTCGTTGGTCCAGTCTGGCACGTGCCACTTTCTCACGTTGGTATTAGTGATGGACATGTGAATTGTGAGGATGAGGCCGGATCCCATGACGCAGCCATTACCAAACGGGTTTACTCTTCTTCTTTTTTTCTTTTTTTTTAAAAATTAGCTAGAAATCCCTAGAATCTCGCAATTCAAGCTATTTTACACTAATGCCTCTAGTCTCTTACTAATGGAAATAGAGAGCTACTACCTGCACACTCCATTTTGATCTCCACACTGTGCAACTCTATACACAGTGAAGAAAATTAAACGTTTTTCTCCCTGCACTCTGCACGTTCCCAAAAATGCCCATGCTTTCTCATAGAGGTTTTCTCCCTGCACGCTGTCGTCTTCCCTCCCATTTCACTGCAGCCTCCACGTCCAAGGCGAGATCAAAAAGCTCCCCAACCTTCTCCTCCACGTGAACATAGGATTTCCAACCGCCTGGGCCATCGCCTTCTTCTTCAAAGTGCACACATTACTGTGAATCGTCACTTTCCAACCTATGTGAGTGATTTTGATGCCTTTTGCTTGTTTAGAAATGATTGTATTCGTATTTTAAGATCAAAGATTTGGAATTTTCATATCCCCCCCCCCTCTTGCGCCATTGTCTCCCTCGTCCAGCCACTGGGATAGTTGCAGACGATGAGTCCGTTTGGCTCTGTGCATCCGAACGAACACGGAACGTTCGGACTTCACGAGCCGTGGAAACATAATATGCTCGGCAATGTAGGTCCGAGCAAAATACATGTGCTCGGCAGTGTGGGTCCGAGCAAAATACATTTGCTCGGCATTGTAACGCCGACAACTCAATAACCACACGGATACTCAGGGCCGAACGGACTGTGACTCAGTGGTAATCTATGTACTGATGTTTATTTTTTTTAAGATATATGGATAGGCCGAGTACCTCTAGGATTCGACCGACAGCGTCGAACCGGAGACTACGTCAGAGGGTGGTGGCTTCTTCCTCCGAGAGTGACGAAGAAGCGGTTGAAGAACAGCCCGAACCCCAAGTTGAGCCCGAACAGCCAGAAGTACGTGCACAACGCCCCCCTGTTGCTCATAGGACTGGAGAGATTCACGGGGGCCCTACAAGTTTGAGCCTACTGCCTAGTTTTCGGACTCATATTGCTGCAAGTATTTGGCAGCAGCAGGTTTGTGAATATTCTTGTTGAATAGGTTTTAAATATTTATTACCTTTGCTAATTTATGTTTTATTTCGTTTTGCAGGAGAGACCGCCACTCAAATGCATAAGCCATGGCCAAAAAATCTGTGATTGGGCATGGAATTCAGAAGGAAAGCAAAATACCATTTTTGCACGTCTCATTGGCCGTTCAGGGCTGGCTCCATTGGTGGCGACGTCTTATCGTTCCATCAACAAGAACATGGTGTCAGCCTTTGTGGAAAGATGGCAGCCTGAGACTAACACATTTCACATGCCTTTCGGTGAAATGACGATTACACTTGATGACGTCGGCACCATTCTAGGGATCCCGGTCACTGGGAGATCCGTATCAGTTGAGCAGCTGTCTTTTGAGCGATCAAAGACACTTGTAGAGCATGGTCTCGGGGTCACATCCCAGCAGGCACACGAAGAGTTAGTAGGTGTGCGGGGCTCTTTGGTTAGATTGGAGTGGCTGAGGGACCTATATGGAGACATGACTGATGCGGATCCAGAAGATCGCATTAGGTGTGCAGCTAGAGCATATCTACTATATATCTTGGGCTGTACACTCTTCACAGACAAGACTGGCACGAGGGTCCCAGTGCCTTATTTGAGGCTGCTGATGAACTTTGATGAGGCACGCACGTATGCTTGGGGAGCTGCTGCACTTGCGCATTTATACCGACAGTTAGGGTTTGCTACTCGTAATGGAGTCAGGCAGATTGCAGGATATTTGACTCTACTAGAGGCATGGATTTACGAGCATTTCCCCATATGTAGGCCTCACCAAAACCGCGCATACACAGAAGATTTACCGCGGGTGCATCGTTGGGTGCCAAGAAGAGAGTCTGGGGACCAAATGTCCAACCTGCAGTCATTACGAGAGGCACTTGATGACCTTGGTGCCCATGAGGTAATGTCTTTTATATGTTATAAATGCATTATGTTTTCCGAAAATAGTATCGTATACTTTAACTAATGGTTTTGTTGACTAATGTTGCAGGTGGTGTGGGACCCCTATCGAGAGCATAGGGCAGATCACCCCTTTAACGAGGTTGCGTTTTATACTGGCTGTCTTAAGTGCATGGACATCGTTGAACCATATCATCCTGATCGGGTGCTTAGGCAATTTGGTAGGGTTCAACGCATTCCCCCCACTCCACTAGCTCCACAGCGCGCCACTAGGGGTCCCACCGCAAATCAATATCGGATCGCCTACAATTACTTGGATCAAATATGGGAGAGATGGCATAACCACATCCTGTCTCCGATGGAGCGCGGTGCACCTGTGGCGCACCCATGGGACTGTGCAGTCCATTATCAACACATGAGGAAATGCACACAAGAGGTCTAAGCTGGTAGGGTGTGTGAAAAACAAGTCAAGGACAGTATCTGATGCAGGACAATTCCTATGCCACTCAATGTAACCATGATCCGCCAATAATTTCAACAGATGCTGCATTTGACTTCGTCCAGCCCTCTCCGCAACTTTATGCCTTTGACGTGCATTGTAAATGGTCTTCATTGTACTAACATTTAACTCATTTTTCCGTTTTAGTGTCACCAAGATCTCTTTTGGCCGAACCATATTCTTGGACATGTCTACTAGCAATGAAGTTTCCTCCTTTGTTAATCTCCCTGCAAATGAGTGCCCTTCTAGAAAGTCTGCAGCAGGATGATTATGCACACCACACACTACATGCAACATCCATTCCTCATTTGAGCCAACCACTTTGCCTTGTAACGTGAATGGGCATCCACATTTTTTTGAACCAGTCTGTTTCAATCTCTTCCCAACGGTCCCATCTTTAGTTATCCTCGTGTCTCTATAAGACCCACTTCTCTCACACCCAAGGGTCAGCCTTGGTTTTTTATTCCTCCTGTTGGGCGCTGCTGATGTCTTAATCACAATAATGAAACCATTTCTCCTCCCAACCTCACGAGCCCAATTAATTAAGGCTTCTCGGCTTGTGAATATCTGCACATTTTACAAAATAAAATTATATTGAAACAAGTGACTACATCAATTTTTCCATCAAATGATTCATCTCAATTAATTACCTCTTCAGTGATAAACTCATTACTATAGTCGACCACATATTCCGACCCAACCTTGCTGCACTCAGCAGGCGCATGAAACTGCGATGGAACCAATTTTGTTAGAATAATCTACATGACAAAATTACACGGCTGTGGTAAGATGACAGCTTGTTCGGCCATGTATGGCCGCGAAAATTGCCTCTGTTCGGCCATACATGGCCGCGAAAATGGGACATGTTCGGCCCTACAGTACCGAACTTAGGGCATATTCTCGGCCATTCAGGTCCGATCGAAGGGCATGTACTCGGCCCTGCATGGCCGACAATAGGCCCTTCGGTTGGACATGCAGGGCCGAACGATTCGTCTCCACCATTAATCCAACTCTCGATGAATATGCTTACCTCGATGCTGCTAGAATGATCGGGAGTGAGTGGATGCTTGTCCTTTCGCTCGTCCATTGATCAAGAATGCTCGCAAACCGAGTTTCAACTTTGAATGCAATCGATAATGAGTTGCAGCCAATGCTGTGAGGCTTTAAACCGAGAGAGAAGAGAGAAGCTGAACGTTGGGTGCCAAGTACAGAGCGTTAAATGTAGGAAGATGATAGAAACATTCACTTCATTACTCGTGCAAACTGAAGAGGATGGAATACAGTGACGACAGCCCGGATGACAACATTTCCAACATTTTCGTTTGGAGGGAAAACGCAGTGTGTATTCAGTAGTGTGGGAGGAGTGCAGTTCATACGTTTTGGTCATTTTGCAAGTGGGTATTTTAGTCACAATCTCTTTGCAGTGTATGTTGAGCAAAATGGAGTGTGCAGGTAGCAGCACTCATGGAAATATTCCAGTTGAGGTCTTTAATGAGGCCAATTTCATTTTTCTGATGACTATTTTGCCCTTTAATTGCCAAGGAGACCATGTCCCATATTTTCCTCCTAGTTTTCAAATCAATCATATTAATTAGCATAATTATCACAACCAATCTAGAATCTTCACGCTATTTCAACAAAATTTGAAATTCAAATTGAAGAGAATTCCTTTTCACAGAGTAATGCTCCCATGTCGAAGTCTACCAGATGTTTCGTTTCTACATTATTGGGCATGGCTTCGAGCAACATCTTCAAGAGGATGATCCAACATCTTCGTGTAACATCTCTGCATCATCAGGCGTGGCTTCAAACAACATTTATGCGTCTCCAGCTTCTTTTATCTTTTCTTTTTTTGGTGAACATTTTTCTTCGACTTCACTTTCTCCACTCTTCACCTCTTCTTTTTCTACAAATTTAATGTTTAAAAGGTGAATGCGTTCCTTAGATAAAATTATCTGAGTTTGATAAGATAAACTCAAATAATTGAGATATTGTATCAAACTCGAATAACTTTATTTCAATTCAGAAGAAAAATATTTGAATTCTAAAAGTTATCTGAGTTTTGACAAATTTATTTGAGTTTTGACAAATTTATCTGAGTTTTGGTAAATTTATCTACGTTTTTTTTAAATTTATATGAGTTTTGGCATGTTGCTAGACGACTTCGCGATTTTTGTAATTTTCTCCTTCTCAAAAGTTCTTCACGATTTTCTCCTTCTAAAACCAGTAAATCTTCCCTTTTTTTTAAATTTTGTCTATGATTATGCGTCCATGATTAATGGAAATCCCATTGGCCAATTAAATGGTAGTTGACCATTATTAATGGCATATCCTATTAGGGATTTTGTATATTACAATTTGATGGATGCATTATCATTTTAGCATCATTTGAATTTTCACACATGCATTGATTTTGAAAATCTTGAAATCTTGATTTACACATGCATTGTTTTTTTTAGACTTGTAGAAATATTGATTTATGCATGTTTTGACTTTAAACTTAGATACATTTAAATTTGAAAAGAAGTTCTATGAATCAAGCAAGCCTATGAGTTTTAAATCTTTCAAATCATTTTACGCTTTTTATGTTTTTAATGTTTTTAAACCTCTTAGTTTGATTTAAATCATGATTCCAAGCTTGATTCATTGGCCCAAAATTCCCCTCAAAGAAATACTTTGAATTATGCAATTTTAAGGGGAAATTGGTCCCAGGCTCCAGTTGACCAACCACATAGCAGGTCGACCGGGAATAAAGCCGTTGAGCTCTTTTTCAAACGGTCAGATTTTTTACCGTTTTAAGCCCAGGTCGACCGGGGAAAGGTGCGGGTCAACCGGGGACTCGCAAAAACTCATTTTTTTAGTATAAAAGCAAGTTCATTCATTTGAAAAATGAGAGGAACTAAGAGGCCCTCCTTGAGATGTTTTGAGGCCAATCAAAGGAGAATGAGCTAAGGGATGATAGGGGTCATTTGGAAAGCTAAAACTTGGTTTCATTGAGTTAAATCACTAAGTAAGCTTTACTTTTCTTAATCATATGTTTTCATGCTTTGCTTTATTATTGGTAAATCTTTTCTAACATGATAAATTATGATTTGTTGTGTCCTTAACATGTATATGTTTTGAATTGATTTATTGTTTTTGATGCATTACCTTGATTCAATCCAAGTAGTATTTAAATTGGTATATCTAAGTAAATCATGTTAATGAAAACATCTTTGAAATTTTATGTAACATGATTCTTATACTTGGTTGAGTCTTTGGTTGTTGTTTTTCATTATAAGAAAATCACTTTCAAATCTATCTTATGTTTTGGATTCAATAACTTCTTAAATCATATGTACTTTTGTTTTAAAGTTTCACAACTTGCTTAGTATTGATAGGTTTATCATTTTCAAGTTGAATTTTTTACTACATATGATTTGTCCCTTAACTTCAATCAAATCTATTTTTGTGTTTTACACTTTCAAATGCTTTTAGCATACATATATTGAGCTACATTGTTAATTTGATTGAAATCCCTTTGCATTACATGTTTTGTTCTTAGAATTTCACAACTTGTTTGGAATACATAAGTATATATTTTACAAGTTATTATTAACATGTGATTAGCATTATTTCCTTGATCATAAATGTTTTTATGAGCTAAAATTTTCAAAAGCCTTTGGCATACATTTATGAGCTTTTATTTTCAAATTGATTGAGGACATCATACATACACATTGTGCATTCATCTTTGCATTCATAGTGAGTGTGTGTGAATTAGATTTTCACTTTCATATCCGCCTAATTAAGAGGCATTATATTGAGCTATAAATTGTATCTCCATCAAGTGTATTCTAAACACTACTTAGAGAGATAACCAACCTTTTGGCTGTAGAGATTATTACTTAGCCTAGGAAAAGCATAGTGTAAGAGGTTATTGCTTGGCTTAAGAAAAGCATAGTGTAAGAGGTTATTGCTTAGCCTTGGAAAGCATAATGTAAAGATTATTGCTTAGCCTATTGAAAAGCATAGATAGTGGAAATCCGGTGAGGTGTTGGATCACAGCCGGTAGTGGATGTAGGCATTGAGACTGAACCACTATAAATCATTGTGTGATGGTTCATGCTTTGTGGTGATTGTTTTTGTCAGTTTCCACATTTAGTTTGATAATCATCACTAGTGGCTAATTTAATTTAAAGAAGTTAAAATTTGTCATAATTGGTCACTAATTTGAAGCTCGCCCTATTCACCCCCCTCTAGGGTTCGGATCCCGAACTTTCAATTGGTATCAGAGCGATGTTACTCCATTATAGAGCTTAACAACCTGGAGTTGACCCTTATTAGCTAAAATCTAAATTAGAACCCTAGTATTGTGTTTTATTGCATATCATTAAAATGATTTTCACTATGGTCGAAAATGAAATTTCCCCAAAGAATCATTTCACCACTCTAAGACCTTTTCAAGTTAAATCTCCAAGAGTTGATGGGACTTCAAAGTGAACTCTCAAGGACAACTTTATCAAGACCTTAGGTGAATCTTCAAACGTAGACAATTAGACTAACCTTAAAGCCTTGAACCTCTCTAGACCAACCTATTCTTTTTAGTTATATTATATTGTTGGTCATGTTACATTTGCATTTTGTTTCTATATAGTCACATCTCTTCAAATGCAATGTTTCTTTGTGATAATTTGATTTTGTCTTCATGAACTTTTAGTTATATCTCATGGTTTTCAAAATCCTTTGATTGCAATATTATCATGATAAATTTGCATTTTGTTCATATAGTTATATCTCTTGTAGTGCATTTCTATTGATGATTAATTGATTGTGATTACAAAAGCTTTCATAGCTAAATTTCCCATGATCAATTGATGTTGGAAAATAATTTGATGAATGTCATAATTAGATCTTTTTGGTAAATCAAATTATTTGAAGAAATTTTAGTTTTTCATTAATTTTTTAAGTTATACTTTCAAATGGAAAATTATTGTTTTACAAAATCAACTTGTATGTGTTCCAAGTAGTTAAAATTTTTGAAATACAAGTTATATGCATAAAAAATTTGTTTTGGTGGATATTGGGGATTGAAATATGTAAAAATAATTTTCATCTTGCACTTACTTATCTAAGTTTCCTTTAAATGAAAATCAGTTTTCTTGGGGTATTGTGTAAATGACTACATGTGGTAAAAGCTCATTTAATTGATAAGAAATTTTATAGTTACATATTGTGATCGATTATTTTGAGTAAAGCAAGTTGAATTTAATGACATTGTTGATAACTTGCCCCTATGTTCCCCATTTTTTTGTTTTCCATGATCTTACAAAGTTATATCTTTTGGTATGGAAAATATGTGTTCAATTTGTATGAGTGTCTATTATCATATATAGGATACAAATTGAAAATTTATAGTAGTTCACTTCATGTTTTTCAAAATCGTTTGATCACAATTTTATAAATGATTCATTGTTGGGATTTTGAATATTGAAGTGATTTAAAAAAAAAACTTTGGAAAAATGTTCTAAGCTTTATTGGTTACAATTATAGAAGCATTTTCCTTGAATTTATTTCCTTGTGCTTAATTATGATTATATCATTTGGAAGGAAATAATTTTTACAAAAAATTTGCATTTTTGCTCAACAAAGTCACATTCTTTCAAATACAAATTGATTTTGATGTTATGTCTTACATTGCGTGGTTGGGTATGGTGTCATTAATTCGCATGTTTGTGCCTAACTTTGTATATATTTTCATTAATGCAAATTGATGATTGTTTATGTGTTTTATAGTAAAATCTTTTGTTTTATTATCATTTGAGCTTAATAAGTACATATGTGATTTAGTGTGCTAAGCTCATTTGGTATAATCCTCATATCCATTTTTCATTGCATTGTAAGCTTAGTACATTTGCTAGAGTGGAGATGTTGCGTGATAGATTAATGGATCATTTTAGATGAATTGGAATTAAACCATTATTCTTAATAGATATACCCATATATGAGATCAATTTTTCATCTATATGCGATCCATGATATCCTTCTAACTCCATATATTCTTTATTGATGATATTGTATGAGTTAGATCTTGAGTGTTGATTGATCCTCTCTATGCAAATGTCAAATTGTTCCATGTATAGTTGTAATCTTAGTTATATTTGTAGATACCATACTAAAACTCAAATCCATCCTTTATGCTTTCTAGTCATTTTTTTTAAATGGATGATTATGATGTTGATTCATGTATATTCTCTAAGTGATGTCATCCTTATACATGTTTCAACTTCATAGTAGTGATCTTCATCATATGAACCTCTTTAAAATCTATTCCTTGTATTTCATAGTTATATCTTTGGATGGATTTCTTAGATGTTGAATTCATATGATTTGACACTTTGTAAATTGCATGCTATACCTGTTAGGGATTTTGTGTATTCCAATTTGATGGATGCATTATCATTCTAGCATCATTTGAATTTACACACATGCATTGATTTAGAAAAACTTGAAATCTTGATTTATACATGCAAGTTTTGTTTTTTAAACATGGATGCAATTAGATTTGAAAAGAATTTTTACAAATTAAGCTAGCCTACGTTTTATATCTTTCAAATCATTTAGGCTTTTTATGTTTCATGTTTTTAAACCTCTTAGTTTGATTTAAAACATGATTCCAAGTTTGATTCAGTGGCCCAAAAGTTCCCACAAGAAATCACTTTGAAAAATGCAATTTTAGAGAATTTTGGTCCCAGGCCCGGGTCGACCCGCAGTGTGGCCGGTCGACTGGGTCCCCTGCGGGTCGATGGGGAAAAGAACCGTTGGCCCTTTTTTCAAACGGTCAGATTTATGACCGTTGAAGGCCAGGTCAACCGGGAAGAGTGCAGGTCGACCGGGGAGACGCAGGAACTCAATTTTTTAGTATAAATACAAGTTCATTTCTTTGAAAAATAAGTTGAAAAAGAGAGGAACCAAGAGCCACTCTTGAGGTGTTTTGAGACAAAGAAAAGGGGATGAACTAAGACAGACCAAGGGGTCATTAGTGAAGCTAAAGCTTGGATCAATGAAATTAAATCTCTAAGTAAGCTTTATTTTTACTAATCATATATTATATGCTTTGTTAAATTATTGGTAAATGATTTTTAGCATTATAACTATGATGTGTTGAATTCATTCTTCTTTTAATCCTTGATCTAAGTTAGATTGGATTCTTCACTTTGATTTCAATCCAAGTTGTTTTAAAATCTTCTTTAATCATGCGCCAAAATCTTTGATTTCTTTTAAAGCATGATTCATTTTCCTGGTTGAATCTTTATTTGTTGCTTTCATTCATTTAAACCTTAGTTAAATCTATTTGGTTTTGAAAACAACATTACACATGCATCACATGTTCTAAGTTAATTAATTTCATACAACTTGTGAGTCTTTGATTTTCATATCATTAACAAGTTTGTATTCATACATGTGATTTGCATTACACTTCAATCAAATCTTTTATGTGCCTTAAATTTTTAAATGCTTTGAGCATATATTGATTGAGCTTAGTTTTTAAACTTGATTGAAGTTATCACACACACACACATCACAAGCATATACATTTGCATTCATATAGTGTTTGTGTGAGTTGGTTTTCCAATTTCATATCCGCCTATTTTAGAGGCATTGTAATTGAGCTTTAATTGTATCTCTTAAAGTGTTTGTGTAGACATTACATTGAGAGAAAATCTTTTTATTGTAAAGGTTATTGCTTAGCCTTAGAAAAGCATATTGTAGAGGTTGTTGTTTAGCCTAAAAAAACAACATTGTAAAGGTTATTGCTTAGCCTATTAAAAAGCATAGATAGTGGAAATCCGGTGAGGTGATTGGATAACAAGCCGGTAGTGGATGTAGGCATTGAGGTAGAACCACTATAAATCATTGTGTGATGGTGAATGCGTTGTGGTGATTCTTTTTAGCTTCCGCATTTTGTTTGTTTATCATCACTTGTGACTAGTTTATTTTTAAGAAGTTAAAATTTGTCATAATTTGTCACTTATTGTAGCTTACCCTATTCCCCCCCCCCCCAACTCTAGGGTTAGGATCCCAGGACTTTCACTTGGTATCAAAGCCTCGTGCTCTATTTTAAGATCAAGTGTTTTTGAACTCTTGATTAGGTGTAAAAACCTAGAGTCAAAACCCTAGTGTTGTGCTTTCATGAAAATCATTAGAATGGATTCCACTTTGATAGATTGTTTAAATTCTTCTAGACCCCTCCTTCTTTCTTCTATTGGAGATTCAAACCCCGCAAATTAATGAATCTCAATTTGATTTAAAAGAAGAAGAAAATTATTATAATGAAGATGACCTTCAACAAGCCTATGAGGAATTATATACTTTGTCCTTAGAGCTTGATAAGAAAAATAAAAAATTAAGAGAATAATCTAAAAATCTAAACAAAGAATTAGTTTCTTCAAAAGATGAACTTAGAGAAAAAGAAGAAGTTATACAATGCTTAGACTCTAAGTTTATGATCTCTTTACATAACCTATCTAATATTAAAGAAGATCTAAATGAATTAAAGATAGGAAATGATGATCTTAAAAAGGAAAATTCAAAACTAAGAGATCAATTACAAAGGCAAGACAAAAACATTAACAACCTAGAATCCAAGTTGACCATTTCTAAGGAAAATTTATCTAATTCTCAAAATAAGATAAAAACTCTAGAATTTGGATCTAATGTTATTAATGAACTTAAATTTGATTTAAAACTTGCTCATGAAGAACTAATCAAATATAAGGAAATTGAAAATGAACTATTAAAACTTAAAAATGAAAATTCAATCCTTATAAATCAAGTCACTCAACTTGAAAGCTACAAACAAAAGTATGAGTGCAAATTTACCTAAGGTGAAATTTTTTTTGAAAAGTTATTTAAATTGGGTAAATCTCAAAGAGATAGGACGGGTCTTGAATTTGATAGGAATATTTCACATGACCCTAACTTCACCAACACTTTTGTGAAAGGTGAATCCTCATTCTCTAGTACTCATTCTTCCTTGCCCATGACTAAATGTAATTATTGTGGCATTAAAGGGCATTTTAGGTTTGAGTGCAAACTAAGAAGAAGTCATGTGTCTAAACCCATCTATGAACCCAAAAAGGTAGAATCTAATTCTATGAAGGGTAAGACACTAAAAATCAAAGAAGACTCCAAAAAGATTAAACAAGTTAAATCAATTAAATTGGAGTCTCCTAAAATAGATTCTAAAAAGTTTAAACAAGTTAAACCAAGTTTAAAAGAAGCTATGAACAAAAAGCTTCTCAACCTAGCTCCCTTAAATCAACACATTAAAGAACTTTTGAAGAAAATAGCCAAGTTACATTTAAAATTCAAAAGTCAAATAAAGGGAGAAAATAAGAAGAAAAGAAAAGTGAATCAATCCCCTAAGAAACAAACTCACCAACCTCAAAAGACTAATCACCAATCTAAGCTAAATTTAGTAAAATCTAAATATCAAGGTGATAAGTCCAAATTGAAAATTTATCAAGTCAAATCTCCTATAGTTGGTGAGACTTCCAAACTAGACCTCAAAGATCAACCCTCTCAAGACCTTAAGTAGATTCCTAAAGTTAGATACTTACACAAACCTTAAGGCCTTGAACTTCCTTGACCAACCTATCATTTATAGTTAAATCATATTGTTGATCATGATAAATTTGCATTTTAGTCCTTAATAGTTACATTTATTAAAATGCATTGTTTCTTTATGATCAATTGATTTTTTCTTCATGTACATCTCTAGTTGCATATCATGGTTTTCAAAATCATTTGATTATAAATTCATCATGTTAGATTTGTTTTTTGCTCCCATTGAGTTATATCTCTCGCATTGCATTTCTATATATGATCATTTGATTGTGATTTCAAAAGTTTTCTTAACTAGATTATTCATGATCAATTGTTATTATAAGTCATTTGCATCTTTGCTCTTTTGGTTGCATTCTTTTTATATGCAAATGTCAATTGGTTCCATGTATGGTTGTGATATTAGCTATATTTGTAGAAACTATACTAGTTTCCAAATCCATCCTTTATGCTTTCGAGTCATTTTTTTTTAAATGGATGGTTATGATGTTGATTCATGTGTATTCTCTAAGTGATGTCTTCCTTATATATGTTTCAACTTCACAGTAGTGATCTTGATCATATGAAACTCTTTGAAATCCATTCCTCGTATTTCTATATGTTTGATGGATATCTTAGATGTTGAATTCATATGATTTTGACACTTTGAAAATTGCATGCAATACCTAGTTATACCATTTTGCATTGCAATTTATTTTGTTCATCACTATGCTCATTAGTTATATCATTATAAGTGATGAATATCCTTTTATGATGCTTGATAGAATTTTGTGTTTGTCACATCCTTGTTATTAATCATGTTGTCATATTCAATTGGTTTCATTTAATATAATTTTCGATTGATTTCATATCCAATTGATGTCTTATCTTGAGAATGTGATAGACCTTGTGTACATTGGATTGAACTTCATAGTCATATATTTTTGTTCCATGTCACATTTCATTAGCATTATAATTTTCATGTTTGCCACCTCTCTTGCTCTTATAGGTAAATCTCATGGCCACCATGTTTATGTGATCATAATCTTGGTTGGTTAATAGTTGAGGTTGACTTCATATTTGAATTTCATTTCACTCATCTTGCACTTGATAGTCATATTTAATGATTGAATGAAATGATTTCAAAACTTTTATAGCATATGTTTTCCATAGTTAAATTGATTGATGCTATGTTTAGTAAACCCCATTTCACCATGGATAGCTCTAATTTGGATTTATCTTAATAGTTATATTCTTTATAACTCCATTTTAGAGTGATTGATTTTACAGTCTTATCCTTGAATCTTAATTGGTATTCTTTGTTTTTCCAATTGGTATCCATGATCGCTTTTCTCTTTGACCTTGCTCTTTACATTGGTAATTTGATCATATTAAGCTTTATAGTTAAACGTGTCTAATCCTTTCCTTGAAGTTGACCCTCAATTGGTTAAACCATCTTCTTCTTGCACTACATAGTTATATTTTTGTCAAAAGGATGACAAAAGGAGAGAATGGATTGAGGGGGAGTGTAAACCTTCATAAGAAGTATTAGTTTTGATCAAATTGACCATTGGATTGACTTTGAACCCTTATAACTACTTCCATACTTGATAACTTGTTATGTATTTCATTTTCGATTTCTTTTGTTAACAGGTGCTACTAAAATGTATTTTTCTTGTTTCATGTGTGTAGGTACCTTTGCAATTTAATGTCAAAGGGGGAGAGAGCATTCAAGTTCTCTACAGGGAAAGAGAATGTCCAAGCTTCCTAAGGGGATATATTGTAGGATCTTCTACAGGGGGAGAGAATGCATATCTTGCCAAAGGGAGAGAGTGCATGGATAAAGGGGGAGAGCTAATAGAAGAAAAAAAGCTTGGGAGCTAAAGAAGATGCTTGGCCATAGAGAGAGATGGAAAGAAAGCTTGAAGGATGATCAAGCTCTAAGCATCAAGAAAATTGGAGAAAAAGTCTAAGAGCCTAAGCTAAGAGAAGAAGCATCCAAGAGATTTCAAGACTTGTCCAGCTTAGGGGGAGCTGAAGACTTAGTGTGTAAATTCAGTGGTGAGTGAGTTGTCATCAAATTGCAAAGGGGGAGATTGTTAGGGATTTTGTGTATTGTAATTTGATTGCTGAATTATCATTCTAGCATTATTTGAATTTACACACATGCATTGATTTAGAAAAACTTGAAATTTTGATTTATACATGCATTGTTTTTAAGACTTGTAGAAATCTTGATTTATGCATGTTTTGTTTTTTAAACTTGGATGCAAATAGATTTGAAAAGAATTTTTACAAATTAAGCTAGCCTACGTTTTATATCTTTCAAATCATTTAGGCTTTTTATGTTTCATGTTTTTAAACCTCTTAGTTTGATTTAAAACATGATTCCAAGTTTGATTCAGTGGCCCAAAAGTTCCCACAAGAAATCACTTTGAAAAATGCAATTTTAGGGAATTTTGGTCCCAGGCCCGGGTCGACCCGCAGTGTGGTCGGTCGACCGGGTCCCCTGCGGGTCGATCGGGAAAAGAACCGTTGTCCCTTTTTTCAAACGGTTAGATTTATGACCGTTGAAGGCCAAGTCGACCGGGGAGACGCAAGAACTCAATTTTTGAGTATAAATACAAGTTCATTCCTTTGAAAAAGAAGTTGAAAAAGAGAGGAACCAAGAGCCACTCTTAAGGTGTTTTGAGACAAAAAAAACGGGGATGAACTAAGAGAGACCAATGGGTCATTAGTGAAGCTAAAGCTTGGATCAATGAAATTAAATCTCTAAGTAAGCTTTACTTTTACTAATCATATATTATATGCTTTGTTTAAATTATTGGTAAATGATTTTTAGCATTATAACTATGATGTGTTGAATCCATTCTTCTTTTAATCCTTGATCTAAGTTAGATTGGATTCTTCACTTTGATTTCAATCCAAGTTGTTTTAAAATCTTCTTTAATAATGCTTAGCCAAAATCTTTGATTTCTTTTAAAGCATGATTCATTTTCCTAGTTGAATCTTTATTTGTTGTTTTCATTCATTTAAACCTTAGTTAAATTTATTTGGTTTTGAAAACAACATTACACATGCATCACATGTTCTAAGTTAATTAATTTCAGACAACTTGTGAGTCTTTGATTTTCATATCATTAACAAGTTTGTATTCATACATGTGATTTGCATTACACTTCAATCAAATCTTTTATGTGCCTTAAATTTTTAAATGCTTTGAGCATATATTGATTGAGCTTAGTTTTTAAACTTGATTGAAGTTATCACACACACACACACACACATCATGAGCATACACATTTGCATTCATATAGTGTTTGTGTGAGTTGGTTTTTCAATTTCATATCCGCCTATTTTAGAGGCATTGTAATTGAGCTTTAATTGTATCTCTTAAAGTGTTTGTGTAGACATTACATTGAGAGAAAATCTTTTTATTGTAAATGTTATTGCTTAGCTAAAGAAAAGCACATTGTAGAGGTTATTGCTTAGCCTTGGAAAAGCATCTTGTAGAGGTTGTTGTTTAGCCTAAAAAAACAACATTGTAAAGGTTATTGCTTAGCATTTTAAAAAGCATAGATAGTGGAAATCGGGTGAGGTGATTGGATAACATGCCGGTAGTGGATGTAGGCATTGAGGTAGAACCACTATAAATCATTGTGTGATGGTGAATGCGTTGTGGTGATTCTTTTTAGCTTCCGCATTTTGTTTGTTTATCATCACTTGTGACTAGTTTATTTTTAAGAAGTTAAAATTTGTCATAATTGGTCACATATTGTAGCTTACCCTATTCCCCCTACTCTAGGGATAGGATCCCAGGACTTTCACTGCCAAGTCATATATTCTCAAAATGCAATTTCTCTTGTTCATCACAATGCTCATTAGTTATATCATTAAAAGTGATGACTATCCATTTATGTTGTTTGATGGAATTTTTGTGTTTGTTATATCCTTGCTATTATTCATAGTCATATTCAATTGGTTTCAATTAATATCATTTTCGATTGTTGTCATATCCAATTGATGTCATATCTTGAGAATGTGATAGACCATGTACATTGGATTGAACTTGATGGTAATATATTTTTTGTTCCACGTCAAATTCCATTAGCGTCATAATTTTCATGCTTGTCACCTCTCTTGCTTATATAGGTAAATCTCATGACCACTATGTTTATGTAATCATAATCTTGGTTGGTTAATGGTTGAGGTAGGTTTTATGTTTGAATTTCATTTCACTCATCTTGAACATAATAGTCATATTTATTAATTGGATGAAATGATTTCAAAACATTCATAGCATATGATTTTCATAGTTAAATTGATTGATGCTATGTTTAGTAAACCCCATAACATCATGGATAGCTCTAATTTGGATTTAACCTGTAGTTATATTCTTTTTAACTCCTTTTTAGAGTGATTGATTTATCAGTCTTATCCTTAAATCTTAATTGGTATCCATGATCGCTTTTCTCCTTGACCTTGCTCTTTATATTGGTAATTTGATCATATTGAGCTCTATAGTTAAACGTGTCTAATCATTTCCTTAAAGTGATGGGGGTGCGGCCTTTCGTCCTCTCCTTCCGCCCCGGGGGCAGCCGGGGTCCAGAGATTCACCTTCACAAGTAGAAAGGAAATCAATTCTTCTTTCTAACTTTCCATTGCAAATATATTTTAAAAAAGAGACACAGTTTTTTTTTAAATGTCATGAGAGGCGATTTCATTTTGTTTGCCATGAAAGACGATTTTTGTTTGCCGTGAAAGGAGGTTTTGTACCGTGAAAGGCGATTTGTGACATGAAAGGCCATTTTGCCGTAGAAGGAGATTTACAAATCTCATCAATAATGAAAGACAAGAAATGTGAATTTTTTGTCTCTTTACAAAGAATACAAAATATAGTAGAAAAGTGAGAAAAGGAATTTGATTTCTCAAGAGATTTCGGGGACTCGTTCAGATCGACGGTCGCAAGTCATGTATGGACTTCGCCATCATCCTTCAGATGAGAACACTTGATGCTATGATTCTTTGGCTTGGCTTGGACCTCAGTTTTTTAGAGGATAAAGACCAAGGGGAGGCCCTATATCCAATAAAAAAACGAGTAAACGGGCTGAAGAGCCACGTTTAGCCCATGTTGGGTAGAAGGAGAGAGGACCTTGGGGGGTGGCCCCTCAAGGGACTTCGATCACCTTGTGGTGTTTCTGGAGCAGAGTAGCAGGATTTCTCCAGAGTTTTTCTTTCTTGCTTGTGTGTATGGATCTCTCTCTCTGTGTCTGTGTATATGTGTATGTATGTATCTCTCTTGGAATGACCCCTTTTTTATAGGCTCTTGGTAGCCATGGGGTGATTTATGGGATTGATGACCCATGATGAGAGAATTGATGGCATTGATGCTCCATGATGGGAGGAGTTACAAGTTTTAATTCTTTGATTTTGTAACTCCTTTTTCCTTGAATATGATTGGCCGATAGAGAATGATGGGCATTTAATTGCCCTTAATCTCTATGATGAGGGGAGTTTCATGGTTTTAATACCATGATTGCTTGGATTTGTAACTCTCATTTGCTTGATTTTGATTGGGCGGTCCAAAATAATGGGTTAATGACCGCATTAAGTTGTCATAAAACGGGCCAATTAACTGCATTAAGTGGTCACCGGGGCATTTGAAAAGTAAATTCTTCTTGCGATGATCGTCGATGGATCCACATGTTATTTGATGTCGAATGGCGTTGCAACTTTAGACATTAATTGATATCAGTGGGCCGGTGACATCTGTCTTATTGATTTCTCGATCGGTCGGACAGAAAGTGTACTTTCTTGGTAAGCCGGTTAGCGATCTTAGAGCAATAAATGATGATTTCATGTTCTTGGCGGCGAATCCGAAATGTTGATGAAGATCAGTCGATTTCGAGCACAAAAAATCAGATTTTCGAAAAACTACAGGGGGTGGAATTCCCAAAACGTGAGAAGGGTTGGAAAACGGGCCATTCGACGGAAATCCGGCGACTCGGATTTCCAAGGTCGCCGGCGACCACGCACCCATTGTCGTTGGCGACCATAGGCTGGGGTCGCGGGCATAGGGATTCTTCCCTTTCCAGTCATCGTTTCTCGGCCGTTTTTCGATCTTTTTCGATCCTTTTTTTTCCTGTATTTTTATTGACATTTCTCCTCATTTATTAACTTGATTCTCCTAAAGAAAACCTGACGGGAAGCCATGCAAATCGGAGCACAAAGTTTCCTATTTTTTGGAAAAGCCGAAGACTTTGTAGTCAAATTTCCGTCAAGAGTCAAAACTAGGTCAAACGGTGTCGGAATGACCCGAAATTTGAGGTGAAGCCTCATGAGTAGTAGATAGGACCAGCCATGGGCTTTTTTCTGAGTTTGAAGCCGTGTGGGGTCTCGTCGCCAGTAGATTTGATTTTACCGTGAGGAAGATGCCTCGCTTTGATGTACGGTCAACCGATGTCCGATTGACTTGAAATTTGACAGGGAGCCTATTGGAGTTATTTTGAGACGATCCATTAGCTCCGATTTGGATATAATGGTCTCTGGGTGCTCCGCCGCCGGTAGCCTTGATTTTGTTTCGGAGCGTCAAACTCGGGTCAAACGTTGTCGGAATGACCTGAAATTTGACGTGCAGCCTTTTAGAAGCATGTTGAAGCCACCCATGTGCTCTGTTTGATGGGTGATGGCATCGATAGTTCTCGCCGCCGAGAGGCTTAATTTTACTACTCGAGGGTTGATGGAGGGTCAAACGTTGTTAGTTTGACTTGAAATTTGACATGTAGTCTTTTGGATGTATTTTGAGACCATCCATGGGCTCTGATTGAAGTTTTAATGTCTTCGACGCCGTCGCCTCTAGGAGCGCATGTTCAGTTGTTGAAGGAGTGAAGTTAGGCCAAATGATGTCGGAATGGCCTGAAACTTGATGTAGAGACTCCTAGTGGCATCTTGGGGCCAGTTGTGTGCTCTGTTTTTTGTGTGTCAGGGTTTCTGGCTTCACCGCCGCCGGAAGCGTCTGCTCAGCTCTTGGAGGAGTGAAGTTGGGTCAAATGATGTTGGAATGGTCCGAAACTTCATGTGTACCCCTCTTTTGGCTGTCTTGAAGTATTTTAATGTTTTTTGTTTAATTCTGACAAGATATGATGCTTGAAGTAACATTGCCTGCTTGTAGTAGGATACAACTTCTTGATGTTAAAGAGGCAAAGTGACATTTTGGTGTCAACAAATGCCCTCTCGAGACACAGCGACGAGTAGCTTTTGGAGTCGATGTGCCTCGAAGAGAAACTTGAAGGAGAGCTTCTGACTTGACCAAGAGTCTTTGAGCATATTTTTTTTTAATAGCCTTTTGAGTTTCCAAGGGGATTTTATGGTAGTAAGAGGGATTACGTACCATCTTAAGGCAAAGTTTTGAAAATGACATGAAGGAGTTGGATTTTCCTTTTGACCTTGTGAACCTAAGGGCAATATGTAGTACATTAGGTGGTCAAGAAGATTTTTTTGGTTTTTGACCTTGTGACCTAACAAGCTGTATGTGGCATGTTAGGGGGTTGGGGTTTGATTTTTTATTTTGACTTCGTGACCCAACAAGCTGTATGTGGCAAATTGGGGGGTCAGATTTGTTTTGACGTTGTGACCTAACAAGATGTATGTTACGAGCTAGGGGTTAGGATTTGAATTTTTTTTTTTTTGGGTTTTGGGCTTGTGACCTAACAAATTTTATGTGGCAAGTTAGGGGACCAGAACTTGGTTTTTTGTGGAATGTCAATTTCAAGATTTTGGCTTAATTTGGTTCATGAGGTTGGATGGTTTGGGTTTTTGGAAATTCATGAGGTTTTCTTTTTTGTTTTTTTTTTCTTGAATGGTTCAATCAACTCAAAAGAGGCATGAAACCATTTTGTATACTCTTGGTAAAAGGAGGTTTTTGATAGGAAGCCTCTTTTAGTGCCTCGGTGGTCAAACCTGGCTCATGTGGGCTAACCCATGAGATCTTAAGCTTTAGAAGATGGCTTAGATCTCATACTTGGAGAGAATCTCTCATGTTTCCTTGATTTTGGGAGAGATTTTCTCAAAGTATCTTTCTTTTGGAGAGAATATTTCTCATTCCCTTTCTTTTTGGAGAGAATTTCTAAAAAAATATTTTCTTTAGGAGAAAATATCTTAAATCTTCTTTCTTTTGGGAAAGTTGCTAGTTTTTAGCACTTACCTCGTTTTTAGCACTTACCTCCTTGGTTTTCTCCTTATTTCCTCTTTTGGTTTGCTCTCCTCTATAAAAGCAAAGGAGGTTGGATCTATTGTCTTTATTGCTTTCTTTTTGCAAAAGTCTTCAAGAGTGCTCCAAGATCAAGAACTTTTATTCTTCTTCAAGAATCTTCAAGTCCTCTTTCTTCTTCTCCATCCATGGCTTCAAGTATGTTTTCTTCCTTCATAAGAAACTCCACGTAGAAGTAAAAAAATTTCTTCCTTTTCTTTTCATTTCTTTTCCTTTTTTTTCCCATGTGTTTTCTTTCTTTTTTTTCCTTATGCGTGCTCTTTTTTTTTTTTTGCTCATGTTTTCTCTTTCCTTCTTCTTTTTGCACTTTTTTCTGGCTGTACGGACAACCTGGCCGTATTGCCGCGTGGGCCACAGCCTGTATGCCAGCCCAGAAATTTTTTTTTTGAAGCGATTTCTCTCTTCTCTTTTGTCTTTTGCTTTCCCTCTTTTGCTCACCATGATAATGAGGTTTATGCAATCCAAGATGTTCATGCATTTTTTTTATGCATCAAGATAGAAGGCTAGAGTATCTAGGTCAAGGCAACATGATTTTTGACTTGGACAAAGTTTGATTGGTTTTGACCAAGTTGGGTTGGAATTGGTCAAACTTTGGTTAAAGTTTTCCTAACATGTAATGCATGATGATTTTCTTTGATGCAAGATTTTTAGTAAATTTATTGGGAAGCATGATGATGCATACCTAGAAATCTTTTGCAAATTTTGAGATTTGGAGCTCGTAGTAATGTTGAGCCTTTTCTTAGTCTTGAGGGATTTTGATGAGCTTTGCAAGTTTTGGAGTTTGGAGCTCGCGGCAATGTTGAGCCCTTCTTCAAACTTGTGGAGATTTGATAAGACTGGTTTGATCTCGCAGCAATATTTGAGTTTAAACCTTCTTTGAGAATGCTTCCATTGACTATGAGCTCGCAGTGGTGTTGAGCTCATCTTTAAGCTTCCTATCTTTTTCGGGGTGTTTCCCTTTTCTTCGGAATTGCCCAGAAACTGTAAGACCCCGACCCAGGAGAACTGGATTAGTGTTAATTAAGTCGTGTGTTAGTCTTAAGCATGATTAGTAGTCTTTGACTAAGTTGGGTTTGGAATAGCTTTTGATATAGTTTTGGGAATTTTGAGTACTTTGGTGACTAGTGGGGCCCTTTGGGGGTTCTTTTTGTGACTTGGCGTTTACTTAGGGGATTTTTCGGAATTGTTTTCATTTGTGTTTTTATCCTGTTTTGTTTATCTTGTTAATCCCTACTACTTTTATGTTGTTCTCGTTCCCGTCCGAGATCCCGAAACCCGATTTCCTAGCCTTGAGGGCAAAACAGTCTTTTACACTAAATCTGTACCCAAATTTTGGTATCCCCGAAACCCGCGAAACATATACTTTTTTGGAAACTAGATATTTCGATGATCATTTCTTCCTTCTTCGTCGAATTCATCCGAGATCCCGATAGACTTGATTTCCGCCCTTGAATAATTCTAGTGGTGGGACCCAACCCCATTTTGTATATAAGGAGGACTCCCTTCCCTTTTCTCCTTTTCTAGCAAACTACAACTTCTCAAACTAGGGTTTCCCTTCCTTCTTCTTCTTTTTGCTCTCTCCATCTCAATCTCCCACCATACTTGCACCAACATTAAAATAGACTTCATCATTCTCTTCCTCATCTTGAAGGCTACCCATTGATACCATTTGTGAAGAAAACCTCCCATTCCAAGATCTTCTCTGAGCTAATTTTTGCCATTTGAATGTCATCCAAGTAAGAAATCTTCTCCATCTTCTAGATTTGTATTCTTCTAGTCCTTGAGAAGCTCCATTTTCATTATTGTGAGTTCTATCTTCTTCATTCATTGTTTGACCTATTTTAGGGTTTGTTTTGGGGGTTTTTGCTTGTAGCTTGGACCTTTGACTTAGAAGGCTTGATTTGAGCTTGATTTCCTTATTAGAGACCAAAGGCAAGTGGATGATTTGATTTTTATGAGCTTTTAATGATTTTATGAGAAATGGGATTTATTGTGTTGTTTTTCACTCATGCCTATTTAATGCATTGTCTTGAAATAAATGTTCATGAAAGAGCCTTGATAGTGTATTTATTGCCATAGAGAGGTATTGGTTCATAGCATTTAATTTTCTCATGCTTTATCTCAATTGTACTCTTGTGTGTAGTGATTTCCTTCCCTCTTTTCCTTGTTTTTGGATGTGATATATTGGAGGACGTTAGAATGGATGTTGTTGGAAAATTGATGTTGATTTGGATGAAGTTTTGAACCCCTTTCTTGGTGTATACAAAGGAGCTAAAAGGGATTGTAAAAGGAAAAGTAAGAGAGGAGAAGAATTGTCCCTGAATCAGTTTCTGGACAGTTTGCTCGAGCGAATATGACACTTTGCTCGAGCAAAGTGTACAGAAAAGGGTTCGAGTCTTTCCAGAGGATAGTTCGCTCGAACGGACCCCTTCTTTGCTTGAGCGAACCCTCCCAGAACTCGTTCCAGAGAGTGGTTAGTTCGAACGAACTGAATCTTCTCGCTAGCCAACCACCTACTGGATGAGTTCGCTCGAGCAACCTCAACTTCGTTCGAGCGAACCCACCCAGACAACTATTCCAGAGAGCTCACCGCTCGAACGAACCAATAGTCTGCTCACCTGGTACTGTTCACCTGGGACTGTTTTGGGAGCACTAATGAAATGTCTAAATGTTTGAGAAATGTCTGTTGAGAGCCCTATTGCAATGAGAAGAACCGTTTCTATGTTTGAACATCCATTCATGAAGAAAACCACATCACCAAGATTTCGTTTGAAGTCTTGAAAAATCCGAAGTGTATAAGGACCCGGGACGTTCCCAAACTTAAGGAGTACCAAGTCTTTATCTATTTAGACATTCGGGATCCCTATTCACTTTGAGCAATCCTGAACCCGAAACTCCGATTGTTTATTGTACTTTACTGATCCCGAGATTCATACTATATGCCTTGTTTTCTCGAAAGCATTGAAATTACACTTGAAATAGTTACTTGTCTTGAAGTACATTGCACCACACGAAATGACAGTTATGCCTTTGAGCATTCTTGCATCGCCCGTTTATTTACTTGCACTTGATTTACTTGTACATATCTCGATTTGTTATTTGACCTATGAGTCGGCACCACTAAGCTTGGATAACCCCGTTGGTCTGATCCACCGACTTGGAGATCCCCCTCTTGTCCCCCCCAGCTGCAGTTTGGATCCCCCTACCCGGTTATTACGATGGTCTTGTCCCGATGCCGCAGATTGCTACTGTGGTTCTCGATGCCTGGCTAGCTACCGTGGTCATGTATAGTATATTATATGTATATGTATATTTCGATGTACCTCTTCACTTCGGTGACTGAGGTCAACGCCTTGATCTTGCTCTATCACTTCGGTGATAGGGGATTTAGCTATGTGTGGTTGTCATCTTGCTTGTTTCCCGATTTCCTTGGATACCCAAGCATGTTTTACACTGAGCTTATGTTTTCATTAAATGATTTGATTCTTTTATGAAGTTATTGACCGAACAGGTTTAAATGCTTTTAAAAGTAAATGTATTTATTATTGAAATGTTATGTCTTTTCACTAATTGTCAAACCGTCGTGTTTGACCCACTCTTTGGTACTCAGGTCCTGTTGCCGGTTACCTTGAAGAGGCACCAGAGGAGGCGGTCGGTGAACAGCAACGCTTAGTTGAGTGTCGTGCTGATGATGTCGTGTAGACATTCGATTGCTATGAGAGACATTATATTTTGGGAATGTTTAACCATTCTTTGGGGATTGATACTTTGTTTATATTGGCCTTTGTTAGCCTTTATTTTTTGGAATGTAATTAAATGATCTTTTGTATAAACTTTAACTTATTTTTGGGAAACATGCTAATGATCATTGCTCATTCTGATACAGTATTATACTTATGTTATCGTCTTTATGACTAGAGATGGTTTGAATGTTTGATTTGCTACACGCTTCCGCACTTAATAGAAATGTTCATATATGGTTGTAATATCCTCACCGCGGACACCTGTGGGAAATTAAATAAATGTACACACTTTACACTCATCACCTAACAATATCTCACACAATCTTCAGCCCCGATCCCGGATTAGGACCTCAGTGACTCGGTCCGGGGTCGCGATAGGAACCAAGCCAAAATTTTGGTAGAAATTTTTTAGCAAAATTCTGTCACTTTGATGATTGATTTTTTTTCATCCTTTGCAGGTAGTTCCTCCAGAACGAACAAGGGCAAATAGCCCGTTACTGATGCACCACGCCGATCTACCAGGTCTCCTAATGTGGTCGTACAATAGGCCTGGGAGAACGTCCAGTTTGTGGAGAGAAACTTGGAAGAATGTGACTTCCTCAACCGTGATGAGATGAGACAGGGATTAATCGTCCTCAAGGATGAGGAGTTTTACAGGATTATGGTAAGCAGTCGTCCTTGGGTCATGGACGATCAGAGCATTGTGCCCAAGCCTACCTTTTTTTTTTGGTGACGCAGTCCCTGACAACTTGACATAACAAAGGAGATATTTTCAGTTCTCTTACACGACAGATGGTGAGGTAACAGGAGAAGTTCCTCCGTCTTTTTAATGTCCAAAGCAGGGGATGCCTGCAGTTGATCCAAGAGTAGGGACTTCTTCTTCCAGTTTCAATGTGGCAGAGTTGAAATCTTCTGAGGAGATTCCTTCACTAGTGTCTCCAATTAGAAAGAGTTTGAGGATCACTCTTCCAACAGGGCATGACACTGGCAGTCAACCTATGGAAAGGGGCGAGCCTTCATTTGGGCCATCTCTTCAGTATGCGAAGAAAGTGTTGAAGAGCGTTTTGAGCTCATGGGTCGAAACTCTTTCTTCTGGTCATTTGGAAGCTGGCTTTAGCATGATCAAGCATGTACAGGACATCCTTGCTGATAGCGAAGAGGTCAGTCTGGACTTTGCAAGTGTGAAGGCTTTTGTTGATGAAGTCATAGCTCTAGGCAACAAGTGAAATGAGACCAAGAGCTTCCCAAACGGTGACTTTTCAATGAGATGCTTTTAAAGCCTTCTGGCGAGGTCAAGTCTGAACTGAACGAGATCTTGTGGACTCGGAAGCAATTTGTTCGGGAGAGGATGTCACCGAATTGGCCATCATTGAGCTAACAGAAGACCTGCGCCATCTTGATAGGGAGGTCGTTAAAGCCAGACAACCTCTCGAGTTATTGGAGGAACAAGCTGTGCTAGAGAAGGTATTCTGATTCGCCAGGTTGAGGAGGCTGAGAGCAATCTCCTGAGGAACACTCAAGAGTATGAGTAATGACAGATTCTTTAGGAAGAACTTCGCTGTGTTGCAGATGGGTCGCGACGTTCTGCCGCATTTTATGGAAAGATTTTAAAAAAGGGTGGCCTGGAAGCTTTAGAGGCTAAGGCCAAGAGTCCGCTTGAGGAGTCGAATCTTTGGTTGAATACCATGTTAGACTGAGCTCCTAATTTTTGTAACAAACTCTTTTTCTTCTTTTCTTTTTGGTACCTCCATGTAAAAAACATTTTTGGTATTCCATATACCTTTTACTCAAATTCTTTTTGATGAAAATAAGCAAAAGTTGGATGAGAGTGTTTGTTTGAAAATTTGACAAAAAAGTTGTCATTTTTGTAAAAATCTTTTGTCAAAGGGTTGTTTTGGGCATGAAAGTCAGATTTTGTGGCGAAAGCCTGGTTTTTTTTATAGCTTGAAAGCTTGATTTTAAGATGGCGTAGGAGCCAAATTTTGTGGCGTAAGAGCAAAAATTTATTCGTGGCATGAATGTCGGTTTTTGAGATGGTATGAAAGCCGAATTTTAAGGCGTAAGAGCCAAAATTTGTTTGTGGCATGGATGCCAAAGTTTTTGGGATGACATGAAGGTCAAATTTCGAGTTGGCATAAGAGACAAGTTTTTGGGATTTCATGAAAGCCGAAGTTTGTTTTTGGCATGGAAGCCAGTTTTTTGAAAACCAAGTTTTGTTTTGTTGGCACGAAAGCCAAATTTTAGATTTTTGGCGTAAAATCCTGGTTTTTGGATTTTTTGGCATAAAAGGCAAAATTTTGTTTTTGGTGTAAAAACCGATTTTGGTTTTGGCGTAGAAGCCATGTTTTGGTTTTTGGCGTAGAAGCCGGTTTTTGTTTTTGGCGTAAAAGCCATGTTTTGGTTTTAAAAAATGAAAGTATCGACTAAAAGTCGCATCCCTGCTGAATGGTATTGCAAGTATCGATGGAATGTTGCCTCCTTGCTCGTTTGATTTGTGAGTATCGAAGGAATGTCGCCTCCTCACGAATTGGGGTGCAAGTATCGACTGGATGTCGCTTCCTTGTTTTTAAAAAAAATTTGGTTTTGTGGGTATCGACATTTTGTCGCTTCCTCACGATTTTTGAAGTTTGAGGTTTTTTTTTTTTTTTTTAAATTTGGGTTGTGGATATCAACTGGAATGTTGCATCTCCACGATTTTTAAAGTTTGAGAATTTGGGTTGTGGATATTAACTGGAATGTTGCGTCTCCACAATTTTTGAAAATTTGCAGGTATCGACAAAGCGTCGCTTCCTTGCGATTTTGAAATTTTGGAAGTATCAAATGGGCTTCGCATCCTTCCGATTTTTTTTGCGCTTCGCGAGTATCAACTGAGCTTCGCTTCCCCACGGTTTCTAAAAAAACTATTTTTTGTTTGAAGACACGATGGTCGTAAATTTTTTACTCAAAACTATTTTTGGTCGTAAAAGTCTGGGCGAACTAGGGTGGAAATTCCTGAGTCCTGATTTTTGTTCAAGCCATGAATTTTGGGTTCAAGGATCAAAAGTTTTGGTCAAGTTTGGGAAGAGGTTCCTGAACTTGGATTTTTGGATTTTTTTTTTTGGAACAAAGAAACTATGAAAGTGAGCATTGTTTTGAGAGGTTTTTTTTTATAGAAATCTCAATATAAGGATGAAAATTCCAAAAGGAGTGGGTTTGACGAGCAAGTACCTAGGAATAGGCTTTGACCGTGCAGGCATTACTCTGACCTAGTGGCGGAAGTCTTCAAGGGTAGACTGCTTCAAGAACTTACCATTGATGGGCAGCATGCATCTGTTGCCTTCCTTGTTTTGAAGAGCGTATGCGCCGTTGGAGAAGACGTTGTTGATGACGAAGGGTCCCTCCCATTTTGGTTTGAATTTCCCTTTGGATTTGTGGGCGAAAACCTTTGGCTTTTTTACTGTAAGAACCAAGTCACCCTTTTTATAGGCGCGTTGCCTGACCTTCTTGTCGAAAGATCTTGCCATGCGTGCTTGGTATAGCTCAATGCTTTGTAGAGCTTCGAGCCGTCTTTCATCGAGATTATCCAATTCTTGGATTCTCAATTTTACATTGCTTTCTTTCGTTATGTCATTTTGCAAAGATACCCTTAAAGAAAGAATTTATACTTCCAAAGGGACAACAGCTTCGCATCCATGGACCAAAGAGAATGGTGTGCTATGGGTTGGTCCTCGAACGGTGGTTCAATAAGCCCACAAAGCTTCAGGTAGTTTGTCGCCCCAGTCTCTTTTATGACTAAAGACCATTTTCTTGAGAATTTTGCAGAGTGTCTTATTGAAGGCTTCTGCTAGTCCGTTCGCTGTCGGATTGTATGGAGTCGAAGGACAACTTTGGATTTTGTACTTATCGCAGAACCTGTAGAATCTGTGATCCCGGAATTGCTGTCCGTTATCATGGATGAATCTTTTAGGTATGATGAAGTGACAGATAATGTTGGTGTGCAAGAATTAAAGGACTGATGAGGCCTTCATTTCGTTGAGCGCAAATGCTTCTGACCACTTGCAGAAATAATCAGTAGTGGCGAAGATGAAGCGATGACCTTTGCTTGATGGGGGAGAGATAGGACCTATGATGTCCATACCCCAGGGTTCGAAAGACCATGAGATCGCTGTGGGATGTGCCATTCTGGGGGCATGTGGATATTAGGGGTGTAACGGTTCGGTTAACCGGTCTTTTTGGGGAAACCGTTAACCAAACCGTAACCGCGGTTTTCTGTCTTTAAAAACCGTAACCGTAACCGTATATACAAAAACCGTGGAAAACCGAACCGCGGTTAACCGTATTATACGGTTCGGTTACGGTTAATAACCGAGGAAAAATATACACAGTAATACAGTATAATTTAATTTCATTCATCTAGTTAAAACAAACATGGTATCTTTTTTCCCAGGAGACATGGCAGCCCTTAGGGCATCTTTTTTCCCATTCAGATCAGTCCTGTCTAGGTAATGCTGACAACACTATTACAGCTGCCAACATTGCCTTTAGGAGTGATGGTATGAGTGCGAATTAAGGTGGCTCTCAATTTTGATACCAAGGGAAAGGAAAGAAAATGGAAAAGCGAGGAAGGGAAAAAAAAAACACAGATGATAAGTCATGGATAGCTTACATTTTGTGTGCGCAGACCCCTATTATTATTTCAATGACGTTTTAATAATAAATAAGTCCCCCCAGTTATATGGAAAAAAAGGTAAGGAAGAAGGGAGAAAGACAATAGGGTGAGACACATAGCTTGGATTTTGTGCATGAGAACTCCTTTTTATAATTTGGATGAGATTTTAAATACAAATAAGCCGTACAGTTATATGCAATTATAGATAATTTCCTGTTATTTATAAAATTTACACAGTAGGGTTTGGTTTTAGGTAAGGAAAATTTCGTTTACCCCCCATGTATATTATTTTATTTGTTATCGGTGCGGTTAACCGCATACGGTTAACCGAACCGTATTTTACGGTTCGGTTCGGTTAATAACCGTGAATATTGTGGAAAACCGTAACCGAACCGAACAGTGAAAATACGGTTAATAACCGCGGTTCGGTTCGGTTCGGTGTGGTTTGACGGTTAGGCGGTTTTTTCTTACACCCCTAGTGGATATAATCTCCATGAATTTGGCATTGTCGGCAACGTTTATCAAATTGTATAGCGTCCACTACCATGGTAGGCTAATAATAACCTAACCATTTTATTTGATCGTAGAGCTTAGGACCAGCCTGATGAGCTACATAAAGACCAGCATGTACTTCTTTGAGAGTTTCCTCGGCTTCTTGTTGTGACAAGCAGCATATAAGTACTCCGTTGAAGGATTTTCTGTAAAGCATTTTTGAAGGAATATCCAAATGAAAGTTGGGGGCTCGTCTTTGAATGCTTACCCACTCTTTTGGATCTTCAGGTAGGATTCCGAACATAATGTAATCAATGAACGGATGCCTCTAGTCGCCGATCGGATGTTTGAGGATGGACATCCGACTCCCAACCAGTTGGTGGCATTCAACAATTGTTTGGTGTGTGTTAAGAGGAGGGATAATCCTTCTTTGACACACTATGATTTGCATTTTTTTCTCCTTTTTGGGTTGCCATAGATGCTGCAAGTCCAGCCAGGGCATCTGCACGGATGTTTTCACCTCTGGGGATGTGGTTGATGTGACAGATGTCGAACTTTTGTCGAAGTGATTGTGCCTTGTTGTAGTAAGGCAACAAATTAGGCTTCCTGACTTCAAATATCTTATTCATTTGATTGACGATTAGTTGAGAGTCCCCAAACTCTTCCAGCATGGTGATGCCAGATTTGAGGGCGAGTTCCAATCCTACAATCAGGGGTTGGTAGTTAGCTGCGTTGTTTAAACGTGGTTCCAGTAGCGAGAAAGCGTGTGGAATCTTGTATTTTTCGGGACTAACAAAGAGGATTCCAATTTCCGTTATTTGCTTTCCCTTTTCATTTGTCCTGCTTACGCCGTCAAAGTACATGTCCTAGGAAGATTTGGTAAGGAAGTTTCCACATTGTAGACAGATTCGTCTGGGAGATCATCCCTGAGTGGAGAATCTTTAGGCAATGGGTTCTTTGCAAGAAAGTCTGCTAGAGCTTGGCCTTTGATTGTTTTTTGTGGTACATACCTAATATCGAATTACAACAGAAGGATGGACTATTTTGCCAATCGGGCATTGAGAGGACCTGCATTTGTGACAGGGACCTTTAAGAGATTGATCATTGAAATCAGGTATACAGTGTTGGACAGCAGATAGTGACGCATCTTTTGTACAACGAACATCACTGCAAGGCATTCTTTTTCGACTGGAGAGTAGCGATGCTCTGCACCTACCAACATGCGGTTGAGGTAATATAGAGCAGCTTCTTTTTCCTCATCGTTTTCCTGTGCCATTAGAGCCCCTAAAGAGTAATCGAGAGCTCTTGTGTACAAGATGAATGATTTTCCGATTGTGGGGGCAACCAACACTGGAGGATTAGTCAGGTATGTCTTGATGTCTTGAAATGTGACTTCACATTCAACATCCAAAACAAAGTCCACACCTTTCTTCATTAGGTGAGAGAATGGACGACACTTCCCTGACAGATTGGAAATGAACCGTCGAATGTATGTCAACCTTCCTTGAAGCCCTTTTAGTTCTCTTAGGGTTCTTGGAGATGGCATTTCAACGATAGCCTTGACTTTGGTGGGGTCAAGTTCTATTCCGCCTTTCCGAAATATGAATCCGAGAAAGTTACTCGATGAGACACAGAAGAAGCATTTTAGTGGATTCATCCGCAGTTTGTGTTTGCGAAGTCGGAAGAAGACTTCCCGAAGATCTTTGAGATGGTCTTCTTTTCTTCTGCTTTTGACGGCGAGGTCATCAACGTAACATTCGACCATCTTGTGCTGCATATCTTGGAATATTTTCATCATAGTAATACACGCCAAATGGATATTTTCATCATAGTAATATATTTTCATCATATATTGCACCCGCATTTTTCAGACCAAATGGCATGACCGTATAGTAATACACGCCAAATGGAGTCCGAAATGATGTGTAGCTAGGGAATCCATCCAAGAATGTCATTCGCTCGAATCCGTAGGTGTTATCGATCATCACCTCAGGTATGGGGAGCGGAAATTCATCTTTAGGGCATGCATTATCCAGGTCCCTATAGTCAATACAGATCCTGATCTTCCCATTTTTCTTTGTCATGGGGACGACGCTGGCCAACCATTCATGATATCGTTCCTCGCGGATGAAGCCAACGCTTTTGAGTTTATGAACTTCTTGTTCAATTTTGTCCATCACATCAGGACGAAATTTTCTTTGGCCTTGTTTGGCAGGCTTGATGTCTTTTTGTCATTTGAGTTTGTGGACTACTATTTTGGGTCTAAGCCAGGCATTTTAGCATAAGACCTTGCAAAACAATCAACAAACTCACGAAGAAAAGCGATATACTCGTGTAACTCATCATCGTTTATATTCTTACTTATGAATACAGGACGTGGATTATCAGGTGTCCCCAAGTCTATCTTTTGAAAATGATCTTCTGTTGGAAGGTTTGAAAGTGGTTCCTCCATAATGTTTTCGGAAGCTTCCAACTTAACAAGACCTTCTGGAATTCCAAAGGCATTTATAGATCAAGGCTTTGCTTTTGTCCATGGGTCTTCTTGATCAGTACTCTTCTCATGACTGGCAATGAGATGATCTCAATCACCTGTTGAAACTGGGTCGAAGAGGATACTTCTTTTGGATAAGATGGTTTTTCTAGGTCAAAAAACCGCGCATCTGTGTCATCGGATAATTCCTCTTCATCGTCAGAGAAATTTTACCAATTGGAAGAGCTTCTTGGATCCTTGACGGATGACTCCTCAAAGAGATATCCAGGGAGATCAATGTCTTCATCGATACGAGATGTTGAGGCTTGGTCGGCGAAATGACTTTGCAGCCATTCTGTCAACTGTCTCATGGGAGTGTCAGGATCATACCCTAACCCGTATGAAGACTTGTCTATATGACGATGGAGTTTCCAATCCTCCAGTTGACTTTTGGTCAGGGTGGGTTTTAATGACGTGAGAATACCACGACCACCTCCCAAACCGATTGGATTTTGAGCACATAACTCATTTTCTTCATGATAGCTTGTGCCATTGGACTATACAGAAATAGTTGAGGCATACCTTCATTTTGGAAAGGTTCAAGCGAAGAATTTGGTGAAGAGGCTTCAAATCTGTGGAAGAAGATAGTATTTTCTTCTGCCGAAGTTGCCGGAACGACAAAGGAAGCGGACGTAGGGTCTTCTACGTAGGCAGGTGTCTCCAATGGAGTGAGAGCAGGCCGAACTTGCTGAGTATCAGCTTGGCTTGACGGTGTATCATGCATAATGGACACAAAGGGGCTGATGGACACAAAGGAAACAACGAACTCGCCCCCAGTCTTTTGTTTTGTCTTCTTTGCTTTGATGGTGATTACCAAAGACTTTGATGGTGGCCCACCAAGGGGCTTCGATCACCTTGTGGTGTTTCTGCAACAAAGTAGCAAGATTTCTTCAGAGTTTTTCTTTCTTGCTTGTGTGTATGGATCTCTCCCTCTTTGTCTCTGTATATGTGTATGTATGTATCTCTCTTGGAATGACCCCTTTTTATAGGCTCTTGGTAGCCATGGGGTGATTTATGGGATTGATGAGAGAATTGATGGCATTGATGCTCCATGATGGGAGGAGTTACAAGTTTTAATTCTTTGATTTTGTAACTCTGTTTTCCTTGAATATGATTGGGCGATGGAGAATGATGGCATTTAATCGCCCTTAATCTCCATGATGAGGGGAGTTTCATGGTTTTATTACCATGATTGCTTGGATTTGTAACTCCCATTTGATTGATTTTGATTTGGCCGTCCAAAATAATGGGTTAATGACCGATTAAGTTGTCATAAAATGGGTCAATTAACTGCATTAAGTGGTTGCCAGGGCATTTGAAGAGTTGCGGGCCGTTCCGCGTCTTTTGGAATTCTTTATGTGACGATCGTCGATGGATCCACATGTTATTTGATTCTGGATGGCGATGCAACTTCAGACATTGGTTGATATCGGTGGGCAGGTGACATCTGTTTTGTCGATTTCTTGATTGGTCGGACAAAAAATGTACTTTCTTCGTCAGCCGGTTGACGATCTTGGAGAGATCAATGATGATTTCATACTCTTGACGGCGGATCCGAAATGTTGATGAAGAACAGTTGATTTCGAGCATAAAAAAAATCAGATTTTCGGAAAACTACTGGGGCTGGAATTCCCAAAACACGAGAATGGTCGAAAAACGGGCCATCCAGCGGAAATCCGGTGACCCTGGAAATCCATGGTCACCGGGTTCCATGCACCCATGGTCGCTTCTTCCCCTTCCGGTCGCCGTTTCTCTGTCGTTTTTCAATCTTTTTCGATCCTTTTTTTTCCTGTATTTTTCTTGACATTTCTCCTCATTTATTGGCTTGATTCCCCTGAAGAGAACCTGATAGGAAGCCGTGCAAATCAGAGCACAAAGTTTCCTATTTTTTGGAAAAGCCGATGACTTTGTAGCCGATTTTCCGTCAAGAGTCAAAACTAGGTCAAACGGTGTCGGAATGACCCAAAATTTGAGGTGAAGCCTGCTGATCAGTAGATAGGACCAGCAATGGGCTTTTATCTGAGTTTTGAAGCCGTGTGAGGTCCCATCGCCAGTAGACTTGATTTTACCGCGAAGAAGATGCCGCACTTTGATGTATGGTCAACCGATGTTCGATTGACTTGAAATTTGACAGGGAGCCTATTGGAGTCATTTTGAGACGATCCATTAGTTCCGATTTGGATGTCATGGTCCCGGGGTGCTTCGCCGCCAGTAGCCTTGATTTTGTTTCGGAGCGTCAAAGTCGGGTCAAATGTTATCGGAATGACCTGAAATTTGACGTGCAGCCTTTTAGAAGCATATTGAAGCCACCTATGTACTTTGTTTGATGGGTGATAACCTCGATGTTTCTCGCTGCTGAGATGTTTAATTTTACTGCTCGATGGTTGATGGAGGGTCAAACGTTGTTGGTTTGACTTGAAATTTGACACGGAGTCTTTTAGAGGTATTTTGAGACCATCCGTGGGCTCTGATCGAAGTTTTAATGTCTTCGACACCGTCGCTACCAAGAGTGCCTGTTCAGCTGTTGGAGGAGTGAAGTTAGGCTAAATGATGTCGGAATGGCCTGAAACTTGATGTAGAGCCTCCTAGTGGCATCTTGGGGCCAGCTGTGTGCTCTGTTTTGAGTGCAAGAGTTTTTGGCTTTACCGCCGGCGAGAGCTCCTGCTTAGCTGTTGGAGGAGTGAAGTTGGGTCAAATGATGTTGGAATGGCCCGAAACTTCATGTGAACCCCTCTTTTGGCTGTCTTGAAGAATCTTGTTGTTTTTATTTGATTCTGACAAGATCTGATGCTTGAAGTAGCATTGTCTGCTTATAGTAGGATGCAACTTCTTGAGGTTGAAGAGGCAAAGTGACATTTTTGGTGTCAACATGAAGTTTACCCTCAATTGGTAAAACTATCTTCTTCTTGCACTACATAGTTAAATCTTTATCATCATGTTGACAAAAGGAGAGAATGGATTGAAGGGGAGTGTAATCCTTCATAGGGAGTATTAGTTTTGATCAAATTCACCTTTGTATTGGCTTTGAACCCTTATAGACTTCTTCATACATGATATCCTGTTATGTATTTCATTTTCGTTTTCTTTTGTTAATAGGTGCTTCTAAAAGGTATTTTCTTTATTTCATGTGTGTAGGTATCTTTGCAATTTAATGTCAAAGGGGGAGAGAATGTCCAAGTTTCTTAAGGGGAGATATTGTATGATCTTCTACAGGGGGAGAGAATGCATATCTTGCCAAAGGGAGAGACTGCATGGTCAAAGGGGGAGAGTTCAAAGAAGAGAAAGCTTGGGAGTTAAAGACGATGTTTGGCTAATGAAAGAAAGATGAAAAGAAAACTTGAAGAATGATCAAGCTCGATGCATCAAGAAAAATGAAGAAAAAGACCTAGAGCCCAAGCTAAGTGAATGAAGCATCTAAGAGATTTCAAGACTTGTCCAGCCTAGGGGGAGCTGAATACTTAGTGTGTAAATGTTAGGGATTTTGTGTTTTTTAATTTGATGGATGCATTATCATTTTAGCATCATTCGAATTTTCACACATGCATTGATTTAGAAATTCTTGAAATCTTGATTTACACATGCATTGTTTTTTTTTTACTTGTGGAAATATTGATTTATGCATGTTTTGATTTTTAAACTTGGATGCTTTTAATTTTTAAACGAAAATTTTCGAATCAAGCTTGCTTATGGTTTTAAAAGTTTCAAATCATCTTAGGCATTTTAGGTTTCATGTTTTTAAAACTCTTAGAATGATTTAAAACATGTTTTCAGGCTTGATTCAATATCCTAGACCTTCAAGACCAAGTTTCCCTTTCAAAAATCATTTTTACGAATCTTTATAATCGGGGAAAGTTCGGTCAATTGTCGGTTCCGATTCCAGAATATGAAATCTGTGTTTTCTGGGAACTTCGGTCAACTGTCAGTCAAGTGTCGGTCACTTGTCAGTTGACTGAACTTCAGTTCGGTTAACCGACAGGTGTATTTCGGTCAGCAAACTTTTGAAATACATGACCGTTGGAATATGACCGTTGAGTTCGGTCGACCGACAAGCTAGCCGTTGGACAAAATTTTCTATAAATTGACGTTCATTCCTTAGCCAAATTTGAGGATCCAAGGGATATTCCTTGAGGTGTTTTGAGGCCAAACAAAGGGGAATGAGCTAAGGGAGGCCAGTTGGTCAAAAAGGGAAGCTAAAGCTTGGAATCATAAGTAAATCATCTATGTAAGCTTAGTTTTCCTTATCATATGTTTTCATGCTTTGTTTAAATATTTGAAAAATGAATTTTAACATGATAACTATGATGTGTTGAATCCATTACTTACATTTAATCTTTGATCTAAGTTTTATTGGATTCTTCGTCTTGATTCGAACCAAGTTTGTTTTAAATTTCATAAATCATGCTTTGTCAAAACCTTTGGTTACTTTTATAGCATGATTTATTTACTTGGTTGAATCCTTACTTGTTGTTTTCAATCACATTAGAACCATAGTTCAGCTACTCTGTTTTTTAAAACAACATTGCACATGCATCACATGTTTAGTCTTAAATAGTTTCATATAACTTGTGAGCCTTTGATTTTCATATCATTAAGAAGTTAGTATTCATACATGTGATTTGCATTTCACTTCAATCAAATCAATTTTTGTGTTTTACACTTTCAAAAGCTTTAAGCTTACTTTCATTGAGCTATCATCTTTAACTTGATTGAAGTTTTCACACACACACCATGAGCATTCATCTCTGCATTATATAGAGTGTTGTGTGAGTTTGTTTTTCAATTTCATATCCGCCTATTTTAGAGGCATTATAATTGAGCTTAAATTGTATCTCTTTTAGTGTTTGTGTAGACACTACTTTGAGAGAAATTATTCTTCTTGTAAATGTTATTGCTTAGCTAAAGAAAAGCATAGTGTATAGGTTATTGCTTAGCCTAGAAAAGGATAGTGTGTAGGTTGATGTTAAGGCTTGAAAAACATCTGTGTTAGAGGTTATTGCTTAGCCTTGGAAAGCTTAATGTAAAGGTTATTGCTTAGCCTATTGAAAAGCATGGATAATGGAAACCCGGTGGGGTGTTGGATCACAAGCCGGTATTGGATGTAGGCATTGAGGCCGAACCACTATAAATCATTGTGTGATGATGCATGCTTTGTGGTGATTGTTTTTGTTAGTTTCCGCATTTAGTTTGATAATCATCACTAGTGACTAATTGAATTAAAGAACTTAAAAATTGGTCATAATTGGTCATTAATTTGAAGCTCACCCTATTCACCCCCCTATAGGGTTCGGATCACAGACTTTCAATAAATTCAGTGAAGAGTGAGTTGCCATCAAATTGCAAAGGGGGAGATTGTTAGAGATTTTGTATATTGCAATTTGATGGATGCATTATCATTTTAGCATCATTCAACATAGAAACTATAACAATTCATTTTTCTACAATGTGAATATAAAAATCTCTTTTTTTTTTTGAAGAATAAGTTAGTTCTTCATTTTTTGAAATAATAATTTACAGAAAAGGAGGTCTAAAAGGAACCAACATGGTTATTAAACACTCACAATGGGGCATACCCCACAAGAAACAAATCAAATGAATAAAACCAAGCTTAATAATTGATTAAAAAAAGAAAACACAGGAAAAAATCCTACACACATAGTGAGTTATACAACTGCTGAATATTATTTACATCCTTTGGAGTTGTACCAGAATTTCTATTGGTGAACTTGCTGAACCGAACTGTTTGGGGGTGTAACAAAGTGAAATGCACCTGCTCAGATCTCTTGATCTCCATATGAATTCTCCTAGCTTGGAATCACATGAGCCATTCAGATTTTTTTGGATTGAGAAGAGATTGCTGAATAGATTTTTCCGTTTCAATAGTAATGGATGAGACATTGTTAGGTACAATCTGCAAGATGAGAGAAACCCCTTCATAATAGTTCAGAACCTACTCTATTCGCCCCTTTATTGGCTGCTGAAGATTCCTCCACAGAACACCAACAAGATCCTGATGAGTTTGAGTAATGGACAAGCGCATTTATTGAAGTAAAATCTGAGGAGATGAGATTCATCTTCAATGATCTGGATCATCTATATGTGTGCCCCCAGCGATCGAGTTCATTCCAGGCAAGTTTTACACTATCCAACATGAATTTTGCCCTCTTAAGGCTTAGTCAAGGAGCCCACATATTTATAGAAAATAAAGTCATAGAGCCCACTGAAAGTCCGGGGATCCTAACCCTAGAGGGGTGGGGGGTGAATAGGGTGTGCTACAAATATGACTAATTTAGACCAATTTTAAATTCTTAAAATAAACTAGTCACATGTGATGATTAATCAAACAATATGCGGAAGCTAATAAAAACAATTACCACAAAAGCAAGCACCACAAAACAAAGGTTTATAGTGGTTCGGCCTCAATGCCTACGTCCACTACCGGCTTATGATCCAATCACCCCACCGGATTTCCACTAATTATGCTTTTTACTAGGCTAAGCAATAACCTTTACAATGTTGTTTTTCTTAGGCTCAACAACAACCTTTACAAAATGCTTTTCAAGGCTAAGCAATAACCTTTACACAATGTTTTTCTTAGGCTAAGCAATAATCTTTACAAATGAGGATTTCTCTAAGAAGGTGTCTTCACAAAAGAACACTCTAAGAGATACAATTTAAAGCACAATTGAATTGCCTCTACATAGGCTTATATGAAAGTGAAATTCAAAAAACAAACATACAATAGAATAAGCTAAAGTGTGTGCACAAGTGTATGAATGTTTTACTTCAATCAATTTCAACAATGAAGCTCTTAAATGAATGCATGATGCATTTTAAAATCAAAGCTTAGAAAATGATGATTGACGATAGATGCTAATCACATGAAAGATTCAAACAACTTAAAGAAATGAACTAAAACAAGTTGTATGAATATATTAAAGTCTAAGAGCATGTGAATTAGTCAAGAGAGTTTGCAAACCATTCTTAATATTCCAAAGATGATAATGAGTTTGCAAAACAACTCATTAAAAACTAGAAATCATGCATAAAAGAAAATACAAAGATTTAAACATGCATAGATTCTAATTTGAATGGAAATCAAAAGGATAAGTAAGATATACCTTTTTAAAACTCAAGCATTTGATTTCCAAAAAGCCCTCTAGCCTTTACAACTTCATCCCCTTTCTTTGGCTCCAAAATGGTCTCAAAAGTTCATTAATCAAGCCTCTTGAAAGATGGGAAAAGAATGAACTTTAAACAAAAAAACTGTCCAACGGTTAGTCCCCGGTCGACCCCATGACAAGGCCCGATCGACCGGGTACACACAACAGCTATATTTCTGACCGTTGGTGCTTCAGGGACCCAGTCGGCCTGCAGTGTGGCCGGTCGACCGGGTCCCTTGGGCTGGTCGACCGGCCACACTGCAGGTCGACCCCCTGGGACCAAAATTCCCATAAATGCATATTTTCAAAGTATTTCTTTGTGGGGACTTTTGGGCCACTAAACCAAGCTTGAATAACATGTTTTAAATCAAACTAAGATGTTTAAAAACATGAAACACAAAAAAAGCCTAAAATGATTCGAAACTTTAAAACCAATGGCTTGCTTGATTTGATAAAACTCTTTTCACATTTAAATGCATCCAATTTCTTAAACCAAAACATGCATAAATCAAGATTTCTACAAGTCTAAAAACCGATGCATGTGAAAATGAAGATTTCAAGATTTTCTAAAACAATGCAAGTGTGTGAATCAAATGATGCTCAAAAGATAATGCATCCATCAAATTGCAAATACAAATTCCCTAACAATCTCCCCCTTTGCAATTTGATGGCAACCTACTTAGCTGAAATTACACACCAAGTCTTCAGCCCCCCCTAAGCTGGAAAAGTCTTGAAATCTTCTTGGATGCTTCTTCTCTTAGCTTGGGCTCTTGGGCTTTTTCTTCAATCTTCTTGATGCTTGGTGCTTGATCAATCTTCAAGCTTTCTTTTCATCTTCCTTTCTATGGCCAAGCATCTTCTTTAGCTCCAAGCTTTCTTCTTTCACTTCTCTTAGCTCTCCCCCTTTGACCATGCCTCTCTCCCTTTGGTCAGATATGCATTCTCTCCCCCTATAGAAGATCATACAATATCTCCCCTTAGGAAGCTTGGACATTCTCTTCCCCTTTAGAGAACTTGAATGCTCTCTCCCCCTTTGCCATTAAATTGCAAAGGTACCTACGCACATGAAACAAGGAAAATACCTATTAGTAGCACCTGTTAACAAAAGAAATTGAAAATGAAAATCATAACAGGTTATCATGTATGGAAGTAGTCTCTAAGGGTCCAAAGGCAATCCAAGGGTCAATTTGATCAAAACTAATACTTCCTATGAAGGTTTACACTCCCCTTCAATCCATTCTCTTCTTTTGTCAAACTTTTGACAAAGGTATAACTATTTGGTTCAAGAAGTAGATGGTTTTACCAATTGAGAGTCAACTTCAAGGAAATGATTAGATTCGTTAAATTATAAGGTTCAATATGATCAAATTACCAAAAGAAAGCAAGGTCTAATGAGAAAAGCAATCATAGATACCAATTGGAAAAACAAAGAATACCAATTGAGATTTAAGGATAAGACTTTTAAATCAACCACTCTAAAATGGAGTTATAAAGAATATAACTATTAAGATAAATCCAAATTAGAGCTATCCATGATGCAATGGGGTTTACTAAACATAGCATCAATCAATTTAACTTATGAAAATCATATGCTATGTAAGTTTTGAAATCATTTAATTCAAACAAGAAATATGACTATTATGTGCAAGAAGAGTGAAATGAATTTCAATCATGAAGCCAACCTCAACTAATAACCAACCAATATTATGAACACATAAACATGGTGGTCATGAGATATACCTATATGAGCAAGAGAGGTGGCAAACATGAACATCAAGTGGGTCAAAAAAATTTAAGAAACCTATCTGAATGGCCCACTTATTTTCATCAATTGGTATCAGAGCCATACCTCATCTCTAATCATGTTAGATCAGTAAGCTTCTTCTAATCTTTACATGAGATGCGAAGAGGATAGAGCAAGGGCTATGTAAGGATCAATTTTGATGAATTTACTTGGTTTGATAGTAGATTCATGTTTGGATAATCACAAAAGGATTTAATAATGATGGAGGGATGGTAGGAAGCCATTGGAATACTTTGGAAGTGATTCGGTGAAGAATGGACACGAAACAGAAAATCCAAGTTGCAGGTTTTCGTCAGTCCGGTCGACCTGGCCCCATGCTCGGTTGACCGGGTGACTTGCAGGTCGGTCTACCGAGCCCTCTGGCCGGTCGACCGAGCACACTGCATAGCATGTTTTAGAAACTGGATTTTTCAGTTTCGGGTCTTCTTTTACTTCCTATTTTTCCAGCATTATTTGGCAGCCTATTTTTTTGAGTTGTATGGTTGTATGAGATACTAACTTGCAGATGATAATGTCCTCTCCATGTGGCCCACAAGTCCTTTGCTTTCTATTTATGGTTATTGGTTTATTTAAGGCTAAGTGTAAAGGGCATCATGGTTTCCTTGATTTCTCGTGAAAGGGCAAGGCATGATGAATTTCCCTATAGCCATTTTATTTCCATGTTTAGATTACCATGTAAGTCTCATAATCGAGGCATAGGAATTTATATAATTTTTCTAAAATTGTAAATTCTGACAATGTCCGAGACGAAAAAGGCAAGCGATGTTCGACTCCTAATCAAAGAGCTTAAAGATTACCAAAAGTGTTTCGGAGTTGCCCAAAGAGTTTGAGGAATTTCAAAGTTTTGGAAAGTCTAGAAGTCTAAGAAGTCTACTCCGCTAAGGTCATGTGGAGGAGAGGACTAGTTTCTAATTAAAGCACTTTCTATTTATGGATGTCTACTTAATTTAGAATGTTTCCAAATCTGATCCAAACATAGCAAGTTACTAAACTTGGTCAAACCAAATTAATTTTTGAAAAGAGTTCTAATTAGTGTTGATGACTCATGAGATGGACACATTTGTAACACTAATTTAAGAAACTGGACTTTTGCTTAAAATAACTTGACTTGGAACCAATCTTTGATCATATCATGAGATGATTTGATGTTCATAAATATACATTGCCCTAATACCTTACAAGGAAATCCCCAATTATAAAATATTAAGATGGAGCGGGGCATTTAAATTGAGAAATCCGTATGGTTTTCCACCATAGGTCCATTGTAAGGAAAGTATTAGCCTCGCGCCATCTTGAGAATGGTCGTTCCCCACGGAGGGCTTTTATTTCTCCGGTTATTAGATATGGATCTCCTTAGGATAGTGTTGGTGAGACAGGGCAGAGGCCCACTCCCCAAAGAGGAGCCGCCCACAACGGTTGTCATACAATGCTAGTTGGTGGGTCACACTTAACTAAAATAATGATGTAGTATCCCCAAGAATTTGCCCCATATATTTTAGAAACCAAAGTTAATCGGGAGTCATACATTATTTGGTATGAGATACCTAGATAATAATGAATGATGGGGATCATGGATAGTTAGCCTTAATCCCAATTTTGACAAACTTTGATCCGCACCAATCTAGGTGGTATTTGCACTCCCTAAGGAGGCGTACCCTGGGGATTGGGATTCCGATGTATTCTGAATTTAGTGGTTATGAGGATTCCATATAAATTTGGTAGAATACTAAACCCTGATGTCATTTAAATTTATTAATTGAATGTATGGTTATGTGTTACAGTATTACAAGCATGAATTCAAATACTTTCAATCCACTTCCGACCATCCTTAACCAGAATAAGTTATGTGCTACACTATTTCAAGCATGAATTCAAATACTTTCAATCCTCAACCAGAATAAGTTGGTGGGATCCAATTATGTAGACTGGAAACGGAACCTGGATATAGTCCTGACAGCTTCAAGATATAAATATGTCCTTACCAAACCCCCCTTGATGAGCCATCGCCGAAAGCATCACAAGAAGAAAATGAACTCTACATGATACATGTCTAGTGTTTAGCAACACCAATATCAATCCTTTAAAACTGCATATGATATTATATCAAACTTCAAGGAGATGTTTGCGGAATAGGGCAGGCCTGCAAGACAGGCTGCTATGAGGGTGCTTATTAGCACCAAGATGGCTGAAGGCACACCAGTACATGACCATATGTTGAATGATGGACTCATTGAATGAGTTCGATGTACTGGGGGCTGCGATTGATGCAGAATCGCAAATTGACATAATCCTTGAGTCACTGCCAGAGTCATTTAACAATTTCAAGGTAAATTATAATATGAATAAGATGAATTTGACTCTAACTAAGCTTTCTAGCCAGCTCGTGGTGACTCTAACTAAGCTTTCTAACTAAGATTATGAAGAAGAAGCCAACTGCACTGATGACAGAAAAGTCATTTGCCAAGTCCAAACTGAAAGGCAAAGGGCGGAAAGACAAGAAGAAATCAGTTCCGAATGGTCCTAAGGTGGAGAATGGTCCTAATAGTGGTGTTGGCAAGGCTAAGGGGTCGGGAACAAAAGGAAAGTGTTTCCATTGTGGTATGACAGGACATTAGAAAAGGAATTGCCCAGATTTTCTATCTAAGAAGAAGACATCAAGTATGATTGAGTCACTTGTTTCTGAAGTTAGTTTTGCAACTGGTATTTCAGAATCCTGGTGTGTTGACTCCAGTGCAACTAATCACATATGTAATTCGTTGCAAGGGTTCCAGGAAACCAGGAGGCTTAGTGACGGCGAAATCATTGTCAGCCTAGGATCTGATGCTAAGGCGGAGGCTGTTTCAGTGGGAGTCATTACTTTATGTTTCTCAAATAATAAATTGATTTTGTCAGACACATTATATGTATCGTCTTTATGGCGGAATTTAATTTCAGTTTCTAGTTTAGTGAATAAAAGTTATTCCGTTACTTTTAGTACTGAAGTTGTCATAAAGAGGAATGGTACTTTTGTATGTTTTGGCAAGGTAACCAATGGGCTTCATTTGTTAACTCCCACAATTTATGAGATACATGATACTGAAACAATTAATAGACCATCATTAAAGAGGAAATCACCTTCATCTAATCCAACAAAACTTTGGCACTTGAGACTAGGTCATATAAACCTAAATAGGATTGACAGGCTAGTGAAATATGGTATCTTGCCTTCATTGGTGGTAAAACTAATGCCTGTCTGCGAGTCATGTGTGTAAGGTAAAATGACCAAAAGACCATTTTCATCAAAGGGCAATAGGGCCAAAGATTTATTGGAATTAGTGCATATTGATGTGTGTGGACCCATTAATGTCAGGGCCAGAGGAGGATATAGTATTTCATCACTTTCATAGATGATTATTCAAGATATGGATACATATACCTTATGCACCGCAAGTCAGAGGCTTTTGAAAAGTTCAAAGAGTTTCGAGCGTAAGCGGAAAATCAATTAAGTAAAAGTATGAAGACTCTTCGATCAGATCGATGAGGGGAATATCTTTCTAGTGATTTTATGGGACACTTATTAGAAAATGAGATTCTCTCCCAGTTGTTTGCTCCTGGTATGCCTCAACAGAATGGAGTAACGGAAAGAAGGAACCGGACTCTTTTAGATATGATTAGGTCAATGTTGAGTTTCTCAGGATTACATATATTCTTTTAGGGATACGCCTTAGATACTGCGATGTACATACTAAACCTCGTACCATCTAAGTCTGTACCTAAGACTCCCCGGGAGTTGTGGTCTGGGCGAAAGCCTAGTCTACAACATTTACACATTTGGGGTTGTCCGGCACACGTGCTAAAGGTTAAGACAGATAAGTTGAAAACGAAGTCGAAAGTATACACGTTTATAGGATATCATAAAGGAACTAAAGGTTGGTTATTCTATAATCTCAGAGAGCAGAAAGTGCTGGTGAGCACCAATGCGGTTTTTCTGGAGGAAGATTATATGATGGGCCGGAAATCTTTAGAAAAGGTGATCTTGGAAGAGATTCAAGAGCAATCAATTCTAAATCCAAGTATGACCGAACTTGAGGAAGAACCGCCCTTACCATACCCAGTAGTTACACCAGTGACTCGTCGTAGTGGGAGGATAGTCAGGCCCCCTGACAGGTTCTCGTTCTTGGGAGAGTCTTACGAGGCAATCCCGGAAGAACTAGAACAAGATCCTTTTAACTATGATGAAGCAATTAATTACAAAGACTCGGGACATTGGCAAGATGCTATGAAAGCTGAGATGGAGTCTATGTACTCTAATCAAGTCTGGACACTTGTGGACTTGCCTGCCAATATCAAACCTATTGGGTGCAAGTGGGTCTACAAGAGAAAGAGAGGACCAAATAGAAGAGTTGAGACCTTTAAGGCCGGACTTTTTGCGAAAGGGTATACTAAAAAAGAGGGTATCGATTATGAGGAAACCTTCTCGCCGGTAGCCATGCTCAAGTCCATCCGGATACTCTTATCCATATCGGCTCATCTCGATTATGAGATTTGGCAAATGAATGTCAAGACGGTGTTTCTCAACGGTCATCTTGAGGAAGACATCTATATGATGCAATCAAACCGTTTTATAGCTTGTAATCAAAAGCAAAGAGTTTGCAAGCTGCAGAAGTCTATTTATAGACTGAAGCAGGCATCCCGAAGCTGGAACATCCGTTTTTACCGGGCAATCAAATCATTTGGTTTTAGTCAAAATCCGAATGAGTCATGTGTGTACATGAAAAATGAAGGTGACATGGTAGTTTTTTTGGTTTTATATGTCGACGGCATCCTTTTCCTTGGGAAAGATATAGGAATGTTGTCAACAGTAAAAGTTTGGTTAGCAAAGACTTTTGAAATGAAGGACTTGGGAGAAGCTAATTACATTCTAGGGATCAAACTCCATCGAGACCGGAAAAATAGGATGATTGGCTTATCTCAAGTTGCTTACGTAGATAAGGTATTGGTACGGTTTGCTATGCAGGACTCCAAGAAGGGTATCACACCTTTTAGGCTTGGAGTGCACCTTTCTAAGGATCAGGGTCCCAAGACCCCGGAGGAAAAGGAGCAGATGAGAGCATTTCTATACGCTTCGGCTGTTGGTAGCCTCATGTATGATATTCTATGTACTAGACCAGATATCGGTCATGCAGTGGGCTTAGTCAGCAGATATCAGTCTAACCCAGGTTCTGAGAATTGGACTGCTGTAAAATATATCCTCAAGTACTTGAGAAGGACTAGTGTGACGCCCCGAAGTCCCACATCGACTATAGAGAGGAAAGTGAATGGGGTTATATGTAAAGTTTACACCCTTACCTTGCATGAGGCCTTTTAAAACCGTGTGGCCCCGGAAAACGTAAGAACTCCGAAGTTAAGCGTGCTCGGGCGGGAGCAGTACTAGGATGGGTGACCTCCTGCGAAGTCCTCGCGCGTGCATGCGGACCAAAGCGGACAATATCATGCATGTGTGAAGGGTGGGGCGTTACAGATGGTATCAGAGCCGACTCTCGACTAGTTCGAGTGTGGGTCCCCTGCCGTGGTTTGGTGCAAGTGGGCGGGTCTCCATGTGGGCGGGCCAAGAGAGCTGGCAGGCTACTGCACAGGGACGTGCAGCCCTAAGGGGGGGTGGAATGTGACGCCGTGGAGTCCCACATCGACTATAGAGAGGAAAGTGAATGGGGTTATATGTAAAGTTTACACCCTTACCTTGCATGAGGCCTTTTAAAACCGTGCGGCCCCGGAAAACGTAAGAACTCCGAAGTTAAGCGTGCTCGGGCGGGAGCAGTACTAAGATGGGTGACCTCCTACGAAGTCCTCGCGCGTGCACGCCGGCCAAAGCGGACAATATCATTCATGTGTGAAGGGTGGGGCGTTACAGCTAGAGATTACATGTTGATTTACGGCAGTGATGAGCTGATTCCAGTCGGATACACAGATTCTGACTTCATGTCAGACAAGGATTCCAGGAAATCCACCTCTGGTTATGTGTTTATGCTTGGCGAATGAGCCATCAGCTGGAGGAGTATTAAACAGGAATGTATCGTTGATTCCACTTCTGAGGCTGAATATGTAGTGGCTTGTTAAGCAGCTAAGGAAGCAGTATGGCTCAAAAGATTCCTTTTGAAACTTGGAGTGGTACCTTTGGCGCGACAGCCACTCACAGTTTACTGTGACAGCAGCGGGGCAGTCGCTCATTCCAAAGAACTCAGGAGTCATAAAAGCCAAAAGCACGTACAGAGGAAATATCACTTGGTCAGAGAGATTGTGCAGAGAAGTGATATTGCAATCACCAAGATAGCCTCTGTGGACAATCTAGTAAATCATTTTACTAAGCCTTTGACTACCAAAGTCTTTGAGCAGCAAGTAGACGGGATGGGCATGAGATGCAATCATGACTGGCATTGAGCCCAAGTGTTCATCTTGGAGAGCCTACCCATCTTCTTGAGAAAAGAGAATCCGATACGGGTCATAGCGTGGAAGATCATAAGGTCTTGGAGATTCTGATTTGATCAGTGAAAGTGTTCATCATCAAAGAAAGAGATCAATTTCTCCATTAGAGCACTACTAAGCTCCAAAGGTATAATCTACTCCCTTGTATGTTGTAGATTTTGTGGTTGCTTGTTAGGTGTTATTTCTATCTTCTAGATGGAGTTTATTACTGTTCATGGTTATTGAGTTTGAGGACTTGGATCCTGAATTGGGTTTGTTGCCTTCTAGATAGTTGATCCCTGCATCAAGTGGGTCAAGAGTTTTTAAAACCTATCTGAATCGCCCACCTATTTCCAGTAGCTATGACCCGCTATCAGATCTCTTTTCTCAAGAAGATTGGCAGAAACTTCAAGAGAAAAACCTACTAGAAACTCCAAGGAACTAGAAGAGAACTAGAGAGAGAAAGAGTAGTGCAACTCTTGCACTTTTAGGGCTTGGGCGTGCACTCCTTAGGATTCGACGTCCAAGGGGGGCTTTCTCCTCTATATATAGCTTTTGCAAACCTCCTCTTACTAATAAATTAGAAGTCTCACTTCCACACTAATTAGTAACATACTATTACCACTATCAGAAGTCTCACTTCAAATAAAAATGGTAACTTTCTAATTCCTTCCTTTTAGAGTTCAAATAAGATTAGTATCTTTTTAATAACTTGGGTTAGCGTGGGGACCACTAGGGATTCCTTATAAAGCTGACTCCAATTGGGACTCGTGACCTACATCTCATGTGCAATCCAGGCCCACAGTTAATTGCAAATAACACCACAATATAAATGCAATTGCACTCCAATCTTAGGAATAAATTACAATGAAGACCCTAAACTTCTCAATTACCACAAGTAGGCCCCTTTATCATTATCCATGGATCAATTGAAATAAATCTATCGCATCCAATCTTAGACCCACATCTTATTATCCTTGAGCCCCAATTAATCACAGTGATCGTCAGTACCATCCAATTAACTCTTAATCGAGATGGGTGCGCACTTACTAATGACAAATCCATTAATTGGCACAAGGGGATAATATAGATAGATTCTATCTTGACCATTGGATGTTCCCACAGTCCTACAACCACGTACCCAAGACACCAAGGTGTTAACCTACAACTAGCCTCACTCATTAGTTACTCAAAGCAAATGAATAGACAGAAACTTGAGTTCATCAATGTCTCAGGATTGAGAGCCTATTGCTAGGGAATTATGAGAGCAATCCTTAAATCGAGACAATATTTTATAAGGTGTTTCTCATGGTCGTTCAATACATCTAATGTACCAGCACCATGATCCAGAATCTAACATTCTAATGATCGAGACAAATCACACTATCTCATAGTGATCAAAGTGCTGCAACCTTATCAGATAAGATGCATAATCTCATCACTGGTTATGAAGATATTTTTAAGTATAAGATTTGTGACACATGTCTCCCGCATGTGGATCCCATCCATATACATATATTACATCTAATATACTAATGGGACCCAGTTCAACTCATGAACCATCATGTCATATGTATTGGTCATGTGCATAAAGTAATAAAAACACCATTCATCTCATGAAAGGAAAGCATGATTTTATTGATAAATAAAGAAATTAATCAATTTATTACATCAACTGATGGATTGAGTCCATACAATCTAACAGATCTCAGTCATACGAGGTGAAGAGATTGAACAATATATACATATACATATACATATAATAATACGGGATATGACTACGGTAGCGAGCCGGGCATCAGGAACCCTGGTAGCAGGCCGGGGTATCGAGACAAGACCACGACAATAAACTAGGTAGCAGGATCCAAACTGCAACTGGTGGGACAAGAGGGGGATCTCCAAGTCGGTGGATCAAACCGACAAAGTTATCCAAGTTTAGTGGTGCTTACTCATAGGTCAAGTAATAGAAATCGAGACATGTATAAAATCTGTCAAGTGTAAGTACATAAACAGACGGGACATCGGTGCTCAAAAGCACAATTATCATTACATTTCGAGAATGCATATCGGGGCTAGCAAAAATGCTACAACTGTAAATCTCAATATTTTCGGGAGTGCATATAAAATTCAAGAACAATGAAATACTAATAAACTTTTGAAATCTCAAGGCAAGTATCGGGGTTAAAAACTAATTCAAGGTGAATAGGGATCCCGTATGTCAATATCTATAAAGACTTGGTACTCCTTAAGTTTGGGGACATTCCGGGCTCCTTATACACCTCAGGGATTTTCAGAATTTTAATGGATCTATGTGATGTGGTTTCTTTTTCAAACGGGTTTCATACAATATTTCTACATATCTCCATTTCATTGGGGCTCTCAACAAGCCTCTCTCAATCATCTAAACATTTCATTTTTACTCTCTAGGTAGCCCCAGGTGAACAGTACTCATCGCTCAAGCGGACTTGGAGTTCGCTAGAGCGGTGAGCTCTCTAGAATGATTTTCTAGGTGCGTTTGCTCGATCGAAGTTGAGTTCGCTCGAGCGAACTCATCCGGTCCAAGTTGGCTCGAGCGAAATTTCAATTTGCTCGAGCTAACCATTCTCTAGAATAAGTTCTGGGAGGGTTCACTCGAGCGAGCCAAAGTTCGCTCGAGCGAACTGTCCACTAGAAGGGTTCGCTCAAGCGACCTGTCAAGTTCGCTCGAGCAACCTATCCAGAACTGGTTCCGGGGACAGTTCTGCTCACCCCTTCCTCATCCTCTTATAACCCCCCTTTGAGCCCATTCAAACACCATTCAAATGCCCATCAATCATTCCATAAACATCAAATCAAACACCTTCTTCTCAATCACATTCAACCACAAAAGGGGAGAGAAAATCCACAATCACAAGGATTCATTTATACCATGAACAAGTAATAAATGAATGATTATAAATGCTAACATTTCTAGGAGTTAAACAACCAACCAACTCATTCATGTGCGTTTATAATAAATCATGAAAATCAAGAATAGTATGAATAGAAATGGCAAAATCAACACATTTCTCATAAAACCATATAATGCTCAAATACCCATTCATCCACTTGCCTTGGGTCTCTATTAAGCAAATCAAGCTCTAATCAAGCCTTGCTCAAAGATAGCCTACAAACACATCAAAAACCCAAATACAAACCCTAAAATGGTCAAGACAATGAGCAAGGAGGAAGAAAGCTTCAATAATGAAAATGGGGCTTCCCTAAGGCTAGGAGAATACATATCAAAGAGATTGAAAGGGGAAGCTTACTAGGAAGTTCTTCAAGTGGGTAAGATGAGTTTCACAAGGGTCTAAAAATGGATGACTTCCTCCACAAATGCTATCGAAGAAGAAGACAACCTCCATTTGCTTATTGGTGCAAGATTTGGCAGTGATTGAGGTGGAAAAGTTAGAGGAAGAAGCGAAAGGGGAAAACCCTAGATTAGTTGGTCTTTGAGCTGGAAAAAGAAGAAGGGGAAGAAGGTCTCCTTATATAACAAGGAGTGGGCTCCACCACTAAAATTCTTGTTGGGCTGAAATCATGGCTTTCAGGACCTCGGATGAGTTCGACGAAGAAGGAAAAAACAATAGCCGAAATATCTAGTTTCTAAAAAGTATATATTTCAAGGGTTTCGGGAATATCAAATTTTGGGTACAGATTTAATGTAAAAAGACTGTTTTGCCCTCAATGTTAGGAAAGTCTGGTTTCAGGGTTCCGGACAAGAACGGGATCAACATAAAAGTTGTAGTGATTAACGAGATGAGTAAAATGGGGTTAAGATACAAATCACAGGAATCTCAAAAAATTTCCTAAGCACACGTAAAGTCACAAAAGGAACCCCCAAAGGGTCCCACTAAGCATAAAGGCACTCAAAATTCCCCAAAGCTATAACAAAAGCTATTCTAATCCCAACTTAACTAGCATTCACTAATCACGCTTAAAACTAAAACACGACTTAATCAGTACTAATCGAGGTCACTCGGGTCGGGGTCTTACAGTAATCGTGTAGGTATGTACCTCAAATGTTCGATAAGGTCATACTTAAATGGCTCTATCGACCTTTCATTAACATCGGCATTTACATTTTGCCCTGTGGGGACTAAAAGTGAAGGAGAAGCAAGAGGAAGAGTAGAAGGAGTCGGTGTGGAAGGTTTATCATAGTTGACTTTATAATTACTTCTGGACCTGAGGTCGTTCTCAGTGCTTCTTTGGATAGCCAGAAATTCTTCTTACTAGGAGAAGAGATTTGTCATTCCTTCTGCTATGCCTTCCACATCGATAGATGCAGAGGATGTAGTGATTTCTTCTTTCATACCTGCGGCCACATGGCAAGACGTCACTTCGAGCTCACTCTCAGAGTCTGTCGATTCATTATCCAAGGTGATATTCTCGTGTGTTCTTGTGATGAATGAATCCAATGAACTGATTGTTATAATGTCAAGAGCTTCTTCAAACTCTGCACGATGATCTCCATCAGAACCCGAAGACTCGTCGTTAATCATGATAACCGGCACGTCCTTTAGTAGGGTGTTCAAGTGATTGTCCTTGGTTGTTGAGGTGGGGATCACCGGGCTAGAGGTGTCCTTGTTGTAGGTGTATTTGCTGGTGCTTCACAGTGAGATTCATCATTACCAACAACTGGTAGAGGATATGGATGAATTTCCAGAGGTACCGGGAATGAAGAAGGGTTCACCAGCCAGTCACCAGGTCCAGGGAGTCTTGGATTGTAGATCTGAACTTCTATTTCTGGAATATTCTCTTGATAGAAAAATGGATTAATAATGAAGTCATTTTCATTCAATACCTCATCTGAAAGGTAATCTTCTTCATCAGGATCAGACTCCGGATCACTGTCCTGGTGGTCATCATCCATGGGTGGCAGCATTGTAGGAGGGGACCCATTTGCCATCTGAGTCCTCTGAATATGAAGGTGGAGAGTGATTCAATTTGGAGATTCGGTTGCAATTTGAAATATGCGACTCACTTTCTTCTTCGATGAGAGGGAGAAGGAAAATCTGCCAGAGTAATGGGTCTCCTCATTAGCTCAGAAAATTATGCTGGTTCCTTTTTCCTTGGTGCAAGTTTAGTTTCCTCCTTTGCTTCTTTTATAGGCTGTGTCTTAACTATTCGACGGGAGTTATGAAGTGATCTTTTCACTTTTTTCCCTTTTTCGGAAGTAGACATTGACTCCACTATTTTCCAGCCGTCAACACTTATAAGATCAAGATGCACCCATATCACTTCTCCAGATGTCGTGCTAACCGGGATGAGTTCATCGCTATATTTGACTTAATTAATTAGTCAAAACTCCACCGCTTTTGATATGATAGGCCCAATGTTGGTAGGATCAAATGATCTGAATGCCACCATGTTGACCGATGCAGTATCACATTGCAAGTCAAGCTGTATAACTCCTTTAGCCAACATATCTTGTATTTTCTCATTCAAGATGAAGCATTCTTTCAAAGGATGAGAAATCATTCGGTGATAGGGGCAGTAATTTGGATAATTTGTTCTTCCTTCTTGACTAGGTCTTTTGGAAGAAGGGAGTTCTAACTTTCCATGTTCCAACAAAGTTTTGAAAATATCTTCAATATTCTCATCAAAGGAGTACTTGGCATTTTTCTTCTTTTCGTAGTTTTCCTTCCTAGCGGCTTCATCTTTAGGCTCTTGCGCCTTTCTGGGAGCCTTCGAAGTTTGGATATTAAAGACTTCTTCCTTCTTCTTTCCCTTGGGTACGGAAGGCGTGGAAGCTTGAATTCTTTGGGACTTGTGTTTCTAATCAAGTTCTTTACGACAGTCTTCAGCATCAATGGTTGATTCCAATAGTTTAGACATATATTTAGTCTTAACACTGATTACCATTTGCTTAATCTCGGGCTTGAGATTGGCCTTGCATATATCTACTGCCGACTTCTGAGAGATGGACTCCTTGCATCTGTAAGTCAGTGCTCTCCACCTGTTTATGAAGCCCTGAACAAACTCATTTTCTCCTTGTTTGGATTGAGTGAGTGAGTTTAGGCTGACCGGCTGATCTTCTTCTTGGAAATGCAGTAATAACTTTTCCTCAACAACCGCCTATGAGGTGAGGGAATTCTCGGGTAATTGTTTGTACTAATCAAAAGCAGTTCCATATAGAGTGCCTTTGAATGATCTGATTTTCAAGGCATCTATATCCGGCATGCCCCTAAGCTGGGACTTGAAGTGGACTATATGCTGATAAGCAGAGCTTTTGCCCATATAAGATTGGAAGGTCGGGGGTTTATACTTTGGAAGATAGGGCACCAATCCATTTCGGGTGGATATTTTTGGCATGATCCCTTTTTTTTCTTGAGTCTACCCTCATCTCTAGTTTTAGTCAACATGTCTGTCACATCCTAGGGAGTTACAGGTTTCTCCAAATCTGTTTGGTGGCTGCTATCTGAGAGTTGACCACTTCGCTTGGACAACCTTTGTGAGAGTTGTTGCATTTGTGCCACTATCTGATCAATTTTTGCTCTAGATGCTTGCAAATCCTTTCTATTTGAAGAAAATGGGGTTGCTGGTCGATGATCACTTGAACTAGTCACCCGATCAATGAGAAATTATAGCTGAGTAGTGATTTGGTTAATCATGTCAGTTTGCTGTTTAACCAAATCCTGTATGTTTTCAACTAGATTTTCGCTACTGGAGCACTAGTTTCTCCAGCCATAAAGACATGGTACTTACCTGGTCCAATGAAAGGTGAAAAGCTACCCTCGGGATCTCAAGTGGTTAATGGAACATCATCTTCAATGAGCGGGAGTACTTGGGAATCCATGCCCCCTGTGTTCTTATTGATCGGCGGTGTTTCTTCATCCATAACAGGAGTTTCACGACCTTCGGAGGTATTATTTGATTCTTCACCTTCGACAGGTTTTGAACTATGAGCAGAGATTCTAACAAAACGCCTACCGTGTCTAGTCCCAGTCGTGCAAGACACAGCAACATCAGGGTCGTCTTCTTTCATTACCCATTACGGAGTAATTCTTCTTTGGCCACAACTTTTCTTTTTATCATTCCTCCATACTATCACGGGGATAGAACGATTGATGAAGGGGTTCGACTCTTCTAGATGATGAACCAGCAGTGTGAGGATATTTACCTCATTTTTCTCCTCTTTTTTTTTTAAGAAGGTCTTTCAATTGTGAAAGTTCTGCAGCATTATTGATAGGGAAATGCTGTTGTTTTTTCTTCGGGCGCTTGGTATGCACCTTTGGAGGGCAAAGTGTAGGTCCTACTATGACTGAGGCGAGACGTCGCCTTCCGTACTTCCTCCCCTCTTTCTGAGTAAGAGGACATAAGGTATTTTTTTTAAGTGATGCCAAGGCTAAATCCTGACAAGCTATCTTCTTTAATTTTCGTGGTTTAAGAGACCACGTTGTGCAGCCTGGGATCGTCTCTCTTTGTTGCAGTTTCTTCTTCCCAAGTATTTGGCGCAAGTCTTTACTTTTGTAGGTTTTGTCTTTGCCATTTGCTAGGTTTTCTCCATGTCTTGCACCTTCCAGGCTCCTTCTATCTTTTTAGTGATGCGAAGGTGAGCTGGAGTAGCCTTTCCTAAATTTCGATGTTCTTTGAGATGAACAACATGTTGGAAATAGTTGGGCCTTGTGGATAGGTTTTCAAAAACTTTTTGACCTACCTGACTCAGGGATCAAGTACCCATAAGACTATAAACCACATTCAGGATGCAATCTATCCATCTTATCAATCATGTATAGCAATAAACTCTATCTAGAAGATAGAAATCATCAACAAACAAGCAACTAAAAATCCATAACATCCAATGAAATAGATTATACCTTTGGAGCTCGGTTGTGCTCTAATGGAGAAGAAGTTTTGCTTGATGAAGAAACTCTTTATAGAATCGATGTTGGTGTTGTAAAACACTAGACATGGATGCCTGTATGTAACATCTAGCCATCTCATCATCTTTGGCCCATTTGGTATAAAGTTCATTTTCTTCCTGTGATGCATCCGGCCCAGGCTCATCAAGGGGGGGTTTGGTAAAGACATACTTATATCCTGAAGCATTCAAGACAATATCCAGATTCCGTTTCCAGTCAACATAGTTAGATCCCACCAACTTATTCTGGTTGAGGATGGTCGCAAGTGGATTGAAAGTATTTGAATTCATGCTTGAAAAACTGTAGCACATAACCATACATTCAATTAAAGAATATAAATGACATTAGGGTTTAGTATTCTACCAAATTTATGTGGGATTCCTAATAACCACTAAATTCAGAATACATCTGTAAGACCCCGTCCCGAGTGACCTCGATTAGCATTAATTAAGTTGTGTTTTAGTTCTAAGTGTGATTAGTAGTCTTTGACTAAGTTGGGTTTGGAATAGCTTTTGAAATAGTTTGGGGAATTTTGATCGCTTAGTAATTAGTTGGGCCATTTGGAGGTTCCTTTTTATGACTTTGCATGTGCTTGGGCATTTGTCGGAGATTCTTGCATCCATTGTTTTATCCCGTTTTGTTTATATTGTTAATCTCTACAACTTTTATGTTGATCCCGTACCCGTTCGAGATTCCGAAACCCGACTTTCCTAGCATTGAGGGCAAAACAGTCTTTTCACACTAAATATGTACCCAAAACTTGGTATCCCCGAAACCCGGGAAACATATACTTTTTGGAAACTAGATATTTTGATGATTACTTTTCTCTTTTTCGTCGAATTCATTAGAAGCCCCGAAAGCCATGATTTCAGCCCTTGAATAATTCTAGTGGTGGGACCCAACCCCATTTTTGTATATAAGGAGGACTCCCTTCCCTTTTTCCCTTTTCTAGCAAACTACAACTTCTCAAGCTAGGGTTTCCCTTCCCTCTTCTTCTTCTTGCTTCTCCATCCTCAATCCACTCCCTAACTTGCACCAATAGAAGATTTGAGGCCATCATCTTCTTCATCTCCTTGAGAGCTTTCTCTTAATAGCTTTTGTGGAGAAGACCACATACTCCAAGGCCTCCTTTGGTACTAAACTAGCTTTTTGAAGAACTCCCATGTGAGTAATCCTTCCCTTCTTTTGATATTGTGTTCTCCTAGCCTAAGGGAATCTCCATCTCTATTATTGAAGCTTCTTCCTCCCCAGGCTATGTTCTGACTCTTTTAGGGTTTTGTTTTGGGGTTTTTTGCTTGTAGCTTGGATTCTTGGCTTGAAGGAGTGTTAGAGCTTATTATTGTTCAGCTTGGACCCAAGGCAAGTGGATGATTTGATTTTTATAAGCTTTCAATGATTTTGGTATTTTCCACTCATGCCTATTTATTGCATTGCTTTGAAATAAATGCCCATGAAGAGCCTTGTTGGTGCATTTATGGTCATAGAGATGTGTTGGTTCATAGCATTTAATTTCCTCTTGTTTTGTCTCAAATGCACTCTTATGTGAAATGGTTTCCTTCCTTCTTTCTTTGTATTGGATGTGATGTTGATGGAGGAGAATGGAATGGATATTGTGTGAGATTTGATGTTGTTTTGAATGAAGTTTTGGACTCCTCATTGGATGTATAAAAGATGCTAGAAAGAGGTTGTAGAAGGAAAAAATAGAGAGGAGCTAAACTGTCCTGAAATCAGTTTCTGGATAGTTCGCTCGAGCGAACATGACTCTTCGCTCGAGCGAAGTGTCCAGAAAAGGTTCGGAGCATTCCAGTAGGCAGTTGGCTCGAGCGGACCCCTTGGTCACTCAAGCGAACATCCTAGAACTCGTTCCAGAGAGTGGTTAGTTCGAGCGAACCAATACTTCGCTCAAGCCAACCACTTACTGGATGAGTTTGCTCGAGCGATCTCAACTTCGCTCGAGTGAACCCACCCAGACAACCATTCCAGAGAGCTCCTCGCTCGAGCGAACTCTCCGGTTCGTTCGAGCGATGAGTTTTGTCGGTCAAAGGCTATGTTTGGGACAATGATGAGTTGTTTATATGTTTTGGGACTATTCATTGAGAACCCCTCTATGTCAGGGGGATTTACTAAGCAATGTATGAGGCCATTTGGGAAAGAAACCACATCACGAAGATTTCATTTGAAGTTTTGAAAATTCAAAGTGTATAAGGAGCCCGGAATGTCCCCAAATTCAAAGAGTACCAAATTGTTATTAGATCAACATACGAGATCCCTATTCACTTCAAATAAATTTTGAACCCGATACTTTACCCGAAATTTCAATTGTTATTGTATTTCACTGTTCCCGAGATTTATACTACATGTCTTGTTTTCCCGAAAGCATTGAAATTACACTTGAAATAGTTAATTGTCTTGAAGTGCATTGCACCACATGAAATGACAGTGTGCCTTGAGCACCCCCGTCCTGCCCGTTTAATTACTTGCATTTGGTTTACTTGTTCATGTCTCGATTTGTATTTGACCTATGAGTCGGCACCACTAAGCTTGGATAACCCTGTTGGTCTGATCCACCGACTTGGAGATCCCCCTCTTGTCCCGCCAGCTACAGTTTGGATCCCGCTACCCGGTCATTGCCGTGGTCTTGTCCCGATGCCGCAGATTGCTACTGTGGTTCCCGATGCTCGGCTCGCTACCGTGGTCATATATAGTATATGTATATGTATTTATAAGATCCATTGTTTCTCCTCACATCGAGTGACTGAGATCAGTGCCTAGTTATTGCTCTGTCACTTTAGTGATAGAGGACTTAGCTTTGTGTGGTTGTCATCTTGCTTGTTTACAGATTCCTTGGTTACCTTTACATGTTTTACAACGCCTACTTGTATTTGAATAAATGTTTCATCTTGTTAATAGAAGTTGTTATTTAAACAGGTTTAAATGCTTTTGAATGTAAATTCATTTATTATTATATTGTCATTGTATTTTACCCATTTGTCAAACCGTCGTGTTTGACCCACTCTTTGGTACTCAGGTCCGGACATTGTCTATCCCGAGACGGAGCTTGAGGATGCGGCCAGTGAACCACATCGCCTAGTCGAGTGGCATGTTGATGATGTCATTTAGACATTGGATTGCTAAATAGAGATAACATTTTGGGAAAACTTCTAACCATTCTTTTGGGGATTAGTATTTTGTTTATATTGGCCTTTGTTGGCCTCTATTTTTGGGAATGTAATTAAATGATCTTTTGTATAAACTTTAACTTTACATTTGGGAAACATGCTAATGATCATTGCTCATTCTAATACAGTAGTATACTTGTGTTATTGTCTTTATGACTAGAGATGGCTGAATGTTTGATTTGCTACACGCTTATGCATTTAAACAGAAACATTTATTATATTGATATGATATCCTCACTGCGGACACCTGTGGGAAATTAAATTAAATAAGTGTGTACCCCGTGATGACACACTCCACATATTAACCATTCATTCACCACACCACATTAGTGTCCCGATCCCGGATTAGTCCTGCGGGCCCAGTTCGGGGTCGCTACAACATCGGAATTCCAATCCCTTAGGGGATGTCTCCTTGGGGAGTGCGAATACCACCTAGATTGGTGTGGATTAAAGTTGGTCAAAATTAAGACTAACTGTCCATGATCCCCATCATTCATTGTCATTTAGGTATCTCATACCAAATAATGTATGACTGCCGATTAGCTTCGGTTTCTAAAATACATGAGGCAAATCCTTGGGGATACTACATCATTATTTTAGTTAAGTGTGACCCACCAACTAGCATTGCATGACAATCGTTACGGGCAGCTCCTCCTTGGGGAGTGGGGCCCCCGCCCCGTCTCACCAACACTATTCATAGGAGATCCATATCTAGTAACTAGACAAATACAAGCCCTCCGTGGGGAACAACCATTCTCAAGATGGCGCGAGGCTAATACTTTCCTTACAATGGACCTATGGTGGAAAACCATGGGGATTTATAAATTTAAATACCTTGCTCCCACTTAATATTTTAGAATTAAGGATTTCCTTATAGGTATATGGGCCACATATATAGACATCAAATCATCTCATGATATGACCAATGATTGGTTCCAAGTCAAGTTATTTTAAGGAAAGTCCAGTTTCTAAGATTAGATTTACCAATGGGTCCATCTCATGGGTCCACCAACACTAATTAGAATTCTTTCCAAAATTAATTTGATTTGACCAATTTTGGAAACTACTATGTTTGGATCAGATTTGGAAACATTCTATAAAAGCAGCCATTCATAAATAGAAAGTGCAAAAATAGAAACCGGTCCTCTCCTTCACATGGTCCAAGCGGAATAGACTTCTTGGATTTCTAGACTTTCCAAAACTTTGGGATTCCTCAAACTCTTTGGGCATATCCAAAACGCTTTTGGTAATCTTCAAATTCTTTGATAAGGAGTTCAACCCAAACTCTTTCTAGTGATTTCAAATACCATCTAATTGCTTCCTACCATCCTTCTATCATAGTTAAACCCTTTTGTGATATTCCAAACATGGATTTACTCCAAAAAGAAAGCAAACCCAATCAAAATTGTTCCTTACTATCGTGGGTTACGGATATGGGGAGGGTAAAGGGTTCGGACCGTGGGCAATCCGGATCATTGAGGGCCTTAATTTGGTTTCTGCTTGGGCTCAGTGCACGTGGAGAGATTTGAAGGTGGGGCATTAGTTCGTTGTAGAGCAAAAGGATCATGATTGGATGATTGCTGTGCCCTGAGAGGAGGAGCCTGGGTTTGGTTTTTACTTGCGAAACATACATTGCGGGTTTTGAAGAAGAATGCAGCAGAGATCGAGTTCTTTGTTGCATATCTGGGATCTATGAAGAGACCCGGACACGCCGCTGCCTATTGTTGAAAAGAAGAATTGCGACATCAAGGTGGCAATACATCTTCACCAGACATCTGACGCCGCATTACTGCCGGACTTTGGAAGACAGCGCCGCTGCAACCCGACCGACATCACTGCCTTCATTTAAACGCCCTCATCATTTTCTTCTGTTGCTTTTTTTTTTCCAACTCAGAAAAAAAGGGGTGGGTGGGTGGGGGGGGGGGGCGAAATTGGCCAGCCGACACCCAATTTAGTCGCATGTCCTGAATTAAAATCTACTTGGAAAACTTATGGCTCATTTTGGAATGTGGCTATAATTTTGTCCTGTTTTCAAATCTACCAGAAACTTAGGCCCCCTTTTGTAATTTTCCCTTCAGAAAGCCCTTTCAAATCTGATTGTATTTTATTTATGGGCCCGGGATTAGCACGGGCCTTTGTTGCTCATAAATATTTAAGATAACCAGGTTCAAGGCCCTGGGATTTATCCGGTCAATAAAAGAATTATGGTTTGGATTATATAGATAAGGGCCCACACAAATGTAGTGTGGTTGATAGTGCCCACCTTTATGCAATTACCGTGTAAGAACTATACAGGCATCTTTTGCAAAGTAGTGTGATTTTCACGAAAGTAAACAATATTGGTGTTTTTTCGAAAAAAAAAAAAGGTGGGTATATGACCTACATCATTTTCACATTACATGTATAAATAAGTTAAAAATAAATAAACATAATAATGTGTAACCTTCATGTTAATCATCTACACATGTAAATGGATGGACGCTCAAGTGCACCTCATGTACCTTTGCATCCTCTAGTGAGGCCAACCTGAGCACCCATCAAAAGGGCCACACAAGGACCCCGATAAATCATTGATTTCATGTGTTTTGAACGGACTAAACCATTCGATCAACTGTGCATATTTTTTTTAATATAAAATTATTAATTTTGTGAGCCATAGATGAAGGGATTAAGATAAATATTCTGGCCTAAAATTTTGATGAGAGGTAGGGGCATCAAGACCCTTTCCTCCTACTTTCAACTCTACTTGGGAACACACAGGCCCCTACAGTCAACACCCACCAGTAGCATCACCAGTCACCACACGAGATTTATTTCCACTCATGTGATTAAAGGGCCCCTTCATCTCCACCATCTACCCTATGCCTCATGGTCTATTCATCCCTCAAGTTAACCGAGAAAGAAGGCACTACAAACCGACCCAACAAGTACTTCCATTGCTGATGTATCTATGATTTATTTATAATATATCAAACATTGCCCTGATAGAAAAAAAGAAAAAAAAATAAACAACTACTTCCATCTATATCTATATCTATATCTATATCTATATCTATATCTATATCCTTATAAAAGAGAGCAAAGTATAATACTTTTTCACTACACACCTACCCAATAAAATGCAAGATGAGGCCCCACTTAGTTAGATTTTTCACTACATACTTGCCCAATAAAATGCAAGATGTGGGCTCCACTTAGTCAGATTTTTCACTACACACCTGTCCAATAAAATGCAAGATGTGGGCCCCACTTAGTATTATTATTAGATATATTTCTATACCCTTATATAAAGGAGAGCAAAGTGTAGTATTTTTTCACTACACACCTCCCAATAAAATGCAAGATGTGGGCCCCACTTAGTATTATTATTATATATATTATTTTATATTTCTATACCCTATTATAAAAGAGAGTAAGATGTAGTACGGTTTCACTGCATACCTACCTGATAAAAATAGAGTAAGATGTAGTGAGGGAGGAAACAAAATGAGATAAAGGAAAGAGAAAGAAAAGAGATAAGAGAGTGAATCGGATGGATAAATATGGGGACATAATGGGAATTTCCTAATTTGTGTAAAATAGAGTTTGGGTCAGGCTTTGATTTAAAGGGGTTTTAAGGATCTGAATGGAGATGAGCTAGCAGACTAAAGTTTAGGAATTAAAAATATTTACCCAACGATAATATAATGTGAAAAATCTAAAATTACCAAAAAACCCCCTAAATTCTCTGGAAAATTGCAAACTATCCCATTACTATATCCAAATGAACCTGGATCTAAACCAAACTTAGCAAGCACAATCCTAATAACTTTTTTAATCTCTTCTATTGAGTAGATGCTGAAATTTTAAATGTAATTAAATTTCGTTTTAATACATTCCAATAAATCGAGTAATCTTTTTTTGGTTTCTTTTTTTTTTCTAAGGTGGTGGAGAAAAGAAAAGGAAAATGTGGATAAGATTGGAATCTATCTCAAATCAATATCTCAAATGTTGTTTTTTCCCTCTTCTTTTATCAATTTTCTTTTAACATTCTTCTTATTCAGATACCACAAGATTTTCATTGCAGGGAATTTTGTGCGTATGAGGTTTTTCCTCTGTGAGTAATTGTGTAAGGAAGAACATGACATTTTAAAAGATTCTTCATTGACTCTTAGCTTCTTCTGGAATGGAGGGAGTTTTCATACATGTAAGTGAGCACTGTCTACTGAAATTATTATCGTTTGATTGTGTCTTCTTCTTTAATTTTTTTTAATGTTCCAATAAAATCTTCATTCTAAAAAAAATGGGTGCAACCAGAGTTAAGAAAATGATGATGAAGAATTGATTTTTTCTTTCTTGTTTCTGTGCCAAAGTTAGGCCCATTAATAGTCTTCGTGCTCTGATAATTTTAATTATATGTCTGTTTTATTTCTTGAATCTTAACTGCAGACTTTCAAATTATGCGTGTTTCGTGTTTCTTATGGTAGAACTTTGGATTTAGTTCTTACTCTATGTTTGGAATATGAATTTGTGCATATCATTTAAAAATATAAAATTGATACTGTGAGAACTAAATAACTAAAATGGAAAATGGAAAGTGATATAGATTACCTGGGTTACATTCTTATGTATTTCTTAAGAGGAAGGTCCAATTCTTTTCGCATATTTGTATTTGTAGTTTTTTGTTTTTTGGTATTTTTTCCTTATAGATATCTCTATTTGTGAGCTTCCATTTAACTGAACTTCTATGATTACTTTGTATTATCATTTTCTTACAGGGTATAAAATATAGCACAACAATTAAGCAAAAGAAGATGTTGACTCTTGGAGAGGTATTGTCTCTTTTTACTTGATAGTGGTTTGTCTTATAAAATAAAACAAAGCACATGTTAAATACTAATATTGATCAATAGGTGCTCTGCAAATCTTACCCGTCAGAGCTCATATCATAGTTCCACCATTGTATCACTCTATCGCTTGAGGACAAGCTAGATTACTTCATTATTCTTGATGGTCGGTGTGAGATGTTATTCTTTTTTGTAAGTTAAGACTAAAGCCACTATCTCAGTTTTTTTTTTATTTTGATGTCTTTAAGTCGGATATAATTAATTTTTTTTCCTTAATAGAATCTGATTTTGTAGTGAACGTATAATGTTCATGGTAACTAGCAAAACATGGCCCGTGCTTAACACGGGCAATATAATTCATTATATAAGAAGTATACATTAATATTTATGATTTATAATAAATTTAAAATATGACATTTCTTTGTACATATAGAGTTTTTTTTAAATACAATAAATTGAAATAATGAAGCAATATTTAATCCATCAAAATATAGATATAAAAACCCTAAGCCCATCTTCCATCTAATAAAAATTTGAAATACACCAACAATATTCAAATAAGAGCATAATCCATTCGCATTTCCAAATCTTACTAACCTGAGGGCAAATCTCACAAGTTTTTTTTTTTTTTTTTCTAATCATGCCACCTTTACATATATGGTTAGTTTACTAACAGGCGTGAGAAAGAGAATAAAATCAATTATACTGGTAGGAAAGAAGAAGATGAATAGTCATATGGTTTGTAATATAGGGAAGAAGAAAGTAGTGGAGTAGTGAAGGGCATGGATATAAAATGTAAAAATTTAAAATCATTTAGTAATTGCCTAATCAATAGAGATTTTATTTTTTTGGGCAAACCAGTCAATAGGGATTTAAAATCATTTAGTACCTACGAAACTAATTAAAAAATAATTAAATGCATAGAGATTTAAAACCATTTATTAACTGCCCATTTAGTTAAATGGTAATCAAATACCTGATTTCAATTGAAATCCGTTTCAAAAATTGAAAGTTGATAAAACCATTTATTAACTGCCCATTCAGTTAAATGGTAATCAAATGCCTGATTTCAATTGAAATTAGTTTTGAAAATTGAAAGTTGAGTGGTCAAAATCAATTGTGCAGTCAAAATCAATTGCCGATTAAAAATAGTCCATTTCATATATATAAATTGGTTAGAACAGTAAGCTCATTCGGTTCTTAGTTTTTATTTTTATTTTTTTATAAAACTGTAGGTTATAAACTTGACTATATTTTTGATTGGACTTCAACTTTAGCTGGTCAAGTCTACTAGGAAATTGATAAGTCGACCTGACAGGTTAAATAAAATAAAATTTGAATTTCTTTATACACATTAATGATAAAATATCTAGAAATATGTGATTTATATTTTTAAAAAGTTATATAAATTCCATATCGATTGTCTTTTGATATCTCATTTTTCTCACTATATTATTGTTTTATGTAGTATTAGCTGTATTTAGATATTGCACGAGCCTTGTAATTTACAATCACTCATTTTTCATTAAAATTTGATTTTTAAATGTATTGAAACTTTTACTGAATTTTTTAAAAACTTTATTTCTTTTTAAGATTTTCTTACTCAAACTGTGTGTTTCGTGGGGTCCACTAGTTATTATATAATAATACCAACCGGATTGGAGGCGATCAAACCAAAATAAAAAACCCTAAGCCCCCTTCTGTCTGCTTGTCCTTCAAACTCCAACAGCAGGAGCTCTCTTTCCTTCCTTCAATGGCGGGAAGAAAAGGGCACGAAGGAGAGATACTGGAATCGGTCTACTCCGTTCTCGCCCTCGTCTTCATCTTGGTGGCCTGCGTCGAGCTCTGCGATGCTGCCACTGTAGTCGACGTCTACCGCCTCATCCAATATGACCTCGCCGGCACTCCCCTCGGATCGCGCCTCGCGGGTGTCAACCACCACGCTGGATCCTGGCCGTTCGTATCCGGTGCTGATCTCTCACGCACCGTCGTCATGATGCCTGTCCGTGATGTGAATATCACTTCCCTAAAAGGTAATTTCATTTTTTTTTTTTTTATCTTCTGGGGTTTCTTTGATTGCCCGTCTTATATGCAATTCTGATGAAGTGGAAAAATTTGAACTTCGGTTTATGATCTTATCTATTGGAGATAACTGGAAATAATTATTAGTTGGGTACTTTTTTTTTTGGTAATGCCCCGGACCAGTATCAGTAATCAGTGATTGGGTGTAGTCGTGAGAAAGGCAGAAAAATTGTGTCTCCCAACATGGGGTTTTTGATTTTCATGTGATCAGAAACAATAGATTAAATTATGGTTATAGGCATCTGTTCATCTATAATATTCCAAACACTTGAGGTTTGGATACATTCCAACAGACTGTTCGGGCATATTTGTCTAATTAGTTTTGAATTCCTAGGATTTTTTTTAATAATGACTTCCAATCGAAGGGACTGAAAAAGTGGAAGATGACATCTAAAGGGGTCATTCGAATTTAGCCTTTCGCGCTCCTGAGCAAATTCAATCAACCTTTCCCAGTCCTCCCGATTGTTTCCCATTAAAACACGCACGGCTTTTCCACATAATATTATCTTAGACTAGCTAATCAGTAGAACTCACCAGATAGAACATGTTTTTCTGCTTTCGTTTTGCTTCCTGCGGGCTTCAGTGGATCTGGTGAGCTCTCCGATGGTGGCACTGGAAGTTGCCGTGTACCAACCCAAAAGCTTAAGCTCATAGGTGGAAGGCCTAATAGGTATATATGAAGCCTTGTCACAGGCATTACTTAGGCAATGTGGAATGTGGGGCTTTCCTTTATCAACACTCCCCCTCACATGTAGGCCCAACAGATTTCATGAACGGGTCTGCCACGTGGGCTACACAAGAACAATGGGATTGAAACCAGTTTTGATACCATGACGGGAGGAGACCAGGTATGTACTCTTCTTCTTCTTTGTTCGATGCTGCTGCAGGCTTTTTTTTTTGTCTGTTTTGTTGGAAATAAAGGTTAGGGTCCCACTTCCTTCACTCCTCTTCTCCTTCTTCTTCGTTTGATGCTGCTGCATCCTTTTTTTTTTGCTGTTTCGTTGGAAATAAAGGTCAGGGCCCCACTGCCTTCACTCCTCTTCCTCTCCTTCTCCTTTTTCTCCTTCTTCGTTCGACGCCTTTTGCAGAGTTTTTTTTTTCCGATGGAAACAAAGATAAGGGCTTTCGATGCCCTTTAAAGAGTGAAAAGATATTACATTTAGTCCCCTTAACAGATTTTTTTTTCTAAATTTAAGCATAAAAAATTACATTTAGCCCCTTAAAAGTTTTTTTTTTCCAACTACTTTACTGTGAAGAAGCTCATGCTTCGCGAGCCTAGCGCTTGGAGCCAAGATGTGCGCCTTGAGCGCCTAGAAAGCGCCTTGCTTCGAGGTATTAGAGGCGCACTGGTGGGGCTTAACCATGCCTTGTTGATGCAGTAAGATCCAAGAAAAAGTGGGCCCCTAATGGACACCACCAAGGATGATTTGCTTTCTTTAAATAGTTTATTAATTTTAGTAATTTGATGTAATCTTTGATCAGAGAGATTTTAGTGATTTGATTTACTTAGAGATTTTAGGGAGAGATTTTAGGGAGTAATTTTAGGAACAATGATTTGGTAGATTCTTTATTTATACCATTCCTCTATTATAAATAGGGAGGGATGCTTGCTTGTATGGTATGCTATATTCTAATAAAATTCAGAATTATTCTTGTGAGTTCCCCTTTGGGTATTTTCCTCTAAGTGATCTTAGGGTTTTGAGTCTTAGGGCTCGATCTCACCGTCGGAGGTGTGGATATTCATCTTGGCCTCTGGGCTGCCCCATCAATTGGTATCAGAGCGAAGATCCAATCTCAGATTGTCGTCCAGATCGCCGATTTGAGGTAACCCGTGAATCTCCATCTCCGTGCATTACCAATCATCTATCGTCTGTTATCATCCACCATCATCTACCACCATCATCCATACATCATCCATCACGTTGCACCCCATCCACCACTGCCTGCAAACCTCAAACCATCGTCTTCCCTATTCTCTCCTTTCGTTTCGCCCAAACAGTAAGCAGCAACTCTCCAGCGCATATCCCTTCTATTAATTTCTTCTCTGCACGTCCTCCGAGATGAAGCAGGGACCTCTCCCTCGTGCCTCTTCTGCATGATCTGAAAACAGTCTTTGCAGCTTGGGCCTGATTTGAGTCTGGGTCCAATCTGAGCCCAAACCCAGCCCGCTAACAGACAACAACCAAAAAATAAAAAAAGAAGAGATAGAAATGAGGAAGAGAAGAGACAGCAGGAAAAAAAAAACAGAGACAGAAAAGAAAAGAGAGGAGAAGCAGAGGAAAATAAAACACAGAAATAGAAGAGCAGAAGAAAGAATTAAAGAAAGAAGAAAAGAAAAGCAGCAGAAAACAAGAAAGAGCAGAAGACAGGAGGAAAAAAAACAGAGAGAGAGAGAGGCAGAGAGGAAAAGAAATAGAGAGAATAAAAAAAAGAAGAAAGAAAAAGAAGTAGTAGAAGAAGAGAAAGAGAGTTGAGTTAGAAGAGTACTTGGTGCCATTGTCGTCTCCAGACCAACAACATACAGCAGCAGCGATCATACAACAATCGCTCTTTCTCCATCGCCAAGTGCAGCTCTCCCTCTTTGGTTTCTTTTGTTCTCTGAGTTGAACAGGTAAGAGGCCAAACTCCAAAGCCCTCTTATTTTTTTTTCTTCCTGCACGGAATTCGAAGAAGGCCTTTTTTTTTCTCCCACGTGCTATCAGCTATCCCCTGGCGGTATCCTGATTTGGGCCTACCTGCAGTCTGGGCCAGGTCTGAGTCAGAACCGACCCAGCCCACTAACAGCACAAAAAAACCACTTCTCTCCCATGTGACAGTCACCTGTTGGGTATGAGTCCAAGTCTGACCTGAACCTGACCCGGTATAAGTTCAAAAGAAAAAAAAACATGCATAATTTTTCAATCTATGTCAGGTGGGCCTAATTCAAATCCGACCCATTCAAAGTGTCCTTAGCCAAGCCTATCAAGCAGAAATATTTGAATCATTGATTCAAGTCAAAATGAAAAATTTTGGGAGCCCCATTAAAATTCAATGAATTCAGTATGAGCGCAAATATGGCAATTGGTATTTTGAAAATGAATTCTATTTTGAGGAATTTCTCAACTTGACACAAGAAAATTGGATGGTTGATGAATACACCCGCCACTTTCGAGAGTTGCATGAGATATGCGCACTGGAGGAAGACGGGATGCATGATTTAGCTCGTTATGTCCAAGGCTTGAGGTCAGATATCTTGGAAAATATAAATTATTGCAAAACCAGTCAAGATGCATACTTAGAAGCCATCCGCGTTGAGCGCATGCTTCAAAAGTCTCGCAGGCAATAATGTAGACAAAGAGCTCATATTGTTGAAAGTTTTTTTGCAGGAGAAGAAAATCCCACTCTTGTCATTTGTAGACTCAATACCAATGAAGAAGAGGAAGAAAAATGGAAACATGCTAAGAAATTTCACATGTGGGCGATAGTCGTTGACAAAGCTGTTAATGTGGTTATTGACAATCGTAGTGCGATTAATTTTGTCGCGCAAGAGGTTATTGACAAGCTTCATTTGCCAATTGAGAAGCTTTCTAACCCCTACGAAGTCACATGGTCTAATGGTCATGTCATTCCCGTGACTCACAGATGTTTGGTATCTTTCAAGCTTGGTAGCTATGAAGATCAGATTTGGTGTGATGTGATCCATATGAATATTGCTCATATATTTCTTGGACGTCCATGGCTTTTTGATCGGAAAGTGCATATGATACAGAGGCAAACACATATACCCTTTTCAGGAATAGACGATGGAGTAGACTCATGCCAATGACATCAACATCTTAGTCGTCGTCTGCACCTTCAACAGAAGCGCTGCAAAAGGAGCAAACACTTGAAAAAGTAATCATGATTGCACTAAAAGAGTTGACTTCGCACAACAAAGATGACATTGAAGCATACATTCATGGCATAGATGATTTTGTGGATACAAACAACATTGATCAAGGTCGTGCCACTACCGCACTGCAAAGGGTTGAGGAAGTACAAGGTCAAGCAACTATTGAAGACTCTTAACAGGTTAGCAAAAAGGTTGCACATACCACTTCCAGAAAATTCAATTGGGTCTTCTGAAATCAATTCGATTGTTCCAGTCGTTTCACAAGAAGATCAAGTTGTTGCAGTCCCTCACATTGACTTCATCTTCAGGGATCAACAATGAAAGCTTGAAGATTGCACTTAGATATGGCAGATTTTACAATTGCAGTCTCTCATAGGAAAAATGCAAGCTCACATTAAATGCAGACAACAGAAGAAGTGACACTTTCGACCTACTTTTAGATGGTTGAATACATTGCGTCAAACTCCCACGCCATGTCATGCAGATGCAGCTCAAAAGAAGAAGCGGACATTTGTACGTTTGATTTTCGACCTAAGCGGACATTTTCTGACCTTGTGGTTGGATTCTCTCGTATGTTATCAGCCTTTCAACTCGCCGGAGTCGAGTTTTTCCAAGTGGGGGAGAGTTGATGCAGTGAGATCCAAGAAGAAGTGGGCCCCTAATGGACACCACCAAGGATGATGCTTTTTTTAAATAGTTTATTAATTTTAGTAATTTGATGTAATCTTTGATCAGAGATATTTTAGTGATTTGATTTACTTAGAGATTTTAGTGAGAGATTTTAGGGAGTAATTTAAAGAACAATGATTCTGGTAGATTCTTTATTTAGACCATTCCTTTATTATAAATAGGGAGGGATGCTTGCTTGTATGGTATGCTATATTCTAATAAAATTCAGAATTATTCTTGTGAGTTCCCCTTTGGGTATTTTGACTATTTTCCCCTAAGTGGTCTTAGGGTTTTGAGTCTTAGGGCTCGATCTCACCGTCGGAGGTGTAGATCTTCATCATGGCCTCCGGGTTGCCCCATCACTTGCGCCTAGGCGTGCCTTTGACAACCCTGGTGTGAAGGGGATCCATTCTAGAAGATTTTGTGTAGTCAACTTTCCTAGTTTGAAAGATTGTACAGATTATTTAGAATGATTGTAAAAAAGCTGTAGTTATTTGACACAATTTATGTCACAATCAGGGGACAAACATCTGTAATCACTCTTGTAATCTTTGATTGAATTCCAAAGGAGTTCTCATAAATACCACAGTCGACCCATATACCAGGTACGCTGCTTTATGCGAATATCTCTGGATGTTCTTCTTTCTAATAAATTGATAGGTTGAGGGCTTGGGAAGCATGCTACAAAAGGCCTGTTCCTTACAACTCAGATATGACTATGAACTTTTTGGTGGCTTTTATATATATATATGTGGGGGGTGTGTTGTTTTGCAATGGATTGGCCTTCAACTGGGTGGAAAGCTTAGATCCAGGGCTATGTGGGGCTTGGTGGTAGAGAAAGTCAGCAGTACAAAATTACAAAGAATTTGTCCTTGGAGGAAGAATCACTCTTTCTTTGTTTATTTTTTTTGACCCGTCTTATCTACATTTTTTGTATTTCTTCTGTTGGTGGAGGAAAGGATGAAGAAATTACAATGAGGTTTCCTACGAGACCAAAATGATGGAAAGAGAATTCACCTTTTGAAATTGGAGAAGGTCTAATCAAAGAGAGGAGGTTTGGGCTTAAGTAAAATTCATGAGAGAAAGTGTGCACTACTAGGGAAGTGGTGGAGGAGGTTTTGGGGGGAGAAGAAAGCCTTATGGAGAACAATAGTAGTCTACAAACAACGCAACCTTATGATTTTGAGAATCAAGCACCTTCCTCTTTGCCGTGAGCTCTTTCTCCTCTAAGTTATCTTGCTTGCTATGCCGAATTTTTCTGTCTTGTGCTGCATGAATAAATCTTTTCTAATTGTTTTCTGTTATATTTGTTTTTGTTTTATCAATAGCATCATGCATACATGCATTATGTTATGTATCTTGTAGTCGCTGATATTTTCTTTATTTTTCTAATGTAACTTTTTTTAATGAATTCTTCATGCTTTCTTTCTCTGTGTATATTTTGATCAGTACTTGATAGTCTATACCCTCTCTTTATATCTGATCATTCTGCTAATTCCTATGACAATGAATTTACAGAATATATAACAAACAGGCAGCCATTGGGGGGCTTGCTACTTCTACTCCCTCAAAAATTAATTGGTGAGAAGGGAGAAGGAATGGAGGGAGGGCTCATGAGAAGCATATTGACCGAACTGGAACACTTCCTTATACACACCAACACACCTGTGAGTGAACAAGCATCAATTTTTAATTTTCATAAACATCAACATGCATCACTACTGTGGCTGTCCAATCTCTCTGTGTGTGTGTGTGTGACTTATTTGACCTGACGTTTTACCCTTCCAATATAAAATGAAAGGTTTATCAACATGGCATAAAATTATTCTTTGTTATTAACATGTCTTATTATCGTTCATGAATACTCCTTCAGCTTAAGGGTCATTAATATGGTTTAAGATTGTCTTGGTTGAGTTGCCAGCCCATACGTTTTTTAGGTGTAATTCAATTGGATCTGGTTTGTTTGGTGGTTCTTTGTGCCCTGCAGATATGCATAGCGAATGGTCTGCACCATAAAGGTGCTAACAGTCCAACCACCCCATTGTGACACTCATCTAACTATTTCCTAGAGTTGGATTTGAAATCCAAAGTCTCCATTCCTCTAAAGCCGAACTTTGATAGCCACAGTCCCTCCCCCCCCTTCCATGATTGCCATGCACCAAAGTGGGCTCTGTGGTCTACACCATAAAGAAGATGTTCTTCAAGACACACACGCACACACACACACATATATATGTTATAGAACCCATATCTCTAGCCGGATAGAGAGGAGGTTACATTAGATCAACAATCGGCTACAAAGAACTTGCCATTCTTCATTATATAGCTGCCTCAAATTGATGAGATAATGCTCCGATCATGATTATCATAAATCATATAATGGCGGTGCTCTCTTGTAGGTTTTAATGAGGTCTTTCCATTTCCCCACCCCCACTGCCATGATTTTCATGCATCTAGTTGAGGTCCATGTTCGAGTTCCCACCAAGATAGTGTGAGTAGTTCACACCATGAACTTTTATGAAATGGTTTTATGGGATTCAGCCAATTGTCTCGATCGTGGGATATCATTGATAAATAGGAATCCGCGTTCTCAAAGGGTTTCTTGCGGTTTTTCTAGTACAGTATGAATTAATCATGCATTTTTGTATCTTGTTGAACAAAAATGGTAATACTGTTCCTCTATTGAGGGAGATTTTGATCTTTGGGAAGTATCATGATCATAAAATAAGAATTTGCAAATGATGATAGCCGGTGGATGAATTTTCCATCTCCAGGGAAAAACACTATTATCCTTTATTAGAAAAATTCCCAGTTTCCATCACATAAAGTTCTTGTTTCGGCAATTCAAAAGTGGGAGAAGGCTTTTTACTAACGAATCAATATTCAAAATCATTCCATTTGGAATCCCTTGCTCTATCAACAATATCATGAATAACAATATTTGATCTATCAAATCGATTCATCGTCGAGAATTGAATAGTATAACATCGGAAGATCTTTATCCATACTGAATCCAAAATTGGATTCCTGGTCCAATCAAGGATCCCATTGATTTTATCATTTCCACTCTTTATTTTTTATAACCTGCCTTGGGTTTAAGTATTGTTCCTCCAATGATCGTAGTCCAAAGTACTTCCTGACGAGCTCTAATACGATCCGATTTATAAGTAAGCATCTCTTGTGAAATATGAGCAACACCAAATTCCTCTAGAGCCTGGTTGTCCCCCTTGCTTGGCCCTTCCCTTTTGTTAATTCACTTCACTAGTGAAGTAGGGTGAACGGTCATTTCAAGAGACAATAATATAAAAGGGGTCAAGTAAGAAAGTACCATATTTAAAAAAAACGCCTTTGCTTTTAACCAAAAAAAGTTAAAAGGTTAGTTTTACATGCCACTAAATGACAAAAAACCATCTTATCTTAAAATAAAGTCAAAAAGTTAAATTCTCATTTCACTAAATGACAAAAAATTCACCTTGACCCCTCTTCTTTTTAATCTTTCAATTTCACACTTCACCTCACCTAATTTTAATAGTAAAGTTACCAAACTGGCCCTAATAAGGGTTGTTGTGTAACAGGTGCATAATGCCCATGGGTATGTCCTTGGATTTTATCATCAACTTGATGAATTAATTTCAGGATATAGGACTTTCCTATTATAACCGGTTGTTCCTATTATTCCATCAAATCTTCTGCTCCTTTGGTATGCACCAAGCAACCTAGAAATAAGCTACTAGTATGCACACAATTAAAACTCGCAAGCGCACAAGATCACTATGTAGTGTAGTGAATTGTAAGTACGAGGTCGATCCCACGAAGACTTGTGATAAAACAATGTCAAAAGCAACTAAAAGTCAGAATATTAAAAGAAACAATTGAATGATGAAATGTTGAATTAAACTACTAAAAACAGTAAATTAAACTATCAAAAGCTAAATGGAAATTAATTTAAAACACACAACTAATATTAGAATTGAAAACAATGTGAATGAATGAACTAGGGTTTCATTTACTCCCCTAACCAATCCTATGCATGTCCCTTATTATCTTTTAATAAAAAATCAGATTTTATTTGTGACATCTATCAACTTAGACCATGGCATATGCGTCTAGATTACTATTCCCCTAAACCTAATTCATGAGTGGCATACTACATGAATTATTCATTATGATGCAAAAACTAAGCATGACATATGTCCTAGTCAAAACACACATAATGCATAAAAACAATGGGAATGATAAATGCATGAGTCTAAGCATGGCATATACTTAGATTATTCATGGTTCTAAACCCTAGATGCTTAACATCAAGATCAATCAAAATTAAGTTAGCTACTCTTAAAATTAATTGAACATCACATGGTTGGCATGGCATATACACAACTCATCAATTAAAAACATGGTTTAGAATCTCAACTAATAAAATTGAAATCTGAATTAAAAGAAGCCAAACGAAACTACATAGAACTAGGCTAGGGTTTCAATTACACCCTAGCCCAAAAAAATTAGCTACTCATGTCTGGAATTGAAAACAAAATAGAAAATAGAGCCATAAGAAGAACTCTGAATATTGAAGAAGAAGAAGAATTCTGCCAGCAACTTTTTCCCCTTTTCCTCGCTCCGAAAGCTCTCCAAAATATGCTCCAAAGGTGCTCCCAATAGTGCTGTATGGCTGCTAGGGTTTGTGGATGATTGTAGTTGATTTGTGGATGATTTGTGTGATATTTAATGGCTGGTATTATGGCTGGACGTGGCTAAGTTGTGTCTTCTATTTATAAGTCTTGCAACAACCCTCTTTTGTGAAGAATCTCCTCCTTTTTAGGCTTCTCTCCTTGTATGATTAGATCTCCATCTTTCTTTATAAGTATGCTTTCTAATTAGATTAGAATAGGAGTCTTCTTTTCTTAATTAGCGACACTTTCTAATTATGATCTTACTTGTATCTTCTCGACAATTCCTCACATGGGACCCACAAATCTGAATTTTAATTGCGAGGAATTAAATCTGAAACTTGAGAATAAATGTAGGCCCATATTTGGTGCGTGCACAATGAATGTGGGACCCCTCTTTTTGGACTTCTATCTTGGCTTGAAATCTTCCTTTTAACTTTCCTTCTTTTTCTCCATTCTTGAACTCCTCTTTTAACTTGAATAGGACTTCCTAAATTCTGAAATTCTACTTTTGCAATGACTGTGGCCCCCCCCTTGGGTGTGTGACACACTTTGGAGCTGTCTTTCTTTTTCTTCGTTAATGATTTAATTCTTCTCTTTTTGCTTCTTTTTACCTTTGAATAAAAAAATTAACAAAGACTGTAAAATCAAATAAAACAACTCTAACTTGCATTAGATCAATCAAATATTAGGGCTTAGATTGTAAACAATTAAGCACTTATCATCCTTCCCGGATACGCGGGTTCAAATACCCACAGATTTGCTGTTTGCTTACTGGCTAAATATAATTTAGGAAACACTAGTCTTCTCGAAGCCCCTTGCTCGTATATCTCATCAAAGGGTGCTATTTAATAATGTCTGTCGGACAGGTACCCTGCTAAACCAAGTGAACATTCAAATATTTGTCCCACATTTATTCGTGAAGGTACTCGTAATGGGTTGAAGTCCATATCGACCAGTGTTCCAACTTGCAAATAAGGTATATTGTGTCTAAGCAAAATTTTGGAAACGATACCTTTATTCCAATGTCTTCCAGCTATTTTATCACCTACTTTGGTTACATCCATTAGTTTGTAAAGGATTCAATGCAGACTTTGATGGGGATCAAATGACTGTACATGTACCTTTATCTTTGGAAGCGAAAGCGGAGGCTCGTTTACTTATGTTTTCTCCAATGAATCTCCTCTCTCCAGCTATTGGAGATTCCATTTCGGTACCAACCCAAGATATGCTTATTGGACTCTATGTATTAACGACGGGGAATCGTCGAGCTATTTGTGCTAGTAGGTATAATCCATGGAATTACAGAAACTATCAAAATGATTATGAGTATAAATATACTATGGAAGAGAGAGAGCCCTATTTTTTTAGTTCCTATGATGTACTAATTGTTTATCAGCAGAAACAAATCAATTTAGATAGTCCGTGGCTTCCCATTCGAGGGGGGCACTGATATAAATTATAGTACCTTCACTAGCGGGTTGACCTTTGGTTGTTACTGGTTATCAAAAGTGCACATAGTATACACACAATTAAAACATTTCCAACCTAACTGGGGTGCTTGATTGCTATAAGTAGCAGTGAGTTTGGTCTGGCAAGATTGCTCATTGACAAATGGCAGTTGTACAATAAACCTGCTCCTTTATCTGACACTGGGACACGCTAAGGCACAACACATGACAGGGGGAAAAAACTGAAGCAGGAAGTAGAGTGGGTTGACAAAGATGGGATGTTGGGAGGGTCCTTCAGAATGCTTGATGTGGTGTTACTTGAAGAAGGGACCACTGCTAAGGGTGACTAAGAAAGAACATTGTTAGATATTCCTTATATCCATCAAAACTAAGATGCACGAAAAGTTCAAGTGAAACCTTTCTTGGTGAAATAATTATTGAGTGGACTGACTTTGATTTGACATGATGGTACTTAAATATGATGGATAAAAATGGAAACCTCTTGCAGCACTACTGTGATAAAAATGCTGAATTTTACTAACAGCAGTCGGGCAACACTGACACGCTGATCTGCCTGTTTGCCACTCTACTCAAAGGCCATATACACAAAGAACTAGCTCTATATGATATTTCTAACCTTCCAATCCAAGCAAATAATAGAGATCCTAAGTTGTCCAAGGTTTTTTCTCTTGATGGTCTATTTCAAAGCGTTGGATCTAATGGCTAATAATGTCTGCTGGAGCTTAGATTTTGAGTATGTCTAGCCCACAACCGCCTTTTTATGTTTGTATTGTGTAACAACCCGGAACTCAACTCTTTATTTAAGCTTTAAAAATTCAAATAATAATGTTAATTTGAACATAATTAAATAAAATGAAATCAAAACAACTATAAAGTCTTTGGACATCTAATTGTAACAAACGAAACAAAATAACAAAACTAGTTTTCCAGCACTATCTCTATGTGAATCCGTCGCTCCGGAGCACATGCCGCTGCCTATCCCTTGATCATCATGGTAACTATGATGCACAGATACGGCATGGATACGGCAAGGATGCGCCGTAGACACTGCAGGGACACGGATTTTACACATAAAAAGTGAAGTATCGGATACGATACGACACAATACGTTGTCCATTTTGAAGTATCTGTGCATCATAGCATGGTAATCTTTAGATTCTAAACCCTGGTCAATTGGATTAGGGCAGCAAAAACAACAGTCAATAAAACTGACTGAACATAATTCTAATCTACATGCGTGCACAATTTCATGTTAAAAAGGAATAATAAAGTTGCAATAATAACAAGAATGCATTTATTAAAGTCCGGTCAAGGTTTCCTAAACTAACCTCAAGACAATGCCCTAACCACTTGACAGCACCACCCCGCAAATACCTCATGGATGCCTCATATCATGTACAAAGAGCTGACTTACCGTCAGTGAAATTAGCTGACTGTAGTAAGGTGATTAACATAAACTTACCTGGGAGTAAGGGATTGTTGGAAACTAGGTGGGCCTTCCAGACAAGTTTCAAAAACTTTTGACCCACTTGATGCAGGGATCAATTATCTAGAAGGCAATAAACCCAATTCAGGATGCAATCCCTCAAACTCATAAACCATGTACAACAACATAACCTATCTAGAAGATAGAAAATAGCACATAAACATGCAACCACGAAATCCACAACCTACAAGGATGTAGATATACCTTTGGAGCTTTGTAGTGCTCTAATGGAGAATTGGAGTTCTTTTCTTTGATGATAAATACCTTCACTATCCAATTCAGAATCTCCAACACCTTTTGATCTTCCACGCTATAACCCGTATTAGATCTCTTTGCTCAAGAAGATGGTGGAATCTCCAAGAGAGAACCTAACTAGTAACTCTAAGGAACTAAAGGTGAAAGAGAGGAGAACTTAGAGAGGAAGAGAACTTGTGCAACTCTTGCCCAAAGGGGCTGAAGTTGCTCTATGTATTATGCACGACCAAGAGGGGTTTGTTCCTCTTTATATAGCCCTCCAATCCACCTCTTTTCCTATTTGAAATAGAAGTTTAACTCCCATTACAAAATAGTAAACTTCTCCCTTGCTAGTTGCCATAGAAGTCTCACTTCCACAACAATTAGTAGCTTTCTCCTTTCTAATTAAAATAGAAGTCCTACTTCCATTAATAATTAGTAGCTTACCATTACCACTATTAGAAGTCTCACTTCAAATAGAAATAGTAACCTTCCTTTTTAGAGTTCAAGTAGAATTAGTATCTTTCTAATAACTTGGGCTAGCGTGGGGACCACCAGGGATTCCTTAGAAAGCTGGCTCCAACTGGGACACGCGACCCCACATCTCATGTGCAATCCGGGCCCACAGTTAATTGTAAATAACTCCACTATATAAATGCAATTGCACTCCAGTCTTAGGAATAAATTACAATGAAGACCTTAAACTTCCTCAGTACCACAAGTAGGCCCCTCCATCTATATCCATGGATCAATTGGACCTGTCCACCAAAATTAGATCCATATCTTATTATCCTTGAGCCCCAATTAATTATAATGATCATTTGGTATCGATCTAATTAACTCTTAATAGGAATGGGTGCGCACTTACCAATGATAAATCCATTAATTGGCACAAGGGGATATTAAAGATAGATTCCATCTTGACCATTGAATGTTCCCACAGCTCTACTTCCACGTACCCAAATCACCGAGGTGTTGACATATAATTGGCCTCACTCGTTGGTGACTCAAAGCAAATGAATAGATAGATACTTGAGTTCATTAATGTCTCAGGATTATGAGCCTATTGCTAGGGAATTATGAGAGCAGACCTTAAAGTAAAGACAGTGTATATAAGGTGCTTCTCATGGTCCTTAAATACATTCAATGTACCAGCACCATGATCCAGAATCTTACATTCCGATGATCGAGACAAATCACACTATCTCATAGTGATCAAAGTGCTGCAACCTTGTCAGATGAGATGCCCAATCTCATCACTGGTTGTGAAGATATTTAAGTATAGGATTTGCAATACATGTCTCCTGTATGTGGATCTCATCCATACACATGTATTACATCTAGTATACTTGTGGACTCCGGTTCATCTCATGAACCATTATGTCATACGTATTGGTTATGTGCAAGTATATAATTAAACACCATTCATCTCATGAAAGGAAAGCATGATTGTATTGATAAATAAAGAAATGAATCAATTTATTACATCATATACCCTTGGTATTGAGACCATAAAACTAACAGGGAGTACATCGGACCTATGAGTCAGGGAATAACATACCTGACCCATGTGTTAGGGAATTGTGTATATCTGACCTGTGAATCAGGGAATAACATATCTAAGCCATGGCCTTGGTATGTGCTAGTGGTCTAGGGGAGGCCCAATGGGTCGGTCCTGGTTAATAGACATTTTATTCCTGAAAATTATATAAACATGATTCATACTTGAACAAAGTTCTTTACCATTCTCTAACACCTACGTCAAGGTAGTTTGAGATCAACCCCTTACACAGTCCCGGATTTTTGTTATGCCCCGCGCCGTTTCATTATTGGTATCCTACTGTGCAAGAGCCATTACCTAACAATCCTTTTATAGGTAAGAGTTGTACTATGAATACATAGAGTTTTGACAAATTCATCACAAACAATATGTTACTCAAAAATCAATTATCATATGTTGTCCAAACTAGAACCAGGAAGAACTCTTTAAACAGTCAAGTGGCAACAGATATTTGAGAACTCAGCATCACAACTATAGAATTTAGGTTTTATACACGGCATTACTATTCATAAAGAATCTGTTAAGTGGAAATTGCTTAATAAGATATATCAAGGATAAACCATCACCGAACCTGTTAACCACAAGATATGGTATCAGTCAAGCCCCAAAATCAATTCCCAAGGCCATATGTGAACTCTGGTCATCATGGGAAAACTAACAGGGGCTTTGGTGTAATTTTCCAGAATTGTAAAGACTCCAGACAGGTTTCAAATATGTAGAGTATTATACACCTGCAGGGTTTTTGGTCCAGCTGGATTATGTGCCAAACGAGGCTCACACTGCATGGGTCGAAGACTTCTAGGTTTGTGTAGGGGTGCCCTTTGAGATGGCTGGATCTGATTTCCCATCAAGTGTGCTAGATGGGCCCCACAACCTAAAACGTGAAGGTGCACAAAAAGACTGATTCTGTAAAAATCCAGTTTCAGATTGGATTTCTCACGGATTTTAGATTTCGAACTCCATAACCACAGTAACATGGTCGACAGTTTGGAAAAGTCACTGTAGCAGCAATATGAAATAAAAAATATTTATATATATCAATTCAAATCACCATCAACATCCATAAAACTGAATAGCAAAGAATCCAAAGGCAAAAAAATAAGAGATTAGGAGCCACACACAAGCATATAAGAATTCTACTAACCTTGATTATACTATGAATTATGGCTGAGAGAAGCCCTTCTACCACTGGTTCTTCCTTCTCTACTTCAGATCTCCCTTAACTTGTTGATTTCTACTAATTCCTCACTAGCGGCTCTAGGGATTTGGGCTCCTTGATAAAGAGAATTGCTAAAGAGTAGTGGAGAGTGGAGAGGAGATTGGATGGAGGGATCTCAAGTGTCGACATGCATATATAGTGCTTGGTTTCCTTCCTTCTTCTAATCGAACTCTGCTGCGCGAGTCTCCTCCTATTCTTTTAAAAAGTGCTCCTTTCTAATTCTCGTTTATGAATCCCCAAGAAGTCTTGCACAAGTCTTTTATTTGCGATATGAGCATTACATACAGAACTGGGTCTAAGGGTTGGGTCCCATCTCCTATGACTTAAAGTTTTATCCAAGGGTCCTACCCATGATCCTCCTAACTCTCTGACTATGTAGGGCCCACAACTAAAGCAATTACTATTTCAGAAAAATAAAATATGTAACATTAATTAATAAGCCCACTAGACATGATTATAATATTCACGCAAATTAATAATTCTGTAACCATAATATGTCTCATATGTATATTAAAAAAAAATATTCCAAATTGAAATTCAAGAAACTGATAAAATAAAATATACATGATTATTCTAGCCCCTATATTAGGGTCTGGGGTATTATATATTGAGCCCATTGTCGTGCCATCTGTCACCTAAATGACTGATGTTGCTTACTGCTCTGCCCGTACCTGGAAAGCAGCACACTAAACAGAGATGTATAACTTTGATATGCATACACTCACATGCACATGCACAGACATTGAGATACCAAATTGGGTGTTACATAAATGGTTCAAAATTGCTGTTCGCTGTCATCGCGGAGCGAATTTTTATTTGACCAAAAAGAAAATCCAAAAAAATATCCAAAAAATTCAAAATATTATAAAATGATAGAAAATAATGATTTTTCCCATTAGTGCGCACTTTAAAGAAAAATAACGGTCCCCTCAAGTTATAACATCCTGTATTGCTGTATGTACTAAAATAAGCTAAAATATCATAAATTCTACAAAATGCAACCATAATTTTGGGCAAACTAATAGTGTCAAACATTTAAAGTCTATAATCTAGCAATAATACTAATAGAGTAATAGTGCATGTGCAGTACCCAACTCAATAACTTAGTCATCAAGGTGTGCTCACTTTCAAGTTTCAAGTTTAAAGTAGCATTCACCACATCAAAATGAATTAACTTGCTAACTTAAAGTAGTGAAGTTTGGACAATTGTAACTTACCTTGGCTTGATTTTTCGGATGAGACATGAATGCCCAAGAGGTAGGGCTTGAGCCTAATGCCAGGACGAATGGTGTCCTGGATCGATATCATCGTCATCATCATCATTATTTCTTAAGGATAGAAATAGGCACCAAATTGTTGTGCTGTGCATGCACTTCCATAGTGCCCATAAGGTTGTGCCTGTGGATGTGGTTGAGGAGTGAAGATTGCTTCATAATATGAGGCCGAGTCATTAGTAGACTGAGATGACCAAGGGTAGTGTTGGTACTCGTGAAAAAATTCATGGGGAAGGGTATGATGTGGAGGTGGTACGTAGTACTCTCCATATCGACCAGACATGGCTTGTTGGTGGCCAACATCACCACTGCTAGTTCCCTCTCCCCCGCCATATCCACTACCATTAGCACATGCATGTGATGATTTGGTTGGTGGGGCAATTCTCTAATACCCACGGCTCGGGTCTAAATTGCCAGCAGAATGAAAATGTTCTACTGTGTCCATCATGTGGGGTGGTACCTCACCTCACCATCATCTCCACCCCCATCACCACCAGATTCTTGAGGCACATCTGAAGATGAGCTGCTAATGCTGAGGCTAGTGCCATCATCATCATCAACCTCATCTCCAATCTCCTGAGGGTCAACCCCACGCCTTCGTTGATGTGTAAGATTTATCTCACGTAGGCGCTTGGCGGCTCTCATTGGCTATGGCCTTTCCCCAGTCAAATCTTGGACCACATTACCAATCACTTCATCATGATCTAGCACTGGCTCTTCTACCCCCTCTATCCACTGCCAACATATCATCATTCTCTGAAGAAATATAGTCCAGATTGATTGGACATAAGTAATCTGTCTGGTCCTCAAAAACTCTCCTTCTTTGTCTATGGTGGAGCTTAATGTTGTAATGTACATACACCGATTTATTTAGCTTTTGCATTGTAAGCCGATTTCCCACTTTAGTGTGAATGAATGAAAAGGTGCTCCAATTCCTCACAATTTGATACTGTAGTTGTTTGACTAAGGACTTTCATTGCTATTTTCCTTAGTATTGGAGCACTTTCTCCATAGTTTAACTAGCACTCATCTGAAAATAAAATGGAAGTATATTTATTAATTAAATCATACATGATTCAACTTTTAAACTTATGTAAAATGAATGAAATTACCATGATCTTTATATGGAAATGACCTCACGATAGCTTGTTTGGCGGTCGGTGTTCCAAAACTACCAATCTGAGATGTACCATAAATAAAATAAGGATGAGCTACCTCTTTATGCTATTTCAAAAAAAAAAAAAAAAATTGTACATATTACACTTGGTTAATAGCCTCACCTGCATCATCCTCATTTGTTGCAAGTTTTTCAATCACATTTTTCAGACCTACTCGTATCTCATTTGTTAAGCTTCTGTCTTCATTTTCATTGTATTGATAGTGTGGGTTGAAGAAATAACCTGCATGGTATATTAATTTAGAGAGATAAAACCACAATTTAACAATACTTAAAAGCTACGAGTTAGAATGCATTGTGTGCTTTACCTATAGCGTGCAAGTCATGATGGAGTTGGTTTTCCCAACGGTTGTCGATGATCTTCCAATATGCATTGTTGTATTTACAATTTGCTTGTATGGCTAACTTAGCTCGATCTATGGCCTCATACAAGAAGCCCATTCTAGGCTTGTCATCTCTATCAACCAACTGAATAACCTTTATCAAAGGCTCTGAAACCCTTAAGGTCTCACCAACAAATGGGCAGTATCTCTTGAGACTGTAGAATCTTTACAACTTGCTTTGCTTGGGGCATCGACATCTTCCCACACTTTAGTTGGTGTAGCCCTCCTTTGTATTTATGAAGGCTTTCTAGAGATATAGAGTGGGTGGCAAATCTCGTAATGCCAGGCCATAGTAGCTCATGATTGTCCGTATATTTTTTCATCATCGCCATGAGCCTCTTAGATTGATTGATAAAATTAGTGATCTTTTTTGCATTCAATATAACACCTTTTATCATTTTCCTCTTAGCAATGTCTTCAATCATCAAATCTAAGCATTGTGCAGCACATGGAGGCCAAAAAAATATTGGGCTTCTAGTGCATGAGCATCGTTCTTGCTTTTTTCATGCTTGCATCATCGTCTCTGATGATCTGAACAACACATTCTGCCCCAACATTATCAATTACCTCATTGAAATGCTTATTTAAGTACGTCGCATCTTTGACGTACTCGGTTGCATCAACCGATCTAATAAAAACAGTCCCTAAAGGTGAGTATAATAAAAAAACTCAATAGGGACCGTCTAGTGATGGGTAGTCCACCCATCACACATGAGTGTGCTGCCCCCTCTCTCTCCAAATCCACTTGAAGGTATCCACCCAATCCACCGACTCCTTATATTCCTCTTCAACTAAGTAGTGGACAATCTCATACGGTGTGGGTGGCTTTATATCCAGACCATGTTCAGCAGCAGCGTCCAACATGGTCTTCAAATCGGGTGAAGTTGCCTTATTTGGCTCCTAAGAAGCACGGACACGGACACGACACGACACGGACACGCCGACACGGCATTTCTCAAAAAATTAGGACACGGACACGTCGGGGACACGTTAATAATAATAATAATATATTTAATAATATACTAAAAGATACTATCATTTTAACAAGTGAGCCTTAACCCTTGTGTATGAGCTCTTTTTTATCTGATTGCAAAAACTTACACTGCCAAGTAATATTTCCCCCTCCATTAATTTTCTCAAACTTGGTTACATATTTCCACATAGGCTTATTTATATCTTCTTCATTGGAACCAGAGCTAGGAATGGAACTCATTGTCACGCAGAGGTGAAGAAGCAGAGCTGATAAATAAAAATAATAATAATTTGATATAAAGAACAGATTTGATATATAAACAGCAAAAACAGATTCATGTAAACAGCAAAAACCCATTGGAACTGTAAGATCAGATTAAGAAATGTGCAAACAATTACAAGAGAAGGAAGGCATCAGGCCAAAACAGTGAGGTGAGGCCCACTGGTGCATATCTAACTGTTCAGGGTCCCACTGATTTTTAATCGGCCTGATTTTTCTAACTGGTGCATGATCTAACTGTTCACGAAGGCATCAGGCCAAAACAGTCGACAGTGGTCCTCCTTCCGCCTCTCAGATCTGATGCCACAAATTGGTGAGACAACCGGGACCCACTGCACATGGGTCCAGTGCTACAGTGGTCGACCATGGGTCCTCCTTCAGATCCATGGTCTAGATCCTTCATCAAGTGGGCCACGGGGTCCCACAACCCCAGTTGACAGATACCGTCTGTATTAGGGGAAGAAAGTGAAAAAAAAAAAAAAAAAGCAGCAGTACCTGGAAAAGATCTTCTCCTTCTCCTTCTCCTTCTTCCTTCTCCCTTCTCCCTTCTCCCTTCTCCCTTCTCCTTCTCCTTCCAGATCGTTTTTTTCCTTCTTTTCTGCTTCGTTTTTCACTTTCGCTGGACGATGAATGCTATTAGGGCAGCCCACCTTGCTTTTAAGTTATGATCTTTTACAAATAGCCCCCTTTGTTTTTCTTTTTTTAAGGAAGGCCCTTTTATTCTTTTCAATTAAAAAGAGGCCCAGCGTGTCCGGACGTGTCCCCAGCGTGTCCGAAATAAAAAAAATTAACAAATAATCCGGACACTCTTTTTTGCGTGTCGGACATGTGTCGGAGCGTGTCCGTGTCCGACACGTGTCCGACACCGACACTCCGACTCCGGAGAGGTGTCCGTGCTTCCTAGTAATTGGCTCCATTGAAGAAGAATTTCCCAACTGTTTTGACCAACTTGTTTCTTGCATAACCCATCTTCCCGCTGAAGGCTTTGGCTATAGAAGGTTGCTTTGCAGATGGAGACATATATGCAGCAGGACCCATGACCTTTGGTCCACGAGTTTGTTGTGTGGGAGGTTCATTTGACTCCAAAAAATCTGATTGTTGGCAAGTCTGTTTTTGACTAAACATCCAACGCAGCATACCTCCACCATCACTACATGAGCCAACCCCCTCTTCATATTGGCCCCCTTTAGAAGCAGATTCATACATCATTCTTCTCCTCTCTTCTTCCTCATTATATGATCTCATGCTCTCTCTACATCTGAGTCCCCATCATCATCATCATCATCTTATGAGTCAAGCACCTCCCTAGGCCCAAACACTCTACATGCTTCATACTCTGCCTCTCTCCTTTTCTCAATTACTACTTTTTTTTTTCTTCCCCGCATTCAACAATGCTGGCATTTCCTTCTTTAACTCTAGGGATAGCTTGGTATACTTTGCCACATTTCCCGATTTATGTGCCAAGTATTCTTTCAATCTTGTGATTCCACCAGTTACCACCTTACCACAAAAACTGCATTTAATTTTACTCTGTTTTCCATCTACATCAACACCATGTTGCTATGCTGGGTCAGCTTCATGTGCCATTGTTTTCTACAAAAGAATAACTCTAAACACATAATCCATATAGCAAAGTAGTTTAGAATTTGAAACATAAAACCTTAAAAAAACACATTCATTAATTTTTACTATAATTAGAAACATACACATTACTACATGAGTTATACTTAATTACTTATACACTTATACTTGTACATTCAACCTAAAATAATAAACATTAAAATCGTTAAACATGAAAAAAGATTTTTAAACATAAATCTTGTAGCAGTAGTTCTATCCATTTTTCAAGTAGATTTAGCATTGGAAACATAAGATTTAGCTTTGGACACATACACATGAGTTATGCATTAAACCTAGAATAATAAACAAACAAAATGTTTCACAAATCATCACGAAAAATTATTTTAATATTGATTTATTAAAAAAATACAAAAATAAATATTTAATAAAAGTAAGTTTTTGAACATTCATCTAGTAGATCTAGTGATCTACCCATTTTTCAAGTAGATCTACTAAGATTGATCATATGGGGGAATCTAAATGATTTCAAGAAAAGCCCCAAATTTTGAAAAAATAAATAAATCTAGATCTACACTTTAAAACACTAGATCTAAGGAAAAATAAGTGAGTAACATCAAATCTAAATCAATATAAAGCCATTGGTTCATGTATTACACAATGTTTAAAAAAAAAAAAAACTAAATAATTCGGATTTAAATATTGAAAAAATAAAAAATATTACAAAATGTGCTATAATTTACAATTTTTTCCCCCAAAAGTGTAGATCTAAGTTATCAAACACATTATAATTGCATTTGAACACTAATTTGGAAAAATCTAAATGATATCAAGAAAAGCCCCAAATTTTAAAAATCAAAAGATCTAGATCTACACTTAAAAATACTAGATCTAAGGAAAACTAACTGTGTAACATCAAATCTAACTCATTATAAAGCCTTTGGTACATGTATTTACACAATCTTTTAAAAAAAAAAAGAAAAAAATAAATTCGGATTTAAAGAATGAAAAAATAAAAAAATATTACAAATTTTTTTTCTGAAACTTGTGATTTTTTGTCCAAAAGTTTAGATCTAACACACCTCAAACATCTCCAAGTCATTTCGATGTTGAATCTTGAAAAGAACTCCAAAAAGCAAAAAAATAAGCTTACCAAAGAGGTCCCTTGAGTTTGATTTGATTTCCACATGGACAAATCTACCGAAAAGTGGCTTGGATTTAAGCTTTTAGGTGCTTAGAGATTGTAGCGGTGCTGTTTGGAACTCTCAGAGACAAAGTGTAGCTGAAAGAAGTGAAAGAGAAGGCCAAAATAGGTGTTAAAAAAAAAAAGGATCCCGTCAGGCGTTATAATGGCTGTTATTTTGAAAATAACAGCCGTTATAACGCTACCATTAAATTCAAAATAACAGTAAATATCAGCCGTTATTTTGTGATATTTTCTTCCGTTTCATAACGGCAAAATATTGTAATGGTCACAGCTGTTACCGTTATATCGGCCGCTACCACTAATCTTTTCTCCCATTATATCGGCAGTCACCGTTACATAATGGCTGTTATTTTTAACCCTACTTAGTACTTACATTTCTCTTCATAGTTTATTCTCCTACAATTTTCCCATTTTACAAGTGAAAATGAATTTCCTCATTTGCTTTCCTACTTATAATTCTCTATTTATCGTACATACTGTTGCAGTATCCAGTGTACTTTGCTTTTGAGGATGAAAAGATCAATGCTGTATTATCTGATGTGAGGAGGAATGATGCCACTGGCCAGCCTGCCACTGCAACCACTGGCGGGTTAGTTTTATCTCTTGGTCATCATTGTTGTCTTCATCATAATCTTAGCCTTGTTCCATCCAGCTTGGTGGTTGGGTTGAGATTTATTCTTTTTTGTTTTTTGAGTGGTAGTGGTAAAATTTATTAAAGATAAAAGAAAAAGGGATTCAATGAAAATATCTTGGTATAAGAAACGTATCCTGAAAGAAGAGGAAAGGTAATAAAAAATAATGGAAACAAAGACAATTACAACTTCTATACTAAAGTATTGCTTAACTAGCATTCGTACAATATCCATTGCCAGTTGTTATTTGGAGAATTGGATCTCTTATAATGAAATGGGTCTGAATATTTTAAACAATCTGGATTTAATGAATGATTGACCAATGGTTATTCTAGTAATTTCTGTTATGATTTGACATGTATTTTTATGTGTTCTTATTTTGTCTAGCACCATGGTCTATCTATCAATCCCTGCTGTTAAGCTAACATGTAAAGCTTGGAATCTGGATAAATCTTGAAGTGGTAAAAATATGATGCTTAAACATTGACGTACAAACAGGCATTCAACTCTGCATTTATTGAAATCATTTACATAGATAGAGTTAAAGGCCTCCCATTTTAGTTTGACTGCATAGCTAAATTGCCAGGAGATGAACTGAATACGGTGGGATACTACTAAAAGTTGTATTCTTCTTGTATCCGTGTTCGTTTGAATGATAGTTCCAGTGCTGTATCTGGAAATGATATTTACATTGATATGATAATTAATTGAGGTGGTGTGAATGACAAAAATAAAAATAAAAAAATCCTTCCTGTTCATATTCCATTTGACATTATTTTGATTCTCACATGGTCATGAAAACAATTTAGTTAGGATTAAAGCAGATGCCTGGCTACTGGCCAGATTGGATGACATGCCTACTAGCAGTTCAAGCACCTATACATTCTTCCATCAATTTATTGCTCTATCAATAATTTTTATATTTTAATACCACGTATAGGAGTTGCATGGAAAAGAAAAATGAAACCCTTTATATTGGATGGGGCAATATCGTTCTGAAAATGAATCGTGTGTTACTGCTTGCTGTTGTGTGTCTTTTCTTCTGTGTCATTTTTTGCATTTCTATGTTAGTGTGGTTGTGTTTTTATTAGGCTCTTGTAGTTGCCCTCTAAGTTCCTGATTCCTTAGACTATTGATGTGCAGTAGCTAAGTTTGATGTTAGGTCATAGCACACCCATTGGATATCACTTTTCTTTATGTTGTCATGACTGCTTTCTGTAATTAGTACCTGCAATATCGCGCTTATGATATCTAAAGTTGGAGGCTAAAGAAAGGAAGTACGGAATTTCAGCTTATTTTCTCCACGAAAGGTTTCCCCCTTAGTTTCTATTTTTCCAATTGCTGAGAAAGAATAAAAGTTGGCTGCTGGCTGGTACATGTAATGTGAGAAATTTTCTATCTTTTCAATTACTGAGAAAGAATAAAAGTTGGCTGCTGGCTTGTACATGTAATGTGAGAAATATATCAGAAGTTTAAGCTGGAGAATTTTCCCGGGGGACTTTCTCAACCAACGCGTGGCCCTTATTGAGTATCAAGTGATTGATATATCAATATCGTAAAATTTTAGGATAGTGATATTCTAGTGCAAGGTAGTCAATTTGATGCAGCAACATTATATAGTCGTTGGAGCAAGAGGCATGGTCCACATGTGGGACCCAAGGAAGTTTAGGAAATCTTTATTAATTGTTAGTAGTTTCTAATTTTTATTTAAGGAGTTGTATTTAGGATTAGTTTGTTTCTAATTTGGATAGGATTATTATTTGGTTTCCTAGTTTGATTTGGATTGATTTCTTAGCCCCTAAGTTTCTTTTATTATATATATGACATTGTAGAGATCAATAATCTCAGAGATTGAGTTAATAGAAATTCCCTTTTTGTGGGTTTAGCGTTGGAGAGCTCTCTTCATCATGTGATTGTTCCTATGGGAACCCTGCTTGTGCCTTGGCACTTGCGATCGTACCAACAATTGTATCAATTGGTATCAGAGACGAACAATCCCTTGATTGATTGGCGTGTTACCCTTACCATCCATTCATCCATCCTTGGTACGCCTCGTTACCGTCATCATCCATCCTTGACACGTTCCGTTACCACCACCCCTCTCTGCTGAATCCCTCAACCCAACCCATCACTGAACCCGTCTCAATCACCCATTCCCATCATTTCGTAAAAAAAAAGGCCCCTTGGCCGAACCAACACCGCCTAACCCAACCAGTCCCAAGCAACAAACTGAAAACCTAAAATCCTAACCACATCCACATTACCCAATCGTTCCTCCCAGAAAACCTCTCAGAATCAAAACCGACCGAAAAAAACCAGCCACTTTTGACACCAAAGTGCCCAGACAGCCTAGGGTTTGTCTTCAACTAGTGGTTGAGATCAACCAGATTAGAAACTCTAGTTCACAATAGCAATCATCGCTTCAGAGTGCGTAGACACCTCCCTTTCTTCAACCAGTGCGCAGACAGCTCCCATTCCCCGAAACACCCAAAGCCCCAAACCAGGAAAAAAGAAGAAGAAGAGGAATCAGAAGCAGCAGAGAGAAAAGGATAGAGTAGTACCTGCCACCGGAGACGACTGCACCTCGCCGCGGCGCCATCGCCTTGCACCATCCTTCGTTTCGTCTTTGTGAGTTGAGAGAGAACGAGAAAGTGAACTCAGAACCCTTCCTTCGTTTTTCTTTCTTCTCTGCACAAATCCCGAAAAGCACACGTGCCAACCACTTGGGCCTCATTTGAATTTGGGCCAAGTCCATCCCAGGCCTAGTTCAAGTTGATTTCTGATCCTGACCCATTCACACAAGAAGCCCAGTACTATCAGCAGATTTCAGTCAACAACGAATTATTATCAGATCGACGACCAAAATTTCCTTTCACGATTGTGGGACCATCTAGCGTCAGATTTTGGATCCGTTTTCACCAATGTGATCGTGGAGAGCAGATCTACACATTAGGTCAGTCATAAATTTTGAATTTGCATTAAAAAAAAAAGCCTCCCAAGAAGCATGTAGAAGTGGAATCTTCCTCCAATGATGATGATGATTTAAGGGGAACTGTTGCGAAATTATCGGTAACTGTTACTCAATTATCCGCAACGATGGTTCAAATGCAAGTTCAAATGCAAGAGACTCTTGAAAGGATTGAAACTCGATTAACCAATTTGGAAACTAATTGGTGTGAGGAAAATCATCGAGATGATGGAAGACATTCGGAATCAAAGAGATCCACATGCAATAAATGTTGATCGAGATTTGGGTATTAAACTTGTGATTCCCGAATATGATGGGAAATTGAAGCCAGATGAATTCATGGATTGGTTAGTGTGCGTTGGAAATATTTTTGCACATTAACCAATGACGGATGGTCATAAGATTACATTGGTGGCAACTCGATTTCGTAATTATGCTGTGATATAGTGGGATGAGTTGCAACGGAAGAGAAGAAACCAACAAATTGGCCCCGTTGTCACATGGACCGAGATGAAAAATCTATTGTAGCAAAAATTTCTTCCTGTCAATTACTCCAGAGCTCTGCGTTCAAGTTTTCAATTTTTGAAACAAGGATCTAAGACAGTTGTTGAGTATTCTGAGGAGTTTATGACCATGCAAGCTCGTTGTGGTTTGAATAAAGATGAGGATGTTTTAGTTGACCGATACTTTAATGGGCCTACACTTGACATACAAGATATCCTCACATTCAAGCATTTTGATAATGTTGATGAGATTGTTCAGCATGCGATCAAAGCTGAGGGGATTGCACATCATCAAGCCAGAAAACTTAATGCATCTAAATGGGTTATTAAGAAGAATTCTTCAATTGCAGGTTCTAAGCAGAGTGATTTATCGGAGAAAGATTTCACCAAGCCCGAAGATCAAAATAGGATCACATGCTTTAATTGTCACCAACAAGGGCATCGTGCAAGGGAATGTCCCAAACACATCCACCTCATTGAGAATGAAAGTGATGTGAATGATATATCAGATGTTCCTAAAAAGAATGAAACAGAGGAGGTGGTGGATATTATGCCCCCGAGGAGGGTCTTGAGTCTCTCATGGTCCTCCAAGAAATTACATTGACTACTGCGAAGAAATGGCTTCGAGAAAATATTTTCCGCTCAAAAGGAACAGTCAATGGTCAGGAATGCACGGTAGTCATTGATGGAGGATGTTGTCAGAACATTATATCTCAGGGTCTTGTGGATCGATTGCAGCTGAAAGTTCGGAAGCATCATTGTCCCTATTTTGCTAGATGGTTAATGACAGGTGATGAAGTGCAAGTATGACACGCATGCCCAGTTACCTTTTCTATTGGTGAAGATTATACAGATACAGTGTGGTGTAATGTGATACCCATGGGTAGTTGTGATATCTTGTTGGGTCGTCCATGGTTGTATGACAAGCATGGTACTAACGGAATGTGTGACAACACATACACATTCATGCATGGTGGAAAGCAAGTAACCCTCTGTCCTATGAAGCCGGCACCACCAAAGAAAGGGTCAAGTTCTCGTCTCACCAAGGACGCGCTTCAAGTGCATACTATCTACAAAAGCAACATAAAAAAGAAGAGTCAAGTTCAAGTACGAACTCTTTTTCAACCGGGGGATAATGATGCAACAATATTATACAGTCGTTAGCTGCAAGAGGCATGGTCCACATGTGGGACCCAAGGAAGTTTAGGAAGTCTTTATTAATTGTTAGTAGTTTCTAATTTTTATTTAAGGAGTTGTATTTAGGATTAGTTTGTTTCAAATTTGCATAGGATTATTATTTGGTTTCCTAGTTTGATTAGGATTGATTTCTTAGCCCCTAAGTTTCTTTTATTATATATATGACATTGTAGAGATTAATAATCTCAGAGACCGAGTTAATAGAAATTCCCCTTTTGTGGGCTTAGCTTTGGAGAGCTCTCTTCATCGTGTGATTGTTCCTGTGGGAACCCTAATTGTGCCTCAGCACTTGCGATCGTACCAACGATTGCATCGCAATTTCTAAAAGAGTCTGCCAACCCATCAGCCCTTCCATATAATATAGTAAATTGTGTTGGACAAACCGTTGTTTGGCTGTTCTATCAGGAGGTTATTTGAATTTAGGTCAAAATTGGGAGGTAGTTTTTTAATTAAAAAAGGGTAAGGCAAGTCAGTCTCATTTATTTTTCTTATTAGAACACATTGGATGCTAAGAAATATAGATGATGTTATTGTAATGATCTAAATGCTGGAATGGATCTGATTTAGTCACCCATTGAGTTTATTTTGTAATGATCTAAATGCTGGAATGAATCTGATTTACCCACCCATTGAGTTTATTTATTTATTATGACTGTGTCTATGTTTTAATAATCTTCATTGTTCTAAGCTCCATTTTTAGTGTCAGGAGTTTATTGATTATGCCCCTTGTGTTACAAGAGAAGGTATATTTCTTTACAACAGCGTTCCTTCTTGTACCATTCCCCCCGATTTTTTTTTAAGAAAAAAAATAAAAAACGGTATTCCTTCTTGTATGGTAATCCCGCAGTTCTGTATTTATTATCCTACCTTGTCTATATGTTAATTGAGGTTATTCTTGTAAATGGATTGATTCAATGCAATACTCTCGCAAGTCACTGACTCTTGTCCACTTATACTCACCTCGTTGCTCAACTAATACATTATGTGTATGAAATTTGACTTTGGTTTTTTTTTTTTGCCAGTTCTCATAAGGTATTTGAATGGAGTTGAGTTTTCTGTACTCATGAAGTAACTTTTCAGTGTAACCTGAATTGATATTCTACCCATGGAATGTTATAGGTACAAGCTTGTTGTGTCCACGCCAGAACCTAAGAAGCTTGCATCTCCCACCATCACAAACATTCAGGTCTACTTCTCTTCTCTATGTGAGGAATAACAGAGCAAAAAATTAACTTAACTTGGATAGGGCTAAGGACTAAGTTCTATCTGGGCACAGCTGATGCTAATAACTTGGTCCATATCAATCCCTGGCGCATCTCTTCTTGAAAAACTGGGTGATCCCAGTTTAGTTAGTGATAGGCCTGCAAACTAGGCTGGCCACATTTCACATCCTTAATGACGTAGAATAAATCTGCCCATGGTTTCCAGTGCCAATACCTCTTAAACTTAGCATTGCTGATATCACACAAGAGAATTAATGTGTAATCATATTCTTGAGGCACTGGAAGTAACTTAGTTAACGTCTCTAGTGATTCATGAGATGAGAGTTAATATCCCTAGTTCTTTTTCCTCATTATGGGTTAATATCCCTACTGCTTTGGGACTGCAGCATTGTCAATGCTTTTTCCCCATTCGGTTGGATTGGTAGTTCAGTTCATGCTTTGAAGTGCTCTCCTTCATCTGTTGTAAATGAAGGGGATATATTCCTTCCTTCCATAACATTCTTAGGAGATCTGAATACCCTTGAGCCTAGATCATTTAGTTCCTTACTACCACATATGCTTTATTTTACTAATGCAGCTGGTCTTCTGTAGTAACTCATATATCATATTATTTACAACAGTAAGGTGATGCAGGCCAGACAATAGGTCGGTCAACCCATTGGGCCCAATCCATTGGCCTAACATGACGTCTTTTTATTTAGGAGTATTAGAGTTATTTGATTTGATTAGGATTAATATTAGCGGGGTTCCTATTTTGTTTAGGCATTATTTAGATATTAGAAAGTATTGTTTCTTAGGGATCAAGCCAACTCCTCTATATAAGGTTGTCAGGCCTCATTGTGATGGTATGCTTATTTCAATTAATAAAAAGAGTTCTGAGCTTTGTCAGTTATGGTGGCTTAAAAAATCGGCCGAGTCCAAGTAGTGTCCATAGTTACTTGGACTTGGCTCAGAAATCATGTTGAACTAGAAGTAAAACTTGAAAAAAATAAAACAAAAGGGGTCTTTTGTGAAAAATTCTTTAAATAGAGTGGGGAAGGGGAGAGAAACAATTATAAAAGTGAAAAAGGAGAAGACTTTTGGCAGGTTTGGGGGAAAGAGAGGAGAGAAAGGCAGCAGGTCAGAGATGGGAGAACTGAAAGAGAGAGAAGACAGCTGTGGATGTGCTGTTGCTCTGTTTTGACTGCTTTTTGCTGCTACTGTTGGCTGCTTTTTGCTGCTGCTGCTGCCTGCTTTTTGGCTTTTTGCTGCTCACTGACTGCTGCTGCATGCTTTCTGCTCACTTGCTGGCTGCTACCACCTGCAACACTGCTGCTCTGTTGACTGGTGGTACACCTATTCTTTTTTTTTTTTTCCTGCTTCAACCTTTATTAGACCCATGCAGCAGCAGCAACAACTTCTTCTTCCTCTTCTTATTTTATTTCTTTTTTTTAGCACCGTAAAGGGACACAGCCGAGTCCCATGTTCAAGCGAGTCCACTTGGATCGGCCCTGGGCGAATTGGGTCCCGAGTCCGTTTTTAAACCATGGTTTCTTCTCATCATGAGGGTGCCTTAGTGGCTGAATCCATCGTTTGGATTCAAACAATCCTTCGGGAGATTGATCTATTGCTTGATTGTGGATCCGCCGATCCGGGGCTGGTGCCAACTGGTATTAGAGTCGAAGACAACTGTTCCTACCGAATTCTATCCTTGCTCATTCCATCATAATCATCCTCCCATTATCGAATTCACTATTCCAATCCAGCAACCCTCAAGTCAACAGAACTCCATTGCGTCCAATGTCTAGCCCTTTCCCTCATCAAAACCACTGTCAACCAACGAAGCCTTGCCTCTACCATGTCTCATCACCGAACCACCATTGCACAAAGTATATATAAAAAAAAAAAAAAAATCCCTTGCCACCCGAACCCAATACCAATACCCATTCCCATCATGCCAAAACCCTAACTCCAATCCCTTTAATTCCCTATCCTATCAAACAGACCCAAATTCCCCATCTTCCGAACCCTTCACCCCCTCATTCAAACCTTGAACCCTATTCCAACCCTACACTCTTATGACTTCCTCACCACTCCCTAAACCCAACCAGAAACCATCTTCGTCCTAGCCGCAGACCCAATACCCTATCTCAGTCGAACCCAGACCCACTTTGACCTTTCCGAGCCGAAATCCCAGTAAGAAAAAAGGAGCAGAGGAGAAGAGAGGGAAGAGAATAGGAACACGGGTGTACCTGGCTCCAACCCTCAACACCTCAGTCCTCTTCTCGCGCCGGCACCATTCGTTTGCTGCTTCCATCCCAGAGAACACCACCACCCCAGCAGCTTCGTCATCATCAGCTTCCACACACCGCATTAGCAGCTACACTGCCATCAGCTGCGTTGACACCTCAGCACTCACTGTTCAACAGTCCTCATCAGCAGAGCCCTTCGCCAACCTCGAGACGCCACAGCAGCCCATTAATTGTCATCGCCCCCTCCACCCTCCTCTCCATCTCGTTTTCATTGAGAGAGAGCAGTAACAATGGAGTAAAAAAAAAAAAAAAAAAAAGAGAGAAAAAAAAGCCTTTGTGTTCTTCATTGCGTCTTATCGAGGCAGAACAAAAAAAAAAAGGATTTCCCCCATCTATTGCACGTGTCCACTTCGCGTGAAACAAAAAGCCCGTCTGCTGGGCTTGACTTTAGGTTCAAGTTCGACCCGATCCAGTCTCTTAAAAAAAACAGAGCTAGAGTCAATCGCATCCGATTGGACAGTCTAGATTGAATTTATTGATATTGAAGCCATTTGCAATCTGATCATCGATTTGTCTTCGTCGGTGTGCTCCACTCATCAAGTTCTACACAACATGTTAATTTATTTTTCGAAAGAGTTAAATTTTGATGTCTACCATGAGATATTTTGGATATTCAATTGAACGAAGAATTTTATACGAGTACACATGGAAATTGGTATTTTGAGAATGAGATCTATTTTCAACAATTTCTTAATTTGAAGCAAAAAAATCTAATGGTTGATGAATATACCTGCCAATTTTGAGAGTTGCAAGATATATGTGAACTAGAGGAGAACAACACACATGATTTGGTTTGTTTTTTCATTGGTTTGAGACCTGAAACCTTGGAGAATATGAATTTTTGAAAAACCAGTTAAGGAGCATACTTAGAAGCATATCGGGTAGAGTGTATGCGTAGACGGTCTTGCATGCGACAATGTAAGCCTAAAGAAAGCAAGTCTCAACAAAGAACAAGAGCCCATGTTGTGGAGACTATTTTTGCTAGAGAAGATAATCCCACGCTTGTCATTTGCCGACTCCTCAATACAAATGAGAAGGAAGAAGAAGAATGGAGAAAGGCTGAGAAGTTTCACACGCGGGTAAGAGTCGAAGACAACTCCATTAATTTGATTATTGACAATGGTAGTGCAATAAATTTTGTTGCACAAGAGGTTATTAACTAGCTTAATTTGTCAACTGAGAAGCTTCCTAAGCCCTACCAAGTCGAATGGTCTAATGGTTATGTAATCCCTATGTCTCATAGATGTTTGGTGTCATTCAAGATTGGTCATTACGAGAACAAAATTTGGTGTGATGTGGCTCATTCTTTTTGGACGTCCATGGCTTTTTGATCGGAAGGTGCACAACGATAAAGAGATGAACACACATACCTTTTTGTGGAAGGGAAAAAGGATTAGACTTATTCCAATGAAATCAACAACCCTGTTTCCAACCTATGCCATGCAACTGCAGATTGAAAGAAAAGACAGAAGTTTGTGCGATTGATTTTCAACCCAGGAGGACATTTTCCAGAACCTGTAGTCGAATTCTCTCCGATATTACCATGTTGTCAACTTGCCGGAGTCGAGCTTTTCCAAGATGTGAATTGATGGAGGCCAGATAATGGGTCGGCCAACCCAATGGGCCCAGTCCATAGGTCCAACATGACATCTTTTTATTGAGGAGTATTATTAAGTAATTTGATTTGTTTAGGATTACTATTAGTTAGGTTCCTATTTTGTTTAAGGAATTATTTAGATATTAGAAAGTATTGTTTCTTAAGGATCAAGCCAACTCCTCTATATAAGGATATTAGGCCTCATTGTAGTGCTATGCTTATTTCAGTTAATAAAAAAGAGTTCTGAGTTTTCTCAGTTATGGTGTTTCTTTTCATCATGAGGGTGCCCTAATGGCTAAATCCATCATTTGGATTCGAACAATCCTTCGGGAGATTGTTCTACTGCTCAGTCGCAGATCCGCGGCTGTGACATAAGGCATGTGTCTTCCACATGCCCTTCTTTGCTACTGGTTCAGCACTTTTGCACAAGGTTCCACAGCTACATTGTGTGCTTATCAATTTCTGGAACTGTGCTTGGAGTTCAGGTGCATACATATATTTCCTTACTATATGTACTTAAACTGTTTTGACTTGTTAATACCATGGCTTGGAAGTTGGAATTCTATGGCAGGAATGTTAGCTTGGTTTGAAGGGGGACTAATACTTTTGTACGACAGGGATGGTTGCCAGGATTGAAGGGTGATGGGGATTCTAATCAGCTTCCGACCATTGCTATAGTTGCATCCTATGACACATTTGGTGCTGCCCCGGTATGAACTACTCATTGTTTGTGCTTAGATCATAGTCCTGCACAGACTAGGGAATTTGTGTAAAATAAGATGATTTCTAAGTGCAATTGCAATTGTTGTACATGCATTCCACCATGACCATTACAAAGGCTAAAAAACATGTGTTGAATATTGTTCTTTTCACTTTCTTCTACCTGTCCGTGTGTTGCATACATATGTGGCCATTTGATGATTAGACCCACTTGATTTTTAGTCTATGGATATGTAGTGTTCATTGTTGGGCACACTATTCAAGCAAGTGGGCCACTGGCATTGGTGCTGCAAAGATGCTAAATCATCTTCCTGCAAAATATTTGAATGTGCCAAAGTGTTTTAGTTTGTGCAAAATTTTGACTGTTCATTACTGTTGCGTTAGGCAATATCTGTGGGAAGTGATAGTAATGGAAGTGGAGTTGTTGCTCTTCTGGAAATAGCGAGGCTATTTTCTCGCCTCTATTCAAATCCCAAGACAAGAGGAAGATATAATTTACTTTTTGGCTTAACATCGGGGGGACCTTACAACTATAACGGAACTCATAAGGTAAGTTTGTCATGGTTGCAATTTATTATTTAACCATCCCATTTGTCTTTTTTTAGCTCCAATACTTTGTTGTTCATGCAATTCATTTCTTATTCAGTGGCTGCGGAGTTTTGATCAGCGATTGCGTGAGAGTATTGACTATGCTATATGCTTGAATAGTATCGGTTCTTGGAACAATGAATTGTGGATGCATGTATCTAAGCCTCCAGAAAATGCCTACATAAAGCAAGTTTTTGAAGTAAGTCAAGTGTGGGAAAAAAGAAAAAAATATTTCAGGATTGTTCCTCATTGCTGATTGATGGATTGTTTTTATGGCAGGGTTTCTCAAATGTGGCAGAAGAATTGGGGGTTAATATTGGTATAAAGCACAAAAAGATAAATATTTCAAATTCTCGAGTAAGCAGATATACTTGAGCAGTGTTTTATATTTCTACAATAAAACATTATGAAAGCATACCTCCTGATGGCTTTATGTTATTTATGTAAACTTCGTTATTTTTTAAAGTTGTACCTAGAAAGTGATGGCTAATGCAAGCATAGTTGACATTTATTATATTTTCTTTTCTTTTATTAACTATGCTGAAATTGTTGGTTTGGTTGCAGGTAGCTTGGGAGCATGAACAATTTTCCAGGTCAAGGGTTACTGCTGTGACACTCTCTGAACTTTCTTCTGCTCCTGAATTACTAGAAAGCACTGGAGGGCTGTCTGACAACAGGTGGGTATTTTAACGTGACCTTTCTTGCCTTCTGCTTACCTATACGTTTTTGGTTCACCTTTTTTTCCTTCTTTTTTCCTAATTGCTTGAATTCTGCTGCAGGGATTTTGTGAATGAAACTGCAGTATTCAAAAGTGCCAAATTGGTTGCTGAGAGTCTTGCGGTAAGGCCAATTACATTTTATATCAGTGTTGTGTGTGTGTGTCTATTATATAAATTTGGCTATTTCATTTTTCTGGCAAAAAAAGATAACCAGCACGCAGTCCTGACAAACTCGATCCAAGGATCTTAACCCTAGTGGAGCGAGATGTGCCTAATCATTGCTCATATTGTACCATATTTGCTTATATTTCACTGCAAGGTCGCAACCTTGTTTGAGGGATACCGATAAGGATTGTAAGGACCAGTTTGTTTAGAGGATATCTGAGAATTTCAGTCTGGGGGATATTTGAGAATTCCAATTGCTGTTCCCCAGATGGATTCACAAATGCTTGAGGTCCTTGAGTATTTTTGAAAGCTGGATATCCGTGAATTGGAGAACCACAAAGAAGCACCGACACAGACACGGACACGTTAATATTTAATAATAATAATAATAATAATAATAATAATCATATACTAAAAGATAATATCATTTTAACTTTGTAATCAATTTAGCAATCAAATAAATAAAAATTCAAGTGCCAGTGTACCAACTCACAAACATATCAAATTATCAAATAGCAATAACAAACATATCAAATTGCATTTAGGCCCTTTCCTTTTTTGATTTTTTATTTTTTATTTAAAGCCCCTGGCCTCTGCCTTATCTTCCTTTTTTTTCTTCCAACTAAAAGAGATTTTTTTACAAACGGCCCCTTATCTTTTCTTTATTATAATTTTAATACTTTTCTCCAACTAAAATAGCTAGCGTGTCCCCAATGTGTCCCAGCGTGTCCGGGAAATAAAATATAAAAAAAATAAGCCGGACACCATTTTTGGCATGTTGAACACGTGTCCGGGGTGTGTCAGTGTCCGACACGTGTCCGGGAAATAAAATATAAAAAAATAAGCAGGACATCATTTTTGGCGTGTCGGACACGTGTCCGTGCCCGACATGATAGGGGACAGCTACTAACATGCTGTTAGAAATTCCCACAAGTAAGAAATCCTGTCAGGAATTCTTGCAAACAAACAAACACCCCCTTAATGAAATTACCTTTTATTTAAATCATAAATGAAGCAGCAGTAGGGGCGTAGGGTTGCAACGGGGCCGCTGAAGTCATTTCTAGGATCAGGGTTGCAACTAGGAAACCTGAGGTATAGTTTTCAAATTCGGAATCGCATTGCGAATCAGTTTAGGTGGGCTCATATCTGAAATCGAAAATGGCCCCATGTATTGATGAAAACAGACATGGAATCTCCAAATCCAAACGGGCCCACCCATCCATTAAATTGAAACATCTGTCAAATCTGGGCCCTTTTTTTGGAGGAAAGTGGTTGCTGCAGTGGGGCCAGCGATATGGAAATCATTTCGGTTTGGCTGAATTTTCCGAACAATTTCGGTTTGGACATGAAACTGAATGAAACTACCCTGTTGAACAAATTTGTTCCAAAATTCAGACCATTTTGGCCGAAAATAAAAAATTTGGTCTAAAATCCCAGGTTTTGTCCGAAATATCCAAAATCTGTAGTTCGTCGGATTGTTTTTGAGGGGAAAAAAAGACAAAAGGGGCTGCCTTGCTTGCTAATCTGGGAGTACTTTATTAACAGCTCTTTATTAAGGAATACTGGGAGTACTTTATTAAGGAGTGGAACCAACGTTAGGCCCACCTCATTGAAAATCCAAGCCATTAAATTTAATGGGCCCAGTTCCCACGTGGTGGTTTGATTTATTAGTAAGGGATGCAAGTGGCTGAGTTAAAAGTTTCAAAAGTTGAATAAAAAAAAAGTATCTCACAAAAAAATTGCATGGCCCTTGTCACATAAATTAAGATAAGTTAAATGTCTTACTAATAATTACATGGGCCCTAGCCACATTTGAGCCCTAAATTGAAATAAGTTAAATGCCCCATTAATAATCACATGGGTCCCTGCCCACATCTGAGATCTAAATTGAAATAAATTAAATGTCCCACTAATAATTGCATGGCCCTAGCCACATTTGAGCCTTGAATTAAGATAAATTAGATGTTCCACTAATAATTGCATGGGCCCTATCCAAATCTAATTCTGATATTTTATTTACATGCATGTTTCCGAAATGTAGCTATGAAACATTTTGCCGAAATTCCAAATCGACCGAAATATTTCAGTTTGGTTGCCAAACCGAAACACAACACTGTCCGAAATGAATTTCATAACTATGAGTGGGGCCCACCACTGATGGATGAGAGAGAGAGAGAGAGAGAGAGAGAGAGAGAGAGAGAGAGAGAGAGAGAGAGAGAGAGAGAGAGAGAGAGAGAGAGAGAGAGGAATGGGCTGAAAGTAATAAAATAAAATAAAAACTCAGAAGCGAACCTGGAAACTTCGACTCTTCGTCTTCTTTTCTGGAACATTTTCACCAAAGCTGAGAGCTTGCAGCAGGCAGGTAGCAGTCAGCAGCCAGATGCTTCATCTTCCTCGCTAGAGCTCCGGCACGGGATGCTGGATGCTTCATCTTCCTCACTAGAGCTTGGGCTTGGGATGCCAAGAGCTTGCAGGAAAGGAAAGGAAAGACATCTTGCAGCAAAGAGGTTCTTTGTGGCCGGCTTTTCTCTCTAAATCTAAAAGGGTTATAATCTTCTTTTACTTCCTTTAATGGAAATTAAATCAAGCTGTCATAAAGGCCCAAAATCCCCATAAAAATAGATTCCCAAGACTCTTGACTCTTAATTTTCCCTTTATAACCATGAGCTGACATGTGTCCGAGTTAGCAAGGACAAGAAGAATTGTTGGTCAGTGCAACCTGATATCAATTTTATTCCAGGGCTGCCTTGCTTGCTAATCTGATCTTGGGCCCAGTGGTTTTTCTTGAAACCAGGCTGAGAAATGTGGAGGCTGGGTGTTATAAGAAGAACAGGGCTTGGCGGCTTGGCCCCGAGTTCGGAAAGTATGGCCTGAGGCGACCTCTTATAGCTATAGACTCTATCCAAATTTATTCCAACTGCAAATGCACTTGGGATGTTTGAAACTATGATATCTGGATACTTCACAATAGGTAATTCATTGTGTCGTATCGTGTTTGATAGTTCAACTTTGCTGTGTAGAATCCATGTATCTGATACTTTAACTTTGGTGTGTAGAAACCATGTCCTTGGCATATCTGTGGCGTGTGTAGAATCCATGTATCTGATACTTTAAGTTTGGTGTATAGAATCCATGTCCTTGGTATATCGATTGCGTGTCCTTGCTGTGTCAGGGCGTCATAGGTTTTGAATATGACTGGTAAGTCGGTAACCGTTCTAGGAAAAGGAGTAGGGCTGATATTTAAGGGGAGTCCTATATCATGCACTAAGGTTCAGGAATTTGGAAGAAAGTGCAGATATAGATAGAACGCATTAACACCTGACTAAAAATTGAGTTCATCCATGAATGAAGCTACAAGAACAGTAGTTCACCGTCTTCATTGTATTAACCTTGTCCCATCAATCTGGGTCAGCTGAGCAAGTGAAAAGTTGACTATGCCATTGCTGCTAGATAGCCTCTCTCTCTCTCTCTCTCTCTCTCTCTCTCTCTCTCACACACACACACACACACACACACACACATATACGTATATATTTTTCTGTCTAAAATATTGTTCTCTTTTTAAGAACCACATTTTGGTGGCCGAATGCTTTTCAATTTTGCATCCTTAATTGATATTCCTTCCTCTCCAAGTTTGTGGGTCTTATCATTTGGCAATCTAGACCAGTCAACGCTGCCAGATTTACAGCTGCTGATTAAACAAAGGACAAGAAAACATTTCTTTTGCTTAAAGACAAATATTTGATATTCCATGGAAGATATTCCATGGAGCTTTTTCCATCACTTGATTCCATAGTTTCATAAGTTGATTGTATACTAGTATAGAGAGGGCTGTAGTCTGGAAAGTGCTCATTTGAAACCAAAAGATTGCGAGTTTGAGCAACTCTTATCGTAAAATTTGTTATTCTGATCTTACATTCATCTTTGCATGCCATATCAGCGAGACCCTGTATTTGCATGAATTACTTTGTATGTTCTCGGACCCAGCTCAACCAGCAGAAAATGCATTATATCATTTTCTAGAACTTCAATGGATGATCTCAGAAATTTGAAGAAGTAGATCTACCTTCTCATTATAAAGATTACTCATAAGGTAAGACAGGAATCCCGAATCACTATGGGGCATTAAACCCTCGTCCTGCCAATCTGGCGCTCTGGTTCTTACATAAGATGATTTGACAGTTCTTACAATCCAATATCTTTGGTCAAAGCTTAGTGGCAGATAAAGCTACACTCCTATGTACTCATACCAAATGAATATTTGAGAGCAAGAGAGAACATTTTAAGCTGAGTCACAGTAGAAAATTTACAAGAATTGAATGTGAAATAAATAAAATATTTGTTTAGGCAGCTAAGCGCTGAACAGTGAACACTGCGGTATTTATGGGGAAGGGGGATAGATGCATGTATTTTTTTCTGCATTTTTGTTGGTGTCATTTTGCATGAACCTCCATTTCCATAGATATCTTGTTGCATTAATCTAATCAGGAAATGTTTATATTCACAAGGAAGCAGGATTTCTAGAACCTGAAATTGCTATGGAAGCGATCCAATAACAACACCCCCATGGAACATACTGTGGCATAAACTTATTAGCATCAATTTGTCTTGACTTTTTCATATTCGTATTCATTTTTGAAAGTGTGTTCTTTGTCATGATTTCTTAAGAGGATTTTCCATTTCTATGCAGAGGCACATCTATGGCTACCATGGGAAGAAAATTAAGATATTTTCTGATGATAGTGGTTTGGCCGTCAACCCTTCTTATATACGCTTGTGGTTGGAACTTTTGTCACGGACACCTCGAGTTTCACCCTTTTTGTCCAAGACTGACCCAATTATTTTAGCATTGAAAAAGGTTTTTCTTTAATCCTTCTCAGTTCTATTTCTGCTTGACTACATGTCCTTTTAGGTACAGGAAATACTTATGAGCTGCTTTTACATTTGAAAATTTTTAGATCATGTGACCTAGTAAAATTTTCACCTGTGGGAACGTCTACATGTGGACATTCTATTGGACCGTCAGAGTCGCGGGGCCCTTCAAAAGACAGGCGCCCCCTGAATTTGAAGGCACCAACCATGATGTGAATATCTGCAGGAGAAAATTCCTTAATGTAACCTAATTTGGTAATTTGTACATTTATTTTTCATATTATTAGACGTAAAGTTATTTATGCTTTATAATCAAAACCTTATCCCATCTATCAAGGCTCTGTTTTATGTGCTTTACTGTCCACTTAACCTATTTAAAGCCTACTTGAGTTATTATTATTTTTTCTTTTTTCATATGGGAGAAAAAAATTACCGCGAGCTACAGCTAGTTTTTACTTGCATATTGTTCTCATTATGAACCTTCCTCCACGTGTTATCGAAGCAACTTTATGTTATGAATAAGTTTTGTATTATATCTATATCTTTAGAAGCATGTGGTCCTCATGCCTCAAGGATTGCCTCAGGGTGCAACTTTCAAATATGCCATGGGGCTCAAGCGTGAGGCATGGCATGCATCTATGGCAAGGCCTGTCAATTTAGCCTGCTGAAATGGGTACCCGGCCCAACCGGGCCCCTCCCAAGCCCAAAAACACAAGGCTTTTAGAAAAATTTGGGGCCAGTGGGCTGGGCTTGGACAATTATTTGAAAGCCCGGCCAAAATGGGATGGGAATGGGCAGAGACTGCCCAGCCCATCCAGGGCCGGCCCGGCCTGCCCGCAAGGTTACTTTACTAATTTTTATGTATATTTCCTAAAGTACAACTTGCCAGCCTCATGGTTGAAGTAATGAACACCTTCCAACTGTACTAATATACACATTTCCTCGATCCTTTACTATCTAGTATCCACTAATCTCCTTCCATGTCCCAACAAAGTCTTCCAGCCAAACCTTGCCAAAGCATTTCCTTTCTAACTGCTCGACCAACAAGCCATATTCCACTTGATATCCTCAACTCTTTCCCACATTCAGAGATTAGATTATTTCTTTCTTCACATTTATTGATTCGGAAGCATTTCCTTACATTAGGATATTATTATAGTTAAAAAAAATGAGGAAAACCTCAATATTTTAAGTGGGGGACAACAAAGAGTATTCGATTTCATTTCAGCAGAAACATTTCACTTCAGTAAGAGTTCTGGAATGATACAGCCTAGTAACTTTTTAGCCAGAATTTCAGACCCCCCTCAATCAAGTTCTCTTTAAGATTATTTCTTTGTTCTAAATTATTTATTTTCACCATCATTGTGTTCTCCAAGATGGCCCATTTTAGAGGCAACTGAAACTTCCTCAGAAAAAAAAAACCGACAACTATGCATAAAGAGCTGCAGATGTTTCACATGAATGAGCACATGATCCACCATTTCTTCATCCAATCCACAACTAGAACAACTGATATAACAATAAAAATGGTGATAGCATTTTGGCAACTGCATGATTGGAAAAAAAAAGGACTACACAAAGAGTAGCAGTGAACATTATTATTCAATTGCTGCCACTGTTGTTGTTGTTGCTGTTGCTGTTGTACTACCGTTGGAAAGCTATAGAAGCACACAGTTTCATGCAAGCCGTGAGAGGTAAAATCCTAGCAGAAAGAAACCCACTATAATAGTGGCTGGGTTTAAAGTTCAGTGAAAGTATAGGAATAATTAGAGAATGTTGATATTATGTTCAAGATCGTGTTAAAGCCCAGGCCCGGCCCAGGCTCAACTTGTGCCCACACGGGATGGGATTTGACATAGGCCCCGCTCAATTTAGGGCCGGGATTGGACAACCCCCGGCTAGCCCATCCAATATTCGGGACGGGATTGAACAACCTTTGCCCAGGCCCAGCCCATACCATTGACAGGCCTTGATATGCCTCATCACCTCATGCATATTTGAGGCGCTTGCCCCAGGTGAAACATGTGCTTCACTCATGCTCCGTATCGAGGAATGTAAGTTACACTAACGCAATTTTTTTTAATGAAAAAGGATCGGCAAATTATAACTTTAAGGGCTTAAGAAGTTTTTTTTTCCTTTTAAATTAAGACTTCTGTAACAAATGTTAATTTAAGTCAACCCCTGACAATTCATTAAAACTCTTAAAACAATCAAAAGCCTCATCGCCTTGGGCATATTTGAGGCATATTCCCTAGGTGAAACATATGTTTCATGTTGGTAAAGTAAAGCCACACATCTCACATCGCCTAAGTAATGCCCTAGCAAGGCTTCATATATATCTATTTGGGCTTTCCACCTATGAGCTTAAGTTTTTGGGTTTGTACATGGTTTCTTACTTGTTGTTCTCGTGTAGCCCATGTGGCAGGCCCGTCCATAAAATTTGTTGGGCCTGCACGTGAGGGGGAGTGTTGGTAAAGTAAAGCCACACATCCCACATTGCCTAAGTAATGCCCTAGCAAGCTTCATATATACCCGTTTGGGCTTTCCACCTTTGAGCTTTTGGGTTGGTACATGGTTTATTACACTTCACTCATGCTCCATATCGGGGAATGTAAGTTCCATTAATGCAATTTTTTTAAACGGAAAAGGATCGGCAAATTATAACTTTAAGGACTTAAGAAGTTTTTGTTCTTTTAATTTAAGACTTCTGCAACAAATGTTAATTTAAGTCAACCCCTGTCAACTCATTAAAACTCTTAAAACAATCAAATGGTGACTGTTTATCAATATAATCTACTGTTTTGTTTATTTACTTATTTATTAAATGATGTCTGTTCGTGAGGCTCATACCCTACATGTTGAGGCTTACGAGTCTTACTATGGGCAACTGGAATACATTACTTCATGCATCGTCATTTTGAAACATTGGATCAGACATGTTAAAAAGTACTCTTATATTTTGTTGCATTAATCTGTGATATCTTGATTGCGCAAGTTTTTAATGCCTTAAAAAAGTTAAAACATTGTGAAGGGACTTTCTCTGGGAGGAAAAATGTCTTCGAAGTTTCATTTGATTGATTGGAAAAAGATTCAAAAGCCCAAAAATAGAGTGGGTCTTGAACAACATAAAGAACAAGGATTAAGGAGAAAAATTGGTTGCCACTCTGGATAGTTTCAACCTATCCTATCCTGAAGAATACCAAGAACAGGATAACTACTCTAGATAAGATCCTTGTCTCTTTGGAGACATCCAATGAAATTGGAACAATGCAGAGATAACATCCTTACTTGTCTAGTATTTTGAAGACAACACTAAAGTAAAAATATCTTCTAATTAGTTGTGAAAGGAGCCAATGGATCTGCCGCTCAACTAATTTGGCTTGGGCCTCTTGTGGTAAACTATTGGGCTTGGACAGTGGGCCTTTGGCTGGTCCATGGGCTTGGACCAATGGACCTTGGGTTGTCCTATGGACTTTTGGTCCATGGGTTGGTGCACAACCTGCATTTACTCTCCCAGGCCTGACAAAACTTGACTCCGATGAGTTGAAAGCTTTGTACTTTTCATATGGATTTGGATATATTTGTTGAAAATCTTGTCACTGGTCCATCTAGCATTAATGGGAGGTCTTCCATTCCATGATACTAGGAAATTGTGGTACCATCACTTCACGTGTCCCTAGTTATTGAGGTGTTCCTCCTTCGATTTGCTGTGGATCAAGATGTTGCAAAGTATACAATGACAAACTTAACAATGAACTATGGTAGAATTTGGTCGTGACTCATGATTCACATTAACTTGCTTGTTATGTTTGTCAAAACTCGAATGGCATCATCAACCATTTGTATAACGCATCCTGTCTTATGGTCTGTCTTCAACTCACCAGTGGGACAACTATGAATTTGGTGATATCTGCTATGAAAATTGATCTTTGGAAGGATGGGGGAACTTGTCATCATATCTAGTAAATCATCAAGTGGAGGTATTGGAAACCATTGCTTGATAGTGACCTTGTTGATTGGTTAACTATCCATGCATGTTCTCCAACAGCCATCATAAACCAAATGCAACGCTTCTTAAGAAGTTCATCGACTTGTTGATTCAGCTCTACATGCTCAATGAGAATTCATCTGGTAATCATGGTAGGTTTGGGAAGGCTGATTTAGGCACTAGGCCAATTGTGTGCTAGAATTTCTGTCCCTTAATGGGATTTAGCACATGGTCTCGTACTTTCCCAAATGTCCTTCATTGTTGGCTTGTGGAAGCTCATCTGGAATCAACTCTTCAAAGTCATTGAGCAAGGACTTAACCTCCGGTGGTGTGGATTCTTCCTTCTCAACATCTAGTTCCTTGCCGCTTTTGTGATGAGTGCATACATCACCCCTTGTTCCTTGCTTTCCTTTCAAAACCTTCACATAGTGAGAATGCAAGTCTGATCATGTCTCTACTTTCTTTGGTTGGGTGGGAGTTGGTTTGACTGGTGCAAGAATGATTGTCAACCCTTTGTTGGAAATCATATGTATTAGCCTCTCCTTCATTGTGGATCTTGCGGTCATAGAGCAAGGCCTCCCTAGTCATCCCAATTGTGTGCTAGAATTTCTGTCCCTTAAATGGGATTTAGCACATGGTCTCGTACTTTCCCAAATGTCCCTCATTGTTGGCTTGTGGAAGCTCATCTGGAATCAACTCTTCAAAGTCATTGAGCAAGGACTTAACCTCCGGTGGTGTGGATTCTTCCTTCTCAACATCTAGTTCCTTACCGCTTTTGTGATGAGTGCATACATCACCCCTTGTTCCTTGCTTTCCTTTCAAAACCTTCACATAGTGAGAATGCAAGAGTCTGATCATATCTCTACGTTCTTTGGTTGGGTGGGAGTTGGTTTGACTGGTGCAAGAATGATTGTCAACCCTTTGTCGGAAATCGTATGTATTAGCCTCTCCCTCATTGTGGATCTTGCGGTTATAGAGCAAGGCCTCCCTAGTCATCCCAATCTCATTTTCATAGCCGCCAATCTTGAACGTAACTGAGCAATGCTTGGTCAAAGGAATGTCTGCATGATTGACCATGCAACCTTGTATGGATGGGTGCTTTTCTGCCAAGAGCTTCAACTTGTCTATCACTTCCCATCGACTATGTTCGTTACGCTTAATCCATGAATAATTAAATTGGACAATTTGCCATGGAGCTTCACGCTAGTATGGAATATGCTTCGTTGCCAATCCTCTGCTGCTTCTATGGTGGTGAGGAGTTGCAACCAATCTAGAACCATGATGCTGTATCATATTTTTCACCTCCGCTTCATCACTATTCCTTCACTTTGTAGCTCTTATCAACATGCTCTAACTCATACCCATCTTCATTGATGCCAACATAATGGGGATTCATTTCGTATGGGCACTCGGATGCATACTGCCCTTTGCTTATGTAAGAAAAGTAGTACATCCCATTCATCTTCGGAGATCAACCATTAATACTCGAGATTGTGTGCAGAAACAGAAATTCACAAATTGTAGCATCTAATTGTTAGATCTCACATCCAAGCGGATTTTAGATTTTAGAAGCAATGGTAACCCCCATTCTACTTCTATGTGGAAGACTAGATTAAAGTTGAAAATATTGAGTCAAGCCTCCAAGCCATGCAATGAGTGAGAAGATCAAGTAGCACAACAAGAAGTTGTACAATTGATTTTTGATCCTAGAGGACATCTACAACACTTGAGGTTGAATTCCCTCCAAGAGGGGGAGAAGTTGATGCAGGACACATGGGTCGACCATGCCTTTGGGCTCAACCCATTCATATATGTTATTTTTGAATATATATATATATATATATATTTTTTGAAAGGATGACTGAATTCATTTCATTTCACTATGGAACTTTACAGTATAAGAATAGTATACTGATAACCAAAAAGCTCCAAAAAACCCAAGGACAAAATCCAAAACCCCCAAAAGGAAAGGGTTGTTCACCCCCAAAAAATCAGGCGTGAACCTAAAGGCAAAAAATATTAACAGTCAGTTACAATACACAGACGGTCTGGATACTCCCTCTTTGGCCAGTCTGTCCGCTTCTGAGTTTGCAGATCGCTTAATGAGGTTATTTGAAATGTTGATATTCTTAGCAATCTCTGCCACCACTTCTACTACATCTATAAGGTACCAAGGAGCCAAAGAAGCTTTAGAAGCCCACTTTATCGCGCATGAAGAATCCCCTTCCACAGTCAACAACTGAGGATTGAATCTCACCGCTTCTCATAATCCAATTTTAGAGGTAATATCTCACCTTTGTTACATGAGCATAGCCCAGCTTATACCCACCATTCCTGGATCCCCTATTGCACTTCCGTCAAAGTTCAGTTTCAACGCACCATTTCCCAGAGGAGTCCATTTGTAGATTATGCGAGGTTTATGTGGATGTGAGAATGATATTTCCGTCCAATTTTGAAAGATAGTATTTGCTGCAATACCTTTGAAGAGTGTTAATGAAGAAGCCCAAATAGCAACCAAATGTTTAATTCTCTCCTAGTTGATTATCAGTAGAAGATAATCTTCAAAGCATCTTTTGTTTCTTTTTTTCCACATACACCACAAAATTGCCAAAAATGAAAGATTCCACATTGTCTTTCCTCTTTTTGACCCCACTCCCATTTTCCAATATTAAAACAAGGCCGGTAGGGATTCAGGAAGATGCCCACAACAGTGAAACCAGCCCAATGTAACCTTCCTTATGAATTGTGCTGTTTTGCAATTGAGCAAAAGGTGGTCGATGGTTTCCTCTTCCGGTAGACACATTGGACATGCATTTATAACCAGCATTCTCCTTCGCCTTCGCCGTAGGTTATCCATTGTTAGAATACCACCAAGCAGAGCGGACCACCCAAACGCAATGAGTCTAGGTGGGGCTTTCATCCTCCATAGGCTGGCAATATGTGGGTGTGATGTCATTGCATCTTTAGTCATGGCTGAGAAGAACGAGGCCACAGAAAATATGCCATTTGTGGAGGCTGTCCAGATCCTTTTATCTTTCTAGTTATAAGCAGCATCATAGCTTGGAATTGAGTCGCCTCGTCCTCATTCAGATTTCCTCTAAACCTTGGCCCCCACACTACTCGATCATCAGTCCATTCCAAGTAATCATTAACTTTGGCTCTTCGATTAGTGGCACAATTGAATAGATTTGGAGAGGAAGTCGCTAACGGTGTGCCCCCAACCCAAAGTTCTGTCTAAAAAAAAAGACTTTGTCGCCCTTGCCAACATGATATCTGATATTCTTAGAGAACATCTCCTTTGAACCTAGAATATCTTTCCATATGGCTGAGTACTGTGGTATAGGATCTCAGACTTCCCACCCATCCCTTGAAGTTCCATATTTTGAGGGTAGTAACTGTTTCCATAGGGCTTCTGATCCATCCCCAATCCTCCATAACCATTTGCCAAGTAGCGCTAGATTGGTCTCTTTTACAGTTCTAATTCCCAAACCCCCATCTTCTTTAGACTTGCAAACTTGAGAACACTTTATCAAATGAAATTTCCTTTTCTTCTCATTACCGTGCCATAGGAAGTCCCTTTGCAATTTCTCAATTCTTTTAATTACCTCCACCGGACATTTAAAAAGGGACATGAAGTAAATTGGGAGGTTTGCTTGGGCCGCTTTAATTAAAGTGACCCTACCACCAAAGTTGGATGTTTTAATTATGTTTAAGTTATTTTTGTTGGATGTTTTAATCTGTGTCACGGCCCCGGACCGGATTAGGAATATAACCGCGGTCATCAGCCTGGAGCTGCGATGCTGTGCACGCGGGATAGAGCGGAACATTTCGCCCATGCGCACGATTTCTCACAGGTTTCTGCGGTGCGGATCCCATACAGAATCATACTCTGAAATGAATTATATTTCAGCAGAAGCTTGTAGCAATTCATAGTTCATACATAGCACAAGTTAGAAGACATGCATCAAAGATAAGCACATTCATGAAACGACATTACCATAGCATAAGTAAGAATATTTACACAATATCAAATTTAATTAATCCCAAAATAAAGCCAACACGGGCTATAACAACAAAATCCCAAAATGTAATGACACACCTCAAAATGTGTGGTCACTCCAGTGCAGCTTGACGTCAAGACAACATCATCAGTGCACCAAACTTTCAAGTCCCGCGGCTCATTAGCCGCCTCCTGTGACTCTACCTCAATGGGATTGGGGGCAATACCTACAGCACCAAATGGAATGATTCAAGCATGGCGGCAGGTGTTTAATAAGAGTAAAGTAACATGTTTGCTATGGTTATAGTGAAACAGGAAATAAAGAGCATATACATATATCGGGTGACAAGGAATGATCATACGTGAATAACATTCTGAAATAAAAAGGAATATGTGTATCAATGAAGCATTTCTAACATCATAGATATCCTAACAAAATGGCAAACCACATGAAGTTACATTCTCGCCAATACACATGGTAAATGAGAGCATACATACATGGAAGTATAGATATAATTATAGTAAGCCAGACCTCACAGGGAGGCTTTATAGCTGGCGCATACATACATACATACATACATACGAGGCATCGATCATGGCTCCTGAGAAAATCTCCAACGGGGAATAAATCCCAATATGCAATTGGTTACATAAATTTAAGGACCTCAAGCTGGTTGATCAGACTGAAGAGGGAGCTTAAGCTTAGTGGTGCTGACTTGGGTTTCAATATCAAACATACTACTCATACTGGAAATGGTCACGGGCTGAGGGGTGTGTCTCTCGGACAAGGGAAAGCATACTTGAACATTCATGCATAATTAGACACCACTCAAGGGCTCGGATGAAACACAACAAGCTCACATGTAGTAGAAAACATATACTACTACAAGTCGGGGGAATCATGATGGATAACATGACTAGACATGGTCCTAAAAATCGGCAGCATTCCGGCAGGGAATGACTCAACCCGAATGGGTAATAAGGGAAAAGGGCGGATTTGGGTGACCGGGAGGGAGTATGGCAACCGAATGCTCGCTACACAACCGCATACACTAGACCGTGGATCCTAAATCATAGTATAGGCAGGGCAAGGAAATGTTAACTAAAACCCCGTGTGCAAGTGATAAGTCATACGTGCTATGTAAAGGTCACGTACGGTAGGTATATGAAGGAATCATGCAAATCAAGGTCAGCGTACACCGCGTGCATGAATGAACAATAACTTAGGAGTTAGACGGAATAATTCTGTGTAACAGCCAATAATCCATTACAAACTGCTAATCCTAAGTTACAACTGCCATCGACATGTCAGGGTATTAGGATTTGGCACTGCGCACACTTAGGGCACGTTTGGTAAGGGTCTAAGGAGCGAAATCCTCTTCGATTTTTCTCGCTTTTGAGGAAAACCCAGGTTTGGTAAAGAGTTAGAGCGTATAAAAGCAATCCACAAAAGATCAAAACGTCATTGATCTCGGTGAAAAACCAGATCCTACCTCCACCAGTCGGATCTTCTCTCTACACGCAAGCGCTGCAACTCGTGAGAAAGGCGGAGCAATAGTGTTTTGACGGTAATATAGGACCCATCTTGGTGTGGAAACGTATTTTATGGGCCCCACAATCAAGATTTGAACCGTAAATCCTGTTAAGAAGGTCCAGCACCGCTATGATATCAAATATCAGCCGTTGATTCCTCATATTTCTTGAGGAATTAACAAAAAAGTTCAGACCGTTGGATCATCATTTGACTCGTGTGGGCCACATTTGTAAAATCCGAACCGTTCAATCTCTTGAGAAGGCCTAATAGACCTTGGGTTCAACTTTACCCATTTTATTTATCATTTAACGTGAGGAAATTGCAAAAGAAATCCCTGACCGTTGGGCATCCTCTCTACAAAACTGATACAAATGCAGGAGAACGAAGGCAGAAGCATTAATAGGAAGGTACAATTTTTGTTGTGGCAACTGCCCATTTTTAAGATCTGAACTGTTAATCTTGTTAAAGTGGTTCAATTGGGTCATGGTGTCAATTTTCACCCATTTATTGGCATAGATTTTGAGATATTTTCCAAAACATTCTCACAGCTTAAAGACTTTTTTAATTTTGTGGGTTCCATTTCTAAGATCCAAACCGAACAATCTCCTTGGAAGGCCTAAAATAGCTATGGGGTCAGCTTTGTCCATCTGATTCATCATGTAATGTGCGGAAATTACAAGAGAAATCCCTTAGCGCGTGACATCCTCTTTGTAAAATTGATACAATTGCAAGAGAATAGTGACAAAGGTGTTAATAGGGAGGTACCGGTTTTTGTTATGGAAACCTAGCTTATGGGCCTCATTTTTAAGATCCGAACCGTTAATCTTGTTAAAAATGCTCAAAAGGCCAGGGTGTTAATTTTCAACCGTTGATTCTTCATAGCTTTTGAGATTTTTTCTAGAAAATTCTCACACCTTAAAAATACTTTTTTATTTTATTTTTGTGGGTCCCATTTGTAAGATCCGAACCGTCCATCATTTCAAGAAGGCCAAAGAATATTAGGAGCTCCAATTTTAGGGCTTGATTCATCACGGATTAAGAGAAAATGGCAAATAACTTGTGGCCGTTGGATGTAGCTAACATAAATCCTTGGATTCCTTCGTGTGTTCCAAACCTGGAATTTTATGAGAGGAATCCTCATTGAGTGTAATATCATATAGGAAAGATAACAAATCCTCTGGATAAAGGATTCCTCTCGATTCGCCAAACGTGCCCTTAGGGTCCGATTACCTGTTATTTTGTTCCTTAGTGCTGAATTGCATTATCCGGTTTCCCAAAACCCTAATCATGTGGATCCCCAAGTCCTAGTACACCTACACGCCTCCATACAACCCTTTGACTTAGTTAAAATTGGGCCAAGTCCTAAATTGGGTACAGGCAAGAGTGGGGTGCTGTAAACCCCACAAAGTCTAGGGTCTATGGTTCATGATTCTCTCCAAGAGGACCGGGCCCGAGGAGGGGTGAAGAACCTGGGTGCAAAGGGGCTCCAACAGTAGGCACAACTGGGCACCTGTCCGGGCCAAGCAGTCCCTGTGTGGGACAATCAAGCACCTGACCCGGTTGTGCCATACTGGAACTGCCCGAACTGGACAGTTTCCCAGCACAAGTTTGGGGGACTTGGGGGCCTGAATCTTGGGGAAATTTTGGGTGTTTTTGGGGAAAACCTTTTTCCTACAATTTACACTAGAAATTCCATCATTTTAACATCTAGAATTCCACCAAAGATTACACATGAACACAAGAAAAAGGAAAGGAAAAACACTCAAGGAATATGCTATTTATAGGCTTGGAATTCATGGAAAAATCAAGTAGAAATGCATGCATGTAAAACTACTCAAATTAAACACTTGCCTCTAACTATGGAGCTTCCAAAATCACTTCTCCAACATACCAAACAGCTGGGATTCTCCTAAAACGAAACCCTGAAAATTACCCACTTAAATCACCCGAAAATGGAAACACAAGAAAGAATGCAAGAGAGGAAATCCATGTTGGAATTCAAGGCATTCAAGGGCTGTAGATTCGAGCTATTAGAAGGAGAGAATGATTGCCTACCTGTAGGTGCCTGATCATAACAAGGAGAGAATGATTGCCTACCTGGAGGGGGCTGATCAGCAAGATTTTGATGAACCGCCGGACTGGAATTGAGGGGAAAATGGCATCCACGCAAAGAGGAGAGCTAGATGAAGAAGATGGCGGTCTTTGTTTCGCAAGCGGCAACCCGGAGTGCAAGATTTGAAGCAAAGAAGTGGAGGGGAAGAAAAAGGGGAGAAGAAGCTGTTGCAATTCGTCTGGGACAGAAGAGAAGAAATGGAGGGGAAAATAGGGGTTGTGGGGTTTATATAAGGGTGAGTTGGTGGGGCTCGTGACTTAAATGATTTGCGATGCGAAACTGAAGGTTTTCTGGGCCCCAAATCGAAAAAAATCAAAGAACGAAAGTAGCTCAAAATTAAGTCTAGTTTATAGCGACTAGTGAGCACAAGCACGACATGATCAAAGGTTCAGAAATGACTAATTTTATCCCTGGACATACTAAAATCATCAAATAGGGGGTTATGGGGCTTCAAATGGCCATGGCATGAGCATGAAAGTTGTTGGGAGCGATTATCTCCATCTATTGAGCTCAAGAGTGGAGTTTTTTGGAATTTGTAAATAATCCCCAATCATTCCCAAAATTACACATCTCCAACTAGGTTAAATGTCCTGATTAACATCTAATCCCACTTAGAGAGCTAACAACACAATTAATTAGTTCTAATGACGCAATTAACGGGTCGCGATCTTACACTTTGTCATCAATGTGTTTAGATGATCTAGATTAGTTATGGGGTATTTCTTTTCCTATATACATCCACTTGGCTTAGATAATGGTTGATGATTAATGAAAAGAAAATCAAGTGCTTTTGGGATGTTCCCCAAGTTCTTCAAGTTCTCTCCGAGATCTCTTTGCCTCTTGGATTGTAGTTTGGTGTAAGGCCAATTTTCAGGTGATCACTGATTTCCCTATCCCTTGCATCTCTTCTACCCTTGCCCACCTTGCATCCCCCCTCCGTTATGTATTATCCATCCTCCCTAGATATGAGGTAGGATTAGTCATGGGGCCCTCCCCTTTGTTATTAAGGCTCGACAGTGGTCTCAAATTTGGGTTTTGTGAGGGTTTCTATGGATAAGGACTTTGTTTGCAGTGGTTTCCGTAGAGGTAGGGTGTTCCTTTGTTTTGCAGTGGTTTCTATGGCTATTGCGACTATCTCTTGATGGGAAGCACCATACGGGATCCCTCTTACACTTTGTCAGAAGTGTGGTAATCTCTCTTGAGATCTCTTGCTGAAGACCAACCCGTTACTTGGAAATGGAATGACTGTCCTCCACCAGCTTGCCCTGCACAATTAGCACATGGATTGTTTCGATACACTCTACTAAAAATTCCCTTGCTTGAAGGCAATCAATTGCTTGAAAAGTGTATCTATATAGTTGATGGGAGAGTATTTGCCTGAAAGCTTTGTTTTCATCTCCGCACATACAGTGGCTGTAGGAAGTGGGTGGGGCCTCGTGGATAAGTTTTCAAAACTTTTGGCCCACTTGATGCAAGGATCAAGTATCCATAAGGCAACAAACCCAATCCAGGATCCAAGGCCTCTTTCCCTTTATCATGAAGAACAATAAACTCTATCTAGAAGATAAAAACAGCACCTAACAAGCAACCACGAAATTCTACAACATACAAGGAAGTAGATAGTACCTTAGGAGCTTGCTTGTGCTCTAATGGAGAAGTTGATCACTTTCTTTGATGAAGAACACAAAGCAAGATCTCCAAACCCTTGTAGACTTCCACGTTATTACCCTTCTTCAGATTTCTTTTTCAAGGAGAACGGTGGGATCTCCAAAAGAAACCAATTAGAACCTCAAAGGTAAACCGGAAGAGAAACTAGAAGAGAGAAGAAAGAAGAGAGAGCGGTGTGCAACACTTGCACTTGGGCGTGGATTCCAATAGGGTGTACGTCCAACCCCTTCTCTCCCTTATTTATAGCTCTACGCAACCTCTTCTTTCTATTATTAATAGAAGTCCAACTTCCATAATTATTAGTAACTTTCTACTCATTTCCTTTTAGAGTTAAAGTATAATTATTAACAATCTAATAATTGGGCTAGCGTGTGGACCACTATAAATTCCATAGAAAGCTGACTCTACCTAGGACACCCTAACCCCACATCTCATATGCGATCCGGGCCACAGTTAATTGCAAATAACTCCACTATATAAATGTAACTGAACTCCAGTCTTAGGAATATATTACAAGAAGACCCTAAACTTCTTGTGACCACAAGTAGGCCCCTCCATCTATATCCATGGATTAATTGGAACTGTCCAACCAATTTAGATCCACATCTTATTATCCTTGAGACCCAATCAATCACAATGATCATCGGTACCATCCAATTAACTCTTAATTGAGATGGGTGCGCACTTACCAATGATAAATCCATTAATTGGCACAAGGGGATAATGAGGATAGATTCCATCTTGACAATTATATATTCCCATAGTCCTACTACTATGCCGCAAGACACCGAGGTGTTGACTTACAATTGGCCTCACTCATTGGTGACTTAAAGCAAATGAATAGATAGAAACTTGAGTTCATTAATCTCTCAGGATTAAGAGTCTATTGTTAGGGAATTATGAGAGCACACCTTAAATTAAAGACAGTGTAGCATATGGTGCTTCTCATGGTCCTTCAATACATCTAATGTACCAGCATAATGATTTGGAGTCTTACACTCCGATGATTGAGACAAATCACACTATCTCATAGTGATTATAATGCTGCAACCTTGTCAGATGAGATGCCCAATCTCATCACCGGTTGTGAATGAATTTAGGTATAAGATTTGTGACAATTATCTCCCGTATGTGGATTTTATCCATACACATGTATTACATCTAATATACTTATGGACTCCGGTTCATCTCATGAACCTTTATGTCATTTGTATTGGTTATATGCAAGCAGAGAATAAAACTATTCATCTCATGAAAAGAAAACATGATTATATTGAAATAAATCAATTTATTACATCATCTACTGGATTGAGACCATATAATCTAATAGTGGCAGGTGGTCTCATCGAAAGGGCATCTTCTCATCAATGCTTCAACACTACACCCACACTTTTTTATTTCAACTCCATTTTCATGTGATAGGTTGCGTTTCATATCTATCCTTTCTATCATCCATATCCTCTTTTGGCCTAATCCTTTCCCTTGGTGGGCCATCAACTTGCATATAAAAACTTTACCTAAATGGTGTTGTTGTTGGCTTATGCTGGGCATGCTCGATCAATCTCAAATGAGTCCTTAATTTTTCCCCTATTGATGTAGGAAAACTTTTCCTCAGTGGTGTTGTTGATGGCCTGCACTAGACATGCTCGAACCATCTCAAATGAGTCTCTCTTAATTTATCCCTTATTGATGCTGCCTCTAAATGTCCCGGAAGCACTCTTATGTATATATGTGTGCGTGCACGCCCCCACCCTATCTCTCATAGTAAGGTGAGAGATACCTCTCATAAATATACACACACACACCCGTACTCTGATAGTACTGTGAGAGTTAACTCTCATAGGAGCATCTCACACACACGTGTGTGTGTGTGTGTGAGAGAGAGAGAGAGAGAGAGAGAGAGAGAGAGAGAGAGAGAGAGAGAGAGAGAGAGAGAGAGAGAGATGTTCCTATGAGAGTTACACGCATTTATCTTTGCCTCTGGATTGGCCAAAATTCTGCCATGCTTGATGTTGACCATAATTGGTCTCTTCTCGTTGCAATTGCATGGGCAACAAGTTTCTCATTGTTCACTGCCCTTATAATTAACAGGCCACTCCACACGTGGAATTTGAACCACATTGTTCTCTCGCCACGGACCTGCATTGTTGTTAGTCCTAGGACCAAGAATTAGGTCATCACTGGCATATGAAACTGGACCAACATTATTCCTAGGGCTCGGTTGATGCAGAGTTGATTTTTAATCATAAGTTTGAATTGGTTGAATCCTTCATGGAGCAATTCGAGCACCCAAGATGGCCCGCAAGGGTCCCAACAAGTTTTGATTGAAAACTTAGACCCAAACAGCCGGAAATTATGCTTAATATTAAATTCAGAGGCTGTTTTGGGAATTAACTGAAGTACAGTGGCTTGTTTGCAAATTTTCCAGAAAGCTCATAACAGAAACTTGCAATCACGTGCAGCAATTTTGGGCCACCTGTTTGATGGGTCAAAACCGACCCAACTTAAACAACAATTGCACCACAAGGGTCGCCCATGAGGCCACTTTCAGATCATGCATGTCTTGTGATCAAAAGGTGGGCATGTGGGGCCCTCAGCCTATCTTGCAAAAGCTGTCAAGTGAAATCACATAGAGAGAAGATAGAGAAGAGTTTTGGAGGAAATTGTCGTCCTCAATGGAGGATCGACCGACCAGTTTTATACAATTATTTAGCCTAATCACAGGCTGTAATCCAGCAGTAATTACAATCAGAATAAAGAATACGATATCCAAATCTTTATACATGGAAGTAATTCCTCAAAACAAGCTGTACAAAGTTTGACTCGGTCCCACATGTGGGATATTATACATGGGCCTTTTATTTTATGAGTTATCTTCTACACTTCCCCTCAAATTGATATGGGAAGACACAAAACATCAATTTGCTAGTAAGATCATTATGCCGGGGTTTGGGAAGTGCATTTGTGAATATATCTGCCAATTGATGATGAGTAGAAACACGAGACAAAGTTATCTTCTCAGTGCCAATTGATGATGAGTAGAAACACGAGACAAAGTTATTTTCTCAGTAACAATATGCTGATGAATGAAATGGCAATCAATCTCAATTTGCTTTGTCCTTTCATGAAAAACCGGATTTTTTTGCTATTCTGGTTGCATTGGTATTGTCCCCATAAAGAGGTGTAGAACTTCCAACAAGGACACCCAATTCACAAAGAAGACGGTGTAGCCAAATGATTTCATCATTAGCAGACAACATTGCTCGATATTCGGCCTTAGTAGAAGATCTCGAAACGGTGGTCTATTTCTTGCACTGCCAGGAAATTAGGGATTCCCCAAGAAATATGCACCAGCCAGTGGTAGGTCTCCAAGTATCCGGGCGGCCAACTCAGTCAGCGTCTGCATAACCGGGTAAGTGTAGAGAAGCACCATAAGGGTAGAAGAGACCATGGTTAAGTGTGCCTTTAACATAGCGGAGTATGCGCAAAGCAGTAAGGTGAGGCTTGTGAGGATTGCTAACAAACTGACTAACAATATGAACCGTATGAGAGGTATCCGGCCTAGTCATAGTCAAATAGAGTAGACTACCAACAATCTGTCGGAAAATGGAAGGATCGGCTAGGGGAGAGCCATCATCCGTACTGATTTTGCTGTTCAATTCCATAGGCGTAGCAAAGATGTTAGCATCATCAAGTCGAGCCGAAGTGACTAAATTTGTAGCATACTTACGTTGATGAACCCTAATGCCGGATTTATTACGAACAAACTCAAGCCTCGGGAAGTGAGTGAGAGGACCAAGATCCTTCATTCGGAAGTGGCGAGTAAGATGATGTTTGAGGGTAGTAATGTCAGCAACATCATTGCCATTGATAATCATATCGTCAACATAAACTAAAAGAAATGTGTAGCCCTTGAAATAGGGAACTATCAGAATGACTGACGAAATCCAGCTTGAAGGACTGCTGCCCAAAATTTATCAAACCAAGCCCTAGCCCCTAAGAGCCTGCCTCAGTTTACAAACATGCTTTGGAGGACAAGCATAACCCAGAGGTGACTTTAAATAAACAGTTTCTCATAAGTCGCCATGAAGAAAGGCATTTTCGACATCCATTTGCCACAGGGGCCAGTTGCGGGCTGTAGTCACATAAAGAAGAGTGTGAACAGTGGTCATTTTAGCCATTGGTGTGAAGGTCTCCTCATAGTCAATCCCATATTCCTTCTTATAACCCTGTGTAACTAATCTAGCTTTGTAGCGGTCAATACTCCCATCAGAGTGAACTTTTATAAAATAGATCCATTTACTGCCAATTACAGATGCTCATGCAGGGGCCAGTACCAATTCCCATGTTTTGTTTGCTTCAAGAGCAAGCAACTCCTCATTCATAGCATCCTGCCAGTATGTAATCTTCGAGGCCTCTGAATATGATGTGGGTATAGGAGCACTATCCAAAAGAAGCGAAAAGAGCAGGAAATCCATATCGGTCATGGGCAACTGAAGGACAACTAGAGCGTCGCAGAGGTATGATACTATCAGAAGAAGCATTAATACCTGAAGGTGCAGTAGGCGGCATTGGGAGATGATAAGGAGAAGGAGGCCCCACAGGAGGAACCGTGCTACGTCGGACATAGACTTTGGTTATAGTTGATGGAGAAGCAGTCTCAAGTAAAGAACGAAATATATTCCAAGAAGATCACATTACGAGATATTCGCATGTGTTTTTCGAACTAATCATAACACGGAAATCCCTTGTGTTCAGGACTATAACCCAGAAAGATGCTTTTGGCAGCTTGTGGTGATAACTTAGTGCGCTCAGTAAGTGGAAGATGAACAAAGCACAAGCAACCAAAAGCACGTGAGAGTATGAAGGGGCGTGACCAAAGAGAGCTTCATAAGGAGTAGTCTTTCTTGGAACGGAGCTACGATGACGATTGAGGAGATACACAACAGTTTGTGCCGCATCACACCAAAAATTGGGAGGAACTAAGGATGCAATTAGAAGAGTACGAATAGTTTCAAGAATATGTCTGTTGTTCCTTTCCGCAACACCATTTTGCGGAGGAGTATGCAGACATGTTCTTTTGGGGAAGAATGTCTTTATCAAAAAGGAAGGCAGAAAACTCATAGGACATGTATTCTCCACTTGAGTCTGATCTAAGAATTTTTATTGCTTTCTTAAATTATGATTGGACCATATTGTAAAACTTTTGGAGAATAGAAAATACTTCAGATTTAAAGCGCATGAAATAAATCCAAGTAAAACGAGAATGATCATCAATAAAGGTCACATAAAACTTAAACCGTGCCCTACTCAAGTTAGGTGCCCAAACATTAGTGTGAATAATGTCGAAAGATGCTAACGCACGAGAACGATTAATACGAAAAGGCAAAATATGACTCTTACTGAAGCAACACGTTTCATACTTTGATTGAAGTAATGACGACATTAGTTTATTATCAATAGTAGATTCTAAACAACCAATTTTAAACAAAGAAAGTTAATAAGCATTGTTCACATGACCAAGACGTTGATGCCACACAGTCCACAATTTATTGAATTCATTAGAAGAACAAGCAAATAGGGAATAGTGTCCAATGTCCAGCAGAAACAGACGACCATGTTTACTCCCTGTCGGCTGTCGCGATCACCTTCCCAGTTTGCCGCCCCTATATGACATAGCCAGTGGAAGAAAAGTTAACACTGTATCCATTATCAATAAGTTGCCCTATAGAAAGTAAATTGGCTGATAATTTTCGAGCAAAGTAGACATTGGGAAGAATGATAGATTGGCCAGAGACACTAGATAAAGCAATGGTACCAACCCCAGAAATGAGTAATTGATCTCCATTAGCAGTGGTTATATTTTCTTTTCCAAGGTAAGGGTGAGAGCCTTTAAAGCTATTTTCTATAGATGTCATATGGTTCTAGGCTCCTAATCTAAAAACCATGTGGATGGGGTGATAGAGGAAGAAATAGAGGCTGAAGAATGAAAAGCAGGAAATGTTATTGGAGAATGAGTTTGATACCGACCACCATTAAAGCCCATAGATGCATATGCTGAGGTCATCGTTTTTTGAATTAGTTCTTGAATCTGGGCAGGAATCAAGGATACAGCCCCGGAAGAGGTGCTTCCCGTATCAGATGAAGGTGTTTAAGCCTGAAACACAGTTGGAACATTTTGTGTTGGCAGGTTGGAAGAAGTCTGCTTTTGTTGTGGTCCGTTCTTTCGCTGTAGGCTGCGACACATCAATAAGATGACCAGAGCGTTTGCAATATCTGCTAACTAATTTCTTATGATAGTTCTTGGCAATATGACTGAAGCCTTTGCATTCATAACATTAAATAGGCTTCTGATTTGGGGTTGTCAGAAAAGCAGAATCAGCAGGAAAATGAGCTAGAAGGCCTTTGGTTCTTTAAGAATGGCACGTTGTGAGTTTACTCGAAGTTCTTCTCGAAGGACTTCATGGAAACATGTATCAAGGTTAGCATATAGCCATATACTTCTCTATTCTTGAGAGCAGACCGAACAGATTCAAATTCTGGTCTTAGATTCATAAGAAACTGGCTAATGTGAGTTTTCTCTTGTAATTTAAGAGCCTCAGATAGAAATCCAGAAGAGACGGTTTGAATCAGCATAGAATCCCTTTCGGTCCATAAGGTGAGAAAGCCATTAAAGTATGCCTGCACAGATTTATCTCCTTGACTGTATTTAGCAATTTTACTATCTAAGTAAAATTTTCGGTCTTTATTAGTTTGATGATAGACCTTCTTGAGATGAGCCCACATATCAGCTGCTGTAGTATACGCTTGAAGAGCAATGGCAAGAGAAGGATCAATAGAGTTTAAGTACCCAAGTTACTACTTTAGCATTTTCTTTTGACCAGGTGGATAAGGCTTTTGTGTCAGTAGTACTTGTAGTAGTAGGTTTAATTATCGATCCATCAAGATAACCAAACAGTCCTTGGCCTTCTACAAAATTCTTTAGATGGAAAGACCAGGCCATATAATTATTCCCATTATATTTAATTGGAATAACATCATATTTATCCATTGTCTCCAAATACAGCAGAATGAGAGAGAGAGAGAGAGAGAGAGAGAGAGAGAGAGAGAGAGAGAGAGATGTTTGATAACCAAAACACGCAAATCAGCAAGCCAGTTAGCACCAGTTCCCCACGTTTGGGAGTTTTGCCCTCAGACAAATAATAAACGGTCAACAGATAATGAAACAGCACAGAAAAGTGATCTGAATTGCAATGATTTCACTAACCGAGCAAAAAAATGCAGATTTAGTGGCTGATAAATTGCAGATTTCACTAACCAAGCAGGAAAATTGCAGATTTAGTGTAGAAACAGAAAATAAACCGGAAACAGTGCCAGATGACCTTGATTTTCTGTGCAAAATCTGTGCGTGGGCCCCACACAGTGGTCCAATCACAAATCAGGGTTGATCATCTTGGAAGAGATCAATTGTATGTCCTCGAGTCCAAGTTTGATGGGAATTGGATACAGATCCACAAATTTCGACGGTCTTGATGGAATCCTTTTGAGAAATAGCACCCAAAATCGTCAGATGAAGAAGAGCTTGTAAACTACCTTAACTGGTGATGAAAGAATCCAGAAAAATCTTCAAAATAACCCTGAAGGATAGTCAATCATCATCATGGAGGTTGTTGGCGAAAGTGATTGATTGGCGGTGGGCCATCGTTGATCACAGGCACTCCAGACAATATCAGCAGCAAAACATGGAGACAAATCACACCAGGGAGAAGTATTTGATTGATGGGAGCTGGGGGATCTCTCAAATTAAGAAGAGCCAGCTCTCAGAACTTGGCTCTGATACCATGAAATAACATAGAGAGAAGATAGAGAAGAGTTTTGGAGGAAATTGTCGTCCTCAATGGAGGATCGACCAACCAGTTTTATACACTTATTTAGCCTAATTACATGCTGTAGTCCAGCAGTAATTACAATCAGAATAAAGAATAAGATATCCTAATCTCTATACATGGAAGTAAATTCTCAAAACAAGCTGTACAGAGTTTGACTCAGTCCCACACATGGGATATTATACATGGGCCTAGCTTAGTATGCATGGGCCTTTTATTTTATGAGTTATCTTCTACATCAAGAACGTCCAGATTTAGGAAAATCAGTAAATTTCCTCTATTTTATTTACTGATTAGAGGTTTTTCTTTTTTTTTTTCTTTTCTTTAGAAACTGTATTAGAGAACTTCTAATCTTATTAGGATTCAAATCTGGTAGGATTCTTAGGGTTTTGGGGGTGTTTTGAGTGCTATTTAAGAACTGCAGTGGTCATCGTTACTGTTCATTCTACAGTATCAGCGTATATTTTTCAATAAAACACTGCACTTTGTGTTTTCTCTTTCCCTCTCCCTTGGTTGTGTGGACTATAGGTGATTGAGAATGCTCTTTAGGGCGAGTTTGGTGATTTTTCATCATTGTTCCTTCACCATTAATTTCAGGATTTCTATTCTTGTAGTACATATTGGTGTAGTGGCTAGATATTTTCTGGTTTTTGGTTACTTGGGCCCTAGATAGTCCGGTTGTGTCAAATTGGGACTGCATCATTGGTGGATTCTACATTATCTCATAACTCTAATGTAAGCATGTCATCCTAAAGGTTCCTAACCTCCCTCTACTGGAATCATCAATGTTTTCAAACACAGCTGACTCTGAGTTGGCCATGACAAGTTGGGTTGTATCCAAGTTAGCCGAGTCTTCTTATTGTCCTTCTCATCCCAAAACCCCCCTCCTCTCTCTCTCTCTCTCTCTCATGGCTTCCAACACCTTCCAGCTGACTCTGAGTTGGCCATGACAGGTTGGGTTGTATCCAAGTGAGCCGAGTCTTCTTATTGTTCCCCCCCCCCACACACTCCCCATGAGAAAACACAGCTGACTCTGAGTTGGCCATGACTGGTTGGGTTGTATCCAAGTTAGCCGAGTCTTCTTATTGTCCTTCTCATCCCAAAACCCCCTCCTCTCTCTCTCTCTCTCTCTCTCTCTCTCTCTCATGGCTTCCAACACCTTCCAAACTACACCATCAAAATCCCAAACCCTAAATCCCTTACTAGTTGCCTTCCAGTCCACACCACAACCATAAAAAAACCCCTAACTCCGAATCCCAGTTCCATTAAAACATCCAAGTTAGCCGAGTCTTTTATTGTCCCCCACCCCACCCCCACCCCCCCCCCCCCCCCCTCCCCTCTCCCCTCTCCCCCTCATGGCTTCCAACACCTTCCAAACTACACCCATCAAAATCCCAAACCCTAAATCCCTTACTAGTTGCCTTCCAGTCCACACCACAACCATAAAAAAAAAACCCTAACTCTGAATCCCAGTCACAACCATAAAAAACCCCCTTACTAGTTGACAGTTGGCCATGACAGGTTGGGTTGTATCCAAGTTAGCTGAGTCTTATTGTCCTTCTCATCCCAAAACCCCCCCCCTCCTCCTCTCTCTCTCTCTCTCTCTCTCTCTCTCATGGCTTCCAACACCTTCCAAACTACACACATCAAAATCCCTTACTAGTTACCTTCCAATCCACACCACAACCATAAAAAAAACCCTAACTCTGAATCCCAGTTGCATTAAAATATCAAACCCTAAATCGCTTCTTCCATGATTCCATCCTCCTCAATCTCTTAATGGAAACTATCTCCCAAATGATTAGAATAAAACTCTCTCAATAATGAAAAACCATTTCCCCTCCTTCAATCTCCCCTTTTCCTCTACCATTTCCTTAAAAAAAAGAAAAAAGAAAAAAAAAAACCCCGAAAGTCGGGAGTCGGACTGACTCGGCTCGACCCAACCCCTGACTAGTCCAGTTGTTCGAGTTTTAAGTCACCAATGTGGTTAGTTATCTTATCAAAAGAGATGCTGCTGCAAATTTGGATCTTGATTCAGAACTATATTCCTAATAAGAAACTTTTGAAGCCGAAGCTTATAGGTTTCACACAAGCAGACATTCGGCACTAATATATTATATGAGAGAGACTATTTGATTGCTTCTATTATCACACCTCAACAATTTCAACTTAGCACAAAATTTAATTCTTGATCATTTTATGAATAAGTTTCAAAAGTTGAAGCAAGTTCATCTTAAGACTTTTAGTTTACAGACATGCATTTAGTATACTCATCAATAAAGGATGAGATACCATGATAAGAAAGTGACAAGAGCATATCTCCAAACATCAGTATGAATTAAAGAAAATGTAATGGAATTTCTCTCTTGTGAACTATTAGGATAAGTATTTCTACTCTTCTTAGCAAACTGGCAAGTCTTACACTGGAAATATTTTATATCACCATGTATATTTAAAAGGCTAAAAAGTAATTTTAAGATTCTGAATATAATACTAGTAAGACCCAGCAGCTTTTCCATGCTGAGCAAGTGTTATATGCCATCAACTGTTATCCTATCCATATGTCAAATTACCCTGTTGTGCATCTATTGTGTCTGCAATTTTGCATTTCTTGAGCAATTTGGTCACGCTGCTGCTTTCTTTATTCTATGAATTGATACTGGAAGAACTTGCTTTTACCATGACAAATTATTTTTTCCTAGTCTAACATCTGTTCCATCTGACAGGAATTATCAGAACACACTGTCGAGGTGAATCTGCAACATGAGGTGCTTGATGGGATGTTCAGTTTCTATGATGTAACAAAAGCCAGGCTCAACATATTTCAGGTAATCATCTTACAACACTTATTTTCCTCATTGGACTGTCAGGCTGTGGTTATTTTATGGGCAAATTAATAGTTCAAATGGATGAATACACGTTCTTTGTGTTGCAGTCTCTATGTTGCTCGTTCAATCCCAGCTTACTTCTTTAATTTGAGGTCTTATGCTCTAGTGATCATGTGACATTGCCTTCGAGGCCAAGTCTATATCCATCCAAAAATTCTGAGATTCAGAAGTCTTGACCTGCTATTCTCTTCTTAAGGGTCAAGAAGTCTTTGGTAGACAAGCTCCATCACAGCAGGGCCCATCAGAATAATTTTCTAAATTACCTGAAAATAGGTCGTGCTCATGCATATGCTCTTCTGGATGCAAACAGTAGAGCTTTTGGCCTTAACTTCTTAGTTTGGGAAGAATTATGATTGGTTTGTCATTTCTTGATGATCCTTTCTTCTATGCCTTGAACTATTGGTAAATGGTAAAGTCATCCAAGTGACGAAAGGGCCAAACTTGTCATTTGATTGGCCACATGTCCGTGGACCTGTTCATCTGAACATTGAGCCCATTCTTTTAGTTGGGCTGATTGTCTATATGACAGCTCTAAGGGCAAGTCACTCTTTTTTCTTGCTTGTGCTCACTGTTGCATCAGCCAGGACACAGTTTCAAGTAACTTTCCCTTTTAAGGGTAAAAAAGAAGAGGAATTGGTAGGGCCCCGTCTGTTTTAGCAAAATGATGTAACATGCTAACACCATTGGATGGTGGTTGCGTGATTGTTTCTTTGTATTGCTCTTTTTAATGAATGTTTTTGTTACCAATATAAAAAAAAAAAAGAGAAAAAGATGACACTGTTTGTGAAACTGCAGGTTGCAAGTGTAACATTTGACCTACTTCTACTACTTATTCTGGGATCTTATTTGATTCTCCTTTTCTTCTTTCTCGTCATTGCAACAAGGGTATTATTCTTGTGCATCTCACTTTCTAGTTATTGCTCCATTACAATCACCGTACTTGAGATTTTTAAGAAGCCCAGGCGGTCTCCACATGTGCATGTATGGTGCCACATCCAAGCCATGCAACAAGTGTACCCTACGTTGTAGATACTCTGGGCCACTCATTAGGTTTTTATGATACTCTGGGCCCTATGGCCCATCCAATGAGTGGACTGGTCTGTTCTCTGGAGCCAGGGTACATTGTTGACGGAGCCATCTGATGGATGTCTTCAATCCTACACATGCCATGCTGTCTGGACCAATGTGCCTGCATAGGCATCATCAACAGACCTCTTAGATGCCTGTACTGATGTGAACATGCATTTATTGTTGTCTTCAGGGTGTTGATGATCTCATTAGTATATTCCGGCGACCACCCTCCCGGAAGTTGAAAACAGCTTAAGGGCGGGCAATTTATCCAGATACGTGTCATCATCAAGAGCTGTGGAGATATTTCAATGTACTGCATGTAATTTGTTGCAACTTATTTATGTTTACCACAGGGTACTGAATGTAGGTTGATACAACCATGTTTACCGACAGAGAGATGAATTAGGCCGTTTTAGCTTGTAGGCAGGGTAAAAAATTTGAAATTGATTGATTGTGCAAGAATGCAGGGATTTTTAGTTATAGAAAATTTTGCTTTTAACAAAATCTTTGGTGTTATTATTTTCAATCAAGTGGTTACGTATTTTCACAGAAATGGTCTTTTATCGTGAATTTTTAATGCCAGAAATATTGCAGTTTCATGGATTCAGTTGACTCCAAGATGAAATCGTTGTAACTTGTAAATATTGATCCTAGATTGATTAGGACGGGCTGGACATGAAAGGGGACACTGGCTGGGAAACATGGAGACGACAAATGAACCAAGGTCAACAGTCTACCCATGAATATGAGGGAAAGATCTCTAGGTCTTCAATAGATTTGAGCTTTGGCATGAAAATGCGCACTCCATCTGATGAAGCCTCTTAACACTGAATGATCAATGTCTACTGTATTCATATTGCATGAAATACTGCAGAATGATATCAGACTAATGGACAACAGGGCATGGCATTCTGACCAGGAATTCGAAGACTATTGGCTGCGTGGAGATTCTGATTTTTATCCTATAAACCACCTCAATGCTTAAAATGCAGCAATAATTTACTTTCATTTTGGTTGGTAGGGGTTGTTAGATTAACAGTTAAGGTAGGATGGGCCATAACGGGACTTCACCTGTGATGCTGAAGTGACTTGATCATTTCTCCTAAACTATTTATTAAAGAAGAAACTTGAAAAATGACATGGTGTATTTTTGTCATTCAATTTTTATTGTTGTTGAATACTTGATTAATGGAATATGGAAAACTTTTATACTATGAAATATTAAAAAAATTTATACTCTTTTGAAAATGTGGAAAAAGTTTTATTACTTTATAAAAAAATTCTCCTATTTATTAAAGACGTAAAGGCAAGGGAGAGCCAAAACTGCAGAAACGAAAGGATTATTTACCAAACACAAAATAGCACTCTTCAAAATTATTCAAGGTGTCCCATATCCCATTTCTTGACAATCCACATGCTCAAAAATAAATTGGAAGGACGAAAAGTCTTTATCGCTTGGAAGTAATAGAGATGTCTTCAAGGGCGGCCCTCTGTAGAGTTCATCCATGAAATTGGATTTGACAAATTCCTCTCCAGAATTATACTGTTGCGGACATGAGAAGGAAGCGATTCATATTATTAGCACCTCTTCCTCAACAAATCTTTTACATACAAATGATTAAAGAACAAACTTACCACTTCTTCATTTTAAATTTGAAGAACAGCACCAACACTTGTTAGACCCGGTTCACCTCTAGCTGTCCGATCCACATTCAATTTAAAAAAAAATGCATTGAAGGGGGAGATGAGGAAAAACAAACCTTGCGCATGCACCCCAATTATATAAAATACCACTTCAAGCCAGATTCCTTTCTAAGAACACATTTAGCTTTCTAAAATACAAAAAGACATAATTGAGTAACCTCCACCAAAGACGAAGGAGCGCCTCTAAAAGTTATGGCATTCATCTCCTCCTTTATACAGGGCTACTGAAAGGGCGGGACTCAGGTTGGGAGTGGGTCTGGCCTTACCCTAGCCTCACTCATGCAAGTTGGACCCTAGCCCTAGCAAAGTTGTTATGGGGTCTAAACTATCCAGTCCCTTACCCTGTCCTAGGAAGAGAATTCATTTTTTTTTTTTGTTTTAATTTTTTTTCTCTATGACACTACCGTTGACTATCAACCGATACTATTTTTCCCTTCTAATCGGGCTTAGGATCATCAATACGATGCAAAAGGAAAGATGACAAACTTGAAACTTTGTTTTCTTTTTTTCATTTTGACTGGTGGGCTAGTGGCACGAAACAAGATTTTTTTATTAAGTAAAAATAAAATAAATAAAGATAATTCTTTTTATGTTAATACATTTAATAATACTTCATAGAATTTTTATGAATTTAATTGTCTAATATTCTTTTAATATATTGAAAAGATCATCTAATGCATCACTATCATTGTATTGCTCCATAAATATATATATATATCCTATTGTGGGGGCATTTCCGTAATACCAAAGTTAGTCTGATTTCAGCAAATGCACCGACTAGGCTTGATCTCGGCCGCATCACCTTGGCTTCGGCCTCTCTTTCTAAGCTGGTGTCGGTAAGAACCAGCTTATCTCACCTCGGTTCTACTTTTAGCACACCCATTTCGGTCACGGCTGCGCACCTCGGTCCTAGTCGCGCCTCTATTGTGGCTGCATGACGAACAACCAACCGAGATAGGCACTGACAGTCATGTCCTACCCTCGAACACGTGGCAGGATACGGGCACGCGCTGATGGGACAGACGCATCCATCACAACTGTCCAAAATCCTTACCAAATCCCTGACAATGTCACATTCAGTGGCTGCAGCCATATCAGGAAATGGCCCAAGGATCAGATGGGACCTTTGTCGCCGACAGGTCAAGGCAAGATCAGGCCCAATGTGACTAGCATTCAATGCAGTATGGGCTGATCGGACCTTCATTTAATGCAATGCGGGTTGTAATGGATCCTCATTAATTACTTTGTGGGCTGATGAGACCTTAGCAGTCACATCATCAGGCCCACTATCTACAATCTGGAGACTCCTTTTAAAAAGGAAGCACAAGTACAATCCAGGTACGCACACATGCATATAATTTCTTAGTCGTCACTCTGCCTCTCTTCTTCTCCGACTTTAATCCCTGCACTAACTTAGGCATCGGAGAGCCCTACGCTGCCCACAGCCAGGGTCCTCTGACTGTTTTCTCTCCCCCTTCAGGTCCCTGATTCGACCAGCTCTCCGCAGTTGATTGGATAAGTCCTGTAAGGCTCCCATTAATCTTGTGAGTTATATTTTCTGCACTTACAATTAGCGTCGTCTGTGGGAAGACCGGATCAAAGCCTTCCCCAACACCATGACTAAGAGAGCTACGAAAGGCAGGGAAACATCTAAAACACGCCGAGCGGGACCATCTACGCTCGCCCTTCCTTTGAAAGGGAAGTTCGGGGCGAAGGCAATTGCAGACGACTTCGACGAGCGTCATTTCTTCCCAATAAACGTTGAGGAGCACCATCTTCGTTCGGAGTCACTTTCCAGAGGAATAATGGCGTCTCTCCGGCGAGGGGACTCTCAACAGCAGCTTAGAGAAGACCCCCTGCTGGGTCGAGTTTGACGGAGCAAGTCTCCAGTGGTAGACAGGCAAGCTCTCTCTGATCATCCTGAGGATGATGATGATGAAGATTATAATCCTGATGAAGACTTTGATTCCACCCTTGAGGAGATTCGAGCACAAAATGCCACCATCAGAGAAAAGGATGCTTTGATCTACCAACTCCAGCAGCAGCTGGAGAAAGCGGCAGGATCGACCAGACATCGATCATGGCGACGCGACGAGAAGGTTTCCCATAGTAAGCAGACCCCTCCTACCGAGAGAGACCTGATGACTCACTTGAACCAGAAGAGGCGCGTCGCGCTCGTGATGAAGGCTCAAGCACCAGTTGCAGTCATTCGAGGAAAGTGTCAAAAACCATTGCAGAGGCCAAGTACGACAACCAAGAGTGGCTCGACGAGCACATCAGGCAAACAGTCCAGCATAACCTGGAGGTGGTCAGTCTCACCCGAGACCAACGGGATGCTTACGAGTCCATTGATCTCGGCGCGTCCCCTTTTTCTCGCAACATCAGTAGCTATCCCCTTCCGAGGAAGTTCACTGTTTCGAGGTTTGTCACTTACGATGGGACCTCGGATCCAGCCGCGCACCTTCGACATTTCTCCCAGAGGATGTCTGTTTGGGGGGACGAAGGTCATTTGAACTATCGAGTCTTCTCCTCCAGTTTGGGTGACCTCCCCCTAAAATGGTTTTGCGCTCTCCCAGAGGGATCCATCTCAAGTTGGCAACAACTCCAACAGTCTTTCATGAAGAAGTTTCAGGCCTATAGAGTCATGCCAAAGACGGATGCAGATATTATGACCTTGAAGATGAAGCGAGAGGAGAATATCACCCGGTTCGCCAAACGATTTTGGACAGTCTACAGCCAGATTGAGAACTCCAAGGACGAAGTAACAATCTTTGCCTTCCAGAACGCTCTGCTGCCAGACAATGATCTTCGCAAAGATCTATCCAGAAACCCTGTGACATCCATAGCTGCACTGATGGCCAAAGTGAACCGCTACATTGCTCAAGAGGACGACCAGATCCAAGCTCGGGAAAGCTTCGGAGTCTCGCAGAGAGACCGCGATGGCAAACCCTCGAAGAAGGACAAGGGGTCGTTCCGAAGAGAGGATCCGGACAGACGCTGGGCGCCCGCCAGTTCGGCGAAGGCCCCAGCACCCACCTCGGGAGGCAGTAAGAAGCCCAGGCTGTCCGTCGACCCCTACAGAGCTGTCAACACCATTTTCAAAGAGCCCATTCACAAGATCATGAATAAGATCAAGTCGAAGCCGTTCTTCAGCTGGCCGCAGCACATGAGGGGTGACCCGTCCGCCTAAGATCAGAGTAAGTTCTGTGCATATCATAAGCAGAGCGGACATAAGACCAAAGAGTGCAAAATACTGAGGTCACACATAGAGAAGCTCGTACAAGACGGACATTTGAAGGACTACATCAAGGCAGATGCCAGGGATGACAACCAAACTCCACGCCGAGAAGAGAGGGGCCAAGGCAGTGATGAGTCCGAGAAATTCATAAATGTCATCCACCTAACTCCCCTTCCCAAGGGGAGTAATCGAGCTCATGCCGAGTTTCGGCAGGCCTCCCATGGTAAACATGTGATGGTGGCCGAGCTCGAATCAGCTCCCGAAAAGGCCAGGAGAGAGCGGCCCAAGATCTGGTTCTCAGACGTAGATTTGGAAGGGGTCTAGTTCCCCCACAACGACCCACTCATTGTCACCTTGAAGCTGAAGAATTGCATAGTACAGAGGATCCTCATTGAGCCCGGCAGTTCATCCGATGTCCTCTATTTCGATTGCTTCAAAAGGATGAGCCTTTCAGAAAAGGACCTGTAAGAGGTCCGGACTCCTCTGATAGGCTTCAGTGCCAAGTGTAAGTCCATGGGGATCCGAACCCTAGAGGGGGGGTGAATAGGGTGAGCTTCAACTATGACCAATTTTAATCAATTTTAACTTCTTTAAAACAAACTAGTCACATGTGATGATTAATCATACAAGATGCGGAAGCTAACAAAAGAATCACCACAAAGCAATCACCATCACACAAGTATTTATAGTGGTTCGGCCTCAATGCCTACATCCACTACCGGCTTGTGATCCAACACCCCACCGGATTTCCACTATTTATGCTTTTGAATAGGCTAAGCAATAACCTTTACAATATGCTTTCCAAGGCTAAGCAATAACCTTACATTGATGTTTTTCAACGCTTAACATCAACCTATACACTATGCTTTTATAGGCTAAGCAATAACCTCTTCAACCACAAGGTTGGTTATCTCACTAAGATAGTGTCTAACATACACTTGATGGAGATTCTATTAAGCTCATTACAATGCCTCTTAAATAGGCGGATATGGAAGTGAAAAACTAATACACACTCACACTATGAATGCAAAGATGAAAGTACATGAAGTGTGTGTGTGTGGTCTTCAATCATTTTGAAAATGAAAGTTCATAAATGTATGCCTAAGGCTTTTGAAAGTTTTAGCTCAAAAACATTTATGATTGAGGAAGTAATGCAATCACATGTTAAAAGTAACAACTTGTTAATGATATCAAAGTTACACAAGTTGTATGAAATGGATTAGCTCTAAACATGTGATGCATAGGGATGTCAATCAAATCAACAATGAAGATCAAAACATAAAAATAGATTTGATTGAAATGAGGGGACAAATCATATGTAATTATAAGGACAACTTGAAAATGATTTACCAATCAAAGTAAGGCAAGTTGTGAAACTTTAAAACAATAATACACATATGATTTGTAATGATGTTGGATCCAAAACATAAGATACATTTGAGAGAGATTTTCTTATGATGGAAAAACAACAACCAATGATTCAACAAAGTATATGAATCATGTTACATATTTCATTAACATGATCTACTTAGATTTACCAAATATAAAGTACTACTTTGATGAATCAATGGTGATGTATCCAAAACAATAGATCTATTCAAAATATAACACATGCTAAGGATACAACACATCATAGGTTAACATGTTACTAAGATTTACCAATGATAAAACAAAACATGAAAACATATGATTTGTAAAGAAGTTGAATCCAAAACATAAGATAGTTTTGAAAGTGATTTTCTTACGATGGAAAACAACAACCAAAGATTCAACCAAGTATATGGATCATGTTACATATAATTCCAAAGGTTTTTCCATTAACATGATCTACTTAGATTTACCAAAGTTAAGTACTACTTGGATTGAATCATATGGTGTTGTATCCAAAACAATAAATCAACTCAAAACATAAAATATGTTAAGGACACAACACAAACATAGTTTAACATGCTAGAAATGATTTACCAAAAATAAAACAAAAGCATGAAAACATATGATTAAGGAAGGAAGAGCCTACTTGGTGGTTTAACTTCATTAATCCAAGCTTTAGCTTTCCTAATCATCCCCTTCATCCCTTGGTTCTTTTCCCTTTTGATATGCCTTAATACCTCTCAAGGAGGGGCTTAAAATTCCCAACTTTTGGCAAAGGAAAGAACTCATATTTATAGCAAAAAGTTGCCAACGGCTAGTTCTCGGTCGACCGACAAAGAGGTCTCGGTCGACCGAGAACACACAATGGTCATATTTCTGACCGTTGGTGCTCCCAGGCAAATTTTGCCTGCAGTTGTCTCGGTCGACCGAGACCTGTATCTCGGTCGACCGACGACACTGCCGGGACAACCCCCTTTTGACAAAAAATCCAACTTTTGCCATTTCAAAGTTATTTCTTTGGGGGACCTTTTGGCCACTAAATCAAGCTTGGAAAACATGTTTTAAAGATTCTAATGGTTTTTAAAACATGACATAAAAAGCCTAAAAAGATTCAAAACTTTTAAAACAAAGGCTTGCTTGATTTCTTGAAAACTCTTTTCTAAAACAAATGCATCCAAGATAAAAAGACAAATCATGCATAAATCAATACTTTTACAAATCTTAAAAGCAATGCATGAATAAAATAAGATTTCAAGATTTCTTAAATCAATGCATGTGTGTGTGAATCAAATGATGCTAGAATGAAATGCATCCATCAAATTGCAATCTACAAAATTCCTAACACCAAGCCGGTGTACCCCAAGGGGAGGGTGACCCTCAAAGTCCAAATTGGCGGAGCGTCCGGATGGCAGACTTCCTGGTGGTTGATGTTGTTGGGTTTTGTTTATGCCCTAAAGCCCACTGACAGCATCCACATCTCTGTTACTGGATATTTATTGGTTATTTTTTAGAATTATTCTTTTCTCTTACTGCATGTATATATGTATGTTTGTGTAAGGTCCATTGTTTCTAGTAAATGACTTGGGTGTGTAGTGGCTACACACAGACAGGTCTGAGTCATGGACACTTGAAACAATAAACTGGTTCATAACTGAGAGATGGAGTTGGGCACTTCATCTTGGTATAAGTTATAGTGAGATACTCTCCTGTATTCAGGGTGACTTACCTTAGTCACGGGAGGCTTTTCCGGATTTATCTCATTAGTGCACGTGTCATGCATTAAACAGGACCATTTGTAGGTGTGATCTCTAAAATAGTACTATCACTGAGAGAGATCAAGTCACCTTATGCTACTGAGTGACCAGTGCTCTTAATCTTGAGCATATGTGGATGAACTGACGAAATCGAGTTCTTGTACTTTAATTCACTATGGGTGAGATCCTGTTCATGGGTCGACAACTCTGTGTCTTGGGTACTTGAGCTTGATTAGTTGGGACGTACAGATGCAATAAAGAATCTATGCCATCTTGTGATGGAGTGATCATCCCCTTAGAATTATCCGATTAATCATCAAAATCTAAGATCTTAGTATATGGATGTTCCATATGGATATTGAACTTGTGGGTCGCTCCCTGGACCAAGAGAATGATATCCGCATGATGATTAAGTCAAGGATATGAAGTTCTAAGGTTGAGATATAATAAAAAAGGTTGATAGTACATCGGATAACCTGACTTGATTATGGATGTTACATAGAGGGGCATTTCGGTCATTTCATTTAGTAGGTCGAAGACGAATGTCATTTCCTGACGAGCTTATTTCATATTTATTATTTTTCTCTGGAGTGCAACCATAACTCTTTAGTGGAATGAGTTATGGTTAAAATGATCTTAATGTTGCTATGGGGTTAGCATGGACATTTTGGTCATTTTGGGAGCCAAAGGCAAATATGTCTTTTGGTCCCTTCTCTAGCCACTTTCCTATATTGGCATGGTTTCCTAATTTGATTAGAAGATATGTAGTTGAATTATTTTTTGTGGAAAAATATTTTTGAGTTTAAATTCAAATAGGCCTTTGATGGCATACATGAATTTAACTCTAGCTAAATTATTAACTTGTGGGCCATGGTGCGTTTATCTATCCTGTGGGCCAGCCATAAAGGGAGCCCCTTGTGTGAGGTTTCAAATTTTGAATAGGTATCTTTACTTGGAAGGTTGAATTCCTCATTGGGTAAGAATTCCTATGGTTAATGTTTTCTAATTGTTTTAGAAACTAGAATTAAAAGTTGTTGCACTCCTAAGGTAGTTGGTTGCTAATTTCATGGGATGGTCCTTCCTATTAGAGAGAACTAAAAGGGATGTAAACTATTTATATATATCTCTCCCCTAGGAGTGCAACAACAAGAGGAGAAAGAAAACCCTAGGCGTGCAAACCCATTGGCTGTCCAAAAGGAGAGTTTCATATGCCCATGGCTAGCTTCTTTTTCCTTCATTGATGAGAGGAAATCAGGTCTGGGTCTTTCCACAAAATATAGTTCAGAAAACCTCTCAAGGAATCCATAGTTTGATCCCACAATCATAGCCAATCAGATTGGGTTGTGGAATAGAAGAGAAGATCAAAAGAAAAGTCATCGCAGAAAATTCCTGCAACTTGTATTGTTGATTGCAGGCCTGTGATCAGTCCTTTGGAACTTTAGTTTCAGAGATTTGAAGTCTTCATATCATCAAGGTATTAGTCTTCTCTCATCTCCTTTTATTATACACTTGTTGATCATGATTTCATGGTGTTATTATGCGTATTTTATGGCTGATTTGCGCTGCCTAGATCAGATCAGTTTTGACGATCCAAAATCAGCCATGGACGTCCCTAACATGAGAGTTCAGATCTGAACCGCATAGCCTAACAGATGCGCCATCGCGTTACAACGCCATAATGGGCAGGACATGGCTCCATAGCATGGAAGCAGTCCCCTCCACTCACCACCAGAAGCTGAAGTTCCCATTGGAAGGAAGAAATGGCCGGGTGGAGATAGTTACGGTCAAAGGAGACTAGCAGGCGGCCAAGCAGTGCCTGATGACCGTAGAATTTGGGGAACGAGAACCCAAGCAGGTCAACATGGCCGAAGTGGAGAAAAAATCAGACGAGGTCAACCAAGACCCAGAAACGAAGAGCGTGGAAGATCTGACTAAGATCAGGATCGATTCAAACGATCCAGAGCGATTTTTCCTGCTCGGAAGCCAGCTCGTTGAGCTAGAGAAGTCAGAATTGGTCGAAATCTTGGTGCAGAACAGAGAGGTCTTCGCCTGGGCGCCCTATGAAATGCCTGGCATCAACCCCGAGGTCATGTGCCACAAGTTGAATGTGGACCCTAGCCACAAGTCGATGATGCAGAAAGCTCGCAAGTCTGGGGTACCACAGACAAAGGCCGTGATCGAGGAGGTGGACAAGCTGCTGGAAGCCGAGGTGATCAGAGAAGTCCAGTACCCGATCTGGTTAATTAACACGGTGGTGGTCAGAAAGAAAAGAGGCAAGTGGAGGGTGTGCGTCGATTTTACCGACCTCAACAAAGCTTGCCCTAAGGACAGCTTCCCTCTCCCAAAAATTGATCAAATGATCAATGCCACCGCTGATCACGACAGGATAAGCTTCCTCGACGCGTACCGGGGCTACCATTAGATACCAATGTATGGGCCAGATGAAGAGAAGACCGCCTTCATAACATCAGAGGCACCTACTGTTACAAGGTGATGCCATTTGAGCTGAAGAACGCGGGAGCCACTTACTAGTGACTCGTCACCAAAATGTTCCAGGCACAGCTCGGCAAGACCGTCGAAGTGTACATTGACGATTTGGTCGTCAAGTCCAAACAGACGCAGAATCATTTGGAAGACCTGTCTCAAGTTTTCGACACCCTGAAGAGGTTCAAGCTCAACACTTCTAAGTGCGCCTTCGGCGTCGGTTCCGGCAAGTTCCTTGGAAGCTTGGACATGCGCAGAGGGATCGAGGCGAATCCAGATCAGATATCCGCCATCCTCAGAGTGCAGAGTCCTACCACTGCAAAAGAAGTCCAGAAGCTTACTGGCATGGCTGCTACACTGAATCGCTTCATCAGCAGATCCTCAGATAAGTGCCAGCCCTTCTTTCAGTTTCTTAGAAAAAACTTAAAATCTTAATGGACTCCAGAATGTGACCGGGCCTTGCAGGAACTCAAGGCCTATCTCTCTTCACCCCCTTACTCTCAACTCCAAAAAATGGAGAAACATTGTATTTGTATTTGGCTGTCTCGGATCATGCGGTAAGCTCAGTTCTCGTCAGAAAGAAAGACAAGATGCAAAAACCAATTTATTATACGAGCAAAACCCTCCTTAATGCCGAGACCAGATATTTGCCATTGGAGAGACTCGCGTTGGCGCTCGTCGGCGCCTCGCGTAAGCTCTCACACTATTTTCAAACTCACACCATTGTGGTTGTTACGGAACATCCACTTAAATCTGTTTTAAAAAAGGCTGACTTTTCAGGAAGAATCTCTAAATGGACTGTCAAACTAGGACAGTACGATATTCAGTATCAACCCAGGACGGCGATCAAGGCCTAAGTTTTGACAGATTTCCTCGTGGAGTTGTCTCTGAGTTCGGCACCAACCCAGCTCGGCACCGAGCCGGGGGGCAGGGGGCATGAGGCATCCATGGAGACTAATAAACAGTCACAGAATCAAGCCCTCACCTCAGTCTGGAGAGTCTTCATCGACGGATCCTCCACTTCAAGAAGAGCTAGCACTGGAGTTGTCCTCTAGTCACCAGAAGGACTGGTCATCGAGCAGGCTCTGACCCTGGATTTCAAGGCATCAAACAATGAAGCTGAGTATGAAGCCCTAATAGCAGGACTAAACAGCACTAAAATCCTCGGAGCTCAACAGCTAGTGGTCTTCAGTGATTCACAATTGGTGACGAACCAGCTGACTGGAGACTACCAAGCTCGCGACGACCGGATGACTGCTTACTTAGCCTTGGCAAAGAAGCTGCTCTCCCAGTTCCAGACAGTCGAGATCAGGCAAATTGGCAGAGAGTCAAATTCTCAATCCCGACGCCCTCGCTAATTTAGCCTCCGCTGTCGAAGCAGGAAGGAAAAGAACCATTGAAGTAGGATCGTTGGCAACTCCCAGTATAGAGCTCCACCCACCTCGGGAAATCCTATGCCTTAATCTCGGCCCGAGTTGGATGGACCCAATCATCTCTTACCTTAAGGATCACCGGCTTCCCGAAGACAAAAGCGAGGCTCACCAAATCAGACTCAAAGCGTCTCGGTTCTGGTTGTCATTCACAGGCCCATACCTCCAGTGTGTTCATCCAAGCAGGGTCGAGGATTTCCTCTATGAAATACAAGAAAGAATATGTGGATGCCATATTGGAGGAAGGTCATTAGCATATCGAGCTATCAGCCAGGGCTACTGGTGGCCTTATATGTAGAAAGATGCATAGGTATACGCCAAAAAATGCGAGAAGTGTCAAAAATTCTCCCACTCCCTCCATCAGCCAGCACAAGATTTGACTACACTCTCCAGTCCATGGTCGTTCGCCCAATGGGGGCTGGACATCGTGGGACCGCTTCACCGAGCTCCGGGGAATAGAAGGTAGTTGATAGTAGCCACTGACTATTTCACCAAATGGATTAAGGCAGAGCCATTATCCTCCATCACGAAACAAGACTCTAAGAATTTCGTATGGAAAAACATCATCACAAGGTTCGGCATTCCAAGAGCTTTGGTCTCGGACAATGGGACCCAGTTCGACTCCAACCTCTTCAGGAACTTCTGCCAAGAGCTCGCCATTAGGAACCACTACTCTACTCCTGCGTACCCTCAGAGCAATGGTCAAGCAGAAATTTCTAACAAGGTGGTACTTGATGGGCTGAAGAAGTGACTCGATCGAGCTAAGGGAAGATGGTTAGAAGAACTTCCGAGCGTCCTGTGGGCTTACAGAACAACTCCAAGGCGCTCCACTTCTGCAACGCCTTTCTCCCTTGCCTATGGGATGGAGGCGGTCATTCCTCTAAAGATCGGCCTCCTGACTCTGAGATCTAAACTCTTTGATCAAGGCCAGAATGAAGCAAATCTAGCTCGGGAATTAGATATAGCCGACGAACGAAGAGAAGCAGCAGTAATCAGATTGGTCGCCTATCAGCAGCAGTTGGCCAGAGGCTACAACCAAAGGGTTAGAGAAAGAAAGTTCTCAGTTGGTGAGCTGGTTCTGAAGAAAACACTCCCAGGAGATAAGGATCCAAATCAGGGCAAGCTGGCACCAAACTAGCATGGACCATTCAAAGTGATTTCCATTGCTGGGCAGTCAGCTTATAGATTCGAAGATATGGATGGTCGACAGTTGCCACGGCCATGGAACACATCGCATCTCAAGAAGTTCTATTTTTAATTTGTAATCAAAACATTTTCAAGATTAATGAAAGCAATCTTCGTTCTTGTTGCTCGATTCATGACACTTGAATGGAGACCATCGGCAGTTCGGCGACAGTGCCATTGATGAGATCGCCTTGGGTCAGTATACACCACCCAGGCATGAAGCCATTACGGCCATTGATGAGATCGCCTTGGGTCGGTATACACCACCCAGGCGTGTGCTATTACGGCCATTGATGAGATTGCCTTGGGTAGGTATACACCACCCAGGCATGAAGCTATTACGGCCATTAATGAGACCGCCTTGGGTCGGTATACACCACCTAGGCGTGAAGCCATTACGGTAATTGATGAGATCGCCTTGGGTCGGTATACACCACTCCGGCGTGAAGCCATTACGGCCGCTGATGAGATTACCTTGGGTAGGTATACACGACTCAGGCGTGAAGCCATTACAGCCACTGATGAGATTGCCTTGGGTAGGTATACACCACCCAGGCATGAAGCCATTACGGCCTTTGATGAGATTACCCTCAGGTCGGTATAAATACCACCAAGGCATGGAGCCATTTCGGCCAGCAAAATTGCCTTCGGGCTAAAACATTCCCAACCCTAATACCGAAATAAGTTAGGAGACCCGTGAGATAATGGGAATCCATGGGATCGTATCAAGCATGAACAGAAGTAGGTCACTCTCGACCAGGTTTTTTAAATTGGCAGGTCCAACAGTAATCGAGTCGAACTCAGATACTTGTGTAAAGGTGGGAATGCAAAGATAAAAATTTAATTTAACAAACAAGCCACAAGCGCAAGGAAAATTCAGAATGGACGAACACAGAAATTGAGGCAAATTGAGGAATTCCATTGATGAATTGAGTTTGTACAAATTTTCATTACAAATTTTCTTTACAAGCAAAAGATCAAAAGTACAATTCTCGTTACACAGAAGATTTCAAGACGACCCGGCCACAGTATCTTCGGTTGCAGCCGCTTCGGCGTCGCCTGATGGGGGAGCCTCGGGAGATCCCAGAGCGGTGCCGGCAGGAGTCTCTGGTGGAGGAAGAGTCGCGAAGGCCTCGACGGGGGCGACAGGAGGCTGACTTGGGGCGCGGATAGGGCTGTCCCGAACTCAGGAGGATTCTTATATAGAGGGTGATCTTTAGAGATCCCCATCTCCTTGAGAACGGCGCGGCATCCGAGCTGGAATAGCTTCGAACTCAGGTTCTTGATTTGATCGGTGTAATTTCGACCCGCGTCCGCCACCCCTTCTAAAAATGCAGTGTCGACCTCGGCTCTGGTTGACGCGACAGCTCCTCTTTTTCCTTCTTCTCGAGCTCAAGCCCTGTCGCCAGCTCGGCCGACCTCCTCTCTTCGGCGTTGAGCTTCCCTTGTAATTCATACGTTTCCGCCTTCAACTGGTAAGCTCGCACACTGCCAAGTCGACCTGAGCATCGAGCTCGGCCTTCTTAGCCTCCACCGTCCTCAACTCTTCATGGCTCGCTTACAAAGCGGCCTCGGCCTGCCGCTTCTCATCCTCCAGACGAGCAATCCTTGCGTCTTCGTCGAGAATCCTGTTTAGAACCACCTGAAGCCTCTACACATTTTACAAACGGAGGTGCATGAGAATTACGAGAAATCACATCAGGGATCTGAAGTTGTATAACTTAGCAAAACTCGACTTACCGAAAGGGAATGCTGCAGTGTCTTCAAGAGCAATTGTACACTCACGGCCGCGTTGTGCCTATCCATGTCCTTAGGGAGAGCACAAGCTCTGCAGAGGGTCGTAATCACGGCCGAGTTGCCCATCAGCTAGTCTTCAACGTTCAGCGGCCTGTCAGGCCACAGCTCGAGGTCTGGCCTGAATGCGACTGGCTCGGTTTAAGTCACAAGGGGCAGTTCAGGGCCTTGCTCCTCCAAGCCCCCTGCTGCAGACTACGCCTCGGGAGGAGGCCTCTCCCTCTCAACCTCGTCGGACCGCAGCCGAGCTTCTTTGTTGGAAGCCTCCCCCCTGGCCTTCTTCCAAGGCCGTTCTCTCTCCCCCTCGGTAGTAGGCCGAGTCTCTGAGCTCGACGGAACGACGAGAGCGGAAAGGGAAGGCCCAGCGGCGTTGAAAGACCCAGTCGCCTGATCTCCGAAGAGAGCATCCTCCAGGTTGAGCGGCTGGTAAGTCGGTTGACGTCTCTCCATCTCTTCGGCACTCGAAAAAGAATAATTCTCGATCTCGCGAAGCGGATTGCTTTCGGCACCAGCAGTCGATGTGGAGCCCTCGACACCAGAAATCGCCCTGCTCCCATCTTCGGTGAGGGCAAGGATCGCCTCTCCGGGACGGCCTGACTTCCTTGTATAGGATAGGTACTTCGGCTCGTACCCTAGCAGAGAATGCACGACTCTGTTCTAGTGGCCTCGATACCTATAGACTTTGTTCAACCAGACCGTGTTCCTCCTCCAACGGTCTAACTGTGCATCTCACTTCCTTTGGGAAAGGCCTGTCCAAGAAACGAAAGAGTTAGTTCCAGCGAAAATAACAAAGATCCAAAACACAGAGGGGGTCAGTGCTTTACTCAGTGTGGTCCCAAGGAATCCGGGACTTGAACTCTCATCGCCGCCTCGGATTCGGTTGCCTTGAACTCCCAGTTGCCTGAGACGAACAGGCGATCGACCCAGGCGTATTTATTCAAGTCCTCCAAGGTCGTGACGAGGGGCTGACACTTCACCTTCACGCGGAGGTAATATGTGTCGACGTCTCGGGATTTGCAGAGGTCATACACGTCCTCAATATCATGGACTCCGAGGTTGATGTCGAGAATCCTATTCAGTTCGGCGACGCCCATGATAATTTTGAAGCCATTAGGCATCAATTGGCAAGGACACAGGTTCCATGCCTGAAGGCACGACCTGAGGAGAGGATGAAGAGGGAATTTAACCCCACCTTCAATGATGGCGACTAAAGGGAACGACATCCAACCTCTGTTGAAGGCAAAGCCGTCGGACAGACTGGACGGGTCAGCGGGCCTCACCCAGACGTCCTCCGAGATCATGTATGTTGCCTTAAGCTCTATCAGGGCCTGGGGGTGTCTATCCAGTAACTATAGATCGCCATTTCTAAAACCCTAAAAATAGAAGCTAGGATGCAGGGCGAAGGACAGAACAAGAAGAAAAAGGGGAAACAGAAACCCTAAAAGCAGAGGGAAACGCAAGAAAAGGAGCTAGAGAAGAGAAACTCACAAACGCGACGGTGGAACGGGGCCAGAAGATGCTAACGGCGACTGGAATCACTAGACGATGGTTCTCTGCTAAAAGTCCTCTAATGGAAGTCTCTGCTAAAGGTTCTCTCTCTAACGAATGCCAAAGTAAAGACGAAGAAAGGGAGCGAACTGAATATAAAGATAGGAGATGGGCGCCATCCTCAATTTCAAAGATAGGCGCGTGCGAAGTGTCGCCTCGATCACCCCGCACACCTCTTCGAAGTAATAATGAAGCCCGTCAGACGGTGACACATGGTACAGTCGGTCCGCCTCCCCACATTAATCATGGCCACCATATTTATCTCTCCATTGATTGCCTCGGGCAAACGAGGCAACGGCGGCGCATTCATTAAACCCTTCAATCGAAAAACAATTAGGATAGGGGCCAAACGACGGCGATGATCGGCATCAAGATGGCACAAAAATCCAACTCCCACGAAATTCAACTCAGCTCCCGACCTCAAGAGATTGAGGGACCCTAGAGGTCAAGAGCTGGGGGGCAATTATGGGGGCATTTCCGTAATACCAAATTTAGTCTGATTTCGGCAAATGCACCGACTAGGCTTGATCTCGGCCTCGCAGACCGGGATCGAGTGTGGCGCTCGTCTGCATCACCTCGGCTTCGGCCTCTCTTTCTAAGCTGGTGTCGGTAAGAACCAATTTATCTCACCTCGGTCCTACTTTTAGCACACCCATTTCGGTCTCGGTTGCGCACCTCGGCCCTAGTCGCGCCTCTGTTGTGGCTGCATGACGAACAGCCAATCGAGACAGGCACTGACAGTCATGTCCTACCCTCGAACACGTGGCAGGATACGAGCACGCGCTGATGGGACAGAAGCATCCATCCCAGCCGACCAAAATCCTTACCAAATCCCTGACAAGGCCACATCCAGTGGCTGCAGCCACATCAGGACATGGCCCAAGGATCCGATGGGACCTTTGCCGCCGATAGGTCAAGGCAAGATCAGGCACAATATGACTAGCATTCAACGCAGTATGGGCTTATCGGACCTTCATTTAATGCAATGTGAGCTGTAATGGATCCTCATTAATTACTTTGTGGGCTGATGAGACCTTAGCAGTCACATCATCAGGCCCACTATCTACAATCCAAAGACTCTCCTTTTAAAAAGGAAGCACGAGTACAAACCAGGTACGCACACATGTTTACAATTTCGTAGTCGTCACTCTGTCTCTCTTCTTCTCCGACCTTAGTCCCTGTACTAACTTAAGCATCGGAGAGCCCTGCGCTCCCCACAGCCAGAGTCCTCTGACTATTTTCTCTCCCCCTTCAGGTCCCTGAAGCGACCAGCTCTCCGCGGTCAATTGGATAAGTCCTGTAAGGCTCCCATTAATCTTGTGAGTTATATTTTCTGCACTTACAACTATTTTGGGCACAAAATAAGGCTTCTGCAACCAGTTTTGGATCCAAGAATGTCTTTTAGGAGGGGCAAAGCTTGTCGACATACTATTAGTAACTGTTTTGTTGCATTATTTTACTATTAAGAATCACAAAAAGAAGAAAAAAATTACGAAAACTATCAGAAAAATAGCACATTTATAAAAATAAACAGTTGTAAATAAATCAACCATTTGATTCCACAAAAGATTTTTTTTTTCAATTGTGCTCGACGAGTTTTCTTATTCTTGAAGCATTATATGATCACCTCATTATCAATATTATTAGAAATGTGTTTCTCGATTTATGTAACCAAGTAGTCATTCATCCATTCATCTCCCATTCGTTTCCGCATTCAAGTCTTTATGATATGAATAGCAGAAAATACCCTCTCAATAGTGGTAGTGGCAACTAGTAAGATTAGTGATAATTTAATGAATAAGTAAACTAATGCATATAAAATCCCTTCTTTTTATCTTAATCATCTTCTTAGCAAGATCACTAATCCCATTCATGATAGGAGTGCATATCCGTAATATAAGACTTAAGTTGATTGCCAAGTAATATAAGATCCGTTGTAGAAAGTTCAACTGGATAGAATTGAGTGAGGTGGGTTAATTTTTGCTTATTATAAGTTGAGAATGAATTACTTGGATTCAGACATACTACACAAAGAAGCAATTCGGCATTCGCCTTCTTGAAATGGTTTTTCAACTCTTGAAGTTGCATATCAATGGTATTCCACACAATAATGATATAAGTTTAAGTTTATGATTTCTTCAGCTCTACGACATGGTCGTTCTCGAGCTACAAACTTATCATTCATGTTATGAATAATAATTCCATATTTAGCACAAAATGAAGCAACTTCATTGAGAAGAGAATCCCACTCATTATCTCTCATAACTTGTAGTCGTTCCTTGCATATTCTAACGAGAGTCATGACATTCACAATATCATGTTCTTTGCCCTGCAATGCTTTTGATAGTTCATTACTAATTTCCAATATATTTTTCATTAGATGCTGGTTGAATGTAAAATCAAAAGACTGCATTGAATCCAATAGTACACATTCTTTGGCTCTTTATTCTGTGTTTGAGCCATCTTCCATCGTTATCTCAAGAACTCCAGACACAAAGGAGAACATGACAATTAAGTCAAGTAGTGTACTATAGTGTGAGCTCCAACGTGTATCACTAGATCGCTTGAGGCTAGTCTCATGATTTTGACCATGTTCGCTTTATTGGCACACAAAATTTCATTTGTCCATGTATAATAGTTCCTAGGGCAAATTACTCACTTTTCATAAAGGAGTCCATTTTTCTGACTGTTGGAGTCTAGCCGGCCATAGTGAAAGCATCCCAACGGCTACTATCTACAAAGCTCATTAGCTACCTCAATCTTTAAGGAACTAGCTGCTCATCTCAATGATGCAGCCGCTAATCTTCGTCTGGATGTTGACTGCTGTGATAGACCTGATTTCCTTCCTTTCCTCCCCCATCCGTCCCCGAGGTCACCGAGAGGGCCGAATGGAGGGAAAAAAGGGGGAGAAAGCCCGGTATCAACATTTTTGTACGGGTATGCAAGATTTTTTATTCTACTTGTGCCGTGAAAGGCGATTTACAAATCTCATCAATGAAGAAAGACAAGAAATGTGATTTTTTTGTTGCCTCTTAAAGAAAATACAACAGAAAAGTAAGAAAAGGGATCTGACTTCTCAGGAGATTGCGGGGACTCGTTCAGATCGACGGTCGCAAGTCATGTATGGACTTCGCCAAAGTCCTAAAGATGAGAACACTTGGCTTGGACTTCAGTTGTTTTAGAGGATAAAGACCGAAGGAAGGTCCTATATCCGGAAAAAAAATAAAGAGACGGCTTAAAAGCCACTCTAGGCCATGTTGAATATGAGAAGAGGGGGGCTTTGCCTTGGGGGGAGTGCCCCCCAAGGGACTTCAATCACCTTGTGGTGTTTGTTGCAGCAAAGTTTCTTCAGAGCTTCTAGGAATTCTGGACGATCTTTCTGGCTGATTTTTCTTCGATTTTTCTGGATCCATTCTCCTTGGAATGCTCCCCTATTTATAGGCCTTTGGTAGCCATGCGATGGGTTTATGAGCATTGATGGCTTTAAAGCTCCATGATAGGAGGAGTTATAAGTTTTTATTTCTTGATTTTGTAACTCATTTTTCCTTGAATCTGATTGGCCGATGGAGAGTGATGGGCATTTAATCGCTTTTAATCTCCATGATGAGAGGAGTTTCATGGCTTTAATGCCATGATGGCTTTGACTTGTAACTCTCATTTCTTTGCTTCTGATTGGGCAGTCCAAAATAATGAGGTAATGACCGCATTTAGTTGGGTCAATTAACAGCATTAAGTGGTCGCCGGGATTTGAAGAGTTGCGGGCCGTGCCGCATCTTTTGGAATTCTTCTTGCGATGATCGACGAAGGATCTTCATGTTGATCGATGTCAGATGATCATGCAGCTTCATACATAGATTGCTAACAGCGGGCAGATACCATCTGTCTTGTCGATCTCTCGATCGGTCGGACAGAAAGTGTACTTTCTTGGTCGGCCAGTTGAAGATCTTGGAACGATCAATGACGATTTCATGCTCTTGACGGCGGATCCGTGATGTTAACGGAGATCAGTTGTTTTCGAGTGTCAAAAATCAGATTTCCAGGAAACCATAGGGGCTGGAATTCCTGGAACGCGAAAAGGATATGAAAACGGGCCCTCCGGCGGAAATCCGGCGACCCGGACTTCCAAGGTCGCTAGCGACCATGGGGTTTGGTCCCCTTTGGTCGCTGTTTTTCGAGCTTTTTGTTTCTTTTTTTTCCCCTGTATTTTTCTTGACATTTTTCTTCATTTTTTTGGCTTGATTCTCCTGAAGAAAACCCGACGAGAAGTCGTGCAAAACCGGGGCACAAAGTTTCCTATTTTTTTGGAAAAATCGAAGACCTTGCTGCGCAGAGTTGCCGACTTTTTGTCAAGAGTCGAAACTAGGTCAAACGATATCAGAATGACTAGAAATTTGAGGTGAAGCCTCTCGAGTAGTAGATAGGACCAACCATGGGCTTTTGTTTGAGTTTTGAAGCCTGATGGACCCGATTTCCTTCCTTTCCTCCCCCATCCGTCCCCGGGGTCGCCGAGAGGGCCGAACGGAGGGGAAAAGGCGAGCATCAACATTTTTGTACAGGTATGCCAGATTTTCTATTCTACTTGGAATTTAGAAATGGTGATCCGGAGATCCACCTTCGCAAGTAGAAAGGAAATCAATCATTTTTCTAACTTTCCATTGCACATATATTTTAAGAAAAGGACAATTTTTAAAGTGCCGTGAGAGGAGATTTCATTTTGTTTGCCGTGAAAGGCGATTTTGTGTCGTAAGAGGCGATTTGTGCCGTAGAAGGCGATTTTGTGCCATGAAAGGTGATTTTGCCTTGAAAGGCGTTTTACAAATCTCATCAAACTGAACGACAAGAATTGTGATATTTTTTTTGTCTCCTAAAGAAAATACAAAGTACAATAGAAAAGTAAGAAATGGAATTTGACTTCTCAGGAGATTGCGGGGTCTCGTTCAGATCGACAGTCGCAAGTCATGTATGGACTTCGCCATCGTCCTTTAGATGAGAACGCTTGATGCTTTGATTCTTTGGCTTGGCTTGGACTTCAGATTTTCTTAAAGGATAAAGACCAAAGGAAGGTCCTATATTTGATAAAAAAAAAAAAAAAACGAAGGGACGAGCTGAAAAGCCGTGTTTAGGCCATGTTGGATGGGAGAAGAGAAGGCTTTGCCTTGGGGGCGTGGGGGGGGGAGTGCCCCTCAAGGGACTTCAATTACCTTATGGTGTTTGTTGTAGCAGAGTTTCTTCAGAGCTTCTGGGAATTTTGAAAGATCTTTCTGGCTGATTTTTCTTCGATTTTTTCTGATCCTTTCTTCTTGGAATGATCTCCTATTTATAGGCCTTTGGTAGCCATTTACGAGTGTTTATGAGCTTTGATGGCTTTAAAGCTCCATGATGGGAGGAGTTACAAGTTTTTATTTCTTGATTTTGTAACTCCTTTTTCCTTGAATCTGATTGGCAGATGGAGAATGATGGGCAATTAATCGTCTTTAATCTCCATGATGAGAGGAGTTTCATGGCTTTAATGTCATGATGGCTTTGACTTGTAACTATCATTTCCTTGTTTCTGATTGGGCCGTCCAAAATAATGAGTTAATGACCTCATTTAGTTGGGTAAATTAACAGCATTAAGTGGTCGCCGGGGATTTGAAGAGTCGTGGGCCGTGCCGTGTCTTTTAGAATTCTTCTTACGATGATCGACGATGGATCTTCAAGGTTGATCGATGTAGGATGATCATGCAACTTCAGACATAGATTGCTAACAACGGGCCGGTACCATCTGTCTTGTCGATTTCTCGATCGGTCGGAAAGAAAGTGTATTTTCTTGGTCGGCCGGTTGGAGATCTCGGAGCGATCAATGATGATTCCATGCTTTTGACTGTGGATCCGTGATGTAGACAGAGATCAGTTGATTCCGAGCATCAAAAATCAGATTTTCAGGAAATCGCAAGGGCTGGAACTCCCGAAACGCGAAAAGAATCGAAAAAGGGGCCTTCCGGTAGAAATCCGGCGACCCAGCTTTCCAGGGTCGCCGGCGACCATGGGGGAATTTTTCCCCTTTGGTCTCCGTTTCGTCGGCCGTTTTTCGAGCCTTTTGTTTCTTTTTTTTCTTTTGTATTTTTCTTGACATTTTTCCTCATTTTTTTGCTTGGTTCTCTTGAAGAAAACCCGACGAGAAGTCGTGCAAATCAGAGCACAAAGTTTCCTATTTTTTGGAAAAGCCGAAGACTTTGCCGCGCAGAGTTGCCGATTTTTGTCAAGAGTCGAAACTAGGTCAAATGATGTCGGAATGACCTGAAATTTGAGGTGAAGCCTCCTAAGCAGTAGATAGGACCAGCCATCGACTTTTGTTTGAGTTTTGAAGCCGTTTGGGGTCCCGTCACTGCTAGGCTTGGTTTTGCCGTGAGAAAGATGTCGCGCTTTGATGTACGGTCAACCGATGTCCGATTGACCTCAAATTTGACAGGGAGCCTATTGGATTCATTTTGAGATGATCCATTAGCTTCAATTTGGAAGTCATGGTCCCAGGGTGCTCCGCGCGCTGGTAGCCTTGTTTTTCTTTTGTAGCGTCAAAGTTGGGTTAAACGTTGTCGGAATGACCTGAAATTCGACGTGCAACCCCTTTGAAGCATGTTGAAGCCGCCCATGTGCTCTGTTTGATGAGTAATGGTCCCGGTGGTTCTCGCCGCTGGGAGGCTTGATTTTCTTTCAGAGCGTCAAAGTCGGGTCAAACGTCGCCGGAATGACCTAAAATTTGATGTGGAGCCTTTTGGAGGTATTTTGAGACCATCCATAGGCTCTAATCGAAGTTTTAATGTCTTTGATGCCGTCGCCGCCAGGAGCGCCTGTTTGGCTGCCGGAGGAGTGAAGTTAGACCAAATGATGTCAGAATGGCCTGAAATTTCATGTGAACTCCTCTTTTGGATGTCTTGAAGGATTTTGCAGTTTCTGTTTGATTCTTACAAGATTTGATGCACGAAGTAGCAACGCCTTTTTGTAGTAGGATGTGGCTTCATGCGCTTCTTGATGTTGAAGAGGCAAGGTGACATTTTTTGTGTCAATAAATACCCCCTCGAGGTACAGCGACGAGTAGCTTTTGGAGTCGATGTGCCTCGAAGAAAAACTTAAAGGAGAGCTTCTGACTTGACCAAGAGTCTTTGAGCGTTTTTTTTTTAATAGCCTTTTGAGTTTCCAAGAGGATTCTATGGTAGTGAGAGGGACCACGTACCATCTCAAGGCAAAGTTTTGAAAATGACATGAGGGAGTTGGATTTGGGTTTTGGATTTTGGTTTTTCCTTTTGACCTTGTGAACCTAAGGGATTTATGTGGCGTATCAGGGGATCAAGATGGATTTTTTGGTTTTTGACCTTATGACCTAACGAGCTGTATGTGGCAGGTTAGGGGGTCGGGGTTTGATTTTTGGATTTTGACCTTGTGACCCAACAAGCTGTATGTGGCAAGTTGGGGGTCAGATTTGGTTTTGACCTTGTGACCCAACGAGCTGTATGTGACAAGTTGGGGGGGTCAGATTTGTGGAATGTCAGTTTCAAGATTTTGGCTCAATTTGGTATATGAGGTTGGATGGTTTGGTTTTTTGGGAACTCATGAGCTTTCTCTCTCTTTTTTTTTTTGAATGGTTCAATCGACTCATAAGAGGCATGAAACCATTTTGTACGCTCTTGGTAAGAGGAACTTTTTTTTTTTGAAAGGAAGCCCCTTTTAGTGCCTAAGTGGTCAAACCTGACTCATGTGGGCTAACCCATGGGACCTTAAGCTTTTAAAAATGGCTTAGATCTCACATGGTGTCATTTTGTAAAGAATATCTAAAAATATCTCTTTTGGATAGATAATATCTAAAAATATTCTTACTTGGAGAGAATCTCCCAAGTTTCCTTTCTTTTGGGAGAGATTTTCTCAAAGTGTCTCTCTTTGGGAGAGAATATTTCTCATTCCCTTTTTTTTTTTGAGAAAATTTCTCAAAGAATCTTCTCTTTGGGAGAGAATATCTCAAATCTCCTTTCTTTTGGGAAGGTTGCTAATTTTTAGCACTTACCTTGTCACAACCCCGCTCAACTCAGCATGAAATTGTCCGCTTTGGCCCACGTGCACGCGCGAGGAATTCCCAGGAGGTCACCCATCCTAGTACTGCTCCCGCCCGAGCACGCTAAACTTCGGAGTTCTTACGATTTTTGAGGCCGCACGGTTTTAAAATGCCTCATGCTAAGTTAATACGGGGTTTGACTTATAAGCCCAGGGTCAGGACTTGGATATTTCCGATGCGGGCTAATGGAGACTCACCATTTGAAGCCTGTGGTTGACACGCTACGCTCTGTGGTTAAGGGTATCGCCCGGACCCAAGTCTCACATTTTGTTTTGCAAAACTAATCACTCTCCAAGTTGTTTTCTTCTAATAAGTTTCTTTCATTTAATTAAAAAAGTAAAAGACAATGTGGGAATTTGCCCCAGTAGGATTCTCCTCAAACACTCAAAAGAAACAATAACAAACTGGTGAAGATAAAAACCCACTTTCAGTCAATCTGACCACTTCAAATACACAATTAAGCTCGATCTAGGAGCTCCACTAAATCTCTGAACTTTCACCAAAACCACTTGCATTAAACAGTCCCACAACAAAAAATAAATAAAAAAATGAAACTAATTCAAATCGACTTTGCTTCTCCAACTACTATAAGGAAGATCAAATTCAAGAGGAGAGTCAAGCTTTTGGAAGGCCCGAAGTATCGAGTTTGGAAATCGAGATGTGCCCACCAAGTTGAAGTGATTGAGATCCTATACCATTTCCTTAGAGCCCTAAAAGACCCTTGCCTTATAACTTATTTGAATAGGTTTTCAGTGGTGTAAAACAGGGCAATTTAGGCTATAAAAACTGCCCAGAATTCAACCAGCCATTTTGTGGAGCATTTGTGTCTCTCGGGGTCTTCGGCCAGCTGTACATACCATTCGGCCAACCGAATGTGTAAAGCTCTGCGCATTATAATTCAAATATTGTGACCGTTGGAATTCGGCCAACCGAATTGTAGCCAAATGGTAGCCGGACAACTAGTTGTTAGAGAGCCGTTGGAACCTTATTTTCGCTATAAGTTGAGCTCTTCCTTGGGATTTGAATAATCTCTAGAGGCACCCTTTGAGGAATTTAAGTCCATAGATAGGGAATGAAGCTAAGGAGGCTAGAAGAGAAATGGAAATCCAAAAAGCTTAAGATACAAAGGTATATCTTTTTAAGTATATCTTTTTAAGTTAAGCTTTGATTTCCATCCTTTTGAAATCCATACTTGTTCATATATTTGAAACTTTATTTCGGCATGATTTCTAGTTTTGACTGAAAGCAAACATTAATCACATAAGTATATTAGATTATTTTTGCAAACATTCATGTCACAATCACATGTGTTTAGACTTTAAAATTTCATACAACTTGTGTATTTTGATAGGAATGTCATTACAAGTTGTCCTTCTTAACTCATGTAATTAGTTCATCACTACAATCATTTATTCTGTGCTATAACTTTTAAATACATCAAGCATTAATTTTAGAATTGATTAAAGTACACATTCATACACCTTGAGCACTCACCTTAGCTACTTGTAAGTGTATGATTGTATCTTGTTTTAACTTTCATATTAACCTGTGTTAGAGGCAAATGTAATGAGCTAAAACATTGTATCTTCTTGAGTGCCCTCTAGACATATTTGAGAGATCAAATATTTAGTCTTGCATAGGTTATTGCTTAGCCTTAGAAAAGCATAAGTGTAAAGGTTCGGGGCGAACATTAAAACCCAAGAGGTTATTGCTTAGCCTTGGAAATATATTGTAGAGGTTATTGCTTAGCCTTAGAAATGCATTTTGTAAAGGTTATTGCTTAGCCTATTGAAAAGCATAGATAGTGGAAATCTAGTGGGGTGTAGGATCACAAGCCGGAAGTGGATGGAGGCATTTGGGCAGAACCACTATACATGGTTGTGTCGTGGTAATTCTTATGGTGATTATTCTTCTTATTTGATTCCACTCATTTATTTTGTTAATCACAAGTGCCATTTCGTTTGAAGAAAATTAAAATTGAATTAATTGACATTATTTGTATAGCTCACCCTATTCACCCCCACTCTAGGGTTTGTATCCCAAACTTTCAATGAGATGCCATGGTCAAGCATTTCCAAGGAAATAAAGATCAACTTTTGCAGTGTCCACTTAAATCCAAAACAAGCAGGAACCAATCATTTATCCTATAATTACAAATGGATATACTGTGAGAGTACATTAGGTTCAAAATTGAATGTTAGCTTTCTCATAAAATACTAATTTGGCTTACCTTTCTCATTAAATACTGATTTGCCAGATACATTGCCGCACAACCGCCACAAAGTTAAAATTATAATATCAAACAATCTCTACAAAGTAACTGACAACTTCACAAGCGAGGCCCTGCCTGAAACAATCAAAACAACAACAAATCCCCCCAAAAAAAAGAAGAATATCACAAGAAAATATAGAACTTTAGGGATAGAGAGAGATATACCTAGCATCAAGAATTGGAGAAGGAAATGGGATCGGAATTGAAGGAGAGAGAAAGAGATAAAGAGAGATATACCTAGCATGTAGGAATTGGAGGAGAAGAAAATTGCCTGAGGGAAGATGGAGAGTCGAGAAACAAACTCGTTTTGCGTTTTGCGTTTTGCATTTTGGTCTTCCCATTTATTTTGGAATGTTCCAGATTTTAGTTCAGACCCCTCCACATGCCCCTTACTATCTGAGCCATATCAAGATACATGCAAATGGAGTCTAATGGGTGTGTAGAGAAAGTGCATGAGCACGACATTTATTCTACCCAAATTGGTGGAAGTGAGACACGGGCAAAAGCTTCTAATTCCAACCATTTCCAAACGCTTTCCAAACACAATCTTAGAAATATAGAACTTTCTAAAATCAACTTCTTTGCCACAATTGTGGTAACACATCTTCCTGTGAAAGTATATTTAAATAAACTATGTATTTATCAACTACTCCAATTAGCTATGAAGATGATGATACCTTAAAGTTTGATATTTTGATTTGGTGGAAAGCGAGTGTACATCAATTTCCCATGCTTTCCACCATGACTGTGATCTACTAACAATGCTAATGTCTACAATCGCATTGGTACTTTTCAGGGGAAGTAGTCAACTTATCGACGACAAGAGAATGAGTTTAGTTGAAGAAACGGTAGAGACATATGGGAAATTCTATATGCACCCCATATATGTGCTGAGCACACCCACATCCATTATGAACAGTGTCACTGTTCACAATGGATGTGGGTGTGCTCAGCACAAGGGGAGGGTGCATATAGAATTTCCCGAGACATATATGTACTTACTAGATTGGTTTTTGATATAAAATATACAGAAGAACAAAATTGAGGAGGATGAATTAGAATACGAAGTTACATCAATAGAAATATCTTAGTTAGAAGTTGCAACATTATAAGATGACGTTGTAACTATTTTGGATTTTTTTTTCCAAAGATGTAAATTTATTTAAAGTTGTATTCAAAGTTGTAAGTTTTATTCAAATTATTTCATTTAATTCAAAGTTTAAATTGACTCCCTCATTACGCTCTGCCTCCAAACCATGGGCCTACCTGCTAACCCGGCTCAATTCTACCTGACCCGGCCCGTTTGCCACCTCGGAGCCGGCGGCCCACCTTCCTTTTGTTTCTTCCTTGTCTCCTCCAGCTTCCTTTTCTCATTTTTATCACTAGTTGGCCTCTCAACCAGAAACCCTTCTCGCTGCTCTGCCCTCTCTCATCGATTCACCGCTGGAGCTCGAGCCATCGATCGCCGAAGCCGTCTCCTCTCTCAGCCCTAAGGTGCTTCTTCTTCTTCTTCTTCCCTCTTTTCTCTCTTCTTCTCCTATGTCCTCTCCTTTTCTTTTCTCTGTTTCTTTCTTGTATCATTTTTTCCCTCATATAGTGTATATATGACTACTTCTTATAAATTGAATATGCTGAATCATCTTTAGGTGGTATAGTGTTGGGGTTTTGTATTTTTTTTTTCTGTGCTTTGTTTTGCTATTAGATATTGTTTGCTTACATTTGTTTAGGGTCTAATTAGGCTTTTTAATTTGCTTCTTTCATCAATCTTGAACAAATTTTTAGGTGGTTTTTATTCAATTTCTTATGGATTATGGATTATGTTGATGTTAATTTGCCAGCTTCTTATGGGTTCTTTATTTTCCTTCAATTTGATGATCTCTTTTCTGTTTTTGAGCCATGGTTTGTTCAGTGTTCAGCAACGAAAGGAGAAGGGAAAAGTAAGAAAGCATGTGATGCTATGTTGAATACTTTACAGAAGGTTAGAAACTTTGAGGAGCCAATTTAATTTTTATTTACTGAAGGAAAGAGATCTCTGATCCAAAACAAACCTTCCCAGTTGATTTCTCTTGTTTTACTAGGGTAGGTGAAGAGGGGTTATTTTCATTGGGGAAATGTGTAGATGGAAAGTGCATTATAGCATCAAGAGAGGCCAACAGGCATAAGAACGTGGAGGCCAAGGAAAGGAATCCTGATTCCTGATACTATTGCTTTGGCATTGTACTAAGGGACTTTTGAATCCATACTTATTAATAAAGTTGGTTGGAAGGTGGAGAGTAGAGCATGAAGTGACCAATGTCAACATGCTATAGCTACTAGGCAAAAAAGAAAAAAAAATCACCCATACTTCTCTTTATAGGATTGCATTCTCCCCCAACCCTTTATTCAAACCTATTTGGCTTTTCTTTCTTTTCAAGTTTCCGGGGTCTTTGCAATACTGATGAAAGGAAAGAGAGGTTGTGTTTTCTTCAATTTCATCACTCTCTTTCTATCTTTCCATGGCAATGAAAGGGTTGTTTACCATGCAATTTTTTAATTTGACTATGATGACTGAAGGTCCCCTTTTAAACAATAAGGAATTGGGTTTTAACTGTAAGACATCTAACATTCACCATTCGTTCCTTTTGATGGGTTCCATTCACATTGCTATTAATTGTCATGAAACTATGGTGGTTAAATCTTCTCTTTTATTTGTAAACAAATGGTTGCAAATAACTGGGTTCAGAAGCAGAAATCCATGACACTATCAATTGTCATGAAACTATGGTGGTTAAATCTTCTCTTTGATTTGTAAACAAATGGTTGCAAAGAACGGGGTTCAGAAGTGGAAATCCATGACAGATGAAGTAAGCACCATGTTTCCTCATTTATTTTCTTTTCTCGGACGCTACTTTGTCAATAGGCTGCTGACATGTTTTCATTTTGTTACCATAAAACCCAAGAAAAAGGAAACCTTACTTGGATAGGTGCTTAGAACCCAACGCAGAGTATAAGAAAGTTATGGCAAAATACAATACTCAAAACTAACAACTATGTATGTACCTTTTTGTTGATGAGTTCATTTGGGATTCTTGTAAATGGCTGCACTTATCATGATCTATTCATTTTTCGCGGGAGCAAGTGATCTTAGATTTGAGAGGACTAGAGGAGACTTGGACGGGGGTTTGTCAGATGGTGCTACTATGCGAGATAATTTTTTGTAAATGTACATGCTTCATTATAGTTAGAATTACCAATTCTCATTTTCCTTATAAAACAAGTGTTAATTTCCACATATTGGCCCATTCCATCTTGATTTCTAGCTTCGCCAAGGTTTTTTCAGTGTTTGTGGGTGAGCAGGAAAGAATGGCTATAATTTCCTTTTGTTGCTAATTTAGACTGACAAAGTATATTTAGTCAATAGTTTAAATGGTGTCATTGGACATACTAATAAGCTTATTCTGAATTTTGAATGCACCATGTTTTGGAATTTTGAATACTTGCCATCCCATGTTTCCTTGAATTGCAGTCTCCAAATTATGGGATGCTTCAAAGTTTGGAATTTTAGAAGCCTTATTAGGGTATTTGGATGAATTAATTTTTTTTTCAAGGAGTTCTACATATTGCTGGTCATTATAGGAAGCCTTATTCTCTTTTTGAAGTATTAGAATTCTATGTCTGTCTGATTAGTGGAATTCTAAAAATTAGACAATTAGGATAACATTTTCGATGTTCAAAATTCTCAAAATTATTTGTTTAAAATTTAGAGGGAATCTCACTTGAAGAATTTGGAAATCCTAGACTTCTTCGACAGCAAGGGTTATCCACAAAAGGCCACAATTAGAAACAAAATTGCTGTTTTTTTCTCTACTTTTCCTTGATTTTCTTGCAGTCTTTTTGTAAGTAGGATAGAATGGTTCTGCTTGTTAAGACTAATGATTTGGATTTGATGCCAACTTGGGCTCGGGGCACACTGCCCCCCTTGAATTGAGTCGAGTCAGAATGAGTCTTTTAGTAACAAAATTATGTGCAACACAAATTCATTAGTCCCTTTTTTGGTGAACTTCTTTTGGGATAAAATTTGGGGATATGCCATAATCTAGGTGCCAGCATATTCATTCATCCCTTTTTTTAGGCATTTGCAAATATTAATGATAGCTGCTATTTTTTCTTTCTTTAAATAATTTAAGAATCAAGCTTCTGTGGACAATGAATGTGTTCCTCTCTCACCCCCACCCCCCAATTGCCTCAGCTTTGTCATAATACCATCATCAAGGTATGAATTGTTCTTATTGTTTCTTATGTTACAACATTTGGTGTTGTTGGTTCATCGAGTTCTGTGCATGATTGTTTTATAGAGTTCAATTCGACCTGATGGATTGCTGCAAAGCTTATTAAATATTTGTGATTATATTTTACTCCTTTCTCTTCTCTTGCAGCTTGAAAGGATTAATCAAGAACAGGAAGTCCAAATTTGAAAAACTCAACATACACTTCAAGTAGCAGAGGTGTGCCTGCAAATTTGGAAATCTAAAGGTATACAATCTGAACAGCTTACCTACTGTCAATTGGTTAAAAAACCTTTTTATAAAATAAAAGAATATTCTATTCACATCTCCTTTCTGATTTCAACTCGAGCACTTACCCCAAAACTGAATTTCTATCATGTTTCTCATTTATTTCTTGACCAAATATATGCAGTTAATTATAGTATACTTGGGCTTTAATTTTTAATTTTAGTTGTTCCACCTGCTTGATTCGCCGACAGTTATGCCTTGGGTTGGGAGCTTCTTCTTTTGCAAGTTGTCCCTTGTGGGACCCTTTGATGCTACATGTTGATTCAAAACGCTTGCTTCTGGAACCCACTTAGATGCAAGAAATGCTTTGTTTCTACCATGCCTTATGCAAATGAAACTTCTTTCATTTCATCTAAAATATCTATTGAAGATTATATTGATCAAGCATTTAAATTTTTTTTTTTCATTTGTTCTTTTGATTTAATCATCTTCTGAATAGCATTTTCCATTTAAGCTTATTGTGAACCTAAAGTACAAGCATATAATAGTATCTAATATGTTACTATAGCTGAAACATATTTGTGGCATCCATATAATGCCTCTGTGAGAGTCACAACAACAAATGGAGAATCCGATATCTGCTCAAAGGTGATATATACCCCTGAAATCTTTGTTAGATCCGCCTCTGAATGTGAACTCACTATGTACCTTAGAAAATGCTTAGACTAAAGCTTTTTACTAATGGTGATGCTTTGTTATTACATTAGATATTTTTGTAGATTTTTAAACTTTTCTATCTGCATTTCATTAATAGACTTAGCTAACTGATCTTCCAATCTATTCTGCATTATTCTGCACCTTCTAATCGCATCATATATATATAAAGTTCTGTTTTATTCATTAATGAACTGAGGCAGACAATGTTTAAGCCTTTTTTTTTTTTAATGACAGTAAACATGTCACTTTCAGAATCAGCCTATCACTAATGACTACGGTTGCACATACTTCTTACTAGTAATAAAAAAAACCTGCAAAATCTTCTCTCTCGGAATCCTCTCCTTTCACGCAGACCGATCGCTCCAATGGATTTGGGTACCACTTTGCGGCTTTCTAGCAGCATCCAACCTTCCATTTTCACATCTCCATCCCTCCACCGAAGCGCTCTCTCGATCTCAGCCGCCAATCCTCCTCCTTCGAATGCTTCTTTCCCGATATTCACGACCTTCTCTCAGAGAGACTTCACCTGTTGCAGAGTATCCACCAAAGATTCCCTGACCCCCATGTCCAAGGTAAAGTATGCCTGTGATTTCATTTACTTTTCTGCATTTTCTTCTCTTCAAACCCGGATTTTCAGAGAAAAGAGAGGATTTTGATCAGTTGAAAGTGGCCCTGCATATGGACTGTTTCTGTTGTACAACCTGAGGTGCTAATGGCTTCTCTTCCTATGTGAAGAAGATGGGTGTGTTTACAGTCTATGTTTGGGAAAGAAGGCAGCTTTTATGCTTCGGTGACTGCAAATTGAGGTCTGGGTCAGTACAATTTGGGCAGAAAAGGGTCTATTTCTGGTCCTCTCATCAGATGGCTGAGTTTCGGAATTAGGGTTCATTGATTAGTGTTTATTTTAGAACCATTCTATTCTTAATATTGTACCCGGATACTTCAAAATGAATAATGCATCCATTGATTTGCTTTTATGCCTAAAATCTCTGTCCTTGCCAAATCTACATCGTATCTAATGAGAAGTTGGATGTTCTGATTGGATGCCACCATTTGTGGTTGCTTTTTTCTTCTTAACTAAATTATTGCTCGTGTATTATATGTGAATCAAAGTGAACTTAGTGGAATGTGGATGTATTGATCTTTTATCTTTCTGTGTTGTAGAATAAGACGATTCCAGTCCGAGAGCTTGATGATGTTGAGCTGTCCGGTTTGACGGCATTGTCACCTTTGGATGGTCGGTATTGGGAGAAAGTCAAGGAACTCTCCCCCCTTTTGAGTGAATATGCTCTGATACGCTTCCGTGTTCTTGTAGAGGTACGTTTTCATTTTTGGCCTTTGTTACCAGATTCTGGCTGGTCAAAATATTGATATCTGTATGCATTTGTTGGAATATTTATCTCTTTCTGAATGTCGGAAGCTGATGTTTCTATCTAACTCTGTATTCCTAGTAAGATAAGGGGGTAGTTCTGATATGTTGGATAGTTTTTTGCTGGACGAAATAATGATTCTGATTTCAACTCTTTTTCTTTTTCTGTTACATGTGATGTTCCTTCTGTAAGTGCTATTCTTTGTTGGGTATGTGAATGAGAACCAAGGTTTGGGGTAACACATTTGAATATGTATTTTACTTAATCTTCTAAAATGTCATGATCTTTGAAATAAGACTTCTTTGTGGAATTCAACTCCTACAAAATACAAATACAAGGACTTAGTGAAGACTTTAATGAAGTAGTAAGAATAACACGTTAAATGGCACATTAATAGAGAACTTAACCCAAAATAGGAATTGGTGGAGAAGAAAGAAACTCAAAGAGCCTATTCAAGATAGATTAAATGAGGCAACATAAAATCTTTCATAGGCTTTTTCGGGCCCATTGGGTGCATAGATAGCCAATTGGAAAATTGGACTTTTAGGTGTCTATCCTGAAGGCAAAATACTAATCAAGGATCAAAATAGCGAGTGTTACGGCCAGTGGCCAAAACGCTACGTGCCGGTGTATCGGTGCAAATTTCATAAGTGGTAACTTTTTTTTCAAATCTTGTGTAGTAGCCAATCTTGTGTTTTTTTAGTGATTTGGAACCATATAAGGGTAAGGACAGCTTTAGGAGAGGCTATTGAGGAGAAAAACTAGGAAAAACAGTGTTTTAAATCAAAATTGCTTAACTCTGCTAGATTTTAGGCCATAGCGCCGTTATTTTCAAAATAACTTATTGGCCTCAACGCTATGACCACTATTTGAACCATGATACTAATCACATGATTAGGGCCTTTTTTTTTTCCGGCTATGGGAAATACTCAACACACACCATGTGCACAAGTCCCACACCACGAGCAATAGTACCGGAGATTGATCCTTGGTTTTTTCTGTGGAGGGGAGGTGCCTCATCGCTTGAGCTATAAGTGGATTGGCATGTGATTAGAGGCCTTGAAAAAAGTGCTTAAATTTGTCTTGTCAATTGTCCATTTTATAGGCCCTATGTTCAGTGGCTAGGATGCGATAATAGAGTTGTAACTTCACCTAGACCCATCCACATGGGCCGCCTATATAGAGTTGGAATTTCAACTCTAGCGGTTTTAAGTTTTTAATTCTTAAGTTGAATTGTTAATTAGTTGTAACACAATCGACATGCAACTATGCCTCTATGCCTACCATTGGAATCATGTAATGCAACAAGTTTGGGTATATACCAATTAGGTATTTAAAAAAAAAAAAACACACTTAAACTAGGTAGGTCAATTACAGAAGCCATTTTTACCTAATAAGACAACTTAATAAAAAATTAAGAGAGAAAAAGAAGATTTTACACATGGTTTTGTTGACTTAGACAAGGCACAAATAAGGTGATGAGGTAGTTAATTTGTCAGAAATTGAAGCAAAAATGGCATCCTTGTTGAGCAAGACAAATTAGAAGTTAAGAATTTTTTTTTATTAATGCTTAATCTGTGTTAGAATGGTACTAGACTTGATGGATGAAAGACCAAAGGCCAAAGATCTAAAGGTCTTCAAAAACCCTTTTACAATCTTTCAAGTACACACAAGCCAACAAGATGGGAAATCCCTCTAGTTCCTTGATCTTTAAGTACTTTGGTGGGAATTTTTAAGTGCTTTCGGAGATCTTAGGAGGAAATAGTAAAATGCTCAGGGTCATGCTAGTGAGTAGGGACCTCAGTATAGGGTTTTGATGACTTAAATCTGGAGAGTAGGAATGAAAACAACTGAAAAATGCATTTGATTGAGCATGGGGTAAGGCCATAAGGGAGGCTTGTGCATAATTCATGGGCAGGGGTTGTCTCCCTTGTTGCAGTTATAAGTCGACATTCATATCTTTTGATCCTTCTAGTTGGATTTTTGTGTACCATATATTATTCGAATTTAAAAGGTGGAACCAACAAGAGCCGGATAAACTTTTTTCTAGTTAGAAAATATGACCGATTGGATTATAAAAATTGTAAGGTTTTTCCAGGAGAGTGTTTGACCGCGCAACATAAGTTAGTAGTTTTAGATATTTGCATTAGAAGTAGAAAGAGGGGTAGTAAATAAAATGTTCCCTAAAACAAGGTGGAGGGATTTGAAAGGAGAAAGAACGATAGTATTTAAGGATAAAGTGATTGATGAGGGAGAATGGAATTTTGAGGGAGAAAGTACAGCGATGCAGAATCAAATGACTAGCTGTATTAGGAAGGTTGCTAAAGAGGTGCTTAGAGAGTCGAAAGGGAAGATGCACGATAATTAAGAAACCCGGTGGTGGAGTGTAGAGGTCCAGGAAGCTGTTTAGGAGAAGAGAATTTATTACAAAGTTTGGCAGAGTATCAAAATATGGAAAACTATGAGATGTACAAGAAGGCAAAGAAATAATCTAAGAAAGTAGTAAGTGATGCAAAGTGCAAAGCGTATGATGACCTATATAATAAGTTGGGAACAAGAAACAGAGAGAATGATATTTTTAAGCATGCAAAGATAAGAGAAAGAAAAAGTAGTGACTTAGATCATGTCAAATGTATTAAGAGCAATGACCAAAAGGTTCTACTGAAGGACAACAATATCAATGAAAGGTAGTGGGAATATTTTAGCATATTTTTAAATGAAGACTATATAGGAGACATAGGAACAAAAGAGGATACTTCATTAGCAAAGCATGATTTTTGTTTCATAGAATTAGTGTGGTGGAAGTGAGGAAAGCATTAAAACAAATGAAGAAAGGAAAGACTATGGGTCCAGATGACATCTAGATTGAGGCTTGGAAATGCTTAGGAGAAGTCGGGGAGATTTAGTTAACTAGATTATTCAATAAGATATTAATGATAAAGAAAATGGCAGATGAATGGAGAAGAAGCGTTGTAGTACCTATATATAAGAACAAGGGAAATATACAAAACTGTACCAACTATCGTGGGATTAAACTTATGAGTCATACTATGAAGCTATGAGAGAGTAATGGAGCAAAGAGTGAGACTCAAGACCAAGAATTCTGAAAATCAATTTGGTTTTATGCTAGAAAGGTCAACAGTGGAAGCCATCTTCTCACTTAGGCAATTAATGAAAAAATATCGAGTGAAGAAGAAAAATCTATATGGTCTTTATCAATCTAGAAAAGGCCTACGGCATATTACCTAGAGATTTAATTTGGTGGGTTTAAAATAAAAGGAATGTTCCAAGAGGGTTATAATGAAATTATTAAAGACATGTATAAGGAAGCAGTAACAAGTGTGAGAACTACTTGTGGAGAGACATGGGAGTTCCCAGTGACCATAGGTTTGTATTAGGGGTCAACCCTAAGTCCTTATCTCTTTGCACTAAGTATGAATGAGTTAACTACGTATATTCAAGAAGAGGTACCTTGTTGCATGTTTTGTGCAAATGATATTGTGGTTGTAAATGAATCGAGAGATGATGTGAATGTAAAACTCGAGAGATGGCGGGAGGCTTTATAATCCAAAGGCTTTAAAATAAGTCGTACAAAGACGGAATATATGGATTGTAATTTTAATGGGCATATAGAAAGAGCTGAAACTACTATGAAAATTGGAGACCGTGAGATACCAGAAAGTAATTTTCTCTGCTACCTTGGCTCTATAATTAGTAAGGATGGGGAGATTGATGAAGATGTCAAGCATAGGATAAAAGCGGGACGGTTGAAGTGGAGACTTGCTTTTGGAGTACTTTGTGACCGATGAATGCCAACAAGATTGAAGGGAAAATTTTAAACGACAACGATTAGACCAATTATGACCGATGGAGAAGAATGTTGGCCAATGAAAAAGAAACATATGCGCAAAATGGATGTAGCAGACATGAGAATGTTTAGGTGGACGTGGATGTGGTGTAAAACTAGGAAGGATAAAATTAGAAATGAAAGCTTTTGGGAGCATTTAGGGGTAGCAACAATCGGGGATAAAACTTATAGAAACTCATTTGAGATGGTTTGGGCATGTCCAACGTAGGCCGGCAACGACGCCCGTAAGGAAAAGTTTGGCTATGAAGGTTGATGGCCCCACAAGGGAAAGAGATAGGCCAAAGAAGACGTAGATGGAGTTAGTAAAATAGATATGATGAAGTGTAACCTATTTGAGGATTTGGCTCAAGATAGATCGGAATGGAGAAACATAATTCATGTAGCTGACCCCAACTAGTTGGGACAAGGCTTCGATGATGATTGTCGCGACCCCGGACCGGAAATCCCCAATCCGGGATCGGGACTAATGATTGAAGAGGATTATCTACATCCACAATATACAACTTATTTAATTTCCCACAGGTGTCCGCGGTGAGGATATCACAACCTTGCATGAATATTTCTTTTGAGTGCGGAAGCGTGTAGCAAATCAAATAGTAGACTATCTCTAGTCATGCAAGCATTAACATCAAATATCAAAACTGTATCAGAAGGAGCAATGATCTATAGCATGTTTCCCAAAAGTTGTTAAAGTTAGACAAAATATCATTTAGTTATATTCCCAAAATTAGAGGCCAACAAAGGCCAATATTACAAAATAATAACCCAAAAGAATGGTTAATAAGTTCTCCCCAAAATGTTACGCCTCTTGTAGCAACCCGATGTCTACATGACATCGTCAGCACGCCACTCAACTAGAGAGGTTGCGGCTCACCTACCGCCTCCTCCGGCTCCTCCTCAAGGAAACCGGCAACGGAACCTGAGTACCAAAGCAAAGGATCAGACACGACGGTCTGGCAAGAGAGTGAGAAGATACAACAACATATAATAGATGAAATATCTCGAAAAGCAAGGAAATCTGTTTAAGCAAGAACTCTCATAAAATGGATAAATCATTTGTTAGAAAAACATGTAAACAAGATAAAACTCATAGGGTATCCAAGGAATCAGGAACAAGCAAGATGACGACCACATGAAGCTAAGTCCTCTATCACTAAGGTGATAGAGCAATAACTAGGCCCTGATCTCAGTCACTCGAGGTGAGGAGAAACAGGGGATCTCATATAATTACATATACATATACTATACATGACCACGGTAGCGAGCCGGGCATCGGGGACCACAGTAGCAATCTGCGGTATCGGGATAAGACCACGGTAATGACCGGGTAGCGGGATCCAAACTGCAGCTGGCGGGACAAGAGGGGGATCTCCAAGTCGGTGGATCAAACCAACGAGGTTATCCAAGCTTAGTGGTGCCGACTCATAGGTCAAATACAATCGAGACAATGCAAGTAAATCAAGTACAAATATATAATCAAACGGGCAAGACGGGGGTGCTCAAGGGCACACTGACATATCATGTGGTGCAATGCACTTCGGATCAAGTAACCATTTCAAGTGTACAACAATGCTTCGGGAAAACAAGTCATGTAATGTAAATCTTGGAAATGAAGAATATAATGAACTATACCAATTCGGGAAAGATAATAGTTTTAAGATCTATTTGAGTGAATAGGGGTCCCGTATGTCGATTATGGAAATGACTTGGTACTCCTTGAGTTTGAAGACATTCCGGGCTCCTTATCCACTTTTACGATTTTCAAAACTTAAATTGAGCTTATGGATAGTACTAGATGCTATGATAGAAAAATCAAGACTATAAACGGTCCATCCTAAGTATGATGTCAACCCGGAACCATCGAGCAACCTACTCAGTCACCGAAAGGAATAGAATTCGCGATACCCACGGAAATAGACTTTGCATTTAGGTATGAAGAAGATATCGTGTCATTCCATCCCGTTCAAGATTGAAATAGATTGAACTTCGATGCATCCGAACCAACCGTGAAGAGCATCGGCTCAAGACGCTCTCACATATGGTCAAGTGAGTCCAAGGAGGGTAGCCAAGGTCCACAAAAAAAAAAAAAAAATATCAAAACTCACTGGGGTCCGATCGATCGGCCGAAATTTCTGTCCCAGTTATGCACAGAGTCCGATCGATCGGCTCAAAAAGCCTCTCAGTTAAAAACAGACCGATCGATCGGCCTGCACGTCCGATCGATCGGCCCTGGGCGTGTAGCAGGTCCGGGACACTGATTTTTTCTTCCCTTTTTCCTTTCCTTCCAACACATCAACAACCACTAAGAACTATAAACAAGATGACTTAAACACATGTTTTCCAAGACATTAAATGAGGCTATCAAGATGCATTATGAGCATTTATTTCAACTAAAAACACATTAATGAAAGCATGGAAAATCCATAAATACTTCACCAAATCATTTCAAACTTAAAAACATCCAAACATTCACTTGCCTCAAGTCCAAGCTAGCTGAAATCAAGCCTCTATTCACTTCTATTGCTCAAAGCCAAGCTACAATCAAAAACCCCCAAAAACAACCCTAAAATGGGTTACACAAGGAATGAAAATGAAAGAACCAACAATAATGCAAATGTAGCTTCTCAAGGGCTAGAGGAACACTAATCTAGGAGATGGGGATGATTACTTACCTTTAAGGTCCTCTAATGGCAAGAGTAAGCTCAATGGAGGTCTTGGAATGGAGGGTTTTCTCCACAATGGTATCAATAGGGAGCCATGGTGAAGAGGAAGAAGAAGATGATCTCCATTTCTTGGTTGATGCAAGTTTGGTGTGGATTGGAGATGGAGAAGCAAGAAGAAGAAGAGAAAAGCAAGGAAACCCTAGGCTCTCCTCTTGTGCTGGAATATGAAGAATGAAATGAATGGGAAATGGCTTCCCTTGTTAACAAGTGAGTTGGGTTGGGTTGGGTCCCACAACTAAAGGAGCTACATTGGCTGAAATCATCTCTCTCGGGTCCTCGGATGAATTCGACGAAGAAGGAAGAAATGTTCGTCGAAATATCTAGTTTCCAAAAAGTGTATGTTTTGCGGGTTTCGAGAATATTAAGTTTTGGGTACAGATTTGGTGTGCAATGACTGTTTTACCCTCAAGGCTATGAAATCGAGTTTCGGGATCTCAAACGAGGACGGGATCAACATGAAAGTTGTAGGATTCCTCAAGATGAATGCAACGGGCCAAAAACACAATTCACAACAAATCGGGAAAATTTCTCAAGAAAACGTAAAGCCGAAAAGGGAACCCCCAAAGGGCTCCACTAGCCATCAAAACACTCAAAGTAGCCCAAAACTAGAATCAAGGTTATTCTAAACCCAACTTAACCAAAAACACTAATCAAGCTTAGCACTAACACGCAACTTAATTAACACTAATCGGGTTCACTCGGGTCGGGGTCTTACAATGATGATGGTGGTGGTGGTGGTGATGATGTATTGTTGGAATTTGGAAAGCTCTTGATGAGGAGATTGTCATGGCAAATGAGGTTTACCAACTTGAAGCCATTTTTTTGGTGAAGTTCTTTCGTTTTATGGGCCAAACCAACATTTCTTTTAGACTTACTATCTATGGTGAATTTTTAGATTTTGGTTGCTTTATTGATAATGATAGGAGTGAATGGCTTCCTTGACTAGTTCCTTACTTCCTTAGATGTTTTGATGCCTACAACATATATAGGAGGGCAATAATGACCGTGAGAACCGTCTATGGGGCCACCTTAGAGTTCTTTGTTCGATTTGGGTACATCAAGGGTTTTCTTTGTGCCCCTATATATCAGTTCTTATCAACCAAATGACAAATATCCAGCATTATGTTCTTTGATGGATGTTGTTTTTAGATGATTTGGTATTGGTTAGTCATGCATTTAAGAAAGGAAATGATACGGTACTTTAGAGGAAGTCATTTAAGTCAATGAGTTGAAATTAGAAGATCAAAGACATAATAAATGGAGTGCAAATTGCCAACCCATTGATGGATTAGTGGTAAGGAAGCACCCTTATCACGCGAAGGCCAAGGTTTGATCCCTCGGAATGGAAGAACAATCTTTTTTATTGTGAGTAAGGATGTAAATGGGTCCTCAATTCTCCGACTACCCGGAGATTTCGACCCGTGAAAAACAGGGTTTGGAACCTCATATAGGCCCTGATAAGTAAATGGGTCTAGTTTTGGATCCTTTTTTTTTTACCCGGAGCCTAAACGGTCTAGCTCCAGAACAACCTCGGTTTCGACCCATGGACCCGGGACCATCCCATTTCAAGAGCATAAAACTCTTTTATGTGTTTTTCCTTATCATTTCCCCTTCCACTAGTTTCATTTCTCTCCTTTTGCTAGGGTTTCAACTTTCTTCTTCTTCCCGCTCTCGTCCTCACTGTTGTTGTCCCTCACTTGCTTTCGAGGCTTAACCGCGGCCTCCACCTCTAGCTCTCTCTCCCCTCAGCCTGCTTCTCCCTCTCTCATGAAGTACTAAATAATATTGAAAAAAAAAAAACAAAAATCAAGAAAAGAGAGACTCGATTGGAGAAAGAGGAGAGAAGTTGTCATCTATTTTGGACGACACTCCCTAACTAATAAATAAATCATATTACCCATATTTTGGGTATTTACATAGAAGCCCCTGTAGTTACTATTATTTATATAGAAGTCCTTGAACTACTAATACCAATAACGGAGGGCCATAAAGTCACCCTCGTAGCAACTTGGTTTCGCAATCATGTTTCGATAGGGTGGGCCGAGTTGCAAAAGAAAAGGAGGAACCAAAATATAGATCCTGTTGAGACCTGGATTGAAATAAAGAACCTTTTGAAAAAAAGGTTCCTCCCAATCAATTACTCAAGAGATCTGCATTCAAGCTTTTTAGATTTGAAGCAAGGATCCTGGTCAGTTGTTGAGTAGTTTTGAAGAGTTTATGATGATGCAAGCTCGTTGTGGTTTAAATGAGTCCAATGATGTTTTAGTTGACCAATGTTTTCATAAGTTGAAAATAGACATACAACATATACTTGCATTCAAGAATTTTGATAATGTTGATGAGATCATCCAACATGCCATCAAGGCCAAGGACATTGCAACTTATCAAGCCCGAAAATTCACTATCCATATGGTTTGCACAAAAGTACCCATCAAAGCTAAATTCTAATCCAAGTGGTAGTTCCTTGGAAAAAAATTTCTCCAAGCCTGAAGATTAAAAGAGGATCACATGATTTCATTATAAACAAAAGGGACATCGTTCATTTGAATATGAAAAACATATGAATGAACTTAATGGAAGGTGCATGTGATGATCCGCACACACAAGATGATCCTAAAGACAAAGAAATAAAGGAAGTGGAGGAAATAGAAGCTGAAAAGGATGGTGAAGCGCTCATGGTCCTCAAGGAGTCTACACCAATTGTTGAGAAGAAATGGTTGCGGAAAAATATTTTTTGTTCAAGAGGTACAGTATATGGGCAAATTTGCACAGTTGTGATTGATGGCGGAAATTGTGTAAACATTATCTCTCTAACTCTTGGTGACCGCTTAAAGCTGAAGGTTTATAATCATAAACGACCCTACTTTGTCAAATGGCTAATGAGAGGTGATGAAGTGCAAGTGCAACATATATGTCAAGTTACTTTTGCCATTGGTGCATTTTATAAAGATGCAGTTTGGTGCGATGTCCTACTAATGGATAGTGGAGATTTACTGTTGGGATGACCATGGGTGTATGACAAGAATGGAACTCATGACATGCGACAATATATACACGTTTGATCATCACAATGGAAAGCATGTCACACTCCATCCAAAGAAACCAAAATTGCTAAAGAAGATATCAAGAGCAAATGCCACAAAGAAAGTGCTTCACATACACCATATCTACATAGGCAACATGAAGAAGGCCCGATTTCGAGGTCAAACTCTTCTTTCAACTTGGGGGAATGATGCAAAACAGATGACCCAATTGTGGGCCCAATGAAATAGTTTAGAAATTATTTTAAATTGCTTGTTATTAAATTTCCAATTTTATTTAAGGAGTATATGATTAGGATAGTTTCTAATTTAATCTACTTCCCTAGTTGATTAGGTTTCTTAGCCATCAAGTTTGTTTCCCTATTTATATTACATTATAGAGATGAAAATCTTAGACTTGACTATTGGAATAAAATTATCGCGGGTTTTCTTCTGTGGGAGAGGTGCATCCTCGTGTTGAAGTCTGTGCAAAGACGTGTTTGAAGTGTTTGCGGACACGTGCTTTGGCACCACGATTGTGTTTCAGCACTTTCTCTCAAGCACCAACCCTAGGGCCTGCATTAAGTTGGATATAGCAAATAAGATTAATGTAGGGTGTGCAAAGTCATCACTGCCGAAGCCGTAAGAGCAACTATAGGGGAAAATGTTGGAAGTAGGTGGGCCTCGCAGATAGGTTTCAAAAACTTTTCACCCACTTGACTCGGGGATCAAGTACCCATAAGGCCATAAAACACATTCAGGATCCAAGAACCTCAAATTCATGATCAAGATCAATAAAACACTATCTCTAAGATAGATAAAAGTATCACCATGCATCCATAACAAATCCACAACATATAAGGAAGTAGATTATACCTTTGGAGCTCGGTTGTGCTCTAATGGAAAAGGTGACAACTTGCTAGATGAAGAACTTTTCTTTGTAGCAAATTAGGATCTCCAAGACCTAATTGTCTTCCACGCTATGACCCATATCAAATCTCTATTCTTAAGGAGAATGGTGGGATCTCCAAGAGAAAACCAACTAGAACCTCAAAGGCAAACCAGAAGAGAAACTAGAAGAAGGAGGAGAGAGAGACTTGAGCAACTCTTGCTCTGGGCATGCAAGACTCTAGGGATAGATTGGATGGATGTCCAAAGGGTCTCCCTCTTTTATAGCATAAGCAACCTTCTCTACTTACTAATTCTTAGAAGTCTTACTTCTAATGCAATTAGTAACTTTCTTCTTTCTAATTATATAAGTCTCACTTTCATAACAATTAGTAAATTTCTATTTCCTTTCCTTTTGAGTTCAAGTAGAATTAGTAACTATTTAATAACTTGGGCTAACGTGGGGACCACTAGGGATTCCATAGAAAGCTGGCTCCAACTGGGACACCTCGACCCCACATCTCATGTGCAATCCAGGCCCACAGTTAATTGCAAATAACTCCACTGTATAAATGCAACTGAACTTCAGTCTTAGGAATAAATTACAAGAAGACCATAAACTTCCCTATGACCATAAGTAGGCCCCTCCATCTATATCCATGGATCAATTGGACCTGTCCACCAAATTGGATCCATATCTTATTATCCTTGAGACCCAATTAATTATAGTGATCATCGGTACCTATCCAATTAACTCTTAATTGGGATGGGTGCGCACTTACCAATGATAAATCCATTAATTGGCACAAGAGGATAAAGAGGATAGATTCCATCTTGACCATTGAATGTTCCTACAGTCCTACTACCACGTACCCGAGACATCGAGGAGTTGACCTACAATTGGCCTCACTCATTGGTCAAATGAATAGATAGAAACTTGAGTCCATTAATGTCTCAGGATTATGAGCCTATTGCTAGGGAATTATGAGAGCAGACCTTAAAGTAAAGACAATGTTCCATAAGGTGCTTCTCATGGTCCTTCAATACATCCAATGTACCAGCATGATGATCCAAAGTCTTACACTCCGATGATTGAGACAAATCACACTATCTCATAGTGATCATAATGCTGCAACCTTGTCAGATGAGATGCCCAATCTCATCACTAGTTGTGAAGCTATTTAAGTATAAGATTTGCGACGCATGTCTCTCGTATGTGAATCTCATCCATAGACTTGTATCACATCAATATACTTGTGGACTCCGGTTCATCTCATGAACCGTCATGTCATACATATTGGTTATGTGCAAGAAATAATAAAACACCATTCATCTCATGAAAGGACAGCATGATTATATTGATAAATAAAGGAATAAATCAATTTATTACATCCGCTAGATTGAGACAATATAATCTAATAGAAAAAACCATCGAGGGAGTTGAGTTGGATATAACAAATAGGATCAACATAGGGTGGGCAAAGTGTGGACAAGTTAGTGGAGTACCATGCGATTATCAAGTGTTGTCTTGATTAAATTGAGAATTTTGTGGGATGGTATACCTAGTTTGTTGTATGAAGTTATTTATATATTTATTTATTTTTTGTTCACTTGAACCCACAACCTCAAGATTGCAATAGTGAGCACCTTCCACCGTGTCACGGTCTTTTGTCTTATATGAAGCTGGATTTTGGGATCAAAGAAAGATAAACTTAATGTGATTGAAGTGTACATATTAAGAAGAATATGTGAAATCCACAAAAAGGGATAAAACAAGGATGAATGCAACTACTATGGAAGGCCAACTATTTATCTTTTGGAGGTTGCATCACTTTTCTTAAATATGTTCTTTCAAACTTACCAATCTACGTTATGTGGGTCTTTAAGCGCCCCCCACCCCTCCGGACAGTGGTGAATTTATTGAGAAGCTTCAAAGTGATTTCTTGTGGCAGGTTAAGGAAGACAAAAAAAGAAATCTCATCTTCTTGATTGAAGCAAAGTGTGTAGGCCGAAGATGGAAGATGGTCTAGGTGCCAGACCATTGAAAGCCATGAATCAAGCCCTTTTAGGGAAGTGGTTGTGGAGGGTAGGAGAGGATAATGGTTTATGGAAGCAAATTTTGGTTGCTGAGTATGGTATTCTTAGAGATGGGTGGCACTCTCAACCGCCTAATCCTCCCCGTTTAGTTGTATGAAGATGTCTTCTGTTTTTTTTAAGGAGGCTTTTGATTGTATTATTCATTATTGAGTTGGTTCTAGAGGCAGAGTTCGTTTGTGGTTAGCTACTCAGATGAGCCCTTCTCCTTTAGCTTCTTAATTTCCGAGTCTCTTCTGATGTGCTTCCGACAATGTTGTTGTGGTGAGCAACTTTATGAGCAGAAATGTGGCTTTAATTTCTTGGGGTCTCACTTTCAATCAGATGTTGAGGGATCTCAGTTTGTTGAGTTGTTATCTCTTTTGGAGGGTGTGTTTATTTTGTCAGATGGGGTTGATAGGAGAGTCTGAGAGAGTTTTTAAGATGGTTCATTCTAGGTGGCTTCTTTCTTTGTGGCTTTGTCTTCAGTTGTTTTGGTTCCTTCTCCTATCTCTAGCATATGGAAGGCTAATGCCCCTCAGAGTTCTAGCATTCGATTGGTTAGCTATCTTAGGCCGTATCCTTACACAAGATAACTTGCATAAATGCAAGTTAATCTTGATCAATGTATGTCCTTTGTGCCTTAGGGATGCCGAGTCAGTGGACTATCTTCTTAGCTCTTGTAGCATAGCTTGCACTTTGTGGAACTCTGTTCTTAGCTGGTTTGGTTGCAGCTAGGCTTTGCCTAATTATCTATGCAGCTTGTTTAAGTCTTGGGGTTGTGGTGTGGTTCTGCTCGGGGAAGGGTGATGTGGAAAGCTTCCTTCTAGCTGTTATATGGGTGATTTGGAAGGAGCGGAATAGGAGGTGTTTTAACGGAGTCAACTCGAGGGTGGAGAAGTAAGAGAGCTCTATTAAGTTTTGTGTGGTTTCTTGGGTACCCTTAGTACCGGCTTTTAAAGGCATTTCTATCGATTCCATGTTGAGAAGTTGGCATGATGTGGCTTTCTCTTCTAATTTTAAGGATCAGCCGCATCTTTCTTGGTTTACTTTTCATGTTTTTCTCAACCTTAACTTTGATGGTAGTGTCATCGGCAACCCGAGTCCCAATGGAGTAGATATATTATTTAAGATTCATCATCTGCTTGTGTTCTTTGTTTCTCTGGTCAATTGGGCTTCTGTTTGTTGAATGAAGCAGAGTCGGGGGCTAATAGGACTGGTGTTCATTGTGAAGGGAGATTCTTGGTGTGTCATTCTGTAGGTGGCAGGATTTTCTAAGCCGCCTTGGTGTTTGGCTGATGTGGTAGAGGAGGTGGTCGGGCTTATTATGAGGCTCAATGCTTCTTATTTGCATGTTCTTTGCAATGCTAATGAAGATGTTGACTTGTTGGCTAAGGAAGGCATTCGGCGATCATCTCTTTTTGTTGTTTCTTTAACTTTGCTTTTGGCGTGACCCTTTCTTTTAGTGGTTTTTGGATGTTTTATGTTGCTTCTTGATTTTTTTTTATATGGTGTATTGCCCAGGAGTGATACTACCAACCTAAGGAGTAAGGACCCAAGGATCAATCCCTGGGCATGTGTGTGATACCGAGGCGCTAACACCACTCTACTATGAGTGTGTTTACGATTCGTTCTGTTTTGCCCTTTTCAGTATAAGTCCTTTTTACTAGTTACCATTAAAAAAAAGGGATGAGTGCATGAAAGAAAACCTACAAGTACTTGCTATAGAAAGAAGAAATTTAATGTCAAACGTCATGGTTTGTGCACATTTAAGGGTTACATGTTCGTGGAACTAGAAAGGGGGGCAGGGGGGGGGGGGGGGGGAGGGGCAAATGGAAAGTGAGAAAAGAGGTTCCATTATGTGGAGTTGAGAAAATTGCTTTTATCCTAGGTGGAGTATTAAGAAAAGAGATTCCGTTATGTAGAGTTGAGAAAATGGCTTCAAATACGCTTAAGTAGAAGAGTAGGATTAATAAACCCAAACCTAGATAGAAGATTGGGTAAGTTTCAGGTAATGCTAATGGACATTTTATGGAGACTGGAGAGTGACAAGTTTGAGGTAACATAACCAATCATGGTTTTAAAAATCAGCCGATTCTGAGTTGACTTGGCCGAGTCAACTTGGATGCGGTTTGTGGGAGTTGATTCACTCCTGGAGTCGAGTCTGGCTGAGTCCAATTGGGAAAAAGGCCAAAACTTGTGTCCTCCCCTCGCAAGATGATGTTGGAGGCATTTGGGGTCCTTTTCACACTGATCTTGGAAGGTCAAAATCACATTCTCTAGAAGATTTTAGAATTAAAAAATCGGGTTACAACCACCTATTATTACTTAATTTTATTGTAAATAATTAAAATAGGTGCGGTTAGATTCAACAGGGCATCTTTTTTTTTTCTTTTCTTATTATTTATAACATGAAACGAAAAATGGCTGAGTCCAAGTCAACTCGGCCGGTCATGATTGAGTCGGGTCTACAGTGACTTGGACTTTATTCGGCCCTTATGTGAAAAAAAATAAAACAAAAGGTTTTTCTTTTAAATCTTTAAATAAAGAAGGGGGGAGAGCAATATAAAAGTTAAATAAGGGGAAAGGGTTTCAGATTAGGATTTAGGACATAGGTCAAGAAACGGAGAAAGGCAGCAGCTATGTTGCTGGCCTGTTGTTGCTCTGCACTGTTGCTGCTGGCCGGCTGTTACTGCTCTCCGTTCTACTGTTACTGGCCTGCTGTTTAGATCATGAGCTCTAGATCAGTCCTTGCATGTCTGGCCTCTGCCGCACTACTGCTGCTATCCTCTGTTGTTGCTGCTTCTTTCCCTATTGCTGTTGCTGTTGTTTTCCTCCTGCCTGCCTGCCTGCTGATGCTTTCCCTATCACTGCTGTTGTTGCTTTTCTGCTGCCCGATGCTGCTGCTACTTTTCTCTTTTATTGCTGCTACTGTTGTTGTTGTTGCTCTGCGTTCCTCTGCTGCTGCTGCTCTGACAGGTACGCTGCACTTCTTCCTCTTCTCTCCTCTTGTTGTTCTTCTTCTTTTTTCCCTTTTCTCTTCCTCTCTTTTTCCACATCACCTGTGTGCAACTGCTTTCTCTGGATTCTTTTTTCTGTGAGTTGGATGGGGCCTGGGAGTGAGCTTTCCCTTTTTTTCTATTTTTTAAACTTTTTGTGAGCTGTTTGGGCAGCAACCTGACTCGGCCTCCGAGTCGACTCAGCCAAGATACCCGCACACTAAACATGGTTTTCTAAGATAAACATCTCATTTAGTTCTATTGTGTGTTCTCACACACACACACACACACACAGAGAGAGAGAGAGAGAGAGAGAGAGAGAGAGAGAGAGAGAGAGAGAGAGAGAGAGGTTGCTTTCATGTTCCATAGGTACATAGCATTCTTGGTCACAACTTATTTAAAGTCTTTAGAGTAAAACTCATTTCAGTCTTAGTGTGTGCAAGCTAGAGACCAATGCAAGTCCTACGGAAGGGGGGGAGAGAGAAGAGAAGGGGAAAAGAGTTTTTTTTTGGTGGTGGTGGTTGTTGGGGGGGGGGGGGGGGGGGGGGGGTGGGGTATGGAATAGGAACTATTTGAAAATTATGACTAATTAAAAATTACAACTCCCAATTCAGTCAATGATCGCTCAATTTAAACAATAAACTGTGTGTGGAAACAATGTGATCAATTGTGCTAGTTACAAATTAATGAATATGTATCACTTTAAAGCTCAAACACTAAGAATATGCCAATAAGTTCACAATTTAATCTAGCACGTGTGATGCATGTGAATTTAATCAAGTTATGTCTATCTAGCACATGTCCCATAGCATATAGATAAATCGACAAAGCATAATAGAGATGGAGGCACACAACGATTTACGATGGTTCGGTCCTTGACCTACGTCCATTTCCAAGAGCACCACACCAATGGTCTTGGCTTTCACTATGAGAGATTTTCAATAGGTGCACCTCAAAAATGTTTACACCAAGATTTTTTGATATGGTGGTTTGATTACAAAGGTCTACTCCACCAACCACAATTTTTTTGATATGGTGGTTCGATCACAAAGATCTACTCCACCACACTATTTTTTATAGTGATTCAATCGCACAAATCTAATCCACTATACAATGTTGTAAGAATAAAATAAAAACAAGAACACTTGTCTCTTGAAGACGAATATGTCTTGATTGCGTTCTTGGAAGCTCAGATCCAAGACTCCAAGCTTTAGCCTCCTATGCTTGAACTCCTTGGCACTTGAAGATGCTCCAATTATGCTCAACTAAGTATTAGAGGAGGTCTTGGGTCTAGGGTGACTAAAATGTACCTCTAAGGTTAGTCCAGTCCCTAGTTTTGCATCTTTTCTACAAATCAAGCTTTGATGACTGATTACTTAGTATCGAAGGTCTAAGGAGAGTTTGCCTATGGGAAGCAATCAATCTTCAAAACGCTTGATCCTAATTCCAGTAATCAGTCTCTCTTGAGCCTTGAATGCTCTTAGATTTAACTATTAAGTCCTTAAAGAGTGAGAGGAATATGGATTTTGAGGTCTCTAATTGTGTTTAACTTGGTGTTGGTTTGTGGTCTAAGAGGGCTCTCAAAATCACACTCATTATAGCCTTTGAAATGAGCTCATGTGAAGCAGCGCAAGGAACGAAGGAGATAGCCAACGGGCTATTCTCCAAGCCAAACGGCTTAGGGTAGGATGTCTTGGTCTCACACCACAAACAAGAGAGAAAATCACACAATGAGCAAACTCAAATTTTCATTAATTTTTGCCTATCCCAAGAGAAGGGATTACATCCTATATATAATAGTCTCAGCATAATTTTAGTAATCAACCTCTACTAAGAAACTTCTTAATTCTAAGAATCTTGGAAATTAGAAACTACCTAATCAAAGCAATTAAAGAAATCTACTAATTCTATAACTCTATTAAAATAGGAAACTGCCGCTAGAAATCTTTCAATTTCGTTACTTATGGGCTTGGGCTTTGGGCCTTCTGGAATAAACTTTCAAACGGGGCCCATTGGTCTGGCCTGCATCACAAGACATCCTACCCTAAGCCGTTTGGCTTGGAGAATAGCCCGTTGGCTACCTCCTTCGTTCCCTGCGCTGCTTCAATTGGTACTAGAGCAATTAAAGAAATCTACTAATTCTAGAACTCTTTTAAAATAGGAAATTACCGATAGAAATCTTTCAATTCCGTTTCTTATGGGCTTGGGCTTTGGGCTTCTGGAATAAACTTTTAAACAGGGCCCATTTTTCTGGCCTGCATCTCATGTATAAATAGAAAAGCTCATAATGGTTTGTCTAAGATTAGCTATGAACTTGCTACGACTAGCTGTGACCTCTCTATTGCTAACTTGATTGAAGGGTCAAACTGACTGTTTTGTTTTGCGGTTATCCTTACGACTCGCTGTCGAATGACCTACGGCTAGCTGTATGCTTACCGTAGAGGAAACATGCCGAATTGTATCTCATTGGAAAATCTCACTACAGAAGAACCACAGTAAGCTACCCGGGCTCTTATGGAGGCTTACGGCTAGCTGTAAGGCCTGAGAATTGAACTTCTGAACTGTTCAGTTCAGCTAATTGAACCCTAATGGTTTTCCTAGTTGGTTTGAGGGTCCTAAGGGCCTTTTCTTGGTTTGTCTATGTTGGAAATAGGTGGGCCTCGTGGATAGGTTTTCAAAACTTTTTTACCCACTCGACTCCGGGATCAAGTATCCAGAAGGCTATAAAACCCAATCCAGGATCTGTCCTCAATCTCAGCCATCATGATCAGCAAATAAACCTATCTAGAAGATAGAACAACAACCAACAAGCATCCATAAAAATCTACAACATGCACGGAAGTAGATTATACCTTAGGGAGGTTGTGCTCTAATGGAAGAGTTGCGTCTTTCTTTGATGATGAAACTCTTTCACGTATCAAACAAGAATCTCCAAGACCTATTGATCTTCCACGCTATGACCCTCTTATCAGATCTCTTTTCTCAAGAAGATGGGTGAGATCTCCAAGAGAAAACTCTACTAGAAACTCCAAGGAACTGGAAGAGAAAGAATAAGAGGAAGAGATGTGCAACAACTTGCAAAATGTCACGACCCAAATTCCGGGGCCCTATCGGATATCCGGATCGTGATAACTTGGCAATGTTTACCATTCATTTATCAAATTATTCACATAAGAGATTTGACATTTAAATCAAACTATAATTCCAATTAATCTTTAAAAGTCAAACAATATCAATCATCTCTGAATAATCCAAATCCCTATGTTCTGACTCAAATTAATAATGTACTAAACATTAAATAAATTGTTAAACAAAAGCTAATCCTTCTATCAATTATTTAAATATTTCTCGTTCTCTCCCTTTAGCCACGCATGCCAAAATCTTCGTGCTGAACGCCATCTTGACTTGTCCCACCCGCAGTAAGATTACCTGAAGGGGGCAACACAACATCAGTATTACTGGTGAATGAATTTTCCTAATTACATAAGCAGCATAAAGCATAATATCACATGATTAACATATTTGAATCAATATATTAAATGCCATAAAAGAAATACATCCATATATTTATATCCGTGCCCATGCATATTACCACGCCTCAAAGGCCCATCGTATACATGTATACCGGTCACTATGACCCTGTCTCATCAGACACGTCCCCTATGGACCAGCCGCTATAACGGCTCGGACACTAAGTCCAACATCCCACGTCTGGGACCTCACCATCTCATAACAACCACAACTCAATATTATTAACAATTTACCTCACTTACATATCAACAGTGTGGACCCAACCCTTACTAAGTTCACTGTTTATTGCCCCACTCCCATTCATAATTGCTATTATCGGAGTATGGTTGGTCCACACCATAAAACAAAACATAATATATAGTAAGTAATCATAATGCATATAATTATCCACAACTAAATTGATCACAATCACTTAATCACCATTAATCAATCATCTAATCTTTAGGTTATCTGTATATAAACTCTATATGATCAACACCTACCAATACTGGGCCAAACCCAATTATAGTTGTCACACATCCTTGAATAGAACCCAATATTTGATTGTCCACGCCTGAAGGCACACCCATATAGCATCCAGTGGGTCCCGCTAGTCTAAATCACAATCAAGTCTACTCTCTAGGGTTACCCAAGTATAGGCTTTGCTCTTAATGGATTGGATTCACCATCAGATATTTTTCCCCACAAGATTAACAAATACAATTGGAATTCATAAATAATCCTTATTGTTAACAAAATTGAAGTTCCTGGATAACTGGTCAGATGGAGACCATGCCACATGGGACCGCCACCATTGAGATCGTCTTTGAGTCTACTTCAAGACGTGGGGTCCTAATCCATGATTGACTTAGTTAGTGGGTCCCACTACTATCATCGACCAAACTGCCTGGTTCACGCCTACAATACTCCAAATCTAGTATCCAGTGGGTCCCACTGATCTAATGCACGATCAGGCATGCTCCTTAAGAGTCGCCCAGGGGTAGACTCTCCTACCAATGGATCTGATTCATCATCAGGCCACTCCCTAGGGCCCACAGATCAAAACAGGTATTATTGGCTTCCAAGTGTTAACTTTCGCCTTAGAATTTTGTGGCTGTTGGATAGGACAACAGATGGGACCCACTTCCTATGAGTCCACCATCACTAGGGTCGACCATGGGTCCCCTACAAGATGGCTGGAATGGATTCCCAATCATGTGGCCAGATGGGTCCCAATAGAGCCTAACGATATGCAATCACATACTCTGTGACAGACGCCTCCTTGGCATTATGGTGATTGGATGAAGGCCCAAGTGGGGTCCACTCTCCATGAGTCCTCCACCCTAAGGGTCGCCCATGGCTTCCCTCTTGGATCTCTGGACGAGATGGTACATCGGTGGTTCATGGGGTCCCACAACCCTTGCCGATGGAAATTCTCCTCTTGTGACAGGAAAACAGTAGGTGCATAATTGCACAGATTCATCATCCCATCTTCCCTTTCTACATTAATCATCATTTGAAGCAAGATTACTAAAAAAAAATCCAAACTCTTCTAATTTCACCAAGAAATCCACCCTTTTCTACCACAATCTAGAACCTGAGTATGTCAATTATTCTTAAACTATTTACACGACTAGCAACACCACAACATCTGAGTTTCCCAATCATATATCTCATCAACTAAAACATGGATTGAATAATTAAGGAAGATTCACTCACCTTTGATATGCGATCGTTGCTTTTGCAATGTGCTGGCGCGAATAGGGCATCCGTCAGTGACCTTCTTCTTCCCCTGGATTCCAGAGATCAAGTCTTCTCTCTCAAAATTGCTCTCCAAACAAGAAGAAAGAAAATTGAATAATACTCTACTGGCCGATGGTTGTATATTTATACTAAAAGGAATTAGAGTCCTAGTCCTCCTCTCCTATTTCCATTTAGAGTTGTTTCACAATTCTTTTCCCTTTTTCAATCACCAAAAACGTGAGTCATTCCTAATCAAGTGAACAACAGGGGTCCTACTTGGAGAGTTGGATAAACTTCCTAATTCCAATCTTTCTCTTATTTCCTCTATTAGAGTTGTTATACAACTCCATTCCCAAAACGTGGGACACTTTCAAATTTCAAATTTCAAATTTCCTTAATAAGTACTACTACTAATTCCATAATAAGGAAACAACTAAGATACCACCTGGGCCAGACTAATCTTGGGCCCAAGTAATTCAGGATATTACACAAAAGGGAGGGTTGGGCGTGCATAGCAAAGGGCTGGATGTCCAAGGGGGATCTTCCCTTATTTATAGCCCTCAAATCTCCTCTTAAGACTCTCTTACTAATTGCATTAGAAGTCACACTTCCACACTAATTAGTAGCTTACTATTACCACTATTAGAAGTCTCACTTCAAATAGAAATAGTAACTTTCTAATTCCTTTCTTTTGGAGTTCAAGTAGGATTAGTATTTAATAACTTGGGCTAACGTGGGGACCATGAGGGATTCCTTAGAAAGCTGGCTCCAACTGGGACACCGCGACCTCACATCTCATGTGCAATCCGGGCCCACAGTTAATTGCAAATAATACCACTATATAAATGCAATTGCACTCCAGTCTTAGAAATAAATTACAATGAATACCCTAAACTTCCACAGTACCACAAGTAGGCCCCTCCATCATTATCCATGGATCAATTGGAATAAATCTGTCTCATTCAATCTTAGATCCACATCTTATTATCCTTGAGCCCCATTTAATCACAGTGATCATCAGTACCATCTAATTAACTCTTAATCAAGATGTGTGCGCACTTACTAATGATAAATCCATTAATTGGCTCAAGGGGATAATATAGATAGATTCCATCTTGATCATTGAATGTTCCCACAGTCCTACTACCACGTACCTAAGACATCGAGGTTTTGACCTACAATTGGCCTCAATCATTGGTGACTCAAAGTAAATGAATAGACAGAAACTTGAGGTCATCAATGTCTCAGGATTGAGAGCCTATTGCTAGGGAATTATGAGAGCAGATCTTAAAATCGAGACAATATTCATAAGGTGCTTCTCATGGTCCTTCAATACATCCAATGTACCAGCACTATGATCCAGAATCTTACATTCTGATAATCGAGACAAATCACACTATCTCATAGTGATCAGGGTGCTGCAACCTTATCAGATGAGATGTCCAGTCTCATCACTGGTTGTGAATATATTTTTAAGTAAAGATTTGTGACACATATCTCCCGTATGTGGATCTCATCCATATACATATATCACATCTAACATACTAATGGGACCCGGTTCATCTCCTGAACCATTATGTCATATGTATTGGTCATGCGCATTAAGTAATAAAACACCATTCATCTCATGAAAGGAAAACATGATTTTATTGATAAATAAAGAAATTAATCAATTTATTACATCAACTGATGGATTGAGTCCATACAATCTAACAGTCTAAGGCCCATTTTACCTGAATAGGTTAGCACAAATTGGGATACATCTCTCTATGAAGCACGGGCCTTCCAAGACTTGATTTTCTGGACTTGATCTCCATCTTCCTTGTTGAAGCTTCTAGAGGAAAGGGTCTTGGACTTGACACTGAGTTGACAATACTAGGGAAGTGCATATTTAATTATGACACTAACATGTACCAACTCTATTGAAGCATTGTCCTCATATTATCAATTGGATTAACGAATATAATTAAAGTCGATTCACTTTCATTTATTTCTAGTTTTTATGTCATTATATTTATTTATGAGATTTTTTTTTGAAATTTTATAATTTCATGTCAATTTTTTGGGATGCTCTTTCTAAATTTTTTTATGTTTTATTTATTAACATTGTGCTTTGGTTTCAACTTGCTATGTATCATGCTATACCTTTTCTTTCATATATTGTTATGGGATTCATTTGTTTATAATCTTAAGTTCCTTTAATCTCTTGGATTTTACATTGTTCAAATTGGAATGTGCTTTGGATCCTGTAGGTCAAATGGTTGTTGAAGCTTTCACAGATTCCTGAAGTCACAGAAGTTCCATCCTTCAGTGAAGATGCTCGATCATATCTGGAAGGCCTAATTCATAATTTTGGTGAAACTGATGCCAAGGAAGTAAAGAGAATTGAGAAGATTACTAATCATGATGTTAAGGCAGTGGAGTACTTCTTGAAACAGAGATGCCAATGCCAGCCAGAGATTGTGAAGGTTCACATTCTGTGCTTCAGTTTTCTTAGTATTTAGAGTCTAGTCTCAATTCCATTGACTAAACTGCATCATCCATGTTCCTTATTTGTGAGGATTATATGTGAAGCATCCTTAGGCTTTGTCTTTATACTAATGGGACATTCTATTCTGTGATCATGACTGTTTATTTGATTGGCCAATTTATGCTTGATAAAATTTCTCATGGGGTTTTCCTTTTGTTTTTCCGTCATCCTGAAAAATAGATGATGAAAATGGATGGAGCCACGCCTTACATTTGATTCAAAAGGAACATATATTGGATGACTTGGATCTTCTAATTTGAGCTAGAGTTAAGACATGGTGTATCCCTGTACACACTGAAAAAATAGAACTCAATGCATAGTAGAAATGTTCATGCGAACTTTTTTTTTTTAACGCAATTTGGATCCCTTCTAGCAATACTTTGGTCTTCAAAGTTCAAACTGCTGAATAATCTCACAAATTTGCATCGAGGGGAGATGGAGTCGCACACTATTCACCATTTAAGACTAACTTTCAATAACATAAAATCTTATTGTTTCTCCAATATGATGATATAAATATAATACACTTTGGATTTTGTTGCACCATAGTATTTAGGATCCTGTTTGCAATCAATAGTGAGCCAAATCCTCTTTAAACCATGGCTATATTCAACCTTTGGTAACTCTGGGAGCAATGAGAAACTAAATAAATACTAAACACTCCTGTTAAATTAGGACTCTTAACTTAGTAAAGCTGCAAAAAAGGAAGCTTCTAGCTTTACTAACTAGACCGGGACCGTTCTTAATAATAGGGTGTTGTATATCTAGTAGGTATTCTTTTGAGCAAAACTAAAGAAACAGAAAAGACATTAGGTGATCACTATTATTCTGCCACACCAGTAATAAATAGACCACATATGTGATTGACATCTGGGATCCATGGTTTAGCTGTAGCCCCACTCTGGATTTTCTAGCCAATCGATCTGCCATAATTTTTCATGCAAAAAGAAAAAAATTGTTTTCCACGGTGGATCTGTTGTCACGTGCAATCATTTTCCTTTTTTTTGTTTTCTGAGATGGAGCAATCTCAATTTTTCAGAAAATCAATTCGGACCCTGAGGGTAGAAAATCAATTTCCACTGCTGACTTTTCCTACCCTTTGGGAACAATATTCCATTTATACTGTTCGACTCAGAGGGTTTGACAAACTGAAATGGAAAAAAGAAAAAAGAAAATCCTGAGCAAGATCTGAAGGAACAGGATGGTGGAGTCCAAGATCCCAACAGACTTTAAAGATTGCTTGTCAAGAGGATTGAGAGCCATTTGGGCTCCGATACCATGACAAGAGGGAAAGGAAAAGAAAACTGGAAGAAAGGCTTGTACCAGTTGCTTGGTGGACCACTCTATAATCAAGGGATTTAGAGGATAATCACGAAGTAACTGTAAATCTCTAAGGATATGAGCTATAGATTAATGTTATAACTGGCACACCTCTAGACTTGATGCAGATAGACCTCAGGCCACACGTGTAGGGACTAAGAAACCTAATTAAAGTAGGAAACTAAAAAAATTAGAAACTTAATCCTAAATACAACTCATCAAATAATACTAGTAACTAATAACAATTAATTAAATAAAATAGAAAAATCCATAAGTCTACTTGGGCCCTACACATGTGGCATGAGGTCTATCTGCATCAAGACTACAGGCAAAAAATGTTAATTCAGTGTGTCTCAGATCTGTCTCTCTACACACTTCCTGACCTCAAGCAGTTGGATGGTTTGTGCTGGACTTAGCTACAGTGTAGACATTGATTTGTTAATATATTTGTGGTTTTATTCATACACTTAATGTTAGCAAAATTTAATACCGCCGAGTTGAATATCATGAAGAGAACGTCATAAAATCAATCCTTGATTTTTTTCAGAAATGAAACCTTCATCAAGAAGCATTGATGTGGAAACCTCTCACGCAGAATTGTCCTTAATGGCCCACTTGGATGTAGAGAAAAGTAGGTAGGGGAATTTTTTTTCCTGTAGCAGAATGGACTCCCCCCTGTTTGGATCTAATTTGTAGGAGAAAAATAGTTCTTCTCATGACTTGACTTCAGCAAGAAGTAGGAAAAAATATTTTCTCCCAAGTGGGCTGGAGAAAACATCTTGTTCCACTGGTGAAATTGAAATTCTTTATCAATAAAAGCTGACATTTAACTATTTAGTAAACAGGCTTTTTTATTAATAAATGTTTTTAAAAAGGTTTTCATAGAGAATCACCACTAGAAAAAGTGGCGATTCTCGACAAGGATATTCTCCAACCCTAGTTTTATCCAGATTTCTCTACCTAGCAGGGATTCTCCACTAAACATCTTTTAACCTACATCTAGACTGTCCCTAAGCATATCCTTACGCTGAGTACCATATTATTCCCTTTTCCTTTGTGTTGCATCCCCTTGCTGTATGTCATAACTGGCTCTATGTGAATTAGAACATTCCTCTTGGTAACATCGTGAATTTTGTACTCAATTAGAATGTAAGTCTCCTTTCTTTTGTATTCCAGGTACTTGAATTTTTTCATTTTGCCTGTACATCTGAGGACATCAACAATGTCGCACATGCATTAATGCTAAAAGAAGCGCTCGACAAAGTCATACTTCCCATCATGGTCGAACTGATTGTAGCAATATGTAACGTGGCAAAGGAGAATGCCCATATTCCTATGCTTTCTCGCACTCATGGGCAGGTATGTGGGATTCCCGTCTTTTCTATGTAAGTTCAGTAGGGTTATTATTGTTAAGTAGTTAGTTTGCCGCACTTTTAACAACTAGGCATTTTGGGTGTATTTAGGGTTGTAAACGGGTCAGTTCCGGTCCGGGTCCATGGTGGACTCGGAACCGGAACCGTCAAGGAGAAGGTGGAACCAGATCCGGACCCGGAACCGTTTCGGAACTGGGTTTTTTTTGCTCTAGAAACGGAACTAGGGCCATATATGGGACGGGTCTAGATCCGGGTCCGGGTTTAGGTAGAGAATGATATTAAAAAAACATGGTTTTGAGGAGAGATTTTCGAATATTAAGGTAATATATCGGGTCTCGGGTCCTCGGGTCCACGGGTCCGAACCAAGGTGGAACCGGACCCGGACCCATTTTCTTATCAGGGCCTAAATAAGGACCTAGACCTGGTTTGTAACAAGTCGGAACCTCCGGGTAATCGGAGAATCGGATACCCATTTACTTCCCTAGGTGTATTGGATAGCAACTTGAGAATTTTTTCAGAATGCAGTTGTACCTCCAACTAATCTCCCTCGGCGATGAGCCTCACAATCTCTATATGTTTGATAGCTAGCCTCTCGAGGTTTAACATAGATGGAAAAATGTCAAACTTATCTATTTATTTATGTTGAGACATAAAACATGAGTCCTATTTCCCACCTGAATAGTCACCAGTTACTTTTGTCTGCACTTTGTCTTTAGTTGAATGTACCCCAAATTACAAATGGCTTATACATGTTGGTTGAATGGAGAGTTACATGTTTTGCTATTTGTTCAGGCAAGCACATTAGCTGGAAGGGGAAACATACAGAGGTCAACCCATGAACACGCATAGGCTGCTCTGGTTTTCAGTTTGTGTTGTGTGGTCCATCATTTAGAGATAAAAGCCACTGATGTGCCCAATGTGGATGTACCATGCTAAGAACATCTCCCATTTGGAAAATCCTTACCCATTTTTATGCGATGAAAGACAATAAGTTACAGTGACATTCCTCATTTAATAGAAAAAGGCTACAAATAGGATTATTGGGATCTCTTAATCTGCAACATTTTCTGTTTGCATTGGTGGTTAGGATCATTGAACCATGGGCTCCACAAATAAACCGTACATATTATCAAATACAGATGTATTTCCTCAAATTGAATTAAAGTAGGTGGAAACCACAGAGAACTGCTTCCTAATATTTAATCTCCATTTAAAGACAGACAGGTAGGCCTTTGTAGATGTCGTGGCAGATTGATTTTCTGTTATTTTAGCTCTAGACCACCATAACTGATTCATATTGATGTTCGGTTGCATTGTGATCATTTACAAATTGGCGTGCACTCAATACATTAGTATATTTATATGTTCATGTCAAATTTGTTTCCAAACTCCCCCATGATAGGTGATGGTCTTTAAAATGATCCACGTATTGGTGATACTCACCACTGGATTCATGATTATTGTCAAGGACTTATTATCTATTTGGGGTCGGCTTCATACTAAGGTATGGCAAATTGGCAATACTTTACAGCCTTATCATCATTATCAGAGCTGTTGGATTATTGTCCCCTATGATAGGTGGTGCGCTTTAACATGGCCAACATATTGGTGATATTCACTGTCGGATTCATCATCTTGTCATGGCCTTATCTCATCTATTTGGGCTGGTTGGCTGCATATTTAGGTGGCAATTTTTCGGCCGTACCATCCTTATCTCCGTTGGATCGTTCTTCCCTATGATAGGTTATGAGCTTTAACATGACCCACATATTGGCGATATTCACCATTGGTTTCATTATCGCCATCAAGGCCTTATCCGGGGCTATCTTTGTATTTTAGGTGTATTTTACAGACATGTCATGATCACTGTTGACTTATTGACACTGCCTTAATTGTCGCCTATCATAGGAGGGTGGATCCAATAGTTTGCCATGATGAGAAGTTGGTTATATGCACGGATTTGACTTTCTTATTGTTGGGCTTGAGGCAACTTGACCAAGAACATGCTAGTGTAGATTTTAACCATTTTGGCTCCAAATCATCATAGGTGCAAACATTCATATTGATAATTGTTCTTTTTTGGCTTGAGTCTTGACCCTATCAAAATTCAATGCATTCTCATGATTTAACGTTGTCGTTCGTGCATGCGTGCGTTCATGTGTGTGTGAGGGAGTTGGAACCTTCAACATGTAGCAGAAATAGTAACTAACCGTCCTTCCTAGAATTTCTGCAAGTGGTGGTACCCGCCCACCCAACACGCCATAAAAAGGGAATAGAAAAGGATTACTTCTGGTTGCATACTATAATTGGTTTTATTAACTTTTTCTGATTTTTATATCCTCTTTGTTTGTAGCCAGCTTCACCCACTAGTTTGGGAAAGGAAATGGCAATTTTTGTTGACAGGCTAAGCAAGCAATGCCAGTCAATTTCTAGAGTAAGATTGTTAGGGAAGTTCGCAGGTGCTGTTGGAAATTACAATGCCCATCTTGTTGCATATCCCGAAATAAATTGGCCTACTGTTGCAGAAGAGTTTATAAAGTCATTGGGAATAGATTTCAACCCTTATGTGACACAGGTTAGATTTCAATGTGTTTCTTTCTGACGAATGCCATTGGTTCTCTGTTCTTATGATTTTGATTTTGCATCTCTCACCATTCAATGTCAACTTTGTAATTACTATTGTGGTTTGAGCAGATGAACTCGTAGCTTTTTTTATAACATCAATCTTTCTGATGAATGCTATTGGTTCTCTGTTATGAGTTTTATTTTGCATCTCTTACCATTCAATGTCAACTATGTAATTACTGTTGTGGTTGAGTAGATGAACTCGTAGCATTTGTAATAACATCGATATGTTTAATTTTAAAAAAGAGTTCATTGAAAAAAAAAAAGAGTAAGAGAAAAAAAGGGTCGGTAGTGCTTGTTTGTATTGACTATTGACTTGTGACAAACAGATTGTGCAGATCTGTCTTCTTTTTGTTGGGGTTTCCTTCTGTATTTCTCTTTGTTAATAGACAGAGAGTGGCTGAGAAGAAAAAAAGGCTGTTACAGCTCTGTGCTTTTATACTTCTGCCCTATGATTGTTACTTTGTTAGGTCTTTCTGTGCAGATTGAGCCTCATGATTATATGGGAGAGCTTTTTAATGCCTTCACACTGTTCAACACTGTCTTAATTGATTTTGATAGAGACATATGGAGTTACATATCTTTAGGATACTTTAAACAGGTTAGTCTTTTGAGGAAAGCACTTTTTATTGGTTTTTTTTCTTTTAGTTTAACAAGTGAGAATACTGTTCCTTTGGAGGATGTATTGAACAGATAACCAAGGCAGGCGAAATTGGTTCATCAACTATGCCTCACAAAGTCAATCCCATTGATTTTGAAAACAGTGAAGGCAACCTTTCTTGGGCCAATGGAAATTTGGACAGCCTAAGCAAAAAGCTGCTCATTTCACGCATGCAGGTAATTACCATTTACTATGTAATTTTGCATTTGAATGATTTTCTTTTCCTAGTATAATCCCTTTATCAATGATTTATAGAGTTCTGTATCGATTCTGTCTTTGCTCTAATTTTGAAATTTAAAGACATGTTAATTTGGTTTTGCTATAGCAACAGGTTTTCAATTCCTACAATTTGGTTTGCCTGTTCATATCTCAAATAGGGATGTCAACGGACCGGATCAGGATCAACTCAAGCCCTACCTTATAGTACAAGGCATGGGCCTCTGCTCACCATTGTTCAAGGTGGATATATATATAGGGAGATGCTCCTATGAGAGATATCTCTCACCTTACTATGAGAGATAAGGTGGGGGCCCTCACATTTAAGTCGTTGGCATTGGATATGGATGTGAGGGGCCCCATCTTATCTCTCATAATAAGGTTAGAGCATCTCCCATATATATATATATATATATATGGGAGATGCTCCCGTGAGAGTAACTCTTAGGATACTGTGAGAGTAAGGGTGGGGGCCTTCACTTCTATATCCAATGCCAACAGCCTAAATGTGAGGGCCCCCACCCTTACTCTCATAGTATTCTAAGAGTTACTCTCACATGAGCATCTCCCATATATATATATATATATTGTGCGGATGGGCCCTATAAACTTTGCTCACATAATGCATAATCTCATTAGACCATTTCAACATATAGAGGGCAGTTATTATCCTATGTGTGAGGTGTGCATGGAGCTTTCCATGTGCTCCTTGCTATGGGGCCCACATGCTGGCCCACTAAAGGATGGGACCTGGGGGATTTGAAGATCTGGTTGGGGCCCTCCTATGTACCAAAAATAACCCCATTTAATCATCCCAACCATATCATCCGGGGCCCACATGTCCGGTCCATTTGGATGGGTGTTCAATCAATCCAAGTGGACTCAAATGGGTGCAAACTCATGGAGCATGTGTACAAGGGTGACGAGTTTTTTGGTCCACTCTAATGGACCATCAGGTAGGCCCCACTAGGGTTGCGCACAATGCACGAGGTATGCATAGGATAATTTTCCTTCTCTCTCTATGTGTGTGTTTGTGTATGGGAAATGCCCTTGTGAGACACCATGATGGGCCCCACCCATCACCTATCCTGTCACGACCCAAATTCCGGGGCCCTGTCGGATATTCGGATCGTGATATCTTGGCAATGTTTACCATTCATTTATCAAATTATTCGCATAAGAGATTTGGCATATAAATCAACTATAATTCCAATTAATTTAAATAAAGTCAAACAATATTAAATGTCTCTTAATAATCCAAATCCCTATGTTCTGACTCAATTTAATAACGTACTAAACATTAAATCAATTGCTAAGCAAAAACTAATTCTTCTGCCACTCCTATAAATATTTCTCGTTCTCTCTCTTCATCCACGCATGCCAAAATCTACGTGTTGAGCGCCATCCTGATTTATCCCACCCGCAGTAAGATTACCTGAAGGGGGCAACACAACATCAGTATTACTGGTGAATGAATATTCCTAATTACATAAGCAGCATAAAACATAATATTACATGATTTAACATATTTGAATCAATATATTAAATGCCATCGTAATACATCCATATATATATATATATCCGTGCCCATGCACCTTACCACGCCTCAAAGGCCCATTGTATACATGTATACCGGTCACTATGACCCTATCTCATCGGACACGTCCCCTATGGATCAGCCACTGTAACGGCTCGGACACTAAGTCCAACATCCCACGTCTGGGACCTCACCATCTCATAACAACCACAACTCAATATTATTAACAATTTTCCTCATGTACATATCAATAGTGTGGATCCAACCCTTACTAAATTCACTGGTTATTGCCCCACTCCAATTCATAATTGATATTGATTGGTGAATGGTTGGCCCACATTTTTAAAACATCACATTAAGAATTAATCACAATTAATTGATCACAGTCACTTAATCACGATCCGTATAATTAATCATGGCCTAATCAATCCATATAATTACTCATAATACACATATTCTAGGTCCTGATAAGCTTTATGACTATTATGTAATTTTATTATAAAGTCCAGGTATTATTTACTCTCTGTCTCTTCCCAGACTATGATAAAACGCCTGTGTAATATACATATATAGAACAGTGGGCCCCACTCGCATGATACATGATCAAACCTAATTTATATGGTCACCCAGTGCCCTACATTAAGTCCCATGGTTCTGATTAATCATCATGTATCCTTACTGAGCCCGCAGTCTCAATAAATTGATAAATAACCCCTATGGTTTACAAAATTGAAGTTCCTGGATAACTGGTCAGATGGAGACCAGGCCACATGGGACCACCACCATTAGGATCGTCTCTCAGTCTACTTCAAGACGTGGGGTCCTAATCCATGATTGGCTTAGTTAGTGGGTCCCACTACTATCATCGACCAAACTGCCTGGTTCACGCCTGTAATACTCCAAATTTGGCATCCAGTGGGTCCCACTCAACTAAATCAAGATCAGCCACCTAGGTGATGGTCGACCACTGCTAGACCATCATCCTATTGGATCTGATCCATGATCAGATCATGTTCTGGGGTCCACAAGCCAGAAACGACTTTTACTGGGTTCTGTTCTATGTCACACCTGGCTGTGATTGAATGCATTGATCAATGGGTCCTACTGATCCTAATCCAAGATGTTCAACTACACTATGGTCGCCCATCAATCCTCTTCCAGATGTGGGGCCCTGAATTTTTATCAAGTCAATAGATGGGTCCCACAACTACAAACGACCATTAACTAACACCCCATCAGGCCTCTGTTTTCCATCGGTTTTGTAGAACTGTTCATATTCTTGCATTTGAATCTATTAACACCATTCCCTTATCTATTAATATGAGATTCAACAATTCTTGCAACACAGAATATACATAACATATGATCCATCATCTTCTTAATGTCAATTACTCATAACATATGATTTCATAACCAGTAGATCTTCTCAACACAGCTTATCCAAATCACATCACAATATCAATCATCTTAATTGATCAACTAGTTAACTAGGAAAATCCACTCACCTTTGATATGCTATCGTTGCTTTTGCAATGTGTGGGCGCGAATAGGACATCAATAGCCTTCCCTTCCTTCTCCTAATTAACAGCCACAAGACTCTCTATCTCAGAATTGCTCTCCAAACAACAAGGAAGAAATTGAATACTACCCTAATGGTCGATGGTTGAACATATAAACTAAAAGGAATTAAAGTCCTAGTCCTCTTCTCCTAGTTTTCTTAGAGTTGTTTCACAACTCTTTCCCTTTTTCCAGTTACCATAAACGTTAGGCATCAATACAATAAGTAAACAACAGAGGGGTCCTACTAGGAGAGTTGCAAAACTTCCTAATTCCAATCTTTCTCTTATTTCCTCTATTAGAGTTGTTATACTACTCTATTCCCAAAACAAAACGTGGGACACTTTCCACTTTCTAATTCTCCATAATAAGTACTATTACTAATTTCATAATAAGAGAACCACTAAAGTACTACCTGGGCCAGACTAATCCTGGCCCATATAATACAGGATATTACATACTCACCTATCCAAACTGTCCACACCAAGGTTTCAAAACCCAGACTCGGGACCCGACTTGGGTGAGTTGGGTGGGACTCGGCCGAGTCTGATTCATCCTCATTCAGCACTCAAAACAACAACAAAAAAAAAAAGGAGGAAGAAGTGAAGAAGAGGCTTACCAAGCAACCAGCTTGCAGAATAGCACCAGATGGCAGCAGAGCAGGTGGTAGCACAGCAGCAGCAACTGGCAACACTGCACACAGCAGCAGGACTGCAGCCAGCAACTTTTTCTCCTCACTGCACAATGCCCAAAACCCTTTCCCCCTTTTTTACACTGCTTTCTCTCTACCCCTCCCTCTATTTAAAGTATTTAAGGATGAAAAAAGAAAGATGAAATGAGGGGCTGAGTACAGGTAGGTTGCAGAGAAGAGAGAGAAAAAAAAAAAGAAAGAAAAGAAGAGAGAAGGAGATTATGAGCAGCATACCAAACTGAGAGCATTAGCCAGCAGCATGCTTTCTCCTCCACAGCTTCACTGTCGAGAGTGAAAAAGTGACAAACAGCCAGAAACGCAAGGCCCCAAATGGTTCCTTTTTTTTCCTTAAAGGACAGTGCTCTCTCTCTCTCTCTAAGTTTAAAGATGCCAGCTGTCCACCTTTTCATTTTTCTGTCCCTTTAAAGACAGTGCTCTCTCTCTCTCTAAGTTTATACTTTAAAGACGCCAGCTGTCAACCTTTTCATTTTTCTTCTTGTCTTTTTCCTCTTCCCATTTCTCCTTTCTTTCACTTTTTATTTTTTTGTGCAGCGAGTCCCAATCGACTCAGCCGAGTCCTACATAAACGCTCAGACTCGGCCAATTTTTTAAACCATGGTCCACACACATGCCCCCCCCCCCCCCGCCCCCTCCCCGAAGTACACCGGAGCCCATGGGTTTGCACCCATCCAAATGGACTGGACCATTGTATCGAGGTTCAATTTTTTTTCTTTAAAATAAGGCGTTAAACTTGTGGGCCATGGATCAAGGGATTACAGGCATGGGATTGAACCCAAACTTGATAGCTGGGCCCATCAAAGATGCCTCTTTCCATCCCCTTGGTCCCGTGATCAGTGCGGCCCCAGGTGGGGCCCATCATGGTGTCTCTCACCGTAAGCGGTGAGATTTAACTCACATAGTTTAAAAAGTTAGCCGAGTCCGACTCGGTGGCATTTATGTAGGACTCAGGTCACCCAAGTCCAGACTTGGACTCACTGGAAAAAAAAAAAAAAAAAAAAGAGGGAAAGAAGGGACCCGAGAAAAGACTCTAGGTGGCCTGTGGACCAAAATGGTCACTTTAGAGGACTTGGCACCAAACTAGCCTTCCCACTTGAAATTCCTTATGTTTTTTACCTGTTTTTTCGAGGGTCGACTCGACCCTTACTAAAACTGTTTTAGTAAGGGTTGACACATTGACCCTCGTTTTAACAAGTGAGGGTCATTGTTGACCCTGCATAGGCGGACAAAATAGTTTTCCTCATCTTATTCCTTCTTCCTCTCTTCCTTAAACCCAATCCAATGGGGAATCCAATGGGAAAAATAACATGAGGATTCACCATGAGGTTGACAGCCTTGGAAAGAAAACCGGAGGGACGATGGTTATCATTCATCATCAGGTGTAGTTCAATCATTGGCACTTGCCAATTGCAGGGAGAGGAGCTCTTCTTCAGGAATGGTTTGTATGTGACAGTCAGATCAAGGATAGGAAGCACAGAGGAGTGCGTACCCATGCTCTACTACGTCTTCCCTCGGCATCCTCTCCCTTTGGTCCACATAGCCACTTACGAGTTTTGTCGGAAATGTCATGCACGTGCCTGTGGGAAAAAGAGGAGGAAAATTGTTTTTTCCTCTTGTGCAGTGTCGGCTCGACCCTCACTTAACGAGGGTCGACATTGACGCTCACTAGTTTTAGCAAGGGTCAACATCAACCCTAAAAAAAACAAGTAAAAAAATAAGTAATTTCAGGTGGGAAGGCTGGTTTGGTGCCAAGTCCCCTAAAGTGACCTATTTGGTCCACGTTTTTTCTGGTAAAATCCTCAAGAAAGAAAGAAGGATAAACGGGAAGAGGAAAAGACTAGGAGAAAAATGAAAAGGCGGGTAGCCTGCGTCTTTATCTTTCTTTGTTTTTCTTCTCTCTTCTCTACAACCCACCTGTACTCAGCCCCTCATTTCTTTATATTTCTTTATCCTTAAATACTTTAAATAAAGGGTGGGGAAGAGAGAAGGCAATATAAAAAAGAGGGAGAGGATTTGGGCATTGTGCAGTGAGGAGAAAAAATTGTTGTGTGCAATGCTGCCACCTGCTTTGCTGCAGCTATTTTGCTGCGACCTGGTGTTGTTCTGCCAACTGCTGTGCTGGCTGACTACTACCTGTTAGGCCTCTTCTTCATTTCTTCTTCTTATTTTTATTTTGTTGTTTTAAGCACTGAATGAGGATGAATCCTACTAGTTGACTCAGCCCTTAGCGAGTCAGGTCCCGAGTCCGGGTTTTTAAACTTTGTTCTCACAGGAGCAATATATATATAGGGCTTTGTTCTAGTGAGAATTGTTCTCATTGAGTCTCCGTTGTTATGCGGACCATTTGTGGGTCCCATCTAGGGATGGGACCAATGGGGATGGAAATATCTATGTGAGAACACCCCAAATATCTACTTTGACCCCAATCCCATGCCCCTAACCCCTTCATCCGTGGCCCACAAGTTTAATGGCTTCATATTTTTAAAAAACTCAATCCTCCGTCCAACGATCCAATCCATTTGGATGAGTGCCAAAACTTGGGATTACTGACTATCAAGGGGGGTCCCTGTTTGTGCCCGGTTTGGATTGGTTGCTAGGCGGGCCCCACCAATAGTTCTCACGGAAGCACGGTGAGAACTAGTTCTCACTTGAATATTTCTCATACATATAAAGAGAGAAAAGCTATCCTATGCACACCTTTTTTTCACACACCCTTGTGCACCTATAGTGGGGCCCACCTAATGGTCTACCTGAATGGGCCACACATAGGGACCTCCCTGATAGTCACTAGACCCCTCAGTTTGCACTTTGCACCCATTTGAATGGGCTGGACTGTCAGATTGATTGTGTACTCATTTTGGACGGTTGAAACTTGTGAACCTTTGATCAAGGGGTTAGGATGATCACATGAAGCCCTATCACTGCACGCTAGTAGGCCCCACCCAGATGTTTTGATCCCCTGGTCCCATCCCAGTTGCGCCCATATGTGGGCCCCACAGCGAGGTTCGCACACGCACCTAGTAACCTTTATATATATATATATATATAGTCCTATGAGGATGGTCCTTATGGTGAGGAACGTCTAGTGGGGCCCACTTTATGACCCATCCAAATGGACCACACATACACAACCCCCCAAAAGTCAATGAATCCCATGGATTTGCACGGATTCAATTGGATTGGGCCGTTGGATTGAGAGTCAATTTTTGTTGTTTGATATAAAGTCATTTAACTTGTGGACCAGAGATGAAGGGGTTAGAGGTATTAAATTGACTTCAAATTTGATATCTAGGTTGGCCCCACTTGGATCTTTTGACCCCCTCCCTACCATGATCAATGGGGCCCATCTGCACGGTAAGACTATGAGGACCGTCCTCACGATCAGTTCATATATATATATATATAGAGAGAGAGAGAGAGAGCGGGGCTCTCCTAAGCTGCAACTTATGTTATCCTAAGCTGAAATTGTCTACAAAATCATCTCCATCGTAAACTGCCTCAAATAATCTTCTCCAAAATAAGATAAATCCAATCAGAACTGGATTTTCTAGTTCCATCATGCCAAAATCATAGATAGTCAACTTTGATTTGCGGGACCATCACTGTTTTAGCCCTACTCATATATATATATATGGGGGATATTCAAGTGAGGGATTCGGTGAGGGACACTCCCCTTTTTGGGAAGTTTCAAATACAAAAGGGGCAATCCCTTTTTGGGATTTTCTCACCATGTACTTGAAACTTCCCAAAAAGGGGAGTGTCCCTCACCACATGGTGAGGGAATCCCTCACTTGAATATCCCCCTGTATATATAGTGTAGAAATGCTCCTGTGATAGTTACTCTCACACTACTATGAGAGTACCGGCGGGGGGGGGGGGGGGACCCATTGGATCCATATCCAATGCCATCGGCCTAAATATGAGGGTCCCAACCAGCATTCCTTATATATATATATATTTATTCCACCATCTAAAAGATAGCCGGCAGATGCATTTCACCATCAGTCGCTTTGAAGCATTGCTTATCTTAATCACATATTTGAGTCTCCATGTGACAGTCCAAACAGTTCTTATCAGTGAATCAACTAACGTGGCAGTCCAGAATTGCGCCTAAATATGAGGGTCCCAACGGGGTCAATTGACCCCTCTCAACTTTACAATTCCGTTGAATAATGGAAGAGGTTGCAAAGAATGCTCTTATAGAAGTTTTGTCCATTACAATTTTGCCCCCACTCACTCACTTTTCATTCACAGATATTCAAAGCAGAGAATTTAAAAAAAAAATTCAGAGATATTTTTTTCATTTAATTGTTCCCAAAGAGATAAGTAAATTGTTCTCCAAATTTCAAGGAGAGATTGCAGCTCGCAATCAATACCTTCCCTCTTTATCTCCCACAAATGTTTATCTTCACTGCAATTTCAGAGAAGCCTCTATATAACTAGATTTGGACATCTTGGTTTTTTATTTGGATTGAATTTCAAGCATTTATTCACTATAGGATTGAATCTCAAAGAAATCTATGGCTAAAAGACCACTAAACATTATGGCTATTAAATCAAGGGCTAGGATGATCTCAAAAAAAAAAAAAAAATCGGGCCATTAAAAATGAAGCCCCTCCTTTATTGGGTTGCCCACAATGTCTACTCAATACAAGTTGGTCCCAGCATATTGAGCACACGATTAAAAATATCATGTGCTCAATCTTATGGTGGGACTAACTCCTATTAGAGTAAAATTTGAGGAAATCACTTAAGGGAAATGGATCTTCCTATGTTGTTCACCATTTTATAATATTAGTGAATGGGCTATCAATGGTGTCCTCTTCAATCATCTATTCTACTGCAAACATGATGGCCCATCAAAAGATTACAAGTCATTAATTTATTGATTTTCAACTGTCCGTGTCTATTACAGGCTCGTGGCCCATTAAACAATCACAAGTTATGAACCCATTCATAAATTAATTATGGGAGGATTGAATTACAGGCCCTACTTTGATTAGAGTGAGATATAACTCTCTATGCTAAAAAAAAATTAGTAAATGATTATTTTGAGAGGTTTAGATTCATTACGGTGAGCTCTACTATTTTTGTATTTTAACTATTTTTCAGAATTTTGATAAGTTGTCTTTAAATTTAATTGGTATTTTCAAATCTAAGATTTTTCTTTGAAAATTATTAAAAAAAATTCACTTTGACATAAATAAATAAATATTGCTTTAAATGATGAGTAAAAGAAATCAATAAATATGAAAACATTATCGATCTCCTCTAAAAGAAATTCTAGCTTCGTCGTTGTTAATACCATTGCTTGCCCACTGGGTCCCAACCACTTACTCTCATAGGAGCATTCCTCATATATATATATATATATATATATATATATATATATATATATATCACCATCCAAAAGATAGCCAGCAGTTGCATTTCACCATCAGTCGCTTTGAAGCATTGCATAACTTAATCCCAGATTTGAGGCTCCATTTGACAGTCCAAACAGTTCTTATCAGTGAATCAACTAACGTGATAGTCCAGAATTGCAAAATCGGAACAGGTTTTTTGAAAAACTCAAGCATACTTTATTTACATAGTCTCCTATTTCTTTCTGTAATACTATTGTATTAAGCGAAAAAAATTAGGAAGAAACTTTCTTTAGTTAATGTTAAAAAAATTAATATGCAACTGAAAGTTATCAATCCCAATCACCAAACAAAGCAAAATCAAACAAATGTAGCCATTGATTAAAAGAAGAAACGGCAAAAACCATAATCACATACCATAATCACATACCACTTCAAATCAAATAAAAATCACACATAAAAACTTCAAAAAATCTGTGAATGTAAGACTTAAAGGGAGGAAAAATTGTCAATCCCTATTCACCATAGAAAGGAAGCAAACCAATGTAGCCATCAATTGGGAAAAGGAAAAAAAAAAACCTCCAAACACCCTAACCACAGACCACTTCAAACCAAAGAGAAATCATACATGAGTGCTTCAAGAAATATGCGATTCTGACGTCATTTACAGTAGTGATCAACCTTCTTTTTAACGCAATCGTCGAAGTGTCTTCTACCGACTGTATTTGGACTCGCGATTGAGCGTCTTCATCTCAATAGGAAATACTCATCATACTTCATCTGCTTCATGGCGTATGTCTCGGCGCCAGCCACGTCTCCTCTTCCACTGTGTACAAGATCTTCTTGAGAGCTTCTTCGTAGGCATCTAAAGGGATCTTCTATATGCTTTTCACAATGGAGAAGGTGAGGGGTAGGCAATTGAAGGGGAGAGTGGTGCTTTTGCAAAAATGGTTTTGAAGAGTTAAAAGGGGAGGGTGAAAATAAAAACGGATAAAGGTTTCAAGAGTTAATAATAGGCCAAGGTGAAAATTAAGAGGAATGTAGGGAGGCATTTGGGAGGGTCGAACTTGTGTCAAGATGGTCAAAATCAAATTGAAATGAAGTGGCTGATTTCTCAATTGGAATCAGTTGGCTTCATTATATATAATGTCAATTCATGGAAGATATGTGAGTGAGAAAGGCTTGGATTTATCTAAAGGTTTGCCCACTATACAAAATAAAGAAGGGCAAAAAGGAACATAGATAAATAAAGCCAGGTTGTATTACTACTGCTATTTCCTCTCCTATCATCATCTAAAAGAATCTCCTAAAAAAAATAGGTAAACAAAGAAGTTGAATGGCTTCTTTTATATTGCATTGCTTACAGTTGGATGATTGGTTCTCATTGGATGTTAGATGGGGCAGAAACACCCCTTTTTGAAGGCGCAGTTTGTATAATTCTTTATATATATATATATATATATATATATATATATATTCACTCCCTGGCATGTGTAATCTTTATTATACGTTACATTTGAAAAATGGTGACAGCAGCAGTATTTGATGAAAATGACAATGTGCTTACTCTATTTTTTTCTGACAGCGAGATCTTACTGATTCAACGGTTCTGAGGAATATCGGTGTTGCATTGGGGCATTGTCTCCTTGCCTACAAAATGGCACTACAGGGAATTGGAAAGCTTCAGGTATGCAAAGAATCAAAACTTTTAATGTCTTCTCATAGATGATGCTGCATTAGCCTTTTCAGGTCAGGCACACATTAGATACCCTGCTGAAAGAAATTAATTTCTGTCATGGTTTTCCATGACCTCCTTAAATTGTAGCAAATGCACACCAATGATGATGGTTGAATAGAGGTCTGACAGGGTGCTGGATATGTGAACCTTTATTATTCTTGTGATTTTTTGTTTCTCTTGGTGAGCAATGAAGGCAGTATATTGGTTCTAAATTATTATTTTTAGTATAAGTATTATTCTATTGCTTTTCTCTGTTTTGTATTATTATTATTATTTTATTGTAATTCTTTCTAGTTCCTGTAATTAAAAGTGACAATTTGTTGCAGGAGGAGAAGAAATAAAGACAGAAATGAAATATTATAGAAGAATTAGGGTTTTACAAAAAGACAAAAAATAAGAGAGAAATAGAAGATAAAAGAAGGAATCAGATGAGATAAGAAGTTGTGCAGGTGCTTGAGGATCCTCATATTGTTACAATAGAAAAAAGTAAAAAATACAAGTTTGCCCCTGTTTATGTCCTACAACAGTAATCGAGGTGGTGAACACGAATGGAGGAAAAAGAAAGAGGGGCGCCTCAAGGAGTTGATGCTGGAAAACAATGGGCGATCTCCCTACCAAGAAGGATTCTTCATCTCAGAGATAATGCTTTCTCTCTGTTTGTTTCAAATATCCCGGAGGATTTGTCTAAAATTGAGCTGGTAGCCCTGTTTTGGAGGGCAGTGAAGATTCTGGATTCCTTCATACCCATTGATAAGCTCAGTGGAAAGAAGAGAGGCTTTGCTTTTGTCAGATTTGGATCCCTCAAAGAAGCTGATAAAGCTGTGGAGCTGGCTCATGGTAGATCATGGAGAAGAAGGAAGATTCAAGTGTAGATGGCTAAATTTAAACAAGATGTCGAGGCTTCTCAAAATCATGCCGAGCTCCTTAAGCATTGTGTTGTTCCACCACCATCTATGCCTGCCAGGCATGCTTGGAAGACCCTGTCCAAGATCTATAGTGAGGAAAATAGTCATCTGAGTAAGGTTGGTTGGGTTGTCAGGGATAGGGAAACTCTAGGGGTCAGATTGGCCTCAAAAGCTATCTTTGAAGGTAAAGACGCCATGAAATTCAGTCAGGTGGGCTTCCTAAAGGGGTGGGTCCTGGGGATTTCTCGGATAGAGGGGTGGCTACAGTCGCAGTGGGGTAAAACACCTTCTCATATTAGGCCGCTTGGTTCATCGACGGTATGCTTGGGTTCTGTTCTAGAAGTGGACCCTGCTACCTCCAGGAAGGAGAAGAGAACCTTCTCTTCGGAAGAGTAAAAGTTGCTAGAGATTTGTACAAGGAACTCCACCAGAGAATTCACCTCTGGCTAGATGATATGTGCTTGCCCATAGATGTGGAATTGGAGAGGGAAGAGAAGATAGGAGTCTTGAACGATGGCACCTATGCGGCTATAAGGAAAATCATGGATTCTCTGGTTCTTGGAGCCAAATACCGAAAAGCAAGCAGCTACGGAAGCTCTAGCGGGTCAGGGTTGGAGGAATAAGATGATGACGTCACAGCTGGGTTTTCAAATTCAAATTCAAACCTACCCCCATCTCAGCAGGTTTTAAAATTTGGTAACTTGGACCTGGACCTGTACCCCTTGTCTCGAGCCTCGTTGGTGGAGTGAGAGCCAACTATTGAATTGGGCCCTGCACTGTATCATGGCCTGGAAGATGGAGTCCGACCCAAAGTTTTAGTTAAAAGCTTTTCAGCCTTGCCCGAAGATGATGACTCCATTCGATTGAGAGTTAAGGCTAGAGAGGGAGGCTCTCTCCCTGATACGCCCCTCGAATCTGTTCATCGCTGCCAGTCGAATCTAAACCTAGTAGTTGCTGGTTGGAGGGGCCCGGATGGGAGGGTGGTTCAAATCAACAAGCCGTCCCAAGAGCAAACCATTGTAGGGAGGGTGGATGTTCTCTCACCACAAGTTCAAAGAAGCAGCAAGACTCTTGCGAAAGGGACATTGCAATCACCTTACAGGAGGAAGCAGAATGACTTTCGGTCGTCAGTATCCCCTGTCGTAAAGCATTTGGGTCAAGGTGCAGCCGAGCGCAATCTAGCGACAATTTCTACATCTCCAGCGGCTGCTCTCCCCTCTCCAGTGACTCCTTCTCCAACAACTGCTCCCCCTCTCCAGCGGTTGCTCTCCCTTCTCTAGCGGTTGGTCTCCCCCTCTGTGACCAATTAAGAGACTCCAAATTTTCTGGGAGAGATAGCAGTTTCTAGTTCTGGGGGTTCTCCTTTGGAAATTTCTAACAAGGGATGGGTATCTATCACCAAGAATTATGGTTCGGGCCAAAGATGTAGATCCCTATGCAAGATTAATTGGAATGTGGATCCTCCTGCAGCATCTAGCCCAAATAGGGTCTCCATTCCCGCACCAAACCAACAAAACATGACCAACGGTGAAGGAGAGCTTGCCGAGGGAATTGATGACTGTAGAGATAGAGACCGAGATGATACTCCTACAGACAACAATGAGAAAGCTAGAGGGTCCACTTCTATTAAGCGGCTAAGGACCCAGATTGTAGTATGTGGGAAGGCGGTGGGCGTATCAGTCAGTAACAATGACAGGGTTTGGGAACCCATTATAAAATTTGCTCAGGTTCTCGAAGATCGGAACTATGCAGTAAGGACAAAAGGAAGATCAAAGAAGAAAATAGCCAGATAACTACAGAGTTTGAACTTTGAAGACTTCGATGAATTATGATAAGGTAGTGGGCAAATTGGAGGACTGCCAATGTCCTCAGAGTTCCAAGGTGACAGGCAAGGGTCGTCGATGAGGATCTAATCGTCGAATGTCAGGGGTCCAAGCAGTAAGGAGTGGAGATCTATTGTCAAGTAGGTAATTCGCATGCAAAAAGCTATTGTAGTTCTTATTCAGAAGCCTAAAATTAATTCTGGGGAGGATAGGGTGGTGAAGGATATTTAGGGGCGTCTTATGTTAAATGGCCTACTCTGAATTCAGTTGGTGCCTCTAGGGGTTGTTATAATATCCAGAACTCATATCTTGAGCAGATCACAGAAGCATACAAGAGAGAAGAATTGCAAGAGAATAATGTACTCTTCTTGTATTAACGATGGTTCTTTTATAATACAGTATTGCCTAGATTAGTGGATCTAATTACATGATGGGAAAGTCCACTTGGCCCACCTGGGGGACCGGGCCCGAATCCGGTCCCCAGTCAGGCCAGGTAGCACGATTGTTACATGATTACAGGTACTATTAAGGAAATTGATATATACTGTCTAGTTATACAATCATAAGACAATTCATGCAATCTTTTGACTTATGGGCTGGCCCAATTCATTTGGTCGAGCCGACCTATATCTTTACACCCCCTCTCAAGCTTTGGATGGGAGAATGTGACCATCGAGAGCTTGGAAACTAGCTCCGAAAAACGAGATGTGGAGTGGCTTTTGGTGAAAAAATCTGCAATTTGAGCAACTGATGAAGTCTGGAAGAGCTTTATAGTACCACTCCGAACATGTTGACAAATGAAATGACAGTCAACTTCAAGGTGTTTGGATCGTTCATGGAAGACATCATTTGTTGCCAATTTCCGTGTACTTTCATTGTCCGTAAAGAGGGCTAGATTTAGGGACTACGACTCTTAAATCTCGAAGTAACCAGTGAAGCCAAATAAGTTCAGCAGTAGTGTGAGACAAGGCACGATATTCAGCTTCAATTGATGATCGTGAGACGACTTCATGTTTCTTGCTCTTCCAAGAGATGAGAGAAGAGCCAAGAAAAATGGAGAAAGCTGTTGTAGAGCGTCGATCATTGACATCTCCTGCCCAGTCGGAATCAGAATAGCCATGCAAAGTAAGATTTTGACTAGAGGAAAGAAGGAGGGCGCGGTTGGAACTTCCTTGTAAGTATCTCAGTATGCGCAGGACAGCGGCCCAGTGAATTGAGTGGGTCGTGCAACAAATTGGCTAACCACATGTACCGCATAAGCAATATCTGATCTGGTAATGGTATGATAATCCAAGCTGCCGACCACCTCACGATAACGAGTTGGATCAGAAAGTAGATCTCCATCAGTAGTTCAAAGTTTCAGATTATGTTTAGTTGGAGTAGAAACAGGCTTACAATCTGTGAGTCCAGCTCTTTGGAGAACATCATTGCAATATTTCGTTTGCAACAGAAGATATCCTTTGGGATAGTAAGCAACCTCAATGCCCAGAAAGTACCGCAGATGGCCCAAATCTTTCTTCTCAAACTGTCGATGAAGAAAACGCTTCAAGTATAGAATACCAAGAGCATCATTGTCAGTGATAATCATATCATCGACATAGAGTAACAAGAAAACACATCCAGATCGCGAATATCGAGTGAAGAGAGCGGAGTCATGAGCACTATGAGAAAAACCAATGCTAATAATATTGGTGCTAAACCGTTCAAACCAAGCACGAGGGGCTTGTTTGAGTCCATAAAAGGCTCGTTTGAGACGACACACATAATGAGGAGGTCATACGACGCCTGGAGGAGGATGCATATAGATTTCTTTCTGAAGGAATCCATTCAGAAAAGCATTCTTAACATCAAGCTGATAGGGTGGCCAATGTCTAACAGCGGCGACCGAGATAAAAGTGCGAACATTAGTCATCTTGGCAACTGGAGCAAAGGTTTCCTCATAATCTACCCCATATTCTTGTGGTAGCCTTTGGCAACCAAACGAGCCTTGAAACGATCAATAGATCCATCAGATTTGGTCTTGATCTTAAATATCCATTTGCAGCCGATAGCCCATTTCCCTGAGGGAAGAGGAACAAGGTCCCATGTTTGTGTTTTTTGCTGAGCTGCAAGTTCTTCTGCGATGGCAGATCTCCAGTTCGGATGAGTAATTGCCTCTTTATAGGATTGTGGTTCTGCCAAAAAATGAATTGCTGCAAGGTAGGACTTATACGATGGAGAAAAATGATAAGTACAAAAAAGCCAAATCGGGAGGGAGGGATTCTGGTGCGTAAGGGATACCTTCGAGTTTGAGGAGGATACTACACATCTGGAGCAGAGGAGATAGGCCCATGGTCAGAAGTAGGAGGTCGGGCTACAGATTTCGAATGAGCAGATAGAGTTTTGGGCCGACGATGATATACCTGCAGGGGTGGAGGAGAAGGGGTATCGGAGGGAAACAGGTCTGGAAAGGGGTCAAGAGGATAAACCGTAGGTCGCTCAGGAGAAGAGGATGTAGTAGGTAATGTATAGAAAGGTATATGTTTCAAGAAGGTTACATTACAAGAGACCCGTAACTTATTGGTTTTAGGATCATAGCATCGATAGCCTTTTTGTTCGATGCCATACCCTAAAAAGACAGACTGTGGATTTTGGGGAAAGTTTGGTTCTTTCATTATCATGCAACAGAACAAAACAAGTGCAGTCAAATACTTTGAGATAGGACAAGTCAGGTTTACAAGAGAACAATTTTTCATATGGAGATGTGTCAGATAAGACAGTGGATGGTGTTCTATTAATCAGATAGGTTGCAGTCAGGACTGCTTCCCCCAAAATTGGAGAGGAACATGTGAGGAATAAATCAAGGATCTAGCAATCTCTAGGATATGTCTGTGTTTCCGTTATGCTACTCCATTCTGTTGTGGTGTGGTAGGACAGGTTAATTGAGCTAGAGTCCCTTGACTGGTCAGGTAAGAACGAAATTTGTGTGACATGTATTCTCCCCTAGAGTCAGACTTGAATATTTTAATCCTCGTGTCAAATTGAGTGGAAACCATGGTGGAGAAAGCAGTGTATAACTCAGAACGATTTTTCATCAAATACAACCATGTATATCTAGTGAAATTATCAATAAACAACACATAATAAATGAAACCGCCTTTTGTTGGCTGCGAGGCGGTCCCCAGACATCAGAATTTTTTCATCAAATACAACCATGTATATCTAGTGAAATTATCAATAAACAGCACATAATAAATGAAACCGCCTTTTGTTGGCTGAGAGGCAGGTCCCCAGACATCAGAATGCACCAAAGCGAAAGGAGCATTAGTAAAAGAAGTGCTTTTATTATAAGGGAATGCATGTTGTTTACCAAATTGGCAACCAAAATAAGTAGAAATGTCTGATACAGAAATGTTTCCAAAAGCACCACTAGTAAATAAAATTTTCATTTTATTTAAAGATAAATGGCCTAAACGAGAGTGCCAAAGAGCAGAGGGTGATGCAAATGAAACAAGGGCGGCAGGGGAGATGCTGGATGATGGAAGATGCAGCGAGCGGAGATAGTAAAGTCCTCCTGACCTAAGGCCGGTCCCAATCTGTCTCCCGGTGCGCGGATCTTGCACAAAATAGCCAATGGAAGAAAATGAAACAAGAAATCCAAAAGAAGTTAATTGATTAACAGAGATTAAGTTGATAGATAGGTGGGGAACACATAAAACATTAGTGAGAGAGTTCAACTTATTTGAAACGAAGCCAATAAGTGAGACTGGTAAAGGAGTGGCATCTGTTGTATGGATGGTGAGAGAGCTAGCAGGAGTATAACAATTATGAAGTTTGGAAACATCATTTGTCATATGATAAGATGCACCAGAATAAAAAAATCCATGTAGTATCATGTGTACCTGAAGGACCAGAAATGGTCATGGCAGAATCAGAGGCTGAGGGGGTAGTGGCCATCTGAGAAGCAGAACCAGTGGAGGAAGCCCGAAATAACCACTGCATGCGCTCATCAACAATAGCCTGGATCTGAGAGGCAAGATCCATTTGCGGAGGCACAAAACTATCATCTTCAGTAACATTGGCAGCATAGAATCGATGTGAATAAGATTGCATGGGACCACGATTGGGCTGTTGAACAGATTGTTTGTTCTTGTTGTTTGGCCTTTGAGGTATGGTTGGGCAGTCCCGTTTCCAGTGTCCTTTTTTCTTACAATAATTGCCAAAGTCATAGGTACCAGGTGGAAAAGAGCGATCATTCTGTGGGGTATTAACATTTGCTGACAGTACATGTGTGGGTTCCACATGTTTCTTCCTTATAAGAGAAAGATGAGTTTGTTCTTCTGCCAGAAGTTCCAAGAGTGTTGTATCAACAAAAGCAGTGGTGACCGATGTAATAATAGACCACGAACATGTTCAAAATCAGGGCGAAGGGCCATAAGAAACTGAACCAGGCGATTCTTCTGCCTATAGACGTCAAAGGTATGAGCATCATCAGTTGTTTTAAAAGTTGGTTCCATTAGAGCCAGTTGATCCCATAAGGCAGTCATTTTGAAAAAGAAATCATGAATGGAGTCATTTCCTTGGTTTGCATTTTTGATTTCCCATTCTAACTGATACCGGCAAGCAGGTCAAGCTCTCGATGGTCACATTCTCCCATCCAAAGCTTGAGGGGGTGTAAAGAAATAGGTCAGCTTGACCTAATGGGTCAGCCCACAAGTCAACATTGTATGAGTTGTCAATAGATATTAGATAGATATTAGTTTCCTTAACAATACCTGTAATCATGTAATTAGATCCACTAATCTAGGATACTGTGTTATATATGGATCCATCATCAATACAAAGATATGCAGTTCTCTTGCAACTCGTCTCTGTCTTGTATGCTTCTGTGATCTCTCTTGTATGCTTCTGGCTTGGTTCAAGGATCTCTAATAGTGCCCATCTTTTTGGGGTATCCCCCTTTTTACTCTTTTTGGGTTTTGGTTGCTCGTCCCCTTTGTTGTGGGGTTTTTTGAGTCAGTATATATCTCTTATACTGTACAGTTCTTTTTGAGCAATACATCATCATCACTTTAAAAAAAAAAAAGAATGCCCCTAAGGTCCCATGCAAAAATATCAAATTGTACCAGTTGTACCCTTACATCAATATTTCTCAAATACCATCACTGACTGGTCATACTTCCTAGCAACTAATAAGATAATGAAACAGTTGAGGTGATCTGAAACTAGATCAGTTTAGAATGGGTGAAGTCGAGACAAGCCAGTAGACTGTTTAATTGCTTATGCATAGTCCAGTGCCACTTAAATTGAAGGTTCATTTCCATAAGATGGTACTTAAACCTTCTTTGTTATATGCAGTTGAGTGCTGGGTTAGAAAAAAAGATGAAGAAATGATATGCAGGTGGCTGAGATGTGTAAACTAAGGTGGATAAATGAATTGCGAAGTACCAGAAACAATGGATTTTTTTTTCTAATCAGTGAAAAGAATGAAATTAGGAATGAGTTAAAAAGGAAGCTAACAGTTTTTTCCATTAAAAGAGAAAATCATGGCAGCAGAATGGAAACTGGAAAGCGACCTCTTTACGAAAAATTAAGGTTCTGTAAGTAGGAGCTATGAGAGTCAAGTAGATGCTTTTGAGAAGCATGAAGGTGGGGCATGTTAGATTTCAGAGTTGAAGAAAATTTAGCCCTAAATAAGGATGAGAGATGTAGATAACTGAAAGTTGACCTTAGAGAAATGGCATAAACAATGACGATTATGATGTCGTGGTGTTGGTATTTCATCCATTTATATGAAGATATAATAATTTGGGAAGAAAAGGTGAGATTAAGGTGTTCAATGGCCAGGTAAATCAAACCTGCATTTACCTGGTCACCAAGTCTCATTTATATGCCTGGTAGCGTGTTCAATGTGCTAAGTACAATCTTGTTGAATTATGTTAACAAGTAAAGTGAAGTTCAATAACACGATGAAAGTTATTTGGTTCCCTTTTTTTAAATATTTGGATTATTACATTTTAATGTCTGATTTGAGTGAAAATCAACAAACGTATCTTCATTATATAGTTGGAGAATTTGGCATAGATCCAATAGTAGAATCAAATTGACTACCTACTACCTAGACATATAGTTGTCAATTCCATTTCAGTCCCCTTTTCGGTTTGGCTTTGTAGTGGAATTCCAGCATTCTGGTAAACTCCGACATTCCTTTCCAAATAAAAAGAATAAATTGCAATCAAAAAATGAAAACGAAATATAAAAAGAATACCTAAAATTGAAAAAAAAAAAAAAAAGTAGAAAGTTGGCTACAGCCCCATCTCCTATTACAGTGAAATTTGGCTACGTCTTATTTCCTATTAGAGTGAAATTTGCCCCTATTTCCTGTTAGACTGAAATTTGGCTAGGCCCTATTTCCTATTAGATGACAAGACATTTTAATATCTTTTGGTCGTGGCCCCACTGTGCAGCCCACGCATATCAAGTGAGCCCAAATATCAATCGTATGCATAAAAAAATTAAAGAAAAGAATAGAATCCTAGAACGTGTTTTCTAGCGTTACTTTCCAATTTTTCCAGTTTCTAGAAGATTTTCCTAGATCTCCCTGATTTTGAAATAAATTAGAAAGTTTCTGTTTTATTGAGATTTGTTTCCAAACTAGGGTATATAGACTAGTCTTTATAAGGAGATATAATCCTCTCTCAATCGATAATTGAATTTGGAATAAGACGGTGAGTTTTCTCTCCGCGGTAGTTTGTTTGTCTGTCAAACTGGTGTTGGTGTTGATCTATTCTAAGCCATTGGCTTGGAGTGTAGTCCTCGATTACTCTTCCCCTCTATGTTGAGAGAGAGAGAGAAATGGAAGGAAAAAGACCCTTACGTGGAGCTAGATGCTGCTGCCGTTGCAGCAGAGGTATGGAATTCATCTCTTCCTAAGTTGGTTGTGGGAGAAAAGTGAGGACTGCAAACAAAAGTTGGCTGGATTGATTCCAGTCAGAATTGATCTATTTCTCATTTTAGTTAGAACAACTGGAACAAGACAAAAGGTTGAGGGTATTCTATTCCGCCCTAGCCCAGTTCGGGAACATTCTGACCAAAATTGGACGGAATGGAACGAAATTGAGAACTATGCTCGTCAGTCAACTACTAACAACTAGGCCTGTCAATCTAGCCCCAACACAAGGGGGAGACATAATATGAAGGCTTTTGTTTCTAAGGAAAAGCCCTAGGGCCAAGCTTGGACAATTTTTTGCATGCCTTGAAATTTGAGGGTCGGGCTTAGACAGTATTGGCCCGACCCTAGCCCCGGCCCTCCTACTTTTATTTATCTTATATAATAAATATATAGGGAGATGCTCCTATGAGAGATATATCTCACATTTATGAGAGAGGGGTGGGGATCCTCACATTTAAGTTGTTGGCATTGGATATGGATGTGAGCGTGGATGAAAATATCTACGTAACGGCCGATTTATCGCCCGTCGCACCTGCTACAGGTTGAGAAAATTTCCTGCTTTCCAAATTTTTAAAACATGCATAATAAGACTCATTTCTTTTATTATTCTCTCCAAGTAACATTTCTACACAACTTTTCTACCATTTTATGTTTAAAAGAACACCGAAAAGCACATGATCTTACCGAATTACAGTTGATGCAAAGAGTTCTTCTCAAGGATTCTTCTCTGAGTACATCCTATTAGACACCCTGTGATACCCGGGCCCAGTATAAGGGCTAGATTATTTTCTGATATTTAATATTTAATTTTCTTGATTTTTCTTAGCATTATTGGGACCCATAGTTTGATGGAGGAATTCGAGTGAGCCTTGTGTTGGTTATACCATAGACTCTTAGTAATGTTAGGAATAGGATTGGCTTGTGAGAAGGAAATAATAAAATTAGAAAGAAGACTTTGGGAAGGATTTAACTTTAGCTTCTATATATATTGATCGACCCAAGCCTCTCTCAAGCCATTCTCTCTCTTTACCACTTCCTTTTCCATCAACCCAAAGCCTCGTTTAGTATTAGCCTTGAAGAAATTAGGAGGAAGAACCAGTTCTAGTCGGCCATATCAGGTGAGTAGAAATTCTGATATACTTGTGTGGGGTTCCTAATCTCTTATTTTCTGCCTTTGGATTCTTTGTTATTCAGTTTTATGGATGTAGATGATGATGTTGATTGATTTCTAAGCATTCGAATAACTGCTACAGTATATTTATGTTATTATCGACTTGTGTATATCACATATGGGGCTCGAAATCTTCACCCACAGCTTGGGGTCCTTGCAAATCTTTGTAGTAATATAGATATGAGCTTTAGGCACCATTCTCATCATGATTTATACACAAATCAGTAAGAAATCTGATTCAGAATTGGAATTTCCCAATTTCATATCGTCAAATCTGTTTTGGTCGACAATAGTTGTGGGAACATCTGGCCCACTTGATGGATGATCTGAATCATAGATCGGTATGTGGACGCATGGACAATCTCAGGGGTGGTGGACCCATGTGGAGTGGATCCTATCTGGCCCACCATCCAGTTTCTTGAATTACATCAGGCGTGAGTCACTGTTGAGGGATTTTCTTTTATGTATACAGGTTGTGGGGCCCGGTAGGATCACTTGATGCCAAATCAGAACCTTAGGATTTGTTGTGGGGCCCTGGGCGACCTTGGAGATCAGGTCCCATCATGGATTGGGCCAGTGGGACCCACTATCCAAGCATTCCAGTTTTGCAGGCGGGAACCTCTTCACTAGGACCGGGTTGTGTGTGTTTTAGATTTGTACTTGAATTTAAAATAAAAGGGAGAAAGGTAAAGGACTAAAGGGTGTTGTTGACTTGGACACGTTTGAATAAAGAAGTCCACATGTTACAAGCTTTAACTTTCTGTTAAATTATTTACCTTGTCCCCTGTGTTTCTAAAATTTGGAAAAAGGGCCTGATATTTATTTTTCTTCATAGCTGGGCCTGTTTTGATTAATTTGAGACCATTCCTTGGATTTCAGACCTTATGAAATTACAAATAAGGACTGTTCAATTGTGGTTATTATATTTATCATTGGAGTTGTTTTCATTATTTTGTATCTTGAGTAATTATGGTTTGAAACATATTGTGGATTATGATACCTGTTGTATACCATTATTATTTGGGGATCTCACATGGTAAATTGTGTGATTTGTATATGTATATTTTGTGATTAATTTGGTAATTGTATAATTGTCTCAAAAACTATAAAGGGTGAGTTATGTAATTGACCTCTCATCTTGTACACCAATTTTGATTCGAGCTGGGGCAGATTGAATCCACATAATTTGAGAAGGGGGTTGACTATGAAATTTTCCATTACTAATGTTGAGGACCTGCTAAATATCATTTTTTTTATGAGATATATATATATATATATTTGCTATTTGATTGGAAAACTGAGATACGGTGACTTTGTTTGTTTGGAGGAACTTTTTAAACACCCCTAGACCACGAGCATGAATGGCCGATTTGGTGAGGATTGTTGATATTGGACCTTGTTGGGAAAGGTCGATTTTGTGATACCAGTTTACTGGTTCTGGACCTTGGTGGTCGATGGTTTTGGACCTAGGTGGTCGGATTTATTATGGACCTTAGTGGTCGATGGTTTTGGACCTTTGTGCTCGGATTTATTTTGGACCTTAGTGGTCGATGGTTTTGGACATTGGTGGTCGGATTTATTTTGGACCTGGTGGTCAGTTTTCTTTTGGACCTGGGTGGTCGGTTTTATTTGGGCTGGTGCTATCAGGTGGCTAGGAGGTTGTCGTTTGTTTGACCAGATTTCAACCTTGGCTTGATAGAGACTTTGGGATGTTACTTTAATTTGTTATGTTATCTTATCTAAGTATATGTTTTAATGCACAAATAGATTAGAATATCTATTAACTCAGTTGTACTGATATTTTGTGGATTTGCCCCAATCCAGATAACCAGAACTTAGCGACTCAGAAAAACTGTGATAACTGGGAGATAGACTTTGGAATGCGTACTTGAGCGTCGAAGCTACATAGATGAAGAAGATTTAGATTTAATAGATTGTTCAGATTATTTTATTTCATAGACATTGCAATTATTTTTGGACAATGTTATATTTGGATTTTTAATACTAGTTGGTTTAAACTGATAAATGCCTAAATCTTTATGTAATCTTTGATTTAACCTATGTGATGCTTACGAGTCTCGGCACGGAATTCGAAGGGCCCCGGATTCCGGGTCGTGACACACACCCTTTGGTAGATGTATTTTTTTCTCTAGGTACTCTTAATTCTTGACTTCATGACGTAGTTTTTTCTTTTATGAGCCTTTCATTAGTTTCTAAGTTAGCATAACTAAGCAACATGAACACGTGAAAAAAAATTGATCATTACTATTATTTTCTATTTATATTATACAGCGATACAGGACGTCATACAATGAGGGGACTGCTACACCCCCTTATCGTAGTTACTTTTGCAAAAATATATATATATACATTTTCTCTCATTTTTCAATATTCTAAATTTTCTACAATTTTTTCATATATTTTTTTTACGATTTTTCCAAATCGCACCGCTACGCCGCTCCGTAGCGTTTTGGCGGCGGGCCGCTACTGCTATTTTCATCCTTGGATGTGAGGGCCCCCACCCAATCTCTCATTTAAGGTGAGAGATATCTCTCATAGGAGCATCTCCCATATATATATATATATATATATATATATATATATACACACACACACTAAAATTCCCTTATTATAGTTACTTTGTAATAAAAGGGGGATATGAAGGCAATTTCATACCCACCTACCCATTAAAAAATGTCCTGAAAATCCATACATACTTGGTTCATTTCATCTATATTTAAGTTATGTATTGTACTTAATACATAAGCAAGAAGTGTTGGACAGTTGCTTCTAATTGCTTTCTTCTTGTTTTATTGCTTCGTATTTAGGCTTTTTCTATTATTATTATATATTCTTGCTAGTGCAAAAGGGAGTGTACTCCTTCCTATTAAGAAATATATACACTTTTTCCTCTATAGAGTTACTTGGGAATTGGGATGCCAACCAATTCATAGAGTTAGTTTGCATGCAAATGGTGGACCCGGGATTTTTGTTTGGGTGGTGCGGTATATGGTCAAGTGAAGACATTAAATAACAAAATTGATTTTTTAAGATATTATCTAAGGGGTTTCTTGAATCACGTGGGTGCGACCCCACCCGTGTGATAACACTTGGGTCTGCCCCTGTTTGCATGTGCATTGACCTTTCAAGGCTAGTTTGGCACTTTACCAATATTGTAAAAGTCAAGTAAAGCCTCCATTTTTCAGACAAGATGTCACATCAAAAACACTTTAATACAAAACTCCCTTCATCTTTTTCAAAAAAAGTCAAAAAGCAACTACCTTTATCCACTAAAAAAAAACTCCATTTTTTCATACAAAAAGTTAAAAAGATTCCATAACAAACAACTAAAAACAAAATACCATCATAACCCACTTATATTTTATTCTTTCTTCAAAATCAACTTTACTTCACTTGACTCTATTAGTAGAGTTGCCAAACTGGCCCTAAGGATATGTGGTGATCCAAATATATTTTTAATTAGATAATTATAATTCTCAATTCTTAAAAGTTTATACTAATAGTATTTTTTTAAGTGCATTTATTTGTGTGAATGAAATCCAACAACGCTTAATAATCAAAACGGTGTTAAATTGAAAATAATGCCAATGTATAAAAGGTATATGAATGTAAATAGTTTAAAATTTTCAAAGATAAGACACTGCTGGAATGATTTTTTGTGGAAATTCTTGTGAAAAGTGTGAAATAGATCAGATTCTTTAACCATTTTCCTTCTTTGACAAATCGTATCGCAAATCGTTCATACCCATGAATCGAATCATGAATCGTTGGATTTTTTTTGTTTTTCTAATAAAATAAAAACTAATTAAAAATTAAGAGGAAAAAATAAGTTATTCAAAACCATCTATTTTCCTATTTATAGCAGTATAAAGACAATGAAAAATAAGTCTATCAAGCAATCATATCAAGAATATCATGACATATATTAGTATATAGTAAATGATACATGCAAATAGTTAAATAAGTTTAAGGTACCAATATATATTAATTTTTTGTGATCTTTAAATCAAAATATAAAAGTAAAAAAAAAACTCAAACCATTAATCTTACATAGTAGGATATCTCTTTAAGTCAAGAAAGTATTTATGAAGAAAAAGAAAAAAAAAATAAGATAAAATAAAATAAAATAAAAAGAGAGAGAAGAATATATAGACAAGCATTATTCGTATGGTCAAACGCTTTAATTAAATGCATGTTTTTTGTCCATTTCTAATACCTCCCCAAAGCTGCAAAAAATCCTTATGAGGTTTTGTTCACTACTAAATAACATTCTAAAGGTAAAAATGCTAAAAGAAAGAAAGAATAAGGAAAGATAACAAGTTAAAGATTGTTAGTATTCTCACTCAGCTGAATCGCTTCAATCGTAAGATTCAATGAAACGAGTATCGAATCATAAGATTCACACGTGAATCCTAAGATTCATTTATAAATGGGATTCATTACATAGATATGAATCGTTTTCCTTAAGATTCGGGATACGAATCGTAGGATTCTGATAATTATGACCATATGTATTTAAGTCACCAAAGCATGTATGACTTTGTTCCATAAAAGAAAGTTTTTAGAGACAACTTGTATTCTCCAAATGTTTTCTTAACGGTTCCTTCGCAATTGAGTTTAGACAAGATAATGCTCGATCAACACTCGACTTTTGGTAATAATGTAAAAAAAAAATTAATAATGGTTTTCTTGTTTGAGGCCCTGAGCCTTGCCCTGGCCCGGCCCTATAGCTCTCCGAGGGCTTTGGCCCACCCAGGCCCGGCCTTGCATATATCGAGGGTAAGGTTAAGACAACCCCGGGCCTGCCCCAAACCGGCCCTTTGACAGCCCTACTTACAACCCAAGGATTGATTCCTAGGCTTTGTGAAGGGGAGGCGCCACCACTGATCTATCAAACTCAGACCTAAACCTTAAAACACCCTCAAACTACTTTTAGGTCACATGTCGAGAATTCAGAGCTGAGATAACAAAATCTTTCCGCTTTTGATCTCCGTTGATACTTTTTCTTCTTTTTTTTAATGGTAATCTCCATTGATACTTTTGGAATGGCGAAATCTTCTGCCATTGATCTCAAATGGTACTGTTTTGTTGGAGGCTTCAACTTGGAGGTGGAATTGGTGATTGAGGTATTTAAAATCTAGTGTTGTTGGGAATCAAAGAGTATGGTGGGAACAAAATTCATAGAGTCAAATTCTAATGAGTTATCAGAAAACTTCTACAAACTTTTTAATTAATATTTATTCACTGCATCTTTCCTCTAGTATTTCAAGACTGCATCTTTGAATCCACATTCAGAATCAATTTTATTTATGTTGCAATTTAGAAATTTTCTTAGGTCCATATGGAACAGTTCTAATTTCTTACTCTTCTGAGATGAGTTCTTTTTTTAATTTGTCTCTGCATGCAGGTAAATGAAGCTCGCTTGAATGAAGATTTGGATAAGTCATGGGAGGTGCTTGCAGAACCAATACAAACTGTAAGTATTTCATACTGGTGTTCTGAATTCTAGATATATTCCTTGGTTTATCATGATGAGAAACTAGGAAATTAATTCCTTCATTCATAATGAATTGATGGGAACATTCTTCTGTGCCCTTTAATCATTGTTTATTTGCTTATGCATTTTTTGATATTTGTGACATTAAGAGTAACATTCATGCTGTTCTCCTTATCTACAAACTTTTTCTTTTTGTTGTTATATGTGCATTAACATACCATTAAATATATATATATGCGCATCAACATACACAGGCGTGCTATATCATTATAACAATTTAAATGTTCCTATCTAGTTGGATTGGTTTGATTGCCTGATGTTCTATTAACTAAAAAATTGAAAATTTTGTCATTTGCTGCAAATTGATTTGTCTCAGGACTCATTTTAGGGGTTTCCATGCCCAACTGATTGACATTCGACATTTGCTTTGTCTTGAATTTGCCCTTCTTTGCTTCAAATTAAAAACTGTAGTAGAGGTGCAAAATTATAGCAAATTATTGCGTTTACCATCATTCCATGACATCAGTTGTCCTCTTCCAGTGTCAGGAAAAAAGGGATCATTTTTAGCCTTTCAAAGCAACCTATGGGTTAGAAATAGAGGCTGCCTGGGAAAATGAAAATCATCTAAGACAAACAGTCAAGGAAAACATGTAGGACTTATTTTTGTTCATTTTTCTTTGTATAGATAGATAATGGTAACTGTTTCATAATGAAAACTTGTATAACTCGCTTGCTTTTGAGTTTGTGCAAGATTCATGAATCAATGCCATGAATGATAGCACCTGCAACTTAGCGAATCAAGTCCTGTAACTGAATGAACTTAAAAGTGAATTGAACTTTATCTCAAGTGGAACTCCATGCTTGTAGAGCTTGCTCACTTTTGAGTTTGTGCAAGATCATGAATCAATGCCACGAATGATAGAACCGCGAAATTAGTCAATTAATTCCAGTAACTGAATGAATTTAGAAGTGAATTGAACTTCCTTCTTTATTTCAAGTGGAACTCCATGCTTGGTTTTAATACTTTGCTGAGTCCAAATCAAATCAGTTGAGTTATATCAAAGTCAGTACCTACCGCATTGCTTGGACTTGGCTAAGCCTTATGCGTATTGGCTTGGTCATAATGGACCCATGGTCACCTGAGTAGGTGACAGAAAAATGAGTTTTAGAACCATTTCTTTCCCCGAGTTACTAACTGTGTAATATGCACTAGCGAAACTGCTGAAACTTGAAGTGAGAATTTAAGACTCGACAACCAAAACAATAAAATGAAAAAGGGAAAGGATAGGTATGAGTGCGTTATCTAAATTACAAAAATTATGAAGTAGGAGCACACAAAGAAGAGACCCTTTCCTCCTTGTTTGGCCAATGAATCCACCATGCCATTAGCCGACCTCCCCATGTGACTAAAAGTTGCTTCTATGGCCCGTAGTGTTGCACTTTGGGCTTCAACTGACATGGATAGACCTTGGAGTTGCACTTAAGGGGCTCTTGGAATCACACTAATAGAGTTTAATGGAGTTGCCTCTGCGGGAGTAGAAATATTGCAGAAATGCGTAATTCTGAAGTCTTTGTTGAATTTGTCAGATTGACAATATGAAGGATCCCTTCTAATTTGTTGCATTCATGAAAATTAGAAATCCTGCAGAAAACAATTTTACAGCTTTCCTTTTGATGTTTCTTTAATATATGGAACAACCAAAGTGGGTATCTGAGGACAAAATGTTGCAAAGCGGGGCAATAGATGCGGGGCAGGTAGAGATGGAGGGAATAGAGATGGAGGGGTAGAGTGACCTCACGCCAAACTCCCCATCACGGGCAAGAAAGAAGAGAACTTAGTAAACCCCAGAAGCACTTGAAACTTTTCATTAATTATACTCTAAATTGCGGGAGGCATTACAATGCATTATATAAGAAAAGGGAAAAACCTAGAACTAATCCTCTCCATCTAAATACATCAACGGCCAAGATTGAAATGTAAGCAATAAACACCCTATATAAAATAAAATAGGCTTGTAGGTGGGCTTGGGCCTAAAGAACTGGTCGAGATAGATGGGTTGGGCCTGAAACTCCGTGATCCGAACCCTAGAGGGGGGGGTGAATAGGGTGAGCTACAACTTAGTGACCAATAATGCCCAATTTTAATGTTCTTTAATTCAGTTAGTCACAAGTGATGATATAGAACTAAAATGCGGAAGCTAATAAAAATAATCATCACAATGCATTCACCATCACACAAGGATTTATAGTGGTTCGGCCTCAATGCCTACATCCACTACCGGCTTGTGATCCAACACCCCACCGAATTTCCACTATTTATGCTTTTAAATAGGCTAAGCAATAACTTTTACAATATGCTTTCCAAGGCTAAGCAATAACCTTTACAATGATGTTTTTCAAGGCTTAACAGCAACCTATTACACTATGCTTTTCTTAGGCTAAGCAATAACCTCTTCAACCAAAAGGTTGGTTATCTCTCTAAGTAGTGTCTAGAATACACTTGATAGAGATATAATTTATAGCTCAATACAATGCCTCTTAATTAGGCGGATATGAAAGTGAAAATCTAATTCACACACACACACACACATAGTTACCTAATTCGCAATTCGATCAATTCGGATTCGAATTCGCAGTTCGCAATTCGACAGTTACCCGAAAATTCGATGGGGTAGGTTGAGTTAATTCGGTTTTCAATTCGCTTGATTCGCAGTTCTAGTTCGATGAATTCGCTAAGTTAATTTGAGTATATAATTTGATATAGTTTGATATAATTCATATGTCCATTCAATATATGCATAAATATATTTTTTTAGTCATTTGATGCTTTAATAAGTATGAGAAAATAAATGATTAAAAGCATTAAATCAATAAACTATGAGAAAATAAATGTTTAAAAACATTCCATAACCTTTTTCTTTTATTAATCAATAAACTTCAATCATTTAACTATCCATATAAAATAAATTAAATCCTAAACACCAAATAAAAATGATAAAAAATATCAAATACCAAAACATAAATAAAAAGTAAGGTATAAAATAAAAATTCATCAGAAATAGGAGTATGAAATAAGTCTTCATTTCCAATGCTTTTTCCCTTTGTCATGAGAAGATAGCAAACTGCATCTGTATGATGAAATACTTCTTTGTCTACTAGGTGGACGTGATTGTAAAGAGGATTGGGTGACTGCAACATTTGTTGTACCACTTGGTCGGGACTCCACTCTACTGTCATTACGATTTTGAAGTTGAGGCTCATCATCATTGTCCAGTGCTTTCGACCTTAGGTCTTCTAAATGTGTACTTGAATCTTCAATAACATCTGGCTCAGGATTAATGTCCCATTTTCTAAATGGTCCTTCATTATATCCCTCCTTCATGCGTGATAAAAGGCGAAGATTTGAATGAATAAAGACAAGTTTATCTGCACGTTTTGCGTTAAGCCTGTTTCTTTTGACATTATGGATAAATGAATATGTACTCCAATTTCTCTCTGCAGACGAAGAGCTTACGGGTTGTGCAAGAACTTTTATAGCTATCTCCGCTAGCTCTGGCGTCTCTGATCCATATGTTGACCACCATTTTATTGGTGACATAGTGACTGCATCCACCTTTGCTGCAGGAAGCCCAAAAATGCCATCTTTAGAATGAAATATGGCATATTGAGCCCTCAATTTAGCCTCAGCTTCAGTGTCCTAATGAAAAAACAAATTGCAAAATATTGAATGTGTTAGGTACATATTAAAAACATAATAAATGAAATATCTATAAAAATTTAAATTGAAAATGCTTACGTTAGTTAGTCTTTCAAATGCTTCCATCACTCCCGTTATGACCTCCTTATCTTGATTTGGGGGCTTTCTTTTCTCACCACCAGGTGCTAATTTAGTAAGATATGATGAATCATAAAACCGAGGTGTGAGTGCAAATCCAAGACAATGTAATGGGCTATGCATCATTTTCAACCTTTTTATTACAATATTTTCCATCATCTCATAAATCTCCTTAAAATTTGCACAACCTTTGAGACTATCTTTTATTTCACCAAGCATATTGTCGATTCCTTCATATACCTCCCCCATCAATGGTCCATCTTGATCACAAAATTTAATCATTTTGAAAATGGGTTTGGTAATTTTTACCATTTGCCTCACATTTGTCCAAAAAGTATCCTCATCATCGGTCACCCATCGCTTTATGTTTTCTGCTATCTCTTGCATTTTTTCATCGCCATGTTTTGCCCATTCTTTCCAGTCATCAAGAACAACGGTAGATTTAAGGGCCTGTCTCACATCTAAGAGTCGCTTCATCATGACATAATATGAAGCAAATCGAGTCTTTGCAACTTTTAGAAGTTCTAATCGAGAATGACTTCTAAATATTGCCAATGCATGTGTATGATTGATAATATATGTCACAATTGTCTTGCACATGGTATAATATTCTTCATATGATGGCCAATGCTTTGACAAATCTTTAAAGATCAAATTAATTGTGTGACAGGCGCAAGGAGACCAAAATATATGACTATAAATCTTTTCGACTTCCTTACCTGCCAGCTTGCAATTGGCTGCATTGTCTGTGATTATTTGAACAATATTAGATGGACCTACCTCCTCAATTGCATCTATCAATAAGGATTTTATGTAAGATCCAGTCTTTTCAACACTAGAGCACTCTACCGCGTACAAAAACATCGCCCATCCTTATTTGCTGCAAGCACATTAATCAGTGGCTGATTCTTTACGTTGGTCCATCCATCAGAGATGATAGACACACCATGCATATGCCATGTATCTTTAATTATTGCAATTTCATTCTCCACTTTTCTTTTCTCCTCATCTAACAAAGATGTTCTAGCCTTTTCAAATGAAGGCGCTTTATTTACAGCTGAAATCATTTCATGAAAACATGGAGACCGTAATATATTGAAGGGCACTCCACAAGCACATAATCATCTCACTATTGCACTGTGAACAAAATCTCTTTCTACCTTCTTAAAGGACTCCATAATTGGGTTCTTTTGCTTAACTTGTTGTAGCGGGAGAAGTGTTGAGTGCTTTAACTGTGAATGAACTCCAGATTTCTCCGCTTTCTTTACCTTATCAATAATTTCTTGTAATAATTGAGGACCTTTAGGTTGCTTAAGTAATGCTTGACATCGGGTAATTTCTGATTTTTTATTTGGCCCTGGCCCAAAAAAGTGTTGGTGAATTCTTGTGTAGGAACTTTTGAACTCACGCTTACAGTGTGGACAAAGCCATAATTTACCAATTTTTACGTCCCCCAATATCTTTACTTCATCCCATAGTGGCTTTCCTTTAAAAGTACTTTCTTTTCCTGATGGAATTTCATCTTGATTACCTTCTATATCTTCATCACTATTCTGATTGATATACTGTTCGGTTTCTTCTTCAATACAAATGACATCATCATCTTCTTGTTGCTTTCTTTTTCTGTGTCCACTAAACATTATGCTGCACAAATTTTCATATATTAAGGAGAATATTTTTGTTACATAATAGACATTGTTATTCTATATCTAATTATTTGAAAACGTGGCATTTTTAAATTATAAGTGGGCCTTATCAAGTTTTAGTCCAATGTAAAAGGTTTTTCAAATCTCCATTTTATATCGTCATCAATTATTAATATTTTGTATTGGGCCTATCAATGAGCCATTTACTAAAATCCTAATGGCTCGTAAATATTTATTTATTTCTTCTTGACAGATGTATAAATCTAAATTAACGCTAATAAGAAATTATGCCTCCATCTGACTCATGAAATAAGTATAAATAATCTTTTTTTAATATTTTATTCACATATTTCGTAATTGGTTGATCTTATGGTTTTTTATTAAATAGGGAGTCATCTATTATGATTGAATTGGATTTTTAATAAGTAGGACCTAATTTGGAGTTTTAACAATTTTCATTAAGTTTTTAGTGAGTCAAGCAAGAAGGCAAATGAAATTAGGTGTAAAATCTATAATCAATCTAACAAGGTTTTGTCTCAAATTTTTGTGAAATTTCGATCGTTAACAAAAACTTGAAGAAGATTAATTATAGAATGGTTTGGATTTAATAAAAAAAAAGAGCCATGGATAGCAATAATGATGATGATGATGATTTAATGTTTGCATTCTGATTTATTAAATAATTTAATATAGCATGTGATTAGATTTCTAAATGTATAAAACACTACTTATTGTGCCACTCATATTTGGACCCATATATAAAAATTCTAAACTAGTAAAAATGAGTTTAGCATATTATTGATTACTTTCACACTTCATTAAGAGAGGGATCCTCTGTTGATTTATTTAGTATAAATAAGTAATTCTTTTATAATATTTTATTCACATACCTAGTAAGTGACTAATCTTTCTATTTTTTATTTTGCTTTAAAAGGAAATTTAATTAAACCCCACATAAAAGGGGGCCAATTATTTTGATCAAGTGTTTCTCATAAGTGAGACCCACGTTGGGATTCACACATCCAAATTAAATATAAGATAAATCCAAAGGTGGAGAACAAACAAAGAAAAAGATAGATATGGTATTCTAAGTTTGTTAGTAAGTTGAATAGTCAGAGCTCAAAACATATGCCGAAGGAGGGAGAACATAAAACCTTTAATAGACATGAATGTGATCCTTTGATATTGTGTCTAAAATTCTAACCCAGTGCAATCACTAGTTAATACATAGTGGGCATTCATATATCAAAATCCAATCGGTTCAAAATACATGCCATATACCAACATGGGGTATCTTCAAATCTTACATCGATCAGAGCTTGATCAGCCTTTAGATGGATTGCTTGATAAAAAAAATGTGACCAACACAAATTTTATGTATAATTATTTTAACAATTTTTTCAAAAAGTCAGTCCAACAGTGGATCAAACTCATATTGATAAATAATTTAAGGATAACCTATACACTGCAGGATGATTATTGAATATGGTTTGAATTTTAATAGGTGGACCCACTAATTTTTTCTCCTTTTACCTTGGGATTTCTCAAGATTTCTAGTGGGGATCCAACTAGATTTGATTTTACACAAATTGAGTAGCAACGTTTGAGAGCATAAAAAGAGAGAAAATCCACTTTAATACAACCATTCAGCTTTATGGCCCACCAACAGTGCACCATTCAGATTGAGTATGATGAGGAATCTTCTTAGCATTATAAAAATTTCAAGTGTCCCACGTACTACCAAAACAACAAGTTAGCATTGAGCATTGACTTTCCATCCCAGAATCCCAATGCCCAGATTTTAAGCGATTGAGATGGAATGATGGATTGAGATGGAGAGAGAAAAGTGCATCTTCCCCTTCCTTTACTCATCTCCTGCGTTTCTTCTCCTTCGTTTCTACATAGTGCATACCGCAAGCCACTCTGTTTTTCACTTTTTCCCCTTAAAACTCTCTGCATGTTTGTGAGAAGAAGATGGCGATGAGATACATACCTGAAATCCGCCCTAGCACGCACTACACGGGAGATTACGAGGAGTCTGAGAACCAGAAATCTTGAGTTAAGCACAGCCACAACCCTGTGATTAAGCGATTGTGTCTGCATGTATGGATACCAAGAGATTAAATAGGTATTTTACAATTTGAGTTCTACTCGATTTCTAAATCAGTTTTTTTTTTTCTGTTTCTTCTTCCGATTTGGCTTTCTATTTTTAATTTTTTATGTTACTTTAATATAGATCTCTCCTCCTCTGTAACTCCTATTTTTATAGGGTTTTTCACTTCCATTACAAGTTTACAACTATTCACTATCCAACGTATTTCATATATCATGAAATAAGATGTCGAACTGAATCGAATCCAGCACTCGGCACACTCCGAATTTCACCGAATCGAATAGGGATTTATTCGCTGCGAACGGTTCGGGATTCGGAACCCAGATCACCGAATTAGGTAACTATGCACACACACTATGAATGCAAAGATGAATGCACAATGTGTATGTATGATGTCCTCAATCAATTTGAAAGTAAAAGCTCATAAATGTATGCCAAAGGCTTTTTAAAAGTTTTAGCTCATAAAAACATTTATGATTGAGGAAAGAATGCTAATCACATGTTAAAAATAACTTGTAAAAGATATACCTATGTATTCTAAACAAGTTGTGAAATTCTAAGAACAAAACATGTGATGCATAGGGATTTCAATCAAATTAACAATGTAGCTCAATATATGTATGCTAAAAGCATTTGAAAGTGTAAAACACAAAAATAGATTTGATTGAAGTTAGGGGACAAATCATATGTAATTAAACATTCGACTTGAAAATGATATACCTATCAATGCTAAACAAGTTGTGAAACTTTAAAACAAAAGTACATATGATTTGTGAAGATGTTGAATCCAAAACATAAGATAGATTTGAAAGTGATTTTCTTATGATGAAAAACAACAACCAAAGATTCAACCAAGTATAGAAATCATGTTACATATAATTTCAAAGATGTTTACATTAACATGATTTACTTAGATATACCAATATGAGTACTACTTGGTTTGAATCAAGGTGATGCATCCAAAACAATAAATCAATTCAAAACATATACATGTTAAGGACACAACAAATCATAGTTTATCATGCTAGAAAAGATTTACCAATAATTAAAGCAAAGCATGGAAACATATAATTAAGAAAAGTAAAGCTTACTTAGTGATTTAACTCAATGGAACCAAGTTTTAGCTTTCCAAATGACCCATTTCATCCCTTAGCTCATTCCCATTTGATTGGCCTCAAAACACCTAAAGGAGTATCCCTTGGATCCTCAAATTTTTCAAAGGAATGAACTTGTATTTATACTCAAAAAGTGAGTTCCTGCTGTCCCCGGTCAACCTGCACCCTTCCCGATCGACCTGGGCTTCAACGGTCATAAATCTGACCATTTGAAAAGAGCTCCAACGGCTCTTTACCCGGTCGACCTGCTGTGTGCTCGGTCGACCGGGTCCATGGGCTCGGTCGACCGACCACACTGTGAGTCGACCGGGTCTTGGGACCTTTTTCCCAAAAATTGTATTTTTCAAAGTGATTTTGGTTGAGAATTTTTGGGCCATTAATTCAAGCTTGGAAACATGTTTTAAAACATTCTAGGGGATTTAAAAACATAAAAATCCAAAAATGATTCGAAACCTTAAAACCAATGGCTAGCTTGATTAATAAAGATTCTTTTCAAATTTAAAATGCATCCAAGTTTAAAATCAAAACATGCATAATTCAATATTTTTACAAGTCTTAAAAACAATGCATGTTTAAATCAAGATTTCAAGATTTTCTAAATCAATATATGTGTGAAAATTCAAATGATGCTAATATGATAATGCATCCATCAAATTGCAATATACAAAACCCCTAACAGGGCCCATTGACGGGTCGACCCATGGGGGACCATGGGTCTGTCCTGCATCACAAAATTAATGAAACTGTTAGGAGCTTGGACTTTGATGGTTGGATCTGTTAACATCAGCTGGCCTACAAGGCCCACGTACGATAGGCCCGGTCCATATCCATAATGTTCTATCATGTGGGATACATCAATTGACTTGTCCTACTATATAATATTCACTTTCTATGTTGGTTACATTACAGCTTTGTAATATATCTCATTTCCTTGTATATAGATTGAAACAGATTGTAATTGAAGGCTGAGAGGATATTATAAATGGAGCAAAGGATTGACCAAGGGATCCATCCAATTTTTCCACTAAAATTCTTCTCTCATAGTATCCACCAAAACACCTTATTTTCATTTGTTCCAACAGCCCCCTACGTATTCTCATTTTCGTACTTTTGGCTGTGTATGTTTTGTTCTTCTCCCTCTAGTTGAATGAACCAAAATTTATGCTCAATCCTCCAAGTGTGCTTTTTTAGGCTATGCAAATGACCATAAAAGTTTTTTCTGTCATGATCCCAAGGTAAATCGCATCCGGATTTCTCAAAATGTTGTGTTTTTTGAAAAACAATATTTTTTCCAACATAATCAAGATCATGATACATCCCCCTTTGATTTCATTTGTTCCTAATTTTGATGAGAATCATGTTTCGCCTACGGAAACTACTAAGCCTATTCTTGTGTATGAAAGACGTCGACGGGAAAATACTACTGTGCATGAGCCTCCCGACAACATCATCTCCTCTACACATGATCCTCACTACTCTTTCATCTGTTCAAATACCTAACCATATTTCCCAGGCAGTGCAACATGATTGTTGGCGTAAGGCTATGCAAGAAGAACTTGAGGCACTCAAAGAAAATCATACATGGGATATTGTTCAGTGTCCTCCATCAGTCAAACCCATTGGATGTAAATGGGTATACTCTATCAAGTTAAATCCCGATGGCACTTTGGCTTGTTATAAATCTTGTTTAGTGGCCCTCGGCAACCATCAAGAATATGGTATTAATTATGAGGAGACATTTGCTCTGGTTGCAAAACGACAACAGTGCGTGTCATTCTTGCTCTTGCCACTTCTCGGTCATGGCCACTCCATCAAATGGATGTGAAGAATGCCTTCCTACATGGAGATCTTAAAAAAGAGATCTATATGCACCTCCCTCCGGGTTATGATTCTACCTCTAAAAATGAAGTGGCTCGGCTCCGTCGTTCCTTATATGGACTCAAACAAGCACCCAGAGCTTGGTTTGAGAAATTTCGTTCTACTCTGCTTCATCTTGGTTTTGCCCAGAGTCCCTATGATCTTTCTCTATTCACAAATATTACTTCTCAAGGTACCGCATTACTTCTTGTGTACGTGGATGATATCATCATCATGGGCACTCATAGTAACATGATTCGTGATCTGCAAAAGTCACTTAAAGTTGCATTCCATATGAAGGATCTAGGTCCATTGACATAATTCTTGGGTCTTGAGGTGCAACAATCCCGGAAAGGACTTTTTCTCCATCAACACGAGTATGTTACTGACCTCATTGAACTTGCTGGACTAGATGGCGCCACACCTGTGGACACTCAATTAGAGTTCAATCTAAAGCTCTAGAAAGATGATGGGTATCTTCTTTGTGACCCTACCTCTTACAGACGCTTGGTCTACAGTCTTGTCTACTTGACCATCACTCAGCCTGACATATCTTATATGGTGAATGTAGTAAGTCAATTCATGACAGCACCACGCCATCACCATCCGGTGGCTATCAAAAGGATCATACGATACATTCTTGGTTCTCCGACTTGAGGATTGTTTTTTCCAGTTGGCACTCCGCTTACACTGAATGCTTATTCTGATGCCGATTGGGCAAGATGCCCCAATACTCATAAATATACTACTGGTTGGTGTGTTTATTTGGGCGAAGCACTAGTTTATTGGAAATGCAAAACGCAAGATAAGGTCTCAAAATCTTCAACAGAATATGAATATCGTGCTATGTCTTTTGCATGTTCCAAAATTCTATGGCTCCATGGTTTACTTTCATATCTTGGTTTTTCTCAGACATCAGTTACACCCCTCCATGCTGATAATACTAGTGTCATCCGCATCACTAAGAATCTAGTTTTCATGAACGTACAAAACATATTAAGGTGGCTTGTCACTTTATTAGAAATGAATATGATAACCAGGTCATCAGTCTTCCACATGTTTCCAGTGAACTCCAAATTGTTGATATCTTCACGAAAGGGTTACTTCGGCCTCGTCATGAGTTCCTGGTTGGCAAATTGCTACTATTTGACCAACATCAATTTGAGGGGGGGTGTTAACACCAGCTGGTCCACAAACCCATGTACGATAGGCTCGGTCCATATCCATAATGATCCATCACGTGGGATACATCAGTTGACTTGTCCTACTGTATAATATTCACTTTCTATGTTGGTTACATTACAGCTTTGTAATATATCTCATTTCCATGTATATAGTCAAGGTTGAGAAGATATTATAAATGGAGCAAAGGATCGACCAAGGGATCTGTCCAATTTTTCCACCAAAATTCATCTTTCACTCTTAGTATCATTTCTCTGTCGGGATCTCTCTCATAGAATGTCTGAGGGAAGGGAGAATCAATGAATTCATCTACTTCAATGGATGAATTCATCTATGACACGGAACGGATAGGCCTATAAGTGAGACTGCCGAAAAATAGTTTAGCAATATTTTATTTTTATTATTACTTTTCTAATTTCGATTGAGATTGTAATTAGGATAGTTTCTATTGCTTTCCTAGTTTGATTAGGTTTTTTTATCCCCTAAGTTTGCTTTTCCTATTTATATTGTGCATTGTAGAGATCTATTTTTCATATTAGATTAATAGAATGAATTGGTTTTATCCATTGAGGTGTGTCATTAATCATTATGCTGAAATCTCTATGGATTTCTCGGATAGTGTATGCGGAAACGTGCTTCGGCACTTCCACTTAAGTCTTAGCCCTGAGGCTTGCATCAATTGGTATCAGAGCAGACGGTCAATTCGAACGGCTGATCAGGTACTCACCAGAAGATAGTCCGGATTATATCCCATCACCAATCCATTCCTACCCTCCAAAAACCCCCCAAATCCCCATCATTCCTACAAACTTCTCTTGACCTCACCGGCTCACCCTCCTATAACAGATATCTCCATCTTCCAGAACCCCAAACCAACATTGCCATCCCATAACCCCAGAGTAACGTTGCATAAACCCTAGAGTAACAACATGGCATGATTTAAGATTTTCTTTTCTTTTCTTTTTTGTTCCCCTAATTTTTCTCATATATATATATATATATTTTTATTTTTTTTTTTGGGGGGGGGGGGAGAGTACTGCATATATTTCATTATGAGAATAAGTATAGTGCTACTGGTTTATGACTGATTTTGTTGCTCTAATGATTTTTTTTTTTTTTTCATTTTTTTCCTTTTTTTTTAATCTCATAGATAGTGAGTAATTTGATACTTTCATTACATGTCATAGGGCTCCTATACTACAGGGGAGTAAATCCAATCATATTTCCTTAAAAAATGTTAAGTTTGGAATCAAACAGTCACACAAAACTTGCATGTCTTAAGGTCATCCTGTGTCCTGATGTTTATTTTACTCGCGCTAAAATATTCTGGATTCTTTTATATTTGATTTTTTTTTTTTTTTACTCAAAACTACTGTCCATAAACGATAGATATCCAGCTAATATGTATCACTTTTTGGACTGGCCGATAAACCATTTTAAGCTGCTATTTTGAACCAGGGCCAAAATGTTAACCTGTATTTGAAGTTAGATAAATAAATGCACTCTTATGCACGGTGTAGCAAATATTGCAGTTAATAATGTACGTCTGCTTGCAGCATTGGTCAGTGTCTGATGGTGTGAATTTTTGTAATGTTGTAGCATTTGAGCGCCATTCTCAAGGTCCCTCCTTGTTTTACATCTGTTGCTTTCAGGTGATGCGGAGGTACGGTGTTCCAGAGCCTTATGAGAAGCTGAAGGAACTGACTCGAGGAAGAGCAGTTACTAAAGAGAGCATAAGAGAGTTCACTGAAGGCTTGGAATTGCCTGAAGAAGCTAAGGCTGCTCTTCTGAGGTCGACTCCCCAGTCTTATATTGGAGCAGCAGAGAGTCTGGCTAAAGCTATAGATACTTCCATATATTCCTTGAAAAAAACATTGGAGATGAATGGCTACGACAGAATAAGGTACCAATGAAATCTGAGTAGGATACAGACTATGCATTGAAAGGTTGTATATTCCAACCAGACAGGTGGTTATTGCTGTGTCAGGAACTGATACTGAATTGGATGGACTTTTTTGTTTTGCTCCTGATTAAGTTATATTGGGATAATTGGTCTCAATCTCTTGTATTAGAGGAATCACAGTTCAGCTCCTTCCGGAGAAGTTTACATGTTTCATAACTATATTTTTGTTGAAGTTGAACATATACTTCAAAGTTTTTATACATGCTTTTGCCTTTAAAAAGTTCCTTTAGTTTGGTGTTTCAGATCTTTTTGGTTACAGAAATGGAATTATGGTTCGTTTAATGACTAAAGTTGGATGCTCTTGGGGAATTTTACCTAGGGGGCAGAGAAGGTCAAGAGTAACTGAAATTCTCCTGTGGGTTTGAAATTCATTCGAAATGAAACTTGCTTCACAAATGGATATGGCCCAGATTTTTTATTACTTAAAGTTTATATGCAACAGCTTTAAATTCATGTTATACGCTCTCTCCCCTAATGGCCGTCTCATAGAAAGTTCAGAAATTTTTATTGGAAATACTGAATTTCATCAGAAGAGGCATGAAAAGGCTTCTCCCACCAACGGTATGCTTGTGTTTTCCAGGAAATGAAGTTTTCCTCTGATACGGGGTAATATGATGTTTGGTGCTTCAATTTTCTGCAGAGAAAATTCTACAAAAATCCACTGAAGATTTTTCATGTGCTGGATTTCAGCTTTTCTGCAGGGGATGTACTGTCTGTCTCCACATCAGAGCACACAAGTAATTTTCGATTCTGCAGTTGTGAGATTCACATCCGAAGATGTCCATGAAAAGAAAGTCCGGATCCCCCGTTTTTTGTTTCGCCCAATACCCTTGCGCCAACCGGATAAAATGCCATTTCAGCATAAAACCTTACTCAAATAGCTTTCTTGGAATGAAAAGAAAAAAAAAAAAGAAAAGAGAAGAGGCGTTTTTTATAAATGTGAAACAAAAGGCCCAACGGCACATTCGGCGATGGTGTAAAGATTGAAACCCAGAAATGCAAATGACATCTTTGCAGAGTTCTTCAGGTGTTTGAGTCCCTTCGGCGGCGGAGGGATGAGCGGCGGTCTATGGTGGAGGCATGGGAGGTGGGTCGAGGTTGGGCGGGATGTGGATGGTGTGTTTGGGTCATCTCTGATACTTCTATATAAGATTACCCAAAAGCAAAGCCATTGAGTCTAGGAAAAAAATTTTAACAAAAATTCCACGGATCCTGACATTCTCTGCTTTGCTTCTCTGTTGCATATTCATATTCCCACGATCCTCCTCCTTGTTATTATTACTATTTCTATCCCATACTTTTCTTTCTTTCTTCATCTTTTCTGGATTTTTTTTTTTTTTGTTTTTTTTTTGTGGGGGTGGGGGGGGTGGTTTTGTAACAGCAGCAATGGCAAGGAATGGTCCCACTGGCATGGTTTGCTCAATATAATTCTCTCCATGAAAGTGGGAAATCTTGCATTTCTAAATTTTCTCCATGGAGAAACTGTTTAGCACCAAACCTGGGTCATCTCTCCCCACAAACGTTCCCAGGTGACCATCTTCATATGCCAATAAGAGATCATGAAGATCCCAAAAGACCATCTTCATATCCCTAGTTCATAACACCAATTATATAGCTCATTAGCCTGAATGCCTTTCACAAAATGTTTGGTATAAGAAGCTTCAAAAAAAAAAAAAAAAAAAAAAAAAAAAAGATTGACTGCAATCATCACACCAAATGTTTCAGCAAGGAGATCTGTCTATTTTGAACTGCATTCTATCTCTCGTCCATAACTCAATGAAAGAAACTAAGAACTCAACGCATAAATCTGAAGTTCATCGCATAAAGAAGGAACTCATTATAGCTTAACAAAAAATATTCACAAGAGCGACGACTCAGTTCTCACTTCTCAATTAGGTGGCAACAGCTTCTTGATTCCAGCCTTCTGTTGTGCAGTCAGCCTCGAGGGGAACTTGATGTTAAACTTAATTCCCAGATTCCCTCTCCTGGAAGGATCCTTGGGTATGAGGTATGGATCACAGGACCATGGCCTTCAGCCATTTGTACTCAAGCCGTACTCAAGCCTCCTTCAGCCATTTGTACTCAAGCCGTACTCAAGCCTGAGGAGTCGGTGCATAAACTTAGGTTGACGAAAATACGAATTCATCTTAGTTATAATTCAGCCAATTACTGTATACAACTTTATAGGAAACAATATTTATATTGGATGCTCACATGATATGGCACCAAGAGCTTTCGTGCGTACGAGTAGAGAAGGATCTGAAGTGAAATTGGACAGCAGGGGCTCCAGGACAATAGCTTCCATCTCAAGTTGTTGGCTCCTAGGATTATTCCGCACAATGGTGGTTACAACATCTGCGGCCTTTGCTCGGATTTGGGCATGGGAGTTTCTTTGGTAACCAAGAAGTGGGGCTAAGCCACCAACTGAATGGAGGTCTGTTGGAACAAATAAGCATCCATAGATAAATAAGTCGATGACCTTAACAAAGATGAAGTATATTGGTCTATGGTAATATATAATTTTGATTTTTTTCCTATGGGACTAATTAGGGTCATGCATAGTATTCACCTCATTTTCCAACTAATGATAGTTTTGCTGACAAATTTGATTTAAACGTTCCCCAAATTAATATGCACAGTTCAAATGGAATGCGAACTGTTACCATTGAAAGATCACATATAAGGCACTAAGAATTGCAAAGTTAGATTAACCTGTTCAGAAAAATTGGTGGCATTTTCCTCACTACGCTCAGCTTAAAGAACTTAACATACAATAGGTGATGCAGCAAAAAGGAAGCAATAAATTCCATGTTTTTTTAAGGAGCGATGGAAGCATAGTTAGATGCTGAAAGCCAAGCTAGAACAGATGTAGAACTACAACAAAACCTTTCATACCATTCGAGAAAACCAACCTCAGACCCAGTCTCGCTCCGAGCTTCACCATTGACTGCAGAATGCCAGCAGAAACAATTGTTCGTTCACAAATGCAACTGTCAACTCAATACCCATGACCTCACAAGTGCTACACGTCTCTGGGCTGAGCAAAGAAGCACATTGCAGCCCTGAAACTAATCAAATTGCAAAACAACCACCTTGACCGACACATGGGCTGAGATCACCTCTGTTATGAACCCAAATTTTATGATTGACTTGCTCAACTTGACAAGAGAAGCATGCTTTATTGACTATTTCAGTCAACTATACATGGGTTGGAAGTTACATGGCCTAGAGGAAGAAGGAAAAAGTTCTCACACAGGGTGAAGGATGTATTTTAAAATGGGTAAGCAAAGAAATTCCATCTGAGGGAGACCTGATATTTCTAGGAAGACAAGTTCCATCACAGTGAGAAATCCACCATTTTACCTGGGTTATCCGGGAGAAGACGAACGTGCAGTTGGGTTTTTTGTTGCACATTTACAAAAAAATAAAAAAAACCCTCTTCTTTTCTTTTCTTTTCTTTTTTTTCATTCCAAGAAAGCTATTGAACAAGGTGTTACACTGACATGGTATTTTATCCAGTTGGCGCAAGGGGATTGAACGAAACAGTGTTCTCCTGTTTCACGAAACAGGGGATCCGGACTCATGAAAAAAGTACATGGGTTCTACAGCAGTTTCCAGACATGCCTAAACATGAATCCTTGCACCCCAAAACAGTTGGAGAGAGAGAGAGATTAGAAAGCTCAACCAAACAATGTCTCAGTGACAATCGAACATAACAGTAAACAATAACCGCTATACAGAAAATCCACACCTTTACATGACAAGCAGACAGCAAATAATATGAAGTATAACAAAATTGCGGCAGCATCCAGATGCAACAAACAGGAATATCTTCCATGCTGAGAAGACCAATACGAACATTTTGAGGCTTCAAGATTTGACTCCCATGCAAAAGATGCCCAGAATAGCAAAGGCAGGAGGCCCCAATAACTATAGACATGCAGTTCTCAAATCCCAACAAAGGATCTCCTTGCAAGAATGTGTACCCATGACTACAAATTAAGATCTGCAAGACGGAAGGGTGATGCCCCCACAGCAGGCAGCAATTATTATGTATATCAACAGAACTATCAAACCTGTCAACAATGCCCTGCAATGACCAGCAAATAAAAATGCAATCAGTCACAGTGAAAGCATAAATTCCTGGGAAAAGCTATCAAGAGGGCAAGTAGATCCTATTATCAAGGATATTCACAAAATCATCATTCCACGATTTCACAGACATGAAGCCCAAAGGTTGAGTGATCCAGATCATCAATATTCTGGGTTGCACTCAAGTGATCTGACTAAAAAATAACAAGCAGATCAACAGCTTCTAATCTGGGCCTCACTCAAACATAATCTGGGTATGGATAACGAACCTAATTACGTCCTCAGGTTAACTTCGAGTGTTTATATCCCTTTTTATGGAAATGGATCCCACTTTGTTTCTTAATTTCTAGAAACACCAGACAGTTTAGATGTTGAGACCAACATGACACCTTCAAATTATTATAAGATGGGCAGCACAGGTCATGGGTTTTTACTGATTTTCCCACTCTGAGAATGGATTGCAAGGACAAGCAAATTGGACAACCATCAATGTGGCACAACCAGACATCCTGTCTGCAGTAGAAGCCATCCAGTAATGACCAGGAAAATGATGCTGCTGCATATCAAGTTTTCCATTCTTTTCAGTGTTTTATTTTATGAGTTGCAGTATCTGCAGCATCGCATTTCCTCTTTCCCATTTAGATTGACATTCAAGCAGGAGTAGGCATTTAAGGGCCATTTGATAGCAAATTTCCTTGGAACCAAAATCTGTAGAAACACCCAAATTCTGGAATTGCTGGAATCCTCTAGACTGCCTGGCCTCTTTCCCATTTGGTAGCATCTGGAGTTTATTTCAACTGGAATTTGAAAGAGGAGAGTTAGAATTTGCCAAATCATGGTTGAGACTTTTAGCTGGAATTAGGAATTCTGGAGGAATTGAATTTCAGATAACTTGAATTTGACAAATATAATTTCTGGTTGCTAAAAGTAAAACAAATTTGAGTTCCTTGAGAAAAATCTGAAAAAAAAAAAAAAAGAAAGAAATCAATCCCAACCACTAGAATTTGCAACTGGACTTGGAAGCAAGAGCGCAATCAGGCCGGATCCAGGCTATATATATGGAACTTATTAATTAACTATTAAAGCAACATTAAATTACTTTGTGAATATTAAAAAAAAAAACATTAAATTACAGTGTGAAAACAACAAAAAAAAAGGATAACGTACATGAATAAGATCTAATCAGATTTTCAATGAATGCAGAAGACCCCGCAGCATTTCCTCCAACACCTCCAAAAATGTGTGCTTACACTACTGAGAATTCACTAAAGGTCAATTTGTTTAAATGGAATTGAATACATAAGAACTCATCATGAGATGGGTTCCAACAAAGGATTATTAAAGAGGTAAGGGTAAAGGATATAAGGTGGAGATCTAGATTGGACCTTGACTTATCTAGGATTTGAATACTAGGTGATGGCTGGGTATCTATTTAGCATCTCCCTTAATTTGTTTTCCATTTAAAGGAGATTATTTTCTGGCCATGTATGGATCTTCATCTTTGTTTCTCCAATTTTAACCACTTTTAGGAATACAAAGGAATTCAAATAATCACAAAATAACTTTATAACAAACCTTACTAAAATACCTAAGCTAACAACTCTTGATTTAACTCCACTGTCTGGAGCCAGACACCAGACTCCAGACAATTGCAAACATAGTTCCGCACCATTTTAGGAAAGGGACAAGCCACTTTGTACTTTCTCCTCAACCAAGTGGCCATTAAGATTTTCATTAGGTTTAATTATCTCCACTCAGTTTTCTAAGTTTTTACTAATGACTAATGAATACTAAATGAGAATACAACAAAAGGAGGTACTCTCAGCTTTATCCAACTAGAAGTGGATCCCAGCTTTGCTCTCTCCACTACCAAGTGCACCAACCAGTCCATCAGGTTTTGAAAAAGATACGAGCTTTATTGATAAAACAAGCCAACTTCGAAAGCTTGCCAAGACTACTGAACTCAATGAAATCTCAAGTTAGTCTCTTTAACCAAAGAGAATGGAACCATGGATGTTGATGCTATCTCATTACATAGAGCCCATTGTTTCCGTAAGATTTAAATTATAGTTCTAAGACTAGTGAATTCAAAACTTTCTGGTATTTAATTGCTGGTGTCTAATTAAGTTTTTTTTTTTTTAATTTAAGACCAACACAACTGGGGTTAACTCAAGTACACCCTATATATCATTATAAGGCTTAGAGCAACCGACTTGCAGTTGTTTGATATTTATATTAATATACTTCATAATTTATTTATTAAAAAGAGTGTGCTCATGGGTTTTGAACTTCTTTTTCTGTATTAGACATAGAGAAGAGAGATGGCTGGAGGAATCAAACCCCTCCCAAGACGAATCCTAGTACTGAGAGAGAAGACCATCTCTCTATTTGTGTCAAACCTCCTTGCTTCCATCTCCTCTCCAGAGCTTGAGGCAATGTTCTGCAGGGCAGGAAGGATCTTGGACTCTTTCATTCCTAGAGATACAGTAAGTGGCAGAGGCAGAGATTTTGCTTTTGTAAGATTTGGCTCCATGAGAGAAGCAGAGTTAGCCATGGAACTGGCCAGAGGCAGATCGTGGGGTGGGAGGAGGATTAATGTGCAGCTGTCCAACCCAGGGAAGAAGATGGAGTCCATCCAGCCAGTAAATCGGTTTCCGTCAGTCTCCCCCTGGTGACCCCAGAACAAGTGCTTCCAATTTAGACAATCCTTGGTTTAATCCTCATAGACGATTGATGGCATCATTTGGCAGCTCCCAGCAGGAAGGTTGGATCCTTCAGAAAGGCAAAGCCCATATGGTGAGAGTGGCTCCCTGGGTGATTAACATAGGCAAGAGATCCCTCACCAACAGCCTGGTTGGATTTCTGAAGCACCCAGTGCAGGGGCTGTCAAGGGTCTTTCCCTGGCTGGATTCTAGGCATGGGAAGCTACCTGGTAAGGTTAAACTGCTGGACTCTACTGCGGTTTGGATGCAGTTTGGCTCTGACATGGAGGCAGAAGAATTCCTACTATCCATCAGAGGCGAGGAAGAACACCCCCCCCCCCCCCCCGCCCCCCTCCTCTTCCCTTCCCCTTTCCAGGCTGTCGAAAGGTGGATGGAGATTCTGGGTAGGCGTAGGCCACTGGGGGAAGTATGGTTGCAATTCATAAGCGTTCCCTTACACGGGTGGAGGGAAGGAGTCTTTAAGCTTCTGGGTGACTCTGTCGGTCAGACCTTGGAGGTTGATCAGAGGACTATTCAGCAAGAGGATCCCCTTTTCGGTAGAGTTAAAGTGCTGCGGGATGAAATGAGAAGTCTCCCCAAGGAGATTGTTCTCTGGTTGGATGATGTTCAGGTACCAGTGAAGGTGGAGAGAGTCGATAATCTTTCAGCATAAAAGTCAATCAGACCATGGTTGGGAGAAGATGGCTGGGAGCCTTGCGAGCTCTTTCCTTAGCTCTGAGTCTCTGTCGACGGAGGCGAAGATGAGGATCAAACTTTTGAAGAGGGTTGCAATGATAGGGTTGCAGAGATGGACGTTGAAGATGTTGGTGTCAGCTCTTCAAATTTGAAATTCAAATTCGAACATGACGCCCTTGATCTTGATGATGTGGGCCTGGGTTGGGATCTTGTTAATAGCCCCATGCTTGCTGAGTCGGGGGCAGTGGAGGTCCAAGACGTGTTAAAAGAAGGAGTCCCAGTAAAGGAGCACAGTCAAGACATTGACTTTAAGTTGGATGTTTCTGGAGGCCCTGGGAAACGTCTGCGAAGAGGAAGTTTAGGGCTTCCTGCCCTCTTCTTGCTTTCAATCATGGAGACGACGCAGATCAAGACAAGCAGCTTGCACGCCGGAGATTGTGGCCACCGCTGCTATCGACGGGTCCAGACGGAGCAGACCTACCCCCACCCCCACCCCCCGCGGCTTTCTCAAAGGAGTTCTGCAACCTCGGCTTAAAGGCCAGTGGCAGTGCTCTCCATCAGTGGCAATCAGATCAGAGGGCTCTTCTGTGCGAGTTGTGGCTACACCAGAGTCCCTTAGGATCGATGAAACCCCCCACTTGTCAGACAGAAACACCAATAGAGGGTGGGTTTCCGTTGTGAAAAGACCCCCTCCAAGCACTGCCCTTGATCAATCCCGTTAATAGTAGTGAAGGACGGGTGTCCTTGTCCGCTCCAAGCACTGGGGGTTCACTATCAAGCGAACATGGAAAAGGTATCTTCCAGAGACCTACTGGGGCCTCTTCAGACGTCTAGATCCTCAGATTGATTACCGGAAAAATTGAGACTCTGTGGGGAGGTTGTGGGGCTCTCTGTAAGTAACTGTGACAAAGATTGGGAGAGTCTAATTGTGTTTGCTGAGGGTCGCCAAACACAAAATAAAGATTTATCTGGTCTGGATAAATCCAAGAGGAAAGGATCTAGGGAGTTGCTGGGGCTTCTGAGTTCCATTAATTATGACAAAGGTGGGAGTAAACAAGAGGGGGCTGGTACCAAGGCTAAGGTTGCTCAGCACTCTCAGATGGTTTGCAAAGGTTGCAAATGATTATTTTATCGTGGAATGTTCAGGGCCTGGGAAGCTTGGATCGGCGAGCTATTGTAAAGACGGTAACTAGGCCATCAAAGGTTTCTCTGGTTCTTCTTCAGGAAACCAAAATAAATTCTATGGATGAATGTGGTGAGGCAAATTTCCGTGTCCAGATTCTTCAATTGGGTGGGGCTAAATGCTACAGGATCAGCAGGGGGTATTCTGCTGATGTGGGATTCCCAGAAATGGGTGCTGTTAGAGCATTGGATTGACCTCTTTTCTGTTTCAGCTATGGTGAGGGATGTGGAATTAAATAAAGAGCGCATTGTTTCCTCTATTTATGGGCCGTCCAGTAGTGGAAGTAGAGAAGCTTTTGGAGGGAGCTGGATTTCATTAGAAACAAGTGGTCTGGCCCTTGGTTCCTAGGAGGAGATTTCAATATCATCAGATATTCAAATGACAGAATGGGAGGCTGTTGTGTTTTAGCTGAGATGAAGGCCTTCTCTGATTGGATCAATTCTCACGCTCTTCAGGATTTGCAGCTTCATGGGGCTAAGTACACATGGTCCAATCACCGAGAGCACCCGATTCTTTCTAGGCTGGACAGATTTCTTCTCTCTAGTGACTGGTTGGATTTATACCCAGGTGTGTTACGGAAAGCTTTCCCTAAACCAAGTAACCAACATCAGACCACTGCCCAATTATCCTAGACTCAAGGAAAGAGTGGTGGGGGCCGAGGCCTTTCCGTTTTGAAATCATGTGGTTTGAGGATAAGTATTTACCAAGTTTAATCAGGAATTGGTGGAAGGATATATTCGGGGCCGGATGGGAAGGTTACAGATTAGTAACCAAATTAAAGAAGCTTGAGCTCCTCATCAAAGATTGGGATTGGGCTTCTCGTCATTTTAAAAGTGAGGATCACAAAATGGCTGGCCTCCAGCATGAAATTCAAGAGACAGATAATAAAGAGAAATTGGGCAATCTCTCTTCCGAGGAGTTTCTTTGAGAGACTAAACCTGAAACTTTCGATTCAGAAAAAGGTCAGAAGGGAGGAGATTAAGTGGAAAGAGATCTAGAATAAAATGGCTTATGAATGGAGACAGGAATTCCAAATTCTACCATAGTTTTGCATCTTTCAGAAAAAAGTCCAACAAGTTTGTCTTATTGATGGACGGGGATAGGCACAAGGACAAGAATAGTATCTCCAATCACATTGACAATTTTTCAAGACTCTATATCAAAAAGAATCTTGGAATAGGCCCACTTTGGAACACCTGGCTTTCAACGTGCTTGATTTGGATGCTGCCTCTTCCCTGGAAGGTGAATTATTGGAGGAAGAGATTAAAGTAGCTGTGTTTAACTTGGGGGAAGATAAGGCTCCTGGACCCGATGGATTCCCTGTAATTTTCTTTCAGAGATTCTGGGAAGATATTAAAGAAGACTTAAAAGCTTTTTTGAAAGAATTCCATGCTAGAGGTAAGCTCTCAAGGGACCTTGGAGCCTCTTTTATTACGCTTATTGCTAAGAAGTCGGGAGCTGCTTCGATCAAGGATTTTCGTCCAATCAGTTTGATTGGTTCCGTCTATAAGATCCTTTCTAGAGTGCTGGCTTCTCATCTTCAAAAGGTGTAATATCCTAAGTTACCTAGGCCCCAGGATTAGTTGGCCCAGGTAAGACCCTTAGTTGTTACCTATCCCATGCATTAAAGGAATCTCACGAATGGTAATTGGAAAAAGGAAAGGAGTTGTATAACAACTCTAATTAGGAAGTATGAGAGGACTAGGACTTGGACTCTTATCTCCTTTTTATTTATAGACAACCATCAACCACCCTAGTATTATTATTCAATTTTCTCCTTCTTTCCTTTGAGAGAAATCTGAGAGGGAGAGAGCTTGGAATCCAGGGGAAGAAGAGGAAGAAACCAATCGGGAAGACGATCATCGGATGTCCTACTCTCATCCGCACATCGCAAGGGCAACGATCTCATATCAAAGGTGAGTGAATCTTCCTGGTTACAGTCTAGATGATGATATGGATGTTGGTATTAGAATTGTTGAGTGCCGTGTATTGGAAGGGCACTGGATGACAACTAGAAGTCATCGACTTGGAGTAAATCAATCTGTGAATTGCTAACTTGTTGATTAATGTGGTACTCTGTCAATATGGAGCTTCAATCCAAAATACCCATCGTTTGGGCATGGAATTGAGGGAAACAGGACCCTGACATGAGTACTCATGAATAGAAGACGGGGTTCCCATCAGAAGGAAAATCTGGTCCATGGATCCTGAGGTGGACCCATTGGCGACCCAAACAGTTCTGGTCCCATAGAGATTGGGCCCCGTTGGGCCCACCATCCATAACAATTAGGTGTCTGAGGCGTGGTTGAAGGAGAAACAGGGCAATTGGTCGACACCTTCATTGGGACCCACTGCTTGACCTGATCAGAGATCAAAACCACATCCTGTAGGGAACTCATGGTCGACCATAGTGATGGTGGACTCCTGCATAGTGGGCCCCATCCGTGGTATATCCAATAGTCATCAAAATCTCAGGCGTGACTTGTGGAGAAAAACCCATTTTATGACAACTGGGGTTGTGAGACCACTAGGCCCACTTGATCATTGATCGATAACCCCCATCTTGAAGAGGGCCCAGGGACGACCTACTTGGTGATGGTCCCACGTGGAGTGGCTCCTATCTACCCCACCATTCAATAATTTCCAATTTATGAGGCGTGAGTGGTTATTTTGAGGATATGTCTTTACCAATGGGACTGTGGCGCCCAGAAGGACTATTTATTGTTAAATCTGAACCATGTGTGGACATGCGGGACCTTGGAAGACAAGTCTGATCTTGCAATAGGACAATGGAGCCCACTGTTTGATGTACCCTCAAGACTGGTTGGTTGTTACTATTATTTAGAGGAATTTTGTATGCTGAGGTTACTAAAAAAAAAAAATACTAACTGTGTGGTTGTATTGAAACTACTTATGGGACTCTACTATTGTATATTACTTGTTATGAAACTCTTGTTTACCTTGAGTAATAATTCTGTGAGAATTCTGAATTGGGTTAATAACGGACCAGGTGAGTCACCCCTACACCAGCAACTATCAATTATGACTAGATGGGAGCAATGAGAAATCTGGATGGTGTTACGGTTGGGCCCACACTGTTATTCATGTATGTTCAATTATATTATTTAATGTTCATATCGTGCTTGTTATGTGCTTGTGAGATACTGTGCATTGGATCCCAGATTTGGGATGTTGGACTTAATGTCAGGATGATTGATGGCTTCCGGCCATGGTGGCCGTTATAGCGGCTGGTCCTTGGTGGACGTGTCTAATGAGACAGAATCATGGTGACCAGTATGCATGTATACGATAAGCCTTGAAGGTGTGGTAATGTGCATGGACACAGATATGTATATGGATGTACTTTCAATGATAATTGATCTATTGATTCAGATTTATTGGTTACGTGATATTATGTTGTATGCTTTTGTATAATTAGGAAAAATTCATTCACTAGTAAAATTGATGTTGTGTTGCCTCCTTCGGGTAATCTTGTTGTGGGTGGGCCAGAACGGGACGGCGTTCAGCACGTAGACTTTGGCATGCGTGGCTGAAGGGAGAGAACGAGAAACATTTAATTAATTGATAGAGGGATTAGCTCTTGTTTAGTAATTTATATAATGTTTTAGTACATTATTGATTTGAGTCGGGATATAGGAATTTTGATCATTCAGAGATCATTGATATTGTTTGACTTTTATAATTTAATTGGAATTATAATTTGATTTAAATGCCAAACCTCTTATGAGAACTATTTGATGAATGTATGGTAAATATTGCCAACAATGCCAAGTTATCACGATCCGGATATCCAACAGGGCCCCGGAATTTGGGTCGTGACAAAAGGTCTTGCCCAATTTGGTTTCCCTAAATCAAGGAGCTTTGGTTGAAGGAAGACAGATTTTAGATGGGGTGCTCATCACCAACAAGTGCATTCACTCAAGAAACCGAGATAAAAGGCCAGGTTTGATTTGCAAGTTGGACTTCGAAAATGCATATGAAATGGCGGATTGGGACTTCCTTCAATATCTCATGTGTCGCATGGGTTTTGGGCAGAGATGGAGGATGTGGATTATGGAAACTGATCAATCAACTCACTTCTCCATTTTGGTAAACGATTTTCCAAAAGGGTTTTTTCGTGCTTTTAGAGGTCTCCGCCAAGGGGACCCTCTTTCTCCATTCTTGTTTGTTATTGTGGACGAAGCTTTGAGTCGAATGGTTGAAGCAGCAGCTAACGGGAACCTCATCAATGGATTTAGGACTAGTATTTATGGTCCAACAGTTAGGCACTTACAGTTTGCTGATGATATGCTTCTATTTTGCGATGCAAATGAGGATGAAATTAAGAATGTTAAGGCAACCTTGCTGTGTTTTGAAGCAGTTTCTGGTTTGAAGATTGACTTCTCCAAAAGTGAATTGATTGGTGTAAGAGTGCCTGAAGATCATCTTCTTGCTTTGGCAGGGCTTATGGGTTCCAAGGCAAGTCTGCTCCCTTCGACCTACTTGGGATTGCCTCTTTGCATCGGTGACCCTCCTAAACATTTATGGTCCCAGGTGATGGAAAGGCTAGAAAAAAGACTTGCTCTTTGGAAAGCTAAGTATCTATCCTTCGGAGGTAGAATTACCCTGATTAAATCGGTCCTCTCCAATATGCCGCTATACTTCTTATCACTCTTTAAATGCCCCATGGAGATAATAAAACACATTGAAAAATTACAGCGGAACTTCTTGTGGCAAGGGGCTGAGGTGAAGAAAAAACTACACTTGGTGAGATGGAATCTGGTATGAATATCTAAAAAAGGAGGTCTGGGAATTCGTCCCATCAAATCGTCCCATCAAATCTATGAATCAAGCTCTTCTGGCTCAATGGTTATGGCGCCTCGGGGATGAGTCAGAAGGTCTTTGGAAGGAAGTGCTTTATTCAAAATATAGTGTTGCGAGAGGTGGTTGGGAGGTGCATAGTGATTCTCGTAATCATTCAGGGATTTGGAAAGGCATTTTATCCGTTCGGTAGCTCTTCTCTAAATTCTCCCGTTTTCATATGGGTAAGGGAGATCAAGTTATTTTCTGGTTAGACACTTGGATTGGAGACTCTACTCTTGCTCCCAATTTCCGGACCTATTTCTCTGTGCAAAGGATAAAAGAGCTCTTGTGAAGGATTATGCGGAGCAAGTAGGAGGAAAAATCATTTGGGGTCCCACCTTAGGAGAAATCTCTCTGATTTAGAAGAGGGCCAATTTTGTTCTCTGTTGGCCCTAATTGATGAGGTATACATCCCGGTGGATGGTAGAGACCTAAGATTATGGTCTTGTTCTACGGATGGATGTTTTACCGTTGCCTCTTGTTTTGATGCCTTCAGTAGGATATATCCCGGTGCTTCTAATATTGCCTTATTGTGGAAGTTTAAAGCTCCTCCTAGGGTCCTTGCTTTTTCTTGGATAGCTTTATTTGGAGGCACGTTGACCATTGATAACCTCCGTCGCCAAAAAATGTGTATTGTAAATGATTGCCCCATGTGCTTGGCTGATGAAGAAACAGTGGATCACCTTTTCCTAAATTGTAGGATAGCTCAATTCCTTTGGAAGTCTATTTTCAGTTGGTTTGATGTTAGCGGGGTTCTTCCTTTCAGTTTGGTTCATCCATTCGAAGCATGGAATTTGGCAATTGGTTCTTGCAAAGGACGCATTATGTGGAGGACTTCTTTTCTGGCTACTCTATGGGTGATCTGGAAGGAGAGAAACAAAAGATGTTTTCAAGATAAAGTTACCAGTGTGGCTCTTCTCAGGGATAAGATCAAATATCTTGTAGCTTCCTGGGTCTCCCCCCTTGACTCCTTTTGGGGCCTCGCGGTGGATATGATTCAGAGAAATTGGAAAGTGTCTTGTTCTTCTTCAGCAGTGTTCGAAGTTATTCAACGATGGACAGCTAAACTTTGATAGTAGTATCAGTGGTATCCCTGGTGTGGTTGGGGTGGGAGGCATTATTCGAAATGATGTGGGCGCACCCATTCTTTCCTACTCGGGACCTATTGGTTTCTCCTCGGCAAATGTGGCAGAATTAATGGCTATTAGGACTAGCCTTAGAGAAGCAAAGCGCCTGAGCTTTCACAATTTGATCATTGAAGGTGACTCCTGTGCAATTCTGTGGGCCTCGAGAGCTGTCAAGGCCCCTTGGAAGGTGGCAGGTGTGGTTGGGGAGTTTTGTTATCTTGTTAATAGTATTCAAGTTTCCTTTTCCCATATAGGTAGAAGTGCTAGCTCAAAAGCTGATCGCCAAGCCAAGGAAGGGGCATCCAGTACTGCCTTGAGGGTTATTGTGTATCCACTGTAGTTTTTTACTTTCTTGTCTTCTTTGTTGTTTTCCGCCATGGGGCTAGACCCCTAATTCTGCTTGGGTCTTGGCTTCATGCTTCTTTTGTTACAATATACTTCTCCTATACTGTATAGCTTTCATCTCAATATAGTCACTCTTTTCAAAAAAAAAAAAGTGTTCATGCAGCGACTTATGCCTCACGTTCTTGGCAATTGGAAACCTCGCCCCACGCCCTGGTGTTTGAAAACATTGGTCCAAATAACCCCGCTTTGGGTTGGCCAAACCAAGTCAGACATCTAGTCAAGTTGGTTTTTTATGCTTTCTAAGTACAATTTCAAATCTCTTGTGATGAAACGATGATGAAACTCAAAAGAACAGGGTAGGGTGGCTGCTCCAATACCAATATTTTATGCAGGATTATAATACTTACAAAAGCTTGGCGTTTTTCATCCACAGAGCCCGCCGTAGGCGCTTAGACTGCTTTTTGAAATGAAATGCACCATCCTGCATTGTCACAGTCTTGTCCACAAGAAGTTCAATTCGGTCACCTCTCTCGAGTATCTTCTCAATATTTTCCACCATGATGGTCTGTATCTGGGGAGCAATTTTAAGTTGATTTGAGAAACAGAAAAATGAGATGATAATAAGGATATACACATACAGAATACTACAAAAAAGAAACAGGAAGAGGGAAAAAAAAGTTGATAATTTGGGACTCTGCCCAATGCAAATATTTTCATCATAGCCCAGTATGCAACAGGAAGCATCTTTTGACCATTTATATTAGGAACAGACCCTTTTTTTCTTTTCTTTTTTCTTTTCTTTTTCTTTTGGTTAAGGTAAACGAAAGCCCGCACAAGATACAAAGACCACCACATGTTATGAGCATATACCCAACATATAATTACATAGTAAAAGCTACTAATGGAGTAATCCTATCCAATCCTTGTTGTACTAAATACTAATGCATCTGCCATGTTATTAGCTGACTGGCCAACATGGCAAAAAACCTCCTGAACTGAGAAGCCAATGCTTCAGTGTGTATTTGGTTGGCCTTCTTAACGGTCAAAAGTGCTCTCATAGAGTAGCTTGATAGAATCTACTTTTTTCAAGCAACTTCTTAGAAGAAAAGATTGTTTGGTTAGCGCAAATTTTGTATGTGCTTTTTGACACAATAGCACCCAAGGGTGTTTGCCTATGATATTAAAAAGAATTTTTTTATCAAACTATGACCGAATAATATATTAAAATTATACAATTAAAAATAACACAATATATAAAACCCTTATAGGTATAAATGGCCTCACATAAACTACTGTGTCACAAGGCATGTGCTATGCGACAGCACAGCATCATTATCTCATAAAACAAAAGAGATGAGTAAGGACCTGCATCATTTGGTTCTCCATGTTCAAGCATATAAATCTATTAGTAGGGCCCATCTACGAAAACCAAATCACTCGAAATTAATAACTCTTACTGGTTTTAGGAGAAACTGCACTCCAATCAAAGTTTGGCCCACCATTAGATTTATCACATGTAAAGCACTATCATTTTACACCCTTTGGATTGTGTATTATAATCACTTTTAAAATTGATCAATTTGATGATTGGACTTGCACTGGAGTGAAATATGACCTGAAAAGAGCACATAGCACAGTGGAAGGTGCTCGTGCTTTCAAGTTGCAGCCTTGAGGCTTTGGGTTCAAGTAATCTTTCTTTTAATACCCCAGCCAAGGGGACTAGGAGTCTGGGACCCAAGAGAGGCCACACATGTGGGAAGTGGAAGTCCACACCATGGGAAAGAGAACCCACACAGGTGGAAAGAAAGGTCCACACAAATGGCATGGGAAGAGTGGCATAAACAAGGATCAATCCATGGGCAGCTAGGTGAGATGCAAGGCTGCCAACCAACTTAGCAACGCCTTGTTCTTAGGGAACAAGTCACGTTACATATCAAAATGAAAAAAAAAAAAAAAAGATGAAAAATACTCTTTGGATGTTATAGGTAGACATTATGGACATATAAGAAAAGAGGAAAAAACAACATTTGCTGTACTAATGGAACTCATTTGTTTTCTTAGAAAATTTAAGTTTAGAATTTACTATTTAGAGTTTGGGCATGAAACTTATAATTATTGTCATTTCTTCGTTTGTAAGCTATTGTATCAGAAAATCTAGAAGACTTTATGCTTGTTTCATTTTAATATGATCGGGGTTGGAAAAAGTACAATTGTACTATCAGCTTCAATTACTTTTGCACCTGCTCGATCTGATGATCCGGTGTCAGCTCAAGTTAGACAGATACAACCAACAAGAAGCATATGACTTGCCATTATTGTGATAGGATCATAAAAGGCGGTAGGATTACAAGATCCCCTGGGGATTGTGACAAGAGAATTGCACCATGTAAAAAGGTGCCAAGTGATGTTAAATATAAAATGGAAAGACTTGTTTTGGAGGGTAAGAGGGACAAAGCAAAGAAAAGAAGATTAAACGAGGAAATTGAAGACTCGTGCAAGGTTGAGGTAGAAGAAGTAGAAATGTTTAGAAATCCAACAGCCCCTGGTACAACTACAACTAGGAAGGGTAAAAAGAAAGTACCTCAAATATCTACTCAAAGCAAAAGAAAGGGTGTGTCAAAACACTCTCCAACCTCCAATGACTAATTTCTTAGCACCGTGAACGACGCTAGAATCTCAACCAAGAATCAAATCAGCTTTGGCAACAAAAGAACAAAAAGATGTAGCTGATTTAGTTGTTGGGAATTGGTGGTTTGCTACAAACATCCCAGTTAATGCAACAATATCAAAAACTTTTCAAATGATGGTGGATGCAAGTAGCTCAATTGAGCCATGGTATAAGTTGGCATCTTATGATGATGTTCGAGGAATGATTTTAGGAAAAGTTGTAGGAGAAATGAATGGTTTCATGGAACATTATAAATCATCTTGGAGTGAAAACAGATGCTCTATTATGGCTGATGGGTGGCCAGATGGAAAGCAAAGGACTTTGATAAATTTTCTTGTCATGTCCTAAATGGTAATGCTTTTGATGTCACTAGATGCAAGTGCAATTACAAAGAACGCAGATGCATTCTTTACCCTTTTTCATCTTGGAATGAAAATGGTTGCTCTATTATGACTTATGGGTGGACAGTTAGAAAGTAAAAAACTTTGATAAATTTTCTTGTATTGTCCTATAGGGGTAATCTTTTTTAAGTTAGTAAATTCAAGTGCAGTTACAAAGAACGCAGATGCATTCTTTTCCCTTTTTGATGAAATTGTTCTACATGTTGGGCCAAAACTAACAACGGTGCAAGTTAGTAAATTCAAGTGCAGCTACAAAGAACGCAGATGCATTCTTTACCCTTTTTGATGAAATTGTTTTACATGTTGGGCCAAACAATATTGTCCAATTCATAAGTAACAATGGTGCCACTTAAAATGCAACGGGAAAAAGAGTGGCCGAAAATATGAAGCCTTTTATTGGATAGCTTGTGCTGCTCATTGTATAGATTTGTTGTGAGAGGAAATGGTGAGGCCCGACTTGTTTCAAATCAATGCATACACAATTGAGACATCAAGAAAAGTCACAAAGCCTATTTATAATCATTCATGTGTGCTAAATTTGAAGAAAAGAGAATATACATATGGGAGAAATTTGATTCACCCATCCATCACTAAATTTTCTACAAATCTTAACAGTTTACATTGCCTTCATAAATTTGAAGAGAACTCCGGCAAATGTGGACAAGTACTGGTTGAGTCGAATCTACTTTTTTTTTTACTACTATTGGCAAGGAGATATCTGACATCATATTGGATATTATTTTGGAGGAATGTTAAGCATCATGGAATCTTTAGTGATGAATCTTCGTCTCGTTGACAGTGAAGACAAGCCTACTATGGGTACAGGGCAATGGATCGAGCTTAGGAAGCCATCCGAATGAGGATAAAGAATAAAAAAGGACTACATGTCCCACTAGAGGATCGTGGATCACAGGTTGTATGACCAACTACATAGTGCCTAAATCTACATGCTAGCACACTACTTGAATCCGGTATTCTTCTTGAATTAGACATTCTCTAAGCAAAGAGAAGTCACCAAGGGTTTGATGATGTAGAGAAATTGGTACCTGAATCTAATATTAAAGGCATCATTTTCAAATAATGTGATGACTGTAAGATTGTCGCCGCGACTTGCGATTGTGAAGAAACATAACATTTAACTATTTTCCAGACCACCAAAATGCAAACGTGTGTATATATTCATACAACTTAGGGACACTACATCGTGTATTATCTAAGAAGATTGTGGATTAGGATAAATAGATTATAGATTGATTATGATTGATGACAACACTTGAACATTTAGGCCCTGTTTATTTGCATTAAAATACATAGGAATCGAATGCATAAGGTGGTTAAAAATGAAGATCAAAGGTGAATTTTCAAAAATAGGCATCAAATATCATCTTCTTTTTATTCTATTTCTCTAAAATAAAACGCTATTTGATATTCATTTTTGGAAATTCACCTTTAATCTTCATTGTTAACCACCCATGTATTCTTATTCAAACAAACAGACCCTTAGTTTTATTGTATAATCTAAGAACATTTAATTTTATTGTTTTTCCAATGGTGACACGACTTGAACCATGAACCATGAACCAAGAACCAAGACCCTTAGTTTTATTGTATAATCTAAGAACATTTAGTTTTATTGTTTTTTCCAATGGTGACACGACTTGAACCAACAACCTTATGGCTCATACTCAAATTCTTGTCATCTTTAAATTTAGGCTATAGAAGCTTAATTGAAATACCTCACTAACTTCACCTCGTACACGATTGAGAGTATCTGCACTGGGATTACTGGCAAAGTACTCCATTTGTTGATGTAAGACTCTAGAGAACTCATCATTCATTGCATAAGCTAGAGCATACTGAGCTACTTTACCATAGTTCTTCATGAATCTCATATGAATATCCTCCAGGTAAGAAAAAGGAACCCTCCCTGAAAAAAATATATAATAAGAGATTATTACAATAATAATTAAAGAAAGATCTTAGAAGCATTGTCGCAATTCTCGTTCTCATCAATTCTCATATTAGAAATGTCGGGAGATTTTAAGCTTATTGGGTTTTCTCAGTTATAAACAAGAATATCTTACGAAATGCAAAATAAGTCATAGTTTTCTGACTGACCCGAGAGTCGGCTAGAGTTGGTGGCTAGCTAATGAGTAGTGTAGACAAAGAAACTCAGAAGGACGAGGCAAGTAAGTAATTTTGTTTTCACATATTTTGACTCGAACTATATACATATATGTTTTATTAATTAAATATATAAAATCTGTTAATAAAAATATGAATGATATGAATTTTTCCTAGAAAAAATCTACATAACTTTCATTTGATTTGTAACTTAGTTTTTTTTATTTTATTAAGCATATTTCCTTCGTTTTCAATTGTATTAAGCATACTTCAACTTCTAACATTCTCCTGATTTAATGTTTGTTCAAAGTTTTCATTTGTTGTTTAAATATGCAAGGAAGAAAGTGCCCTTGAGTCAAGTCAAGTCGTAAGTTGACCAGGTGGGTTGATAAGACAAGACCGAACCTAGTTTAACCGACTCAGTCACCCAATATGTAGCTGGTCGTGTTGACTCAGTGGTTACTAGTTCCTAGTCAACTCACCAAGATAGAAAAGTATCATCAAAAAAGAAATCATCATCGTCAAGCCTTCTTACCCTATCTTCAGAATTTACAAAAGAATACAGAAATGTACTTAATATTGCTTTAAAGATATTCTTAAAAGATTTAGGGATAATAGGTAAGTCTCAGATGAGATAAAGCTACGATTTTGACATTGCTATCCGTCGTTTGTGTGCTCCAAATCTTCAGACAATCTCACACCCCTCATTCGGGTCATTCTCCGGTCCCAACCACATCCAAACAAAACAAACTTGGATGCTTATCAACTTACCTTTCAATCTCAAAATCATGCAATTCAATTACATCATTTGCCAAAATTGACCCCATTTGACTTGTCAAAATCCAACATTTCTATTCATCTAGCCTATCCATTTTGTGCATTCTATCCCCCATCATTGTCACAATACAACAGTGTACATCACAACATTCATCTACAACTCTACATATAAACAGGGGCAGACCTAAGTGTACTGGGTTGGGGGCTGAAGTGCCCTCCAAAATTGAAAAATACCCATAAGGCCCTTATGTCCTAGCCCCCACTTAAAATTAACCAAAGACCCCACTAGCCTTTCCCAACTCCAAAAACCCACTACCCTTTCCCAACTCCAAAAACCCAAATCCATTAGTTTACATGATGGGGCACACATTGGATATCCCAGGCCCTAGCCATATCCAATTTTTATCCAGTTTTTTCTTTCTTATGATTATAGACCATTAGTGTCATTTTGTCGGGGGACATTCACGTGCATCCATCCCTCACCATATGAAGAGGGACAGACTTGATAGGGCCCATCTAGAGCCCCCCTGATCATGGGACTTGGGAGATGGAAAGAGACATCTCGGATGTGCCCATATATCAAGCTCGGGGTCAATCCCATGCCTCTAACTCCTTCATCCGTGGCCCACAAATCTAATGTCTTTATATTAAAGGAAGAAAATTGACCGTCAATCCAACGGTTCAATCTACTCGGATTAGTGAAAATTCAATGGATTCAGTATAATTTAGGGGGTCCCATGTGTTCGGATGGGTCATAAAGTTGGCCCCACTATGTTGTCCCTCACCGCAATATGGTGAGGGATAGATGCACATGAATATTTCCCCATTTTGTTAATAATATCAATACTTGGTATATCTTTCCCTCTTTCTTGTCTTTTAGTCAAAACCAAATCTATTACTAAATCAGTGAAACAAAATTTATTACTAAATCGGTCACTGCATTTATAAAAGTGATTTCATAATAGGAATTATGGTTTTAAACACAACTAGCCCAATTGACCTAACTATTAGTACTTCAGAGTTTAGTCTCATTCATCTATTCTATCTAAATTCTAAAGACTTGTACAAATTAAAAGAAAATTACCTATTCATGATTTAGTCAAGGAAAACTTTATGTCCCTTGCCTGCTTAGATAGCTTAAAGCTTCATTCTCTTTGGACACCCTTTAATTCTTCTAATACATTTTCTCCTCATCCTTAACTCCTCTTGCAACCGTTCACTTTCCTCTGACTGTTTTTTGAATCCCAAATCCCCTTTCCGACGCTCTTCTCCAAGACTCCTCAGGAACCTCCTCTACATCTCTTTATTTTCCATTACAACCGCGAAACGCATTCTCATCTCGGCTAAAGGGCATTCTCATCCCCACGTCTTGATGCGGTCCGGTCCAGTCCCTATCCAAGACAAGGACCCGCAAGCCTTGATGGACCCAGCTGATGGGGTCCACATGTGCCACACGTTTTCTGATTTTCTAGATTAGTAATATTGCTTAGGGGTCGTTTGTTTCCTGTGAAAGTGATTCACATGTGTAAATGACCCACATGTGAGTCATTTGCATATGTAAACGACTCACATGTGGATCAGATTCCACTGTTTGTTACTAGCATAACATTTCACATATGAATCTATGAATAGGTTGCATATTGTTTGATGATATCTCAACATCCAAGCAACATCAATGGTTGCAAATTGGACACATGACCGTGTTTGAGCTTCTGAAGAATATGAACGGTCCTGATTTTACAGGTGGAGCCCAGAAAAATAAAAAAATCATAAAAGGCGGACTGGGTATGTTAGTAACAATAGGTTGTATATTGTTTGATGATATCTCAACATCCAAGCAACATCAATGGTTGCAAATTGGACACATGGCCATGTTTGAGCTTCTGAAGAATATGAACGGTCCTAATTTTACAGGTGGAGCCTAGAACAATAAAAAAAATCATAAAAGGCGGACCGGGTATGTTAGTATCAATAGATTAATCCAACGGCTGTAATTATGTTGATGATATCTCAACCTCCATGCATCATCAACGGTTGAAAATAGGACACATGGCCGTGTTTGAGCTTCTTAAGAGAATGAATGGTCCGGATGTTCCAAGTGGGGCCCAAAAAAAATAAAATAAAATAAAAGGCGGACTGCTCATTGAGGCACTGTAGCACTCCGCCTGGTAACAGTGCCATGTGAAACTGTTTCACACCTCTTAAGGTGTGAAAATGTGCTGCCTCTTTTGCACATACTTTACATAGCAAAAGCACATGTGATTTACACACCTAGTGTGTAAATGTTGTAAACAAACATAAATGATATGAATCTCTTTCACATGTGGGATGTTTACATATGTAAATTGGGAGAAACAAACGACCCCTTAGTTTGCTTAATAGGATTGCTTTCTAATTTATATGCTGATTAGGATTAGATATTTCCTTATTGCTTATTTAGGAACAATGATACTCTATATATACAGAGGAAACCCTATTGTAATGCTTACACTTTATTAATCAATTCAAGTTATCGTGAGTTTATCTCTTGTGTGTTATGGTTCGTGCTGTGCCTGGGCTAGAATCCATCTTTGGATTCGATCAATCCTTCGAGAGAATGATCCAAGGATGAAAATAGCGGTAGTGGCGAGCGTAGCGGCCCGCCGCCAAAGCACTACGTAGCGGCGTAGCGGTGCATTTTGAAAAAAACGTGAAAAAAATCTGAAAATTTTACAGAAAATCCAGAATATTGGAAAATGATAGAAAATGTTTTTTTTTTTTTTTTTTTGCAAAAGTAACTAATATAAGGGGGCGTAGCGGGGTCCTCATTGTACGAGTTCCTATATTGCTGTATGAATAGAAAATAGTAGGAATAATCATTTTTTCTTCACATGTATTCATGTCTGTAATCAAACAATGTCATCAAAATACTACCACCATCATTGCCTAGAATATCACATTTCTGAGTTATATTTTGAAATGTAAATAATAGTTTAAATTTTTCTATTAAAGAAAAATTTGATCAGGGCCTCAATTCCTATCAGAGTAAAATTAGGTTGGACCACTATTTCCTATTATAGTCTAATTTGGTTAGAGTCTTATTTCCTATTAAAATGAAATTTGGTTGAGCCCTATTTCCTATTAGAGAAAATTTTCCTAGAGCCTATCTTCAATTAGTGTGAAATTTTATTAGACTTTATTTTCAATTAGTGTGAAAGTTGGCCATGACCCTATTTACAGATAGAGTTAAAATTGATCGGTCTCTATTTCTAATTAGAGTAAGATTTGGCTAAGCCCCTAATTTTTATTTATTTGGCTAAGCAATGATTTTTTTTTTTTTTAATATTTGGGAACCATTGTGGAGCCCACCAATGGTAATAACATTGGGTGCATCGGCTTTATTTTTCCTGAGGGGCCAATTGATTTTTATTTATAACTTTCATAAGGTGAGCCACCATGGGCACATTTAATATTTAGTTATACCTTTTTTAAGGTGAGCCCAATATGGGCCCATTTTTATTTACCCTACGAGCTAAACAAAGGTGGGGACCGAAAGAGGGCTTTTGTTGCCCTATTTCTTCTCCCTAAACAGAAGGATCGAGAAAAGAGAAGAAAGAAAAAAAGAATAGGGGAAAGAAAAGAGGAGGAGACAGTGGTGTGCTGCTGCTGCCCTGGCTTGTTGCTGCTGCTGCTACTGTTGCTCCGGCTTGCTGCTGCTGCTACCAATTCCAAGTACTTTTCTTCATCTGCAGTCTGGTTTTTCTTCTTTTTTTTCATTTCTTCATCTACCAAGCTTTCCTTTTTCTTTTTTTTTTACATTTCATTACATCTCTCTCTGACTGAAACCGCAACGAAGTCGTAACGCCCGCTACGCTAAAATAGCGGCCGCTACGGGTCGATACGAGTGCGATACCCCTTTTTTGCATTTAGCGTGGTAGTACATGCCGCCACGGCTGATGTAACGTAGCGGCCGATATTTTCATCCATTGATTAAACTATCAACCTGATCGCCACATCAATTGGTATCAGAGCCGAAGAAGCGATCGTCGGGGAGACACCTGTCCTTCCCGGATTTTCTCTTGTCACCTCCATTCATCATCATCTTTCTTCCACCCACCACTGTCGACATCCACCATCCAAATCCCGAAACCACCAAACCTTCCCACATCCCAGAAACCCGACACCCACCCAACCGAAAACCCCAAAGCTAACCCTACACGCAATAGCCACTTCCCTGCCAAACAAAATATATATATCTACCACCGAACACAGCCCACCACCACACCCAAATCCTAGCCGAGCCCTATCCAACCCTTCGTCCCTCCAGCCTCGTCAAACCCCATCGCCAGCATCATCCCCTTGACCAAACCCTCGACAGCAGCCATCCATCCACATCGTCACTGCCGAACCCCAAATCCCCAAACCCTATTTCATCTCCTAGCACCACCAACCTTACAATTCATTATACTACATAGTGATCTTGTACGCTTGAGAGTTTTAAGTTGTGTGCAGATTAAGTAGCTTATTTCTAGGCTACTTGGTGCAAACCAGACAGCCAAGAAAAAGCTTCACTTCTCTACTACTTACCATCCACAAACTGATGGACAAACTGAAGTTGTTAATAGAAGCCTTGGACAGCTGTTACGATGCCTTGTACGTGATCATATCACAACATGGGATCGGATTTTACCTATGGCTGAATTTGCTTACAACAATTCAGTTAATCGGTCCACAGGCATCTCACCCTTTGAAGCAGTCACAGGTGTTCAACCGCGCTTGCCAATTGATCTTGTCCCCTTGCCTCTTGAAGCAAGCCATTGTGCGGAAGCCGATAACTTCATTAAACACATGCAACAAATACATGATGAAGTTCAATGACATATTGCAGCTAGCTATGACAGTTACAAGGCTCATGCCGACAAACGTCGTTGTTTCCTAGAGTTTTCTAAAGGAGACATGGTTATGGTCCGTATTCATCCGAAAAGGTTACCGCCAGGCACAAACAAGAAGTTATATCCGAGAAATACAGGTCCATTCAAAGTGTTGAAGAAGCTCAGTTCCTATGCATATACTCTCGAATTGCCATCTGACATTGGTATAAGCCCCACATTCAATGTTGTCGATCTCACTATGTATCGTGAGCATGATAATGAGGACGATTCTGATGAGCAAATCATTACGTTACCAGCTGCTCCGCCCCGCCAGATAAAATCATTGATGTTCTTGATGATCAAATTGTTTCTACTCATCCCGAAGGATTTCAAAAGTTCCTTGTTCGTAGGCAAAACTAGCCCGTCTCCGATGCTACCTGGATTACTACTACCGACTTCCAACGTCTGAATCCATATCTTTATGAGCACTATCTAGTGATTAACTCACCGGAGTCGAGTTCTTTCAAGCCGAGAAGAGTTAATGCAGTCCGATCCCTATCCAAGTCAAGGACCACAAGCCTTGATGAACCCAGCTGATGGGGTCCACATGTGCCACACGTTTTCTGATTTTCTAGATTAGTATATTGCTTAGTTTGCTTAATAGGATTGCTTTCTAATTTATATGCTGATTAGGATTAGATATTTCCTTATTGCTTATTTAGGAAAAATGTTACTCTATATATACAGAGGATACCCTATTGTAATGCTTATGCTTTATTAATCAATTCAAGTTATCATGAGTTTACCTCTTGTGTGTTATGGTTCGTGCTGTGCCTTAGGGCTGGAATCTATCTTCAGATTCGATCAATCCTTCGGGAGATTGATCTATCAACCCGATCGCTGCGTCACGTCTCCACTTGCCTCATCCTATGAAGGTCACTTTCATCTTATTAAAAGGTGAGTTACACCACACGTTATGCCAATCCATACATTAATCTCTAATTTAGAGCTACGGTTACTAACATAACACCTCTTTTTTTTTCTTTCTGCTTCTTTGTAGTCTCTCTCCTCCAATTTGTATTTTCTCTTGACGACTCCTCACTTATGGAGGCTTGGCTCCATCTGTGAATGAAGCAGAGGTTTATCCAGTGCCATGATATGTGAGAGGTGGTGATGTGAAATAGGTATTCACATTAAAGCCACTGAGGTTTCCTAATTTTCATCTGGGCAGATCAAAGAGGTGGGTTCTTCTGCAGAGGGGATTTGCGTGGGTATTGATGTTCAAGTGCAACATCACACTGCTCACCTAGGCATTGGAGTACGATTTTTTTTTAAATCTTCTCCAAAGATTTTTTATGACCTGGAATTTTTTCTGTCTCAAAAGAAATCAATTCGACTGCTTGGTGAAGTATTTTTTGGATTGCCCTCTTTGAAATCTCAGTTGGGTTTCTGTTAATATCTTAAAAGAATGATTCTTTTGTTTGTTTCGTATATATTTGATTGTTCTGAAGTTGTTTCATTGATGTTTTGTGGTCGATTAGCGTGTAATAGGTTATGGGTGTTTTGCTATGCAATTGGAATGTTGGGAGACTCTATTCTAATAGTGAATAAAACATGCTACACGAACAATTATCTCAATATTGTAATGCACTTCGTAAAGTTGCGAAGTTTATATTTTTATACTTACATTCAACATATCCATGCCTATTCTTATCATTGTATTGATACATTGTGCATATATATGGACTCATATTTCTTTCCTTATTATTTGGATGAAAAATCAGCTTGAGTCTGGTTGAAGAGCTTGAAGGACAAGAGCAACCACAACCAGGTATCTAAGTATGCTATGGAAGCTTTATTTGAATACAACTACATTTTTATATCACTGCCATGGGTTCTTGATTTTTTTTTATTAGGTTCTCTAATGCTTACTTAAATTTTATGTGTCTGTACCATTTTCTATTGAAGACATCTACTTTTCATGTTTGCCCTGATCAAATGGTAAGGGTTTTTGCCTTTTTTCAGTAGGCGTCATTGTTAGTTTTTTTGGATAGTTATTTATTTATTTATTTATTTTGGTTGCTGTTCTGATGGACTCTATATAAACAAATTGGGGTAATAACTACTATCAAAAGACAAGGCAATGATAAGCAATAGCATAAGTGGTACTCATTGGTGTATAAGATGCAAATATTTTGTGCTCTAAGAACATGTAGTTTCCGTTTAGTATGAAGGTATATTACTAGACATGGAACATGATACCTTTAAGAATATTTGATTTTTATGTTATTTAAATTTATTTTTAATAGTAATTCTTCTGATAATTTATTCATGTGGGTGGATAGGAATTGCTTATGACCTTAAGAATCATATGCTTTGCTTATAAATAAAAAAAATGGTATACCTTGCTTATCACCACCTCTGCTGCTACAACTTTAAGTAGTATAAAAGTAAAAAAATAATCGATAAAGAGTGAGTTAAGGAAACTCAAAATTCAAACTCATCCCATATCCACCTTGAACCCAAAAGACTCGAAACCAAACCCACCCCTAATAGGGAAATATCAAAATGTAATGTACTTATAAAGTTTTCTATCTCAATATGATTTTTAAGGAAAATGTTTTATTTTAAGTTTCTTATATTTTTTACATATTTTTGCATTTTTTATATTATAAATTATATTGGCCGTACTTAGTATGGGCATGAAAGGGACTATTTTTAATCGCTAGTTGATTTTGAATACACAATTGATTTTGACCACTCAACTTTCAATTTTCGAAATTGATTTCAATTGAAATCAGGCATTTGATTACCATTTAACTGAATGGGTAGTTAATAAATGGTTTTATCAACTTTCAATTTTTGAAACTGATTTCAATTGAAATCAGGCATTTGATTACCATTTAACTGAATGGGCAGTTAATAAATGGTTTTAAATCTCTGTGCATTTAATTTTTTTTAAATTAATTTCGTAGGTACTAAATGGTTTTAAATCTCTATTGACTGGTTTACCATAAAAAGAAAATATCTATTGATTAGGCAATTACTAAATGGTTTTAAATCTCTACATTTTTTATCCATGTCTTCCACTACCCCACTACTTTCTTCTTTCCTATATTACAAACCATATGATCATTCATCTTCTTCTTTCCTACCAGTATAACTGATTTTATTCTCTTTCTCACGCCTCATAGTAAACTAACCATGTATGCAAAGGTGGTGTGACTGAAAAAAAAAAAAACACCAACTGTGAGATTTGCCTTCAGGTTAGTAAGATTTGGAAATGCAGTTGGGTTATGCTCTTATTTGAATATTGTTGATGTATTTCTAATTTTTATTAGATGAAAGTTGGGTTTGGGATTTTTATATCTGTACTTTGATGGATTAAAGATTGCTTCATTATTTCATTTTTTTTTTTTTTGTATTTAAAAAAGATCTCTATATGTACAAAGAAATGTCAAATTTTAAATTTATTATAAGGTATATAATATTAAAGTATATTTCTTATATAATGAATTATATTAGCACGGGCATGTTTTGCTAGTTCATGATTTAGTCAAGGAAAACTTTATGTCCCATGCCTGCTTAGCTAGCTTAAAGCTTCTCATTTGATGGCCATCCCATATGAAGATGTGGTTAATTTTTTTGCTCATATTTTCTTTTAAGTAATTTGGAAATCTAGAATAACATCAATTTTACATTGAGCTCCATTGAAAAAGTACAACTCCATTTATTCTGTGAAAGTCAAAACTGGTGGACATAAGAAGGGTGCAACATGTCTGATCAAATTTTTGGCAAACTTAAATTGACAAATACCAAAGTTCAACCTGGCCTAACTAATGTTCCCAAATGGCTAACATGAACCTAACCTGAACCCAACAAGAATTGAATTTTGTTTCGATTTTCAGGCAACAACCAAAACCTAAATCTCTTAACCAAAGTTTAGAATTTGGTCAGTTTGGGCCAATGGGGGTTAGTTTAGGCTCAACCAAAGTTTGACAAATGTGTACTTAGTGCAAGAGTGGCAAAGATTATCTCTTAATTAAATGCAATACATTTTCTCTTTTGTCATAGTTAATGTGAAGAAAGTATAACAAAATTGTGATTAACTTTTTGAAGTGACCGTTGTTAGCCCCCCTCAAGCGAAAATACTGTGTCCACCTGCATATAACTCTGCCTAATTTGGAATCACAAGATAATATCAGCTAATCCCCTCCAAATACGGCAAAAAAAAAAAATGCACAAAACATCCAAATTGAAACCCTAAAACAAAAGTTCAAAAATTTTTTAAATTGCACCACGAATCCAGACTCAAATGACAGATTATAAAGACGAAAAACAAATAAAATTAAAAACGGATAGAGAGAACTGACTTCCGAAGGTCTCATTGGCCATGCATAGGAAGGTAATGCCATCAGATCTGAGGATGTGAAAGATATACCGATCCTGAGAGAAGCAGAGCCTGGAATCGGATTCCGACGGCAGCTTCTCCAAGATCCGGCGAGCGACGGCGCCGATGTTGCCGGAAGCCGCGCTGAATTCTGCCAGAACGACAGTTGCACGCGCAACAAGAGCGTAGAGGATCGCCATCTCTCTCTCTCTCTTTCTCGATCGATTTGATGGTATGAATCGAGATCACAAGGTTTTATAGGATTTCAAGTACCAAGAAGAACATCCATTTAAAGAATATCGACAGATCGAGAAGGTATCAGAATCTATCGATCGAGCTTGGTTAGATCCGGCATGGCTATCTGTGTATCTGTATTGGTTGGTAGCAACTACTGAGAAGACTGGAACGGAGAGAGCAAGAGCAATGCCGCTACTTAACAGAGCTTTTTTATTCCTCCTCTCCTCTGTTTATGATTTTTTAATATACCCGGTTGGTTGGATTTGTGAATAGTCCGCTGAGGGTTTAGTATTTATAAAGGGTGGTGCTATTCGCACAACGAATTTAGCTTTTCCCACACAATTTCTCTCCATACACATAACAAAAATTTAAAAATAGCATTTTTTCTTTCCACACACAGCAGAAATCCCCATTATAGCCCTCTCTTCATTTCCCTCTTTCTTCCCACACACACACGTTTTTCATCCACAGCAGTTTGGGTTTTTCATACGGCCGATCCACCTTGCTTCCGCTCTCTGTCTCCGGCGTCTTTTATCTCTCCGGCGTTACTCCGGCATTCACAATCCTCTACACCATCTCCTCTTTCAAAGGTAAATCTCTATCTCCACCATTGTCATTTCATTTTTCTTCACCATTCATTCTTTACCATTTTATTCATCTTAGATTACCTTTTTTTTCATGAAAACTTGTTATTGGGATAGATTCTCATTGAATGTAAGTTTTTACAAACAATGGTGATGATTTTCCTTGCATTTGGGCTGGTTTGTACACCATCATCGCCATTATTTTTCTTAACAGAAAGCACGGTTTGTTCGGACCTGAAAGTCCGAACAAATTGGATTTGTTCGGATGTTTAGGTTCGAACAAAATGATTTTGTTCGGACTTTTAGGTCCGAACAAATGGACTTTGTTCAGACCTGAACATCCGAACAGTTTGATGCAAAAACCATAATCCTACAATGTTTGTATTTTTATTTCAGATATGGACCAACCGAGCTCTTCTAGGGTGCGACCTACTGCTTCTAACAGAAGGCGTCGCCACCCAGTTGTAGAAGAACCTGTTCTTCGTGAGGAGGACGTTGAAGAACAACCAGAGATGGAAGAGCAACCATCTCATGGGCCACCAGATAGGTCGTTACTGACCAGCTTTGATACACATATAGCTGGGCATATTTGGAGTGGAGAGGTGTGTTTCGTTTGTTTCATATGAACTTTGATTGATTGATTAAGTTGTGAATTTATTCGATAATGATGTATCAATTGTTGACTGCAGGATCGAGGAGCATTGAAGTGTCTAAGCCATGGTCAAAAAGTGCCATTGTGGCAATGGCAATTGAATGGGTCTGATAGGTTCAGGCGATGGATGTCCAGGTCCAGTTTGGCTCCCTTAGTGACTGCATCATACCGCAGTGTCAATAAGATTATTGTATCGGGTTTTGTGGAAAGGTGGCAACCTGAGACTAACACCTTTCACATGCCATTTGGTGAGATGACCATCACTTTAGATGATGTTGCATCCATCATAGGCATCCCAGTGACGGGGCGGACTGTCTCGTACAATGATAGAATGTCATATGAGGAAGCTCAAGCACTCCTTGTTGATGCACTAGGAGTAGAAGCCATAGAGGCACATGATGAGCTGATCCAGGTGCGGGGTCAATCTGTTAGATTGGAGTGGCTACGGGAGAGGTTTGGTGGAATGTCTGACGATGATGGAGAGGAGATGGTTGACTGTGCAGTCAGAGCTTACCTTCTGTACTTACTGGGATGTACGTTGTTCACAGAGCACTCCTTGTTGATGCACTAGGAGTAGAAGCCATAGAGGCACATGATGAGCTGATCCAGGTGCGGGGTCAATCTGTTAGATTGGAGTGGCTACGGGAGAGGTTTGGTGGAATGTCTGACGATGATGGAGAGGAGATGGTTGACTGTGCAGTCAGAGCTTACCTTCTGTACTTACTGGGATGTACGTTGTTCACAGACAAGAGTGGCACAAGGGTGCCGATCATATATCTTACACATCTGGTGGATTTGGATAACGTACGTTCATATGCATGGGGTACTGCTGCACTGGCATATTTATACAGGCAGTTGGGGTTAGCAACCCGGCGTGAAGTTAAACAAATGGCCGGTTACCTGACTCTATTTGAAGCTTGGGTGTACGAGCACTTCGAATGTTTGGCTCCAACTCCAAACATTCACTATCAGCCCTCCCACCTCCGGGTCCATCGATGGGTCTCTCGTAGGGAGTCTGCGCCTTTACAGACATTACGAGAGAGACTTGATTCCATGAGCACTGACTTGGTAATTACGCAAAGTTTCTTACTCATTTTCTATCACATGATGTTATTATTCTGTATTATGTATTTTCATATCTTATACTTGGATTCACTATTTTCAGGTCACTTGGGACCCATATCGTGATGTTAGGCGCTTTCACCCATTCAACGAGGTTGCATACTACTGTGGATGCATCAAGTGCATGGATGTTGTTGAGCCTTATCATCCGGATAGGGTGCTCAGACAGTTTGGGAGAGTACAAACTATTCCTCCACCGCCATTAGCCCCCATTCGCGCTACGCGAGGTCCGACTGCCCGTGACTACCATATCGCGTATCAATACATGAATCAAATTTGGGAGGGATGGTCTAATCACCTACTGTCTGCATTGAACCGTAGTCAACCGGTAAGGCGTCCTACAGATTCTGTTCCCGGGTATATGGATTGGTACAGACGAGTCTCATGGAGGATATTACAAAACCCAAATCATCACTCTAATTTTGCGCCCGGACCCGACGAAACACAGTCAAGCAATGCGGTGAACTATGAGCATCGTAATTTGGATGCACTATTCATTCTTGATGAAGTCATAGAAAGGGGTGAGGACCATTGGGTTGAAGATCCACGGGGACTATATACCCATGTGAATCAGGTTGCCCACGTTTTACGGGGAATGTCCATTGCCGATGCTCAATGAACCATTCGACATCCCCACATGAGTTCACAGAGTTACACCCGTAGCAGGTCAACAAGGGGAAGGAACAACTGAAATGATGAAGAAGTTTAACTAACAAAAACCAATGGTTGTAGTCATTTTTTTATTATTTTTGTAATTTGGATGGTTGTTATAAGACTTGGAACCTCTTTAAAGTTGTTTTTTATTTGGAAAGTGGTTGTACTTTATTAATTAATTCAAATGGTATTTTGTTTACTTTACCTTTGATTTTATGTTTGGAATATGCTTGAATTGTTACAGATGTAGAACCATATATCTTCAATGAAAATCTTCGAAAGGGACGAACTGAACATGTTTTGGGAGTTACAGTTAATGTTCGGAAACACAGTGCCGAACCAAACCAGTCTGTTCGGAAACACAGTGCCGAACGAAACCAGTTTGTTCGGAAACAAAGGTCCGAACCAACCCATTCTGTTCGGAAACACAGAACCGAACAAAACCATTATGTTCGGCACTGTGTTTCCGAACATTAACTGTAACCATTCTGTTCGCATTTAAAAACCTGTCTGTATTCGGCCGGCAAAACCAATGCATCCTAGTAGTTTTAAAATTTCTTCATACATCAAAGCATTCATTAAATACAATAAAAAGACATTACTAAAACACATTCCAAACTCCATCAAATGTTTAAAAATAGTTATTACATGCAACATAAAATCTCACATACACCATGTAGTTCTATTCAATCCAAATCAATTGTCTCACATGTTGATACATCTGGAGTTACAAGCTCTTTGAATTGTACAATCTGATCCCTGTATGGAGTCTCCCAACCATTCGCACAAGAGTGATGAAATTGTCTCCACTTGTTTGCAATGGGCGGAATTGGATGACCAGGTACTAAGAATAATTGAACAAAATGATTCTGATTAACAAAACCTATTGTTTGCTCGTTCCGAGAAGGTGTCGGCACTGGCACAGACCGCAATGGGAGGAAAGTCAGACACTGTTCTATGCTCAAGTGGTATAACACCAAATTATAACGAGACGCTATGAGGTGCCCCATGTCAGGCATAGTCATCCAATTGTCCATCGATGGGTTGTCATCATAGTATGATAATGCTTCCACCAATTCCTCAACTCTGTTCTCCACCGCATATAATTGTTTGTAGTGGTCTACATGTGCAAGCAACTCTTGTAATAAATCTCTCCTAACTTGTCTCCATTCATCCTCGGCTAGTCCAACCAAACCAGCGATGGCTCTGAATCCACAGTTACCATCAGCTGCGACGTCCTTTACATGTCGAATGTAAGGCCTCAACCCCACGGGAAATGAGAGAACATAATTATTAATGCTCCTTGACCTCGTACGAATCGCACTAATCTTTTCTCTTCTCTTTTGTTTGCATTCTAACCGTCCTAAATTAGGAGAGTAGCTATCCTGTGCAGACGATACCAATTCAAATGCGCTTGGATCTCGTCGGGTTGAGGTGTCAACTTTCATACTTGGTCTACCTCTTGTTCTTGATTTTACTTCAGGTTCTATCAAATGAGTACTTTCTGGTTTTGATAGTTCTCGTATCTTCTTTAGAAGTTGCAGTTTTCTTGTGGAATCATATTCATTGAACCGTTTTTCCAATAACTGCAAATCTGCCTTACAATCCAGGCCCATAGAAGAACTTGTTGACGGGGCAGTAGGCAACATATCAAGCTTACACCAATGCGGATGTATGCAACTTAGAGGAATAGGCCGCCCTTGACTTATATATTCAGCAATCTCATGCGCACAGGGTAATCCATGTGTGCGTCGAATAACACAACCACAAACACTGGCGTCAATTCCAACTACGTTGGCTCTCTTGGTTTCTGTTAAGATTTTCTCAAGTGCATTCTTAGAGACATTACCGCGAAGCTCTTTGTATTTGGCCGGCTTGAAATTATGTTGCACAATTGTCTTACTTTTCTCAAATGAAGCTTTGATACCGGTATGTTGCAACTCTAGCAAATTGTGGATTTTAGTCCAAACCGCTTCAAAATTTCATTGACTTGATCCCAACTGCCTCTTAAGCTGTGCATGTGAACTCTCAGCCCTGCATATGATTGTTAAGAGGTGAGACATAGCAATTAATAGGCATAAATCAAATAGAAGGTATTTTTTTAAAAGTACCTGTTCGAAGTAGTATTCCCAAAATGGATACTATTGTCTGTCCATGCAGAAACAAATCTCTCCTTGTAATGATCTAACCAATTACCCTTCACGTAATTGAGTGCATCAGGATACGTACTGAATTCTTGATTTAGCTTACGTTGTTGTTCACGAAACTCCTCTTCTGTTGATGAAGACACTAACATATTCCAGCTCATAATAAACCTGTCCCATTTCTCTTTAGTTTCAAAAAACTTTTTGCATCTCGCCAATACGTTTCTATTAATATGCCATTTGCATAATAAATGAGTTGCACTCGGGAATACTCTGTTAATGGCGTTCATGAGTGACAGTTCTCTGTCCGTCACAATGACATCGGGAAGAATACCATCACCAATAATTTCCCGCAATACACCCAATGCCCATGCATAATTATCTTCGCGTTCTGCATGAAGGTATGCAAAGCATACAGAAAAAGTCATGTCTGTGGATGTGACTCCAACAACCTCCAATAGAGGCATGCGATAACGATTGGTTTTGTAAGTACAGTCCATTATCAAAACATGTGGAAATGCACGTAATAAATCTAAACTGCTTGGGTGCGTCCAAATCAAGTCAGTTACAGTATCGCTGTCCTCACAAGTCTTATGCCATTCAATGTAATTATGCTCTGTTAGCTTCCCAAGCAGTTGTTGCATCTGACTTCTTCCACCCCGATCATTAACTTTATATCTGTAGCGTGCATTGTATATTGTCTTCATTGTGGTTACGTTTAATTCACTTCTTTGTTTCAACGTAACCAAAATTTCTTTTGGTCTAACCATGCTCTTGGACATATCAACCAGCAACTGAGTTTCCTCCTTTGATAATCTGCCTGCAAAAGAATGCCCCTCTAAATGTTCTGCTGCCGAATGATTGTGCACGCCACATGTGACCTCCAACATCCAATCATCATTTGAGTCTAACTTTATGCCTTTTAATGCGAAAGGGCATCCACATTTTTTTGAACCGGTTTGTTTAACCCTTTTTCGCTTTTGGCCCTCTTCATGCTTATATTGTCCACTTCTCTCGCATGCAAGGAGTACTCTAGGTTTGACACCTATCCGAGCAGCATTTGAAACCTTTTATCACAATGACAAACCCGTTTTCCCGTCCTACACCACGAGCCCAACTGATCAATGAATCGCGACTGTGAAATATCTACAGTAAACAATTTTAATATGAATTTAGTAACAAATATTTATAATTTGAGTAATAAATTCACAATCGGACATACCTCTTGAGTTATAAACTCACTGGTATAATCCATGACAAACTCTGATCCAACCTGACTTTCCTGCGTAGAGGCCTACAAAAAATACATAATAATATGTCAATGTTCGGTATGAAACATCCGAACATATGAAGTGTTCGGAATTTCAGGACTGAACAAAAGGCATTTGTTCGGACATTAAAGTCTGAACAAAAGCCATTTGTTCGGACTTTAATGGCCGAACAAAATCCATTTGTTCAGACTTTAATGTCCGAACAAAAGCCATATGTTCGGACCTGAAAGTCCGTACATATCGAGAACCTGCAACTCGTTCCAGGTGAAAAAAAATTTAAAAAAAGAGGTAAAATAAATAAAAAACACAAATAAACAAAGGAACTGACCTTTCTAATACTACTTTGGTTTAAAGTTACAATTTGATTGTTGTTTTCTTCCTTCATTGCACTAGAAAGTAGAGGAATGTAAGTGAAGATTAGTAGAAAAGTGGATGGAGGAAGTAGAGAGTGAGAAGTAGAAAGTAAATGACTTGAATAGGAGAAGAAAATGGAGGAATGTGAGTGAAGATGAGTTACCTAAGGAAGGTGGAGGAAGTGAAGAATGAGATGAGTGAGAGAGGAAGAAGCTTGTGTGTGAAAAGAAAATAGGTTTTGAGTTTTTATTGGACTATATCTATTTTGGTCATTTCATGAAGGGGCATGAATGTAATAAAAAAAAAACAAGTTTCCTTGTGTGGGAAAAGCTAAATTCGTTGTGCCAATAGCAAGCCCCTTTATAAATAAGCCTATGTATTTTAATACCTTCTGTGTCCCTAAAATCAATAATCTTCCAACCATTATAAGGTTTTATTGAGAAATTACACTTTTGTCCATCTCTTTTATCCTTATATGCATAATTTCAAAAGCTTGTACTCAATTTTTTTTATAAAGCATGTAACATTAACTTAGTGGGAGAACACAACCCTACATATATTCATTTCTTATCAATACATGGTTCATTTCATTCAATCCAAATTGATTATGACGACAATCACACATGTACTTATAATCGGTTATAATTTATCAAATCCATATATGACCCATCATTGGATTGATGAAAGTTTCAAAATACATGATTCTTCTTTCTGTGTCGAGGTGTAAAAGAAATATTGGGGGAACGGGCAAATGTAAAAAAAAAAAATTAGAATTTGCGAGGGAGGTGGTGTTTGACTCTATGTAAAAGAAATATTGGAGGAAGGGGAAAATGTTAAAAAAAATATATTAATTTTTAGAATTTGAGGGGGGAGGGGGGACAATTTAAACTTTTCTCAAATATGGGTGGGGGATTCAGTCCCTGGGCCCTTGTACCTAGTTCCACCCTTACTCATGTACAAGATAGAGTTATTGAGAGAAATCATTGGACTTGAGATAAAATAATAGTATTTTTGTAAATAATAATATACTCATTTTGTTTAATGGATGTAAGGGCAAAGCGGTCATTTACATAAAAATCCAAGACAAATCTCATGGTGGCTTCCCATTCTTTTTAAGAATACGAGCGCTTCATGGCCCGTGTCCAACGCGAGCTTCTAATTCATAGTGGGCAAACCTAATTTAAGTTAAAAGTAAACACCGAGTGCATAACAAACTCCATTTAAAATAATTATATATCAAATTAAGAATTAGTCATCATCTTTTGGAGAACTCCGTATACCTTTATCCCTTTCCATTCATGGGGCATGAATATTGGACGAAGAGAGAGGTTAGTTGAAAGTAAATTTAAACATAAATAGAAACAAATTGATTGTCAAATGCAATTGGGATGCATGCTTATTTTAAAGAGGCAAATTTATTAAAGAACTCTTATATATAAATCTAAATCAATCATCAATATCAAAACATTGAATCATATTCGATATCAAACTGACATTGTTCTTTATGGTATCAATGGCGACGATGCTAGAGTTGTCTCTGCTATGTAACATACGCTGAGATGCAGTCAAAGAGGGGGCTGATGTAAACACTTCATTCTGCAATGGAATAACTAAAAATTCTACTTTCATATACCATGCATGAATGTTAAATGAACTTTATAAGATTGAGAAAGAGAAAGCAAAATGGAGTGCAGAAAAAAATACAAAAATTTAAAAGCAAATATTGTAATGATTAAGTAAGTTGAATGAGTATATAAAAATGATAGAAAAGGAAAATACTTACTAAAACATAAGAAAGCTTCTTAATTACATACAAAACATATAAATTACCGTATATTCTACTTTTTTATGTCAACTGAAGTCTCAATTACAATTCTCCACTTGTTATTCTTGATCTAAATCATCAAACATATGAAACTACACATTTTGAAAAATTAATAAGGGGCAGCAAAATGATAAAATCTCAAGACAATTTAAACAAATATAAATGATGAAAAAAATGACAACTTATAAACAAATAAAAAAAGAAAGAAATAAACTTCTCCAAATGATCCATTTAATAAACGAATTCAGTTTTTTTTTTTTTTTTTTTATATTTCTGCCAAACTAAGCCAAAGACTATACAAAATGACTAACTTTATTACTATGACCCACCAACCTAATCCGAACTTTCATGCTACATAGATAATAGTGTTTACATTTTCAATCCTATTAATAAATGGGCAAGCATTAGGTTAGTAAAGTGATTTGGAATGACCAAAATTAAACCTAACATGGATCGTTGGAAACTATAAACCTAAACATACCCTTTAATATATGGGGCTTAGGTTAGTAAAGAATAAACCTAAACCTAAGCATTAGACCTGACTTTCTATAGAATTTAGTAATTAAATACAAAGGAAAAGAATAACTTTCAAAATAATAAGGGGAACTTTCAAAAAAGTATGAAAACTTTAGTTTATTTTCAAGAAAGTACAATCTATTGTAAAATGACAAAATTTTAGAACATATTAAACAAAATATAATAGAAGAAAAAAAATAAAAAAAGGAAAACAACTCATTTTAGTTAATTTTAAAAACTGCTTGGACCACCATATCCTACATTTTCATATATTCATATCCATCATACAACGATGGTTGTTTCTTCATAATTACGGAGTCTAAAGACCATGTGCAATGATTATTATCTCTATTTTTATTATTTTTCTATTTTTCCAAAGAGAAGAAGATCACTCTAATTTCCAAAGATCCAACAATTCATTTTAGTTTATTTTAAAAACTGCTTGGACCAACATATTCTATATTTTTTTATATTCATATCCATCATGCAGACAGCCTCAATTAATTTCTTATAGTGGTTTTGCTCTGAAGCTCCAATTATCTAATTAGAAATATTCATATCCTATATTTTGCTAATGTGGGACATCATGTTCTTCTTTTTAATAATAAAAAAAACCCACAAGGAGTGGGCATCCTGTTCAAAATTGGAGAGTTGGCTTTTGGAGATTCTTACGATCCTATTTTGTAGGAAAATTAGATAATAGTGATTTTTTGAGATTAGATGAGAAGGGCAATTCCGGAATGTGGCATTGCAAAAAGTTCGAGGATCCGCCACATGTCGCTCTCCCACGAATTCACAAGTCTGAGGATGCACCACGTGTCGCTCCCCCGCGAATTCACCTGCTGTCTTTTATTATATAATAATTGATTTTAGGGACACGAAAGGTATTAAAAGAAAAGTTAGTGGCTTATTTATAAATACTAAAACCTCATGGGCCTATTTACAAATCCTACAAACCTTAGGAGGTATTAAAAAAAACTCTTTTTTTTTTCTTAATGTAGGAGTAAGGAAAGATACAAGAGTTCAGGTGATACTAGCTGTAGACACACTGTTGGAGTGACAAGTTGGATTGGGGATGTGTAGGGGCTAAGTTGGATATGGGCTCTACCAATAATTTGAAAATTTTGGACAGTTAGTAACAAACACCCAAATGGGGTTGATTGAATTCGATGCAGGTCGTTTTTGAGTTAAGAGTGGGTTCATTGAAAATGGTTGGGTGATGGGGGCTATTTCTTTTTGGCATTACTGTCCAACATTTGGAATTCTGGATCCTCCTGTATAAGAGCATTCAGAATTTTCAGCAAAAAATGAGGCCAGAATTTTTTTTATAATAATTTTATATATTGGAAATTCATGAATATGATTTGATGACTTGTCCCTTACCATTTTCCAATGCCATGTTTCTTTATTAGAATTTCAAAAATTTCAACCAAGCCACGTAAAAGTCTCATATGACCTTTTGAATTCCTGAAATTCCAACCGCTTTGCTTTTGATGGAATTTCAGTATGCTCAAGGCTCACCCATAAAGCCCACTTAGCAAGATTTCAAACCACACAAGATAAATCCCCCTTCTTGCATTGGGACTTTTGAAGCGGAATTTAGGGCTTGTTTATTTACTATAATTTCTTACAATAATTTTCCATGTTGGGTTTTATTTTATAGAATATAAAATCATATCTCCCGTGTCTGCAAATGCCACGTTTTTTCACAAGCATTTCAACTCCAACCACCTAAAAGGTCTCAAATGAGCTTGAGAAAAAAAGGGAGTGGGAGAGAGACAACGAGGGAGAGGGAGTGCGGGCGACGAGTAGAGGCGGGCAAAGAGGAGTGTAAAGAGAGTTGAGAGAGGATGTTCTAGAGTAGTTTAGGAAAAATAAGGTGTGTTGAGAGTAATTTTGTTAAATTTTAAACTTAAGTGGTGGGTGTAAAGAGAAACAGTGTGGGAAAAGAAAAAATCAGTGTGAATTTAGCAGCACTGTTTCCAACCACCTAAATGGTCTCAAATGACCTTAGAATTTCAAGAATTTCAGCCCCTATATATATATATATATTTTGTTGGAATTCCTCCATGCCAAGTATAAGTGAGGATTCAAGAATTCCATCATATCTGAAAATTTTCAAAATTCTCTAGACAATAATTATATGAATTCCAGTAAATAAATAGGCCCTTAAGCTGAGTCGTATAGCCTAAAGAACCATTTTTGCCCTTTTTTGCCATAGATGAGCTCACTGCCCGGCCATATTAACAATTTCTCTTGCAAGTAAGACTCAGCGATTTGGATTCTATGGGTCCTCATGGACCAGAACTGTGTCCAAAATCCCACTCGAAGTATAGCAACCTTCACAATTGGATTTGTTGTATGTAGAAAATATATATATGTCAAATCTCATTTAAGTGAAATATCTTTACAGGCACAAAAAAGAAAAAACAAAAGCGAATTATGAGTTATATCCAAGAGAGCTCACGTGATTTGAGTGAGTGGGTGGGATCACAGTTACGGATACAGCCCACATTAATGGGATTATTTCTCATACAGTTACTGGTGGCCTTGTGCCATCTTTGTTATTCAAATTGTTAAAAATCACAAAATGGACATAAACTGAATTTTGGGAAGTTTGACTTCAAACAGGCACAACACGCGCCAAATTCAAATTTAGGTCTCAAGACATGCCAGGTCGAGTTTAGGGCCAATTTTGAAGATCGATTTACTCATTGGGCCAGGCTCAGGCTTCATACTAAAGATCCCAAAATCCGAGCTCTTTCTAACCTAAACAGATGCAAAACATAGGTTTGGATGATAATGTGCTGGTTTGATAATTTGATTGCGTCCGAGTTGAATGTAATCAGGCTAGTATATACCAAACTCCCTTTGAAAAATTTAAACTCTACGTTGAGACATTTTTTTTCCTTTGCAATTTTGGTTTTCATTGTTACTTGTGCAGTAACATTTTTTGTGCTAAAATATATTCCTCCTATTTGTGCAAGAATTCCATTTAAGTGTTTTCCTACCTCTTGAGTCTAAATCCATTCTCTGCAAAAATTGCATGAAATGTCTCTGCCCTAGGATATTAAAACCATGCAAAATGCACATGGAACAATAAAAGATATCATTTTACATTTGAAAGTATTTTAATTTTCAGCAGTAAATGCATTTCACATTGAGGCTTTATGCTATTTGAAAAAAAAAAATTTAATCAGTATTCTGGATGTTAAAAATATTTTTGAAGCGCTGGGGTCTATAGTTGTTGGAAATCCTCCTGTTGGAGGTTTTGAGATAACAAAATGGATTTTTAGAAATCCCACTACTATAGAAGTGTCAGGATTTCATACTACCAAAACTTTCAAATGCTAGACCTTTTTGTGATTGATTAGAATCCAAGATTTGAGAATCCTAAAAAATTATAGGGTTTCAAGGAGGCCAATGCAATATAGAATCATTCGATCATTGGCTGAGAAGGACTGAATGTGAACAATGGGTTATTCTAATATTTATATAAATTTAATATCATCCTATAACTCAACCAGCACATTTGGTGTAGTGGTATCATAGTACCCTCCCACGATATTGACCAGGGTTTGATCCCTGGATATGATTTTTTCTTTTTTGGGTCTTGTTTTTTTGCTAGAATTCAAGTAATGTGGGACAACTGGGCCCTCAAATGCATCACCTCCCTTCCCCAAAACATTCTCAGACTTTCTTGAAATTGTTCGATGTATCATTAATATGAAAAAAGAAAAATTTATGCTGCATTGAGGTTTTGAATGATTTTCTAAATCTAATATGGTATTAGTGTCAATCGGTCATGAGTTCAAACCCCAAGAGAAGACACAATTAGTACTATCAAAATGTCATACAACACGAACCCACATGATATTAACGGGTTCATGTGGTTAACGGGTCAAACCCGTTAACACGTTAAATTAGTGGGCCGTTAACGAATAAAATCGATAACTCATTTACAATCCACCAAGCCGATATGATTACTGACTTGTTTTTGTTATTGAATTTTTATTGTATGCTATGGAATATAGATTGTTCAGTGATCATTGGTGGCAAACTGAGATGTTGTTTTATTCTTCACGGAAAAATAATGAGATATTTTATTTTTCACCTATTTAGATTTCAGGTTATTTAATACAATCAGATGGACAATGAGTCACTTTATAAATAATTAACGGGTTAAACGGGTTGATAGTAGTGGGTTATGCGTGTTAGTTGACATGGTCTGAAATGACCTAATATATTTAACAGGTTACATGGGTCGTGTCATGTAACCCATTAAATAATCGTGTCGTGTTCGTGTTTGATTTTTGAAACCATTTATTTAATGGGTCGTGTATGGGTTGAGGTGATTATAATACGAATTTGTTAACCCGCAAGTCCGCAACACGAATTCGTTAACACGACAAGATTGACAGCCAAGCGTACCAACCGGATTCCACCTAAGCGAGAGTGTTGAGGAGTGGGCTCCCCGAAAGCATTAAAAAGAACTCATCCAATTTAATTTATCATGAGTCATTCTATTGGCACACAAACCTTTTCTCTTCTCACACGGCCATCTTTTTATAAAAACAAAAAAACCATGAAATTACCTTTTTGCCCACCCTCCTCCTTTCTCTCCCCCTTCACCACCGCCAGACAAGGAAAGAAAGGGAGAGGGAGGGAGGGAGGGATTGAAGGGGAGGAGGGGATTGTTGCCACCGCCGGTCTAGGCCAGAGCCAGAGGTGAATGGGAGGTGGGGGAGAGAAAGGGAGGAGGAGAGAGAAAAAACAGTGGGGAGGGAGAGGGAGGAAGATGGAGAGAGGGAGGGAGATAAGGGGGGTGAGAGGTTAGTCTCCGCCGTCCAAGTCGAAGTCGGAGGTGGGAGGGGGGGGGGGCGGGGTGGGGGAGAGAAAGGGAGGAGGGTGGACAAAAATGTAATTTCATGGGGTTTTTTTTTTTTTTTAAATGGCTGTGTGGGAAGAGAAAAAGTTGTTGAATAGAATGACTGTTGACCTTTACACTTCCACTTCTTTACATATTCCAAGCCATTAAAGTTTCACATTCAACTTTTAAGCAAAAATTATCATTTAGAATGTCTTCTTTTTTTCTTTTTCGCAGAATTGAGATAGTAAAAGGATAAGAATTTTGCAAAATCGAAAACCTTTCCAGGAAGGGTTCTTTCAAATTTAATAAGAAATGGGTGTGAATTGTTAAGGAGTGGGCTCCACCCGACGGGGAGTATTGAAAAGTATTTATGTAGTCTCTACTAACGCCTTGAGGATTTCGCTTGAATGGTTAACAAAGAAAATTTTATATGAATATGGTTGATTTTAGGGCATGAATAGATTTTGATAGGTTGAAAGTAAATCTAATAACTTAAGATGATTTTTGTATTAATATTTCATTGTGATGTCCATAGGTGAGAACCGCCAAACTCAAAGGCAAACCTTTGATCATCAAATTATTCTCCTTTATGGAGATGATTCAATCAGGAACTTAAAGAGGTAGGAACCCTTTATGGCACATTTGTATAACTATTTTCCACGAGAAAATTCACTTTTTCAAGGGAAAAGTGTGCTTTTTTTTTTTGGTGTAGAAGTTTTCCGCAGAGAATAAATTTCATGGGGCCAATCTTTTCCTAATATAACCAGGATTTAGGTATCCGATGAGGGATTTTGTATCTCAATTTCTTAGAAAAAATCGACCCTATATAAAAACCTCTTGTTCATTACAACCGCATGAAAATGGGCGAAAAAAACTATCGAAGCTATGGTAAAAAAATCTCTCACTAACTCCATTGCCCATCACAATCTTTCTCTCATGCCTCCATCTCTCTCATAACCAAACTGTAGTTAGGTTTGATGGATTGCAGTTGGGTTTGAAGTTGATTTCTAACTCTTGTCCCTCTCTCCTTCTATTTAAGTTGATTCCTCATTCTCGACAACAGAGGAAAACAAAGAAAGAAAAAAAAAACTCAACATGCAAATCAGACAAGTGAGGGAAGAAGAAGAGTGAGCAAGGAAGAAGAATGGGAACGATGGCAAATCATAATTGGGCTTGATGGATTGCAGTTGGATTTGATGTGCAGCTAGGTTTGAAGTTGATTCCTCTCTCTCTCTCTCACTCTCTCTCACACACACACACACACTCTCACTCTCTCTCCACCTTGGTGAAAGAATGTCTTGGGTTTGATGGGATGTAGTTGGGTCTGGTAATGGCAAGGAAAATGACTTACGAAGAGGCAGGTGATGTTTGGGGCTTATTGGTCGAGCGGCTGCAGCTTGCAGGTTGTGTTTACTAGTTTGGTGATGAAGGCTTGGTTCAGGGATGATGACGATGATAGGCATTATAAGACCTAAACCCAAACTACCGTAATTAGCACTAATTAAGTCGTATGTTAGCTTTAAGTAAGATTAGTGGATTTTGTTTCTGGTTTGGGATTAAAATAACTTTTATATAGCTTTGGAGAGTTTTGAGAGCCTTTTTTATTTAATGAGATTCTTTAAGGGTCTTTTAGTGGCTTGCGTAAGTATTGGGGGGGGGGGGGGGGGGGCTTTATCTGCGATTCTGAAAAATTTGTGTTTTAACTCCAATTGATTAATCTTGTTAGCCTCTACAACTTCCGTGTTCATTCCGTCCCCATTAGAGGTCCCGAAACCCAACTTTTCCAACTTCAAGGGCAATATAGTCTTTTTACACAAAATTTGGACACAATTTTCGATGTCTCCAAACCCCACAAAATATGTACTTTTTGGAAACTAAATTTTTTTACGAACATTTTTCCCTACTTCATTGAACTCATCCAAGGCCCGGAAACCTATGTTTTAAGCCCAACAAGCCTTGTTAGTTGTGGGACCCACCTTCACTTTCTATATCAGGAGAGCTCATTCTTCTTTCCCCTTTTCTCATGTTTGTTGTGGAAGGTTTGGCTGCATCCAAGCTAGGGTTTCCTTGCTCTTCTTCTTCTTCTTGCTCTTTCCCTTCCAAATCCACACAAACTCTTGCCAAATGGAGAATGAGACCACATCTTCTTCTTCCTCACCTTGAGAGCTTTCCATGGATGGCTTTTGAAGAGAAATCCACGCATTCTAGGGTTCCCTTTGAGCAAGTTTTGTCCATTTGAAGATCTTCCAAGTAAGTTATCTCTTCCCTCTTCTAGATTTGGGTTTCTCTAACCCCAGAGAGTCTTCTTCTCTCTTATTGTAAGCTCTCCCCTTCTTATTCTTTGTGTTGGCCATTTAGGGTTCTAAATGGGTTTGTTTTTTGGGGTTTTTGGTGTGCTTGTAGGTTTGGTCTTGAGGGTGGTTTTGGAAGCTTGTTTATTTCTCTTGGAGGCCAAGGCAAGCGGATGAATGGATGAATTTGAACCCTTGCACGTTTTGTGAGAAAATCTTGATTTTCATTACTTGTTCTTGGTGATTTCATACTTTCTTTTATCCATGTTTCTTGCTATAATTTCTATTGGTTTATAAATGCTTATTGTTGAGTCTTTCTCATTAGTTTAGCCTCTTGGAATTTATGCATGCTATTTTGTTAAATCTTGTTTCATGTTTACATATGGGTTTCATGTATGGTGGGTTTCTTATGGTGAATGAGGTTGGAATGAGTGGGATTTGATGTATTTTTTTGTGGAGTGTTTGATGGAGGGAGAAATGTGGTTTTGAGAAGGCAAGGAGGCCCACTTTATGTATAAAAAGATGTGGTTCAAAGGGGCTTGCAAAAGGAGGAGGGCTTGCAAAAGGGGGAGAAACAAGCCCCCAACAACACTAAGAACTGGGCCCTGGCAGAATGGGCTCGAGCCGACCCTCCCAGAAGCCTGTCGGCTCAAGCCGACCCTTCTAGAAACCTGTCGGCTCAAGCCGACCTTGGGTCTGCTCGAGCCAACCCACCTTCTAGCCTGTGTCCATTTTGAAACTTGAAAAGGGTGTTTTAAATGTTTGGAAATGGTTTGTTTTGAGCCCTAATTCTATGGTGGGACCTAGGAAGTGATTTATGAGTGAGAATGGAAAAAGAAACCCCGTCACGGAGACATATTGAGGACTCTTTTGCTTACCAAAGTGTATAGGATACTTGGAATGTCCTTGATCTTCTTGAGTGCTAAGCCAAGAATAAAACTTGACATACAAGTGTCTTATACGCATTGAACCAAGTTTTGAAGCCTCAATGTGTGGTCCCGCCTACATATGGAAGCCCATTTTATTTCTATCTTTGCTCGAATTACATGATTTCTCTTTATTCTTGTACATCATTACTAGTTTTGCTTCAAAACTACTAAAATATGTAACTTGAGTATTCTACTAACCTTGTGTGTTCGTGTTCGTGACAAGATATTGACGTGATATATGTACGTGTGAGCTTCCCATTTAGCCTGTTTGGGTGTTATACACCTATATGTGTTTGATTTCATCATGTGACCTATGTGTCGGCACCACTAAGCTTATACAACCTTGTCGGCTTGATCCACCGACTTGGAGTCCTTGATAACTCCTGCCAGCTACAGTCTAGGTTCTTACTTATCTCGTTGCCCGATTCTGCAGCCGATTTTTAGCCTGTTAGCCAAGTTTCTTGGCATCTAGTATATGTATTTAGTTGGCTCTCGTCACTTCACGTATCCGAGACCATCGCCTCTATTGTGCTTTTATCACATTAGTGATGGAGGATTTAGCTTTATGTGGTTGCCATATTGCCAGTTACCTTTTCATTGGTACCTACTCATGCTTTCTATCGATTATGTATTTTTGGATAAATTATGCATTTTATTTCATGAAAATTATTGTGTAAGAAGGTTTAAATGTTTTCAAATGTAACTTTTAAATTACTGTATTGTTTATATCTTTTTGCCCACCTATCAGACTGTCGTGTCTGACCCATTATTTTGGTACTCAGGTCCAAACTTCGTTATCCCCGATGAGGAGCCAAAGGAGGCGGCTAGAGAGCCGCAATGTGTAGGAGAATGATAAGCTGACGATGTTGTCTAGACATTTGGTTAGGCTGTGAGTTGCGAAACATTTTTTGGGAGGGTAATTGTCACATTTTGGGTTTTTTTATTGTACTGGCCTTTGCTGCCCTTTACTTTTAGGAAATGTTTAATTAAACTCATCTTTTATATAAACATCTAACTTTATGCTTTGGGAATGCTATATGAACATTGCTCACTCTGACGGCATGTGATATATATTTATGTTATCAATCTTGTTACTGTGGAATGAATTTCTAAACTTGGTTTGCTACACGCTTTTGTATCCAAATTGTGATTGACTTGTGTGTGTGACATCCTCACTGTGGAAACCTGTGAGAAATCACGTACATGGATGTTGTATTCCTTTGTCATCTGTGTATGTAGCAATAAAGAAAAAAAAAGAAAGATCGTCGATCCCGGATTAGGAGTGTCCTTGGGCGCTAACCCGGTCCAAGGTTGCGACAGGCATGCTGACGAGGAGGAAAAGATGATGATGGATTTAAGGATGTGTTGTATAGTGAGACTCAATTGAACATATCAGTGCACAGATGTGGGTGATTTTTCACCAAGAATCGCATTCGCACCAAACATGATTACCACTAATTCATTGAGGAAAAATAATTGCATCAAATATGGGTTTATAACTTCTACCCAAACGCACCCTTAATAAACTATGACTTTTGAATTTCACGGCTTTGATTGTGATCACGTTGTCACCCATCCGTATGTAGGAATGTCAATAAGAGAATATTATTCCTTCTATCACATCTCCCTTTTTCTTTTGCTTTATTTTAGTTTTTCTTGCTACATTCAAACTCACGATCTAAACTCATACGCTCAAGTCCCAAATTATCTAAGCTACAACTAAGGGCGATCACATCTGAATATGCAAATAGGCCAGTTCTAGATCGAAATCATACTGGACCCAAAATCAGAATCGTTTTGTAAAGGTGGTTCCAATTCTGTCTTAGAACTTGTTCAAAAGGTTAGGGATGTGGGTCTTATTAAAGGACCAGGTCTGGGTCTATAATTGGCCCTAACTTCTTTTATATTCTATTTTGCTTAAAATAAGGATATCATTCAACCTAATAACGGTACATCGAGTCTACCTTCCACGACTAATAAATTCCAATATCCAAAGAACAACTAATATTTAAGTTGTTACATAAAGTTTTGGCATTAACATATACATAGTCAAGAACAATGTCTTAAAATGCACATCCAAATATCAGGTCTTAGGTCCAAAGTCATAACTTGTATGGATTTGGATCCAAACCTATATATCAATTGGATTTCAGATCCATATATATTTATGAATAAGAACCTAAGACAGGTTTCGGACCCGATTTTTCATGAATTAAAATCCTCAAATAATTAGAAAATCGGGTATCCATTAGCGCACTAATCACATCCCCCTCTTTCACACTCAAACAACTCCCAATGGCATATTTGTTTACATGTGGTAAAGAGAAAAGAGGCATACAATAATCTTAGCCATCACCCACTTTACTTCTACTGTATTTGATCTATAAAAATGAGAGGAAAAGTAACTAACTGTCACCCACGTCATTGAGCGTCATAGTTTTTTACCTCACAAAAATGAGGTAATTTGCGGTAAAGTATACCTGTCACGACCCCGGACCGAGACTCGAGCCCGCGACGCGCATTTCCCACAGGTTCCCGTGGCGAGGATTCTGAAAATGGGGACTAACTCACACAATCATGGTTGTGGAAGTGTGTAGCAAATCACGTCTAGACAAAACATAACACATTAATTTCAAGATACATATGAAAAATCAATCATCAAAAACATAATTTCAGAGGGGGAAATGTAGACATAGCATTTCCCAAATCAAATAAGTTTTCCAAATTAGCAAAAGTATGTTAAAGTTTTGTTACAACTCAATAAGAGGCCAACAAAGGCCAATACATTTCCAAAAGTTCAATTAAAAGACACTCAACAAAATGAAACGGATCTTATGATCCTGCTTGACGTCTAGTTGACGTCGTCAGGCTACCACTCACAAGTCAGGGGTGGCTCAACGGCCTCCTCTTGACACTCCTCCTCAAAGGCAATGTCGCCTGTACCTGGGCACCAAAACAACAAGTATTAAACACAACGGTTTGACAAGAAATCTATTTGGGAAAACCATAGTTCAAATGAAGTTTGAGAGAAACAATGTTAAAACCACTTACTGAATTTCAAATAGTTCATGACTAAGATACATTTCAAATAAGTTAAACTAGCATGAATACATATAATATCATGAATAGTTAATCCACATTGAGCTCATCCTTTCTCTATAATACATGATGACAAGAGTAAGCACGCATGCAAGCAGGACACGCAAAGACGTGATCCCAAGCCACACGAGGTAGACGGGGGAATCGGCCGCGGAACCAGAGCACGTCACGACGTGTAATATAATACACGACCAATCTGCAGATAGTCCACATGTTTAAGGACCCCCGGACAGTGGATCAGACTGAATGGGGAGTCCAAGCTCAGTGGTGTTCACTTGAATTCATAAATGCACAAAACACAGCAAAACGTATCTTAAACGAATTGAACTTAAGGGGAAAATCACTTGTCAATGAAGCAAGGCAAAGCTAGCAAAATAACATAAATTATATGCATATCAAACTTAGGAAGTGATCCCCCTTTTGATTCTTTAAACAATCTTCAAATGAGCTTATACTTGAAATTCAAAACGAGTACACGACGATATTCATTGTATCAAAACGGAAGTTCAAAACAAAGTCCACCAAGCATATGTTAAGACCTTTGGTTGCCCTTTGTGTAATTGAAATTCAAATGTTGGAATTTAAAAGCGAATTGGTGCCCCCGAAGTTAGAAGACATTTTAGATTCCAAGTGCACAATATCAAGCTAAAGGTCCCTTAACAAATTCTGGTTTTCATTCCTACAAAAATCCTTAAAAAACAGATCATTTTGCCACTTCGGTCAGATCTCGGTCACCTGTCGGCTCTCCAAAGTGGGTATGTCGGCTAGCCGCCAGTTGACCGACGGCTGACCGCCTGAATCCAAATCAGGAAATGCAGCATTCTGGAAAAGGAACCGAACTAAAGGTCGGTTGGTTGTTGGGTAACCGAGGTGGTGTGGTTCGGCTAGCCGCCAACTGACCGCCAACTCCCTAACACGATGCAGGCTTCTGGAAATGGAACCTACAGGGCTCGGTTGGCTGTCGGTTAGCCGAAATGGGTAGTTCGGTTCGGCTAGCCGACAACTGACCGACCATGTATAGGCAATTCAGTCCAGGTTCAGATTTTTCACCATTCTTCTTCACTTTTCAAGTCCTTTCATTTTTGAGCCTTCCCTCACATCCAATACAAGTCTTGGGACCGAGAGAAAACCAATCCAACCATTTCAACAACAAAAACTCCTCCATTCACCTTCACCATTCCAAATCATGCTAAAACAAATCCATTTATTAAACAATAGATGGAGCTTCACTTCAAAGCAAAATTCCATAATTTTAGAAAGTAAGTAACATCAGATGCATGCAAAGAAATGGAAACCAAAGTTATGCTTAGTTGACAAACAAATGATTAGCAAACTTAACATGCATAAACAATGCATTTTACAAACACAATGCATCAAATAAATTACATGCATAATGAAACTAAAAAGATCACTTGCCCTAGCCCAATGTCAAACCAAACACCTCCTCAAAGATCCTTTCCTACAACTGAACCAAGCTCTACAAAAAGCCCCAAGGAGATTGTTAGATAGTGTGGTCTCAATCCATCAGTTGATGTAATAAATTTATTAATTTCTTTATTTATCAATAAAATCATGCTTTCCTTTCATGAGATGAATAGTATTTATTGCTTAATGCGCATGACCAATACATATGATATAATGGTTCATGAGATGAACTGGGCACATTAGTATATTAGATATGATATATGTATATGGATGAGATCCACATACGGGAGATATGTGTCGCAAATCTTATACTTAAAAATATCTTCACAATCATTGATGAGACTGGCCATCTCATCTGATAAGGTTGCAGCACCTTGATCACTATGAGATAGTGTGATTTGTCTTGATCATCAGAATGTAAGATTCTTGATCATAGTGCTGGTACATTGGATGTATTGAAGGACCATGAGAAGCACCTTATGAAATACTGTCTCGATTTAAGGACTGCTCTCATAATTCCCTAGCAATAGGCTCTCAATCCTGAGACATTGATGAACTCAAGTTTCTATCTATTTATTTGCTTTGAGTCACCAATGAGTGAGGCTAATTGTAGGTAAAAACCTCGGTGTCTTGGGTACGTGGTAGTAGGACTGTGGGAACATACAATAATCAAGATGAAATTTATTTATATTATCCCATTGTGCCAATTAATGGATTTATCATTAGTAAGTGCGCACCCATCTCGATTAAGAGTTAATTGGATGGTACTGATGATCACTGTGATTAATCAGGACTCAAGGATAATAAGATGTGGATCTAAACTTGGATGAAACAAATTTATTCCAATTGATCCATGGATATTGATAAAGGGGCCTACTTGTGGTAATTGCGAAGTTTAGGGTATTCATTGTAATTTATTCCTAAGACTGGAGTGCAATTGCATTTATATAGTGGTGTTATTTACAATTAACTGTGGGCCCGGATTGCACATGAGATGTGGGGTCGCGTGTCCCAGCTGGAGTCAGCTTTCTAAGGAATCCCCAGTGGTCCCCACACTAGCCCAAGATATTAGAAAGTTACTAATCTTACTTGAACTCTAAAAGGAAGGAATTAGAAAGTTACTATTTCTATTTGAAGTGTGACTTCTAATAGTGGTAATAGTAAGCTACTAATTTGTGTGGAAGTGTGACTTCTAATGCAATTAGTAATAGAGTCTTAAGAGGAGATTTGAGGCTATACAAAGGGGAAGAATCCCCTTTGACGTCCATCCTTGGTATTCACACCTAAAACATCTCTTGTGCAAGAGTTGCACATCTCTCCTCTTTCTCTCTCTCTTCTAGTCCTCTTCTAGTTTCCTTAGAGTTTCTAGTCAGGTTTTCTCTTGGAGATCCCACCAATCTTTTTGAGAAAAGAGATCTGATAGAGGGTCATAGCGTGGAAGACAACAAGGTCTTGAAGATCTCTAATTGCTTCAAGAAGAGTTCTTGTTCTAGTTGATTGTCTTCTCCTCGATTAGAGCACTACCGGGCTCCAAAGGTATAATCTGCTTCTCCTCTTGTGGTAGATTATTTTGTTGCAAGTAGTTGTTGATTACTATCTTCTAGATAGGTTATTTTGTTGTACATGATAGATAAGAAGGAGGGATTGCATCTTGGATTGGGTTATAGCCTTCTGAATAGTTGATCTCTGAGTTAAGTGGGTCAAAAAGTTTTGAAAACCTATCCACGAGGCCCACCTACTTCCAACAGAAAGAACCTCAAAACTCAACAATTTTTGAAAACAAAGGACCCATTCGAAAATGGGTGTGCATGCTTGAAAAATGGCTTATTTAAGAGCTCAAAAGACTCCATCAAAGTCAAGGAATGAAGCTCTTACCTAGAGGTGTCCAAACAAGCAGAAATGAAGAGAAGATGGTGGCTGCCCAGCTGGAATTTCCAAGAAAATTATAGCAATAGAGAGCTTTGGATGAGAGGAAGAAGAAGATAAGCTCAGATTTCTATTCCAATACCTAATGGTGAGACATGCAAGAGGGGAAAGGTTAAGAAGGAAGGCTCTCTCCTCAAGTCTGAGTTTTTCTTGCAATTGAGAGTGAAGTTGCTGGTTTAGAAAACGCGAGTGAGTGAGGAAGATGACTTCAGTGAGTGGATTGTGGGCCCCATTAAGTCTGAAACTTGAAATGGCTAAAATATGATCTTGCAGGCCCCGGACGAGATCGACGAAGAACGATAAAACGATCATTGAAAAATTTAGTTTTCAAAAAGTATAAATTTGACATGGTTTTGAGATTTCAAAACTCGTGTCTAGATTTGAGTGTGAAAAGTCAATTTCACCCTTTTGGGCCAAAACTTGGGTTTCTGGGCTTCAAACACAAATGGGCTGAATACGAAAGTCGTAGATAATAATAAAGTCATTCAAAAGAAATTAAAATCACAATTAAAAATCAGAAATCCAGAGTTATCCTCTCATGCTTACACGTGTACCCAGGCACCTTGAGTATGTCTGACTAACATTAAACGCTCTCAAAATTTCCAAAGCTAAGTCTAACACTAAAAACCAATCATATTCTAACCCAATGGTCACTAAACCCACTTAAGACTAAACACTCACTTAATTAACACTAATCAAGCTAATTTGGGTCTGGGTCTAACAATACCAAATATAAAAAGTGTCTAATTTATCCCTCTCTCTTCAACTTAAGCAAACATGGAAGAAGTAAATAGATGGTGGATAAAATTACTTTGCATCTCTCTCTTTTTATTTTTTACTTTATCACATGTAAGCAAATATGATATACCTTGGATGGTTTTACTAAGCACCTGATTGTGTAGCACGATTAAGCGGAAGAATAATCACATGGAGGCAGCATGAGTTTGTCTGACGCAGACTCTGAATTCCTCTCATTGAACGAGAAATATGACTTAAAAAGAAGATTGCAGTCTCCCACTCATACAACTCCCATTTACTCCACCACTTCTAACAAACATGCAATTCTATCTTTCCATGTACTTCATCCTATCATCAACCGCTTCTTTCAACTCTTGTTCTTTCTCTTTACATGCTCCTTTTGCTCATTTATTTTGCTAAGTTACACAAACGATTATAGAGATTCAAAAAGGAAGTGGAAAGCAGGAAGTGCACCATTTGTTTTTCTAGTTTACAATATATTTGATTTGCGTGTTCCATGATTGGTATATACATTTTTTTTCTTGTTTAATTGATCAAGATAAGAAAAAAAAAAACAATTATGAACTTGAATGTATGATATTCATTCTCTCTCTTTGATATTTTGTCTCATTTGTATTTAAGACTTTATTTTGATGGTCATTCTGAACTTATTCATCATTTACATTTTTACACATTTATTAGTGTTTAATTATCATATGAAGTGATCTTTAAATTTATAAATGCTTAATTCATAATATATATTAGTTTTTTAATCTATTGTTGTTTAATTTGAATTGAATGTGCATTTCCATGTACACGGGTTTTTGTGCAAGTACCATATTAAGAAAGTTGTTGGAAAACCCAACGCCTTTTTACTTTTTTTTTTTTGGCTATAATTCACAATTATTATTCTGCATTAAAGAAGAATCTTGCATTTTTACCCGTTATATAGGAAAATGAAATCCTTTTATTGAGGAAATTATTTTATTTATTTTTTTAGAAAAAAAGCGCCTACACGAAGAAAAAAAAAAAAGGAAATTCCATGGAAAATTACATCAAAGTTTCCCCTCCATCGGCGATTCCAGTCGTCGGACAAATGTGACCTAAAAAAAAACGTTATAAATTCTACCGCCAAGTAGACTGTGTCGGTACTCTGTAGTCGCAGCAGTGTCTGTACTAAAGGAAAGAGACGAAGAAGAGGAGGGAAAAATGTGGGGAAGCGAAGAAGGAGGTCCTCCAGAGGTGACTTTGGAAACTTCCATGGGTCCTTTCACCATCGAGGTATTTTTTGTCTTCTCCCAATCTCCTTTCCTCCTCCTATTCTCATTCATGATAAATCTCTCCCATCTGTGATTTCTCTCTCTCTCTCTCTCTTCAATAAACTCCATCTGGTTTTCCACAGCTCTACAACAAACACGCCCCCAAGACGTGCAGAAATTTCATCGAACTCTCTCGAAGGGGCTATTACGACAGCGTCAAGTTCCACAGAATCATCAAGGTATTTCTCATCCATTTTCCTACGTAAAGTGGAGGGTTTTTAGGAATATTAAAGAGGGGAGCTTTTAAGGGTCGAAGGTGGAGATGTAGATGTGGAGAATCGGTTTGCTTGGATTTAATTTACTGGGGTGGTGAGTGGGTAATCATTTTCGATTAAACGTGGGATTATTTGATGACCCTTTGTGTATCTTCACTATTAATCCTTCACTTTTAGTACATTTGATTGATGGAAGTGCTTAGAAGAAATCCCAGGAATTCAATACTGACCCTATTGCTTACTTCATATTTACTTCCTAGGAATTCATAGCAAGGGGGGAAGGGGGGTTTGAACAGAAATGAGTATTGAGGAGGTGAGGAGTGAAAGGTCTAAGGTCGCGATATAAATGAGATCATCACTTTCATAGAATTTGACTTTCTAGGGCTATAAGTGAGTTATCATTTCTATTAAAGGGGTGTTTTTTTGATAACTACCTGTGGATCTTCACCTTTAATTTTTCACTTTTAGCCGCTTTGATAGAAATACATTGTCTAGAAATAAATGCTACTAAATGAAAACTAACTGAAAAAACGAGCCCTGAAAAATGAATTTTGCCATTGCTTTTGAAGACAACTGGTGTTTTGATTTGTAGCAAAAATTGCAAAATCCATCTTGTATCGACAAATTAACTTAGCATGGGATGAAATGTCTATTCTAGGGGGTGAAAATGACACATTCTATCTCTTTGATCATTCGTTTATTTATTTGATTTCTTGTCCTTTGGGTAGGATTTTATTGTGCAAGGTGGAGATCCAACAGGGACTGGTAGGGGCGGAGAATCCATCTACGGGTCAGTTTCTATTATAACTTTATTTTCCCTTTTTTATTTTCCCCCCCTCAGTTGTCTGGAATTGTTAAGAGATTTGGGCTTTTTGTAGTTCATTATGTATTAACAAGTTGCATTGTGTATATAGTTTTAGTGGATGAGACGAGAGGAGTGAATGCTAAGCTAGAATTGTGGAGGAAAACATTAGAGACAAAAGGGTTTAAGCTAAGTCGATGCAAGACGGAATATATGGAATGCAAGTTTAGTCAAAGTAGGACACCTGGTAACTTTGAAGTAAGTTTGGGCACACAAAAGATTGTAGAGAAAGAAAACTTTAGGTACCTTGGATTTATGGTGCAATAGGATGGAGAGATTGATACTGATGTAAGTCAAAGGATTCAGGCCGGGTGGACCAAATGGAGGAGTGCTTCGGGGGTCTTGTGTGATCGGAAAGTCCACCTCAAGGTTAAAGGAAAGTATTATAAGGTGGCTGTACGTCCAGCGTTGTTATATGGATCAGAGTGTTGGGCAGTAAAGCATAATCATGTTAAGAAGATGGAAGTTGCGGAGATGAGAATGCTAAGATGGATGTGCGGGATCACAAGGAGAGATAGGACTAGGAATGAGGAGATTAGGCCCATTAGGGGCAAAGTAGGAATAACACCGATTAAAGATAAAATGAGAGAATCGACTGAGATGGTTCGGCCATGTTAGAAGGCGCCAAACGGAGGCATCTGTTAAAAGGTGTGAAAGCATAGAGATTGCCCGGAGTAGGAGAGGGAGAGGGAGACCCAAGATAAGTTGGAAAGAAACTATTAAACATGACCTTGCCTACATGGATTTAGCGGAGGACATGTCCCTAAACAGATTTAATTGGCGTCGTCAAATCCATATAGCCGACCCCACCTAGTGGGAAAAGGCTTGGTTTGGTTTGATTTTATTTTCCCCCCCTCAGTTGTCTGGAATTGTCAAGAGATTTGGGCTTTTTGTAGTTCATTATGTATTAACAAGTTGCATTGTGTATATAGTTTTCTTTCAGTGTTTATTGTCTATTGATAATTCTGTATTGACAGAATTCACGAAATTTGGTGCTGTGTCTTTTCAATGTTGGCCACATTTGGAATGAAAGTGGAGAATATTGCATGTCTTTGTGATGGAATCAGTTCCTTTTATCTCCTAAAGAGCAGTCCTATTTGCTCAAACTATGTTGCTCTGGAAAGATTCTTTAAACACCCATTTGCTCAAACTAAAAACAGTAAAATTTCCATTTTATTCTAAAAATCAAAGCCGCATTTTGAGGAGAGTGGTAAATTCTAAACCACTGCTAGTATCAGCATCTAATTATTGGCTTCAGTAATGCATCTTCCTTTGGCTTCTGTTTAGATTGTGGGGTATACTAACTTTGGTCTGTGGGCTCATTTGGAATATTCTCTATGCACTACTCCCTCCTAGTTTAGAATAAACTTGCCCTTAACTTTAGATCCTAGTACATTTTCGTTGCCTTTAGCTCCTCTCTTATGAAGGATATATCAGAACATATTTATTGCCCTCCCAGGACCTTGCTTCGGCGGGACCGCATTGGGTGATGACCTTTATTTATTGAAAGTCAGTGACGCCCACTAAACTTTATCCAACTTCACTATCTTGTTCTAGTGCGACCATTCAATCACCTGATTCTATGTGGGGTATTAAAACATGACCTGATGAAATTTAAATAAAATTTAACTCGCAGATCTAGACCTAATGTCGTGATTCTCTATTATTTTGACTTGTATTTCCTACTTTTAACAATGATAAAATATCAATTATACTTATTACCTCTCCATTTTGACTGCTTTCTCATTCCATTCCTTTCTCCGCTCCGATCTAGTTGGAACTGAAAGAAGTATATGGTTGACATTGAGAGTGACATAATTAGAAATTGATTAACAAATTAGTCTAAAGCCATTTGTCTCTGAACCAGCTTGTTTGATTTCCCTTTCTTACTCCCACTTTACAAGTGTGACGTGTCTAATCCCTTGATCAACTCCTGTTTGGCTCCAGTGCTTCACTGATTCCTTGACTTTTGTGTGCATTGACAAACCAAGGAAGATAGAAAGACTGATTGATTGCTTCATGCCCAACCCTTGTGGAGGATTCCTACTATATAGATTTCATCGAGGAATAGAATTACATAACTAACCTTAGGCGGGACTTCTACAAAGAGATAGGTACAGGGGTAATTTGGGGGAAATACATTTACACTAATAAGATAAGACATATAAGATCCTCAAAAGGTTAACTCAAGAGATCTCATACATGTTCCTTTAAAATGTTACGGTTCTCTAGCATTCTCTGCATGAGTATTGTCTGAAGTAGTGCGATTACTGTAATTTGTATTCATATTCTTTTCACAGGCACCCTCAAATTGATGCGGATTATTAAGTAGCATCAACTTATCAACCAAAACTTGGCATCTGACTCTTGGCATGGCTACCGTGAATAATCTTAGTATAATGGTACCATCTTCCATATATTCAATGTCACTCAATAGCTATATATAATTTTATTTATTTATTTCATGATAAACTACATTGGATGCATTTTGATTCTATGATATCCGGATACTTGTACAAGCCAATGTAGCCGTGTTGGACTGAAACGACATTTGTTATTGGTACCCGATACTTCACCAATACTTCTAGGGTGCAAGTTTAGATATCCTACTCTTGTTGATTTATAATGTTAAAGATGGGGACCTTCTCCTTTCCACTTTGAATTAATGTGGCTTGAGGAAAAGCAATTTCCAAGCCTCATTCAAGAGTGGTGGGAAGAGATTAAGGTGGAGGGATGGGCTGGCCACAAATTGGTCACTAAACTGAAAGTGTTGAAGACTAAGATTAAGGAATGGGTTAGGGTGAATTTTGGGGACGTACAGATCCAAAAATCTAATATTCTGGCATAAATTCAGGCATTGGACAAGGAGGAAGGCGATCAGCTGTCCATAGAAGAGGGGAAGGGAAGAGTTGAACTTAAAGAAGAGCTCCAACGGAAGCTGAGGGAGGAGGAGATTAAGTGGAAACAGAGGTCTAGATGTTTGTGGTTGAAGGAAGGAGATAAAAACACTAGATTCTTCCATGGGGTGGCTTCCTCACGAAGAAGGGCTTATAGAATTTCATCCATCTTGGATGGGCAAAGAAGGTTGGATAAGAAAGAGATCATTCATCACATAGAGGGATACTTTTCCTCTCTCTATGTGGACGAGGGGTTGGAGAGGCCAACCCTGGATAACATGGCATTTGATGGAATTGGGGATCAAGGAGCCCAATGGCTGGAGAGGAAGTTTGAAGAAGAAGAGGTCCGTTAGGCAATCTTTGACCTTGCAAGTGATGAGGCTCCAGGTCCTGATGGATTCCTGTTGGCCTTCTTTCAAAGATTCTTGCCAATGCTGAAAAAGGATGTTCTAGCCTTCATGAATGAATTCCACCAGAGGGGAAAGCTTTCTAAAGGCATGGATGCTTCCTTCATTGTGCTTATTCCGAAGAAGTCATGGGCAATTGGCATCAGGGAGTACAGGCCTATAAGTCTTCTCGGATGCATCTACAAATCCTTGCCAAAGTTCTAGTGGGGAGACTTTAGGTCTTGCCGGGCATTATTTCCAAAGAGCAAGGAGCCTTTATTAAAGGGAGGCATATTTTAGATGACATTTTGGCGGCCAATGAGTGCACACACTCAAGATACAAGGACAGACTTCCGGGGATCATTTGCAATCTGGATTTGGAGAAGGCATTTGATAGAGTGGACTGGTAGTTTCTTCAATATATGCTCAGAAGAATGGGATTTGGAGAAAAATGGAGAAAGTGGATTCAAGAGTGTGTTGTCTTCCGCCTGGATTTCAATTATGATCAATGGATCTTCAAAAGGTTTTTCCCCGGCCGAAACGGGGTTGAGACAAGGGGATCCTCTTTCACCCGTCCTTTTCCTACTTGTGGGAGAGGCGCTGGGTACCATGATAAAGGCGGTGGTGGATGCCAGTTCCTACGCTCCACAAATTTGCAGAGCTTTTGGGGTGCAAGGTGGGCGAGTTGCTGGTTACTTATTTGGGTCTGCCTTTGTGCATGAGGTTGGCCTCCAAATCATTGTGGAACTCGGTGTTGGAAAGGGTTGAGCAAAGACTATCTTCCTGGAAAGCAAGATTTGGAGGCCACCTGATGTTGACTTGTAAATCTGCTCGGTGTATTTGGTGCTCGGTGGTTAAATGGTTTGATTGTAGCTGGGTCTTCCCAAATTCCCTCCCAGAGCTCTTCCAGGCCTAGAAGACTCCAATCGGGGCCCAAGAGGCAAGGAACTTTGAAGAGTATCCTTTATAGTAGTTCTTTGGACAGTTTGGAAAGAAAGGAATTCAAGATGCTTTGAAGGGGTTGCTACTAGTGATAGCTGTCTGGCGGAGAAAGTAAAGCTCTTAGTTGTACTTTGGGTGCCCATCTGTCTATCCTTTCAAGGATACTCTATAGATCAGATTATGTTGCTCTGGAAGGAGCTGGCTTTTTCATTTGCAGGGCCACCTTAGTTTCTGTTAGGGCCCTCTCTTGTATCTTTCAGGGGCTTTTGTTTTCTTTTAGCTTGTCAGTATATTTCGCTTGTACTGCTTGCTTCCCTTAATGAAAGTAACCATTAAAAAAAAATGTCTAGATATCCTACTTGCCAAGTCCTTTTTTTTTTTTTTTTTTTTTTCCATACTGTTCTTTAATTTTCTTACTTTTCAATCTAGAAAATGTTATAAAGGAATGTAAACAGTTATAATTTAATTAATTAAAAAATCATCTGAATAAAAAAAATTTAGTACACGTATCCGTATCCGTGTCCGAGATTTTCAAAAGTGCATAGTCGTATCCTCTATCCCTGTATCTGTGTTCATACCTGTATCCATATCTGGGCATCTGAGTAAATTGCACTGACATTGTTTAATAGAAAAAGGATAAATGTGGAAAAGGACAGTTTTAATTGTTCGTTGTTCTGTATCTAATAACACAGTTCTATGAAATGACTGATTTGAATGAATTGCAAATGAAAATGATATTGACCCGATATCAAAAAAGAAAATGATATTGACCCTATTAGCGAGAGACTTTATGAAAGTTTCCATCTATTAAGTAAAGTGACATTTGAATACCGCTGCTTTATTGTCTTGGTATCATCCAAAGTTTGTTCAAAAGGAATTCTTTAATGAGATCTATTGTTTTTTTTATTTTTATTTTTATTTTTATTTTTATAATGCAATCTATTGGTTTGTTGGTCAACAAATCCCACTGACTTCCTGCTTACAATCATAATGCAGTTGCCCCTTACTTTATGAGAACCATAAGCCTCAATGAAGAGCCTATGTCAATCATACCTTAGGGTTCACATTGACATAACAGAGCTGTTTGGGCTTTGCATTTATCCATACCAATCATAATTTCTGAAGTCGCGTGGTTTTCTCATCTACTAATGATTTTTGTGTAACACAATTCTGGTTGTACTCTTGGAATCTATTAACTGTGTGACTTTCATCATCCTCTGTATTTTGTACTTGTATGCATAATTGCATCATGAGAAACATTAGCAAGGCTGTATTTAGATGTCTAAAAAAGGCAAGATATTTCCTCTAATACAAATAGAACAAGACTTTTCAAGTTTTGGACAGAAAAGAAGGCAAACACAATCCGAGCTGAAGAGTCAATGGAAATGTGTTACAGGCCAAATAAGTTGTAGGATGCTATCGGGACTGTTTCAATGTAATGTTGACACCAGCTGCAATGTTAGGAACATATTATCACACCCTAAAACTGTTCATCACTCTCCTTGATACTCTAGGTGGCCTTCTGGTTCTCAAATGTAGAGTAGAGCTCCATAAGAAGGTAGTGGATTTCTTGAAGTGTAACTCTCTTTTTTTCTTCTACTTAAAAGGTAGTGGATTTCTTGAAGTGCTAGGCATGTTCTTGGTACACAAATCTGTTTTGATTGTATCTAAAATTCTTAATGCTCTGCAGTTCAAAGTTTGAAGATGAGATAAGACCTGAGCTGAAGCATACTGGTGCTGGTATTTTATCCATGGCAAATGCTGGTCCTAATACAAATGGAAGTCAGTTCTTCATTACTCTGGCACCGGCTCAATCGCTTGATGGTATATTCTGTTTTGGGTTTCATTACTGTTACAGCCAATATTTATTGTAGGGATGGCAACAGTTGAGTCGGGACCAACAAACCCAAACCCAAACACAAACCCAAACCCAAACCCAAAAGTCTTGTATGTCATTGCATTTGGGTTTGGGTCTGGGTCTAGTTCGGGTCCCAATGTTAGAATTAGTCCAGATTCAAATCCACTAAAATTATCAGTTCCAGGTTGGGTTTAGGCCCAAGTTGGGTCTCATGGTGATAGATGAATTGACTTATGATGCTAATGCAAATGTTTCAATCATGATCACATAATTTCAACCATCAATTCTATCTTATGTTTCTATGTAAAATTGTTATCTTAAAAAACGCTATTCTTTCTCCTGTATTTTTCATTAGGTTTCTCTAGTAGGGGAATAAAACAAAAGGAAACTGACACTCTTATGAAAGCAGAAGTTACAAACTAGTAAACAACTAGGAATAAGCTTCGTATTTTCCCATTGTGCAGAAGTTGGTGCATCTTTGTAACCATTGTCAAGGATATTTAGACGAGAAAATGAACTTTTAAACTCTTAATGCAGTCATGAGAATTTCATGTGGAGTACCACCCTGTTGAATAGTAAAGATATGTTGTCTTTTGCAGAGTTCTAGCTTGCCTCTTTTTTTTTTTCTTTTTCTTTTATTTTTATGGAAGGTGACGGGTAAACTGTATTAAAAAGAGAGGAAGAAGTACAATAGGAGCAACACATAAACAGAAAACAGAGATGCATGGGTATAAAAGCATGCCCAAAAACCACTTGAACCGAGGAAGCCAATTATTGTATCTCCTTAAAATAAAAGTGGAACTTCCAAGATCCCGTCTCCAAAGAAGACACCCAAGACTCAAGAGAGTAGGAGACGACATTGGATGAAGTATGCTTGTCTAGAGAAGATTGAGAAAATAATTTTAGAGATCTCAAATAGGTTGCAGTTGCACCTCTACCTTGTTAGAATATTTGATGCCCATGTCTTTAAAGAACTTGAATGAAACTTCCTTTTTGCTATTGTGACATACCACCTATTCCTGCCGGCTTTGACTTGCCTCTCGCTGTTCCTTCCAGGTTGAATTTCGAAAGTCATTATGAGGAGGTCACCAGCATGCCATGGTTCTCTCCCTAGTTGGGCCACACACCAAACAAGCTTCCCAATTATGAATGATGTTGTCCATCAACATGTTCAAATTCTTTCTAGATGAACCCATTTAGCTATCCTCTTCATCTCATCTGTCGTCATTTTAGCAACTAACATATATAGAATAATATAATGTTGTGTCATTTTAGTTAAAACCCGAAATTCTGGGGCCCTATCGGACTCTGTGTCGTATCCAAATAGCAATAGGTCAACGTCATAAAGCAAATTATCATAAGCACAAAATAGTCAGGCCTTTACCTAAGTAGTTCCATCTTTAATTGACTAAAAAAGGGTAGCCTAGTGCAATTTAAATAATCGAAACTAATCTTCTAATTTGATGTGTGTCCCATAATTGCTCTGCAGACATCAAACCCTATATCTTCATTATTGGGATCCTCCTGTCTTTCTATGTTTTGGTTACCTGGAATTGGGGCAAAAACAAACAAATTAGTAACACTGAGTGAATAGATTTCTAAATCTACATGTATGTGTAAACAACTATTTAATGGCAGGAAATAATGATATTTACTCGTCAGATCCATTTTAAGGTTTCTTATCCAATCCTTGGGACCACCTCTAACCACCGTGTGCACGGGCTTTCAGAGTCATACACCTCGGAAGTTATCTTTGGAACACGGGGGGTTAACTATAGCCAATGAAATCACACAACTGACCTAGAAGTCGGAGAAATTACGTGGATGACTTAAAGCCACCTAAGAACTCGTCACTTAGCCTCATGTGCTAGTGATCTAGGGGTGACCAATGGGTGGGTCCAGCTACTCCTTTACATAGTAAACATCATTTCGGAAGTTAGATTCATCATCAATTCGTGAGTAGTACTCAAACACCAATAGCAATGCAACTTGGAATTAGCCCCTTACACAAGTCCTGGGTTTCGTGTGCCCCACTCCATTCCATAATTGGCACCCAACAGTGTAAGGGCAACTGCATAGTTACCTTGCTATGTTAGAGAAATTCTTAATTGAAAGAGTTGGCATTTTTATTCATAATAACTCAGGCTCTCCTAAGCTCAAGCTTAAGATAAAATTTCGTAAGCTCACGCTTGTGGGCCCCACCCTTGGTCCATCCAAATGGACTAAACACACGAACCCACTCAATTGCACATGTCCATCAACTTTCGGTTAGATTCGAATTTACTGGACCATTGGATCGACTGTGTACCAATCCGATTGGTCTATTGATCATTAAACTTTTGGGGCCCAGATGGAGATGATAGAAATCACGGTTCGGGCTGATTTTTTGCAGAGAGGGGGGTCCTAGGGAGTCCTTGAAAAACCCCCACCCCCATCCCCATGTGGCCCCCCAGGTGGGCCTCACCACACACTTGAGCTTACCTTATCCTAAGCTTGAGCTTATGAGAGCTGCCCCATATATATATTTTATGTTAAATGATTTACTACAAAAACCAGAAATTTCAGATCTGTAACAAATAATTACAAGAGGAAAACACTAGAATCCATCACCATACATTGATGTTCCAGTCCTCAATTCAGATCACAACTTGTTCACCTGAAGTATAAAGAACTAGGATTCCAAAGATCAGTTAGAAAACATACATAGGGAATTCATAACTGCATCATCTTATACTATTCAGATTCTACATATAAGCCAAGGGCTAGGGTTTGGCTAATCCCTAGAAATTTATGAGGTTTTTGGCAGGCATGAAAAGGTCACCTTTAGGGCACGTTTGGCAACAATCCTTGGCGTGGAATCCTCACCTCTTTTCCTAATCACAGAAAACCCATGTTTGGCAACTCATCCCACTGTAATGAGAAGATTTCCCAAAATGCATAAAAATCCTCAAATGGAAAGATATGCTCGGTCAGACCTCCCCCACTCTAATTCCGGAAATCTGCGCACTCACATAAAGGTGCATGAACAGTGATAGTGATGGTAAATTGTGATTAAACTTTTCTTGCTCGGAAACCCCATTTTTGGGTCCCATAATCACAATCCAAACCGTTAATCAAGTTATTAAGATCCAAAATGGCTGTGATTAAATATAAGCCGTTGACTTTTCATAGATTTTTAGATATTTGCAAAAAAGTCCAGACCGTTGGATCATGAGATTTGGATTTTTGTGGGCCCTATTTGTGGAATCTGAACTGTTTAATCTCTTCAAAAAGGCCTAAAACGACTATGAGGTCAAATTTGGCATCCAGATTCATCATGGATAGAGAGAAAAATGTCAAAAACCTACTGGTCGTTCATCATGTCCACAATGAAATGGTTCCTACTTGCGCTTCAATAGTGACCGGGACGGTGATGTATTTGTTACGGTTTTGGCTTTGGAAACCCATTTTATGGGTCCTACAATCAAGATCCAAATTGTCCATCATGTCTAGATCAATTTTGAGCTGTTGATTTTTTATATATTATGAGATATTTACAAAAATGTCTACAACTAAAAAAATTATTTTTTAAATTTCTATGGGACCCATAATTAAAATCTGAACCGTCCATCATCTCTAGAAGGCAACAAACGACTAGAGATTCAAATTTTAGTGCTTGATTCATTGCGGATTATGAGAAAATGGCATCGTATAAGAAGAACAAAAGAATCCTCTTAATAGAGGAATCCAATCATGTTGCCAAATGTGCCCTTAGTGTTTAGTCATCCTTAAATTTAGACCACACCTCGGCCGACCATCCCAGCCATATACAACTGCCGGTTCACATCAATTCCTTTCATACCAATTCGATGGGGGATCTAGGGCTCCATCTTGTTTGGTTATAACTCATCAACACACAACCCTCTAGCCATGAATTACACAATGGAAACATCATAAACATTAAACAAGAACATAAACATCTTATACAAGAACACACCCTAGTGCATATGAAGATGACTATTCACTGTAGGCTATGGGTTTTAGACTCAATCTCTAGTCCACTTTGTCGAATTGTTTATATCATCAATTTACCACACGTGCACCTGATCTCATATATATTCAAGTGAGAATTAGTTCTCACCTATTATATGAGAACTTTTTTGCTGGGCCCAACTAGCAACCCATCCAAACTTAGCAACTAATAGGGAACCCCCTGATAGTCACTAATCCCAAGGATTGGCAGACAACCGAATGGCCTGAACTGTTGGATCGAAGGTTGAATATTTTTTTGAATATGAAGCCATTAAACTGGCAGGGGTTTGGGGTCAAAGTTGATACTTGGGGTGGTTTCACATAGATCTTTCCATCCCCCCCGGTCCCATCCTTCTCATATGATGTGAGAACTAGTTCTCACTGGATATTACCCATATATATATATGTGTGTGTTATATTTATATATAAATAATCAGTCGGCAGGTATAGATCACCCAAATAACAAGCAGTTAGCCCTAACATAACTAAATAACAGTCGACCATGGATAATTAGAACCCTAATTCTCATTCAACCCCTAAAACATCATCACATAACAAACAGCCATTCCTCTCTTACCAATATACTTGGTCAACCAGCCAAGCACATTATCATAACAGACACTTTTTGGGTCCCAATCACTCTAATCTAGAAGAAAATTCTATAAACCGTGTAACTTGAGAAATCTACTCACCTAGTATATACTATGGTGGCTTTGTTGACTTTGGGGAAAGATATAAGACATCCACAAAAGCTTCTCATTCGCTGGTCTCTCCTTCCTCCAACTCTTCAACTTCTCTCTAATTCCTCGTTTCTCTAACCTAGGATTTGGGTTTCCTAGAGAATGGTTTGCTGCTGATTGGTATATGGGTTTGTTGCTGATTGATATATGAGAAGAATAAGAGGGGGAAGTGGTTTATAAAGGAGTCGTCTGGTGCCTTGGTTAACTTGGGAATACTGCAGTACAAGAATCCCTCATGGGATTGAAGTGTGCAAGTCCTTGTGCAATGCTTCCTGCTCTGTTTATATAAGGGGCTGGGTCCCATTTATTTTGAATTATCCCCTCTTCCAACATGGGTCCCCTCTGTTAAACATAAGACTACTAACATAAGTTCAAGGGTACCACTTTATAATATCTTGAACCCAATTATTTAAGAGAACTTAGAAAAGTAGTGGTCCCCACATAATGTAATTATAAATAAATCAATAAAGTATTACAATAAATGAAAATCAAGATTAAATCTGTAAAAAAATTCGGACCCCTACATGGATATTACTTATAATAAAGGAAAAATCTAATATTTGAGGATGATACGTAAGGTTAACCTGGCACTTTACTTGTTTAGTAAAAGTCAAGTAAAGCCTCTATTTTTCAGAAAAGGGTTACATCAAAAGTACACTTTTTCAAAATCCCTACTTTAAAAAAAAGAAGTAAAAAAGCAACATCCTTTCTCCACTAAAAGACAAAAAAATCTCCACTTTTTTATACAAAAAGTCAAAAAGATTCTATACCAAACAACTAAAAATAAAATACCATCATACCCCACTTATATTTTATTATCCCTTGATTTGATGCTTTACTTTATCTTTATTTTACTGTAAAATTACCAAACGGGCCCTTATTGATTAGTTGAAGTGAGCTCATGTTATCCTCATGCTTTTTGCGTCCACAATCTGAAGATCTGAACCATTAGAGAGATGTGTCAAGGTCATTTAGAAAATGATTGAATCCCATAATACATGCTTTTCTTTTGAGAAATACCAATCTTTCATACAATGTGGGCCACCTTAAGCACTGCTAGACCTTCATTCAAATTGTCATCCATGGCTTGATGCACCCTGCTTCATTATGAGAAATATTTACTATTTGATTGTGGCATTTAGGAAACCAGTCAGATTGTGATTGTCCAATCTAATGGTGAATATCACCTTAATAGAAGTGGTTGGCGACGGAGGAACTAATTGCACATCACATGAAAGGTTTGAATTCTTCAAAAGTGGGCCCTGTTTTATGAAAAATTGTGATTTATTGAATATAATTATTTATTACTAATTTAATCATGTTTTTCTCTATCCGATTGTGAATGGCACTAGATGAAAGTGGTCTTTGGTCCAGTGGGGTAAAAATGGGTCAAAGAATCATGTGAGCGGTAGAGATCTTTGAACTGCGGCCCCACAAGTATTGATTTAACTTGAGTTCACTTTGACCATAAGGTTAACCTTATGCAGTCATTCCTCCTAATATGTAATACTCTTGAATTTTTTTTTAGTAGTATTACTAGTTACTAGATGTCAGAGATTATTATTTGCTGTCAGCCATGAGATCAACTTGATAATTTCATCATCATTAAAGGTTTGTCCCAGTTATGTTAGGGGCAGCTACATGACATCTGTTTGGCCATTCTAGTCTACCGTGCTATCTCAAAATTCATGTTGTAATTGTGACACAAGTTTTACACCGACTTTCCACCTGGGACCAGCAGTTACAACAAACTGGCTGAGTTTATTTAAAATATTTATTTTAAATTAGAACATATCTGATTTCAGAATATTTGTTACTACATACTAGAAGGCCTTTGGTATACTCCTACTTATAGATTCATCTACTCCTATCCAACAACCCAAATGAATTAACTGAAAAATGAAAAATCCTATTTCCAGTTCATACAAACACAGGTCACAAGTGCTCAAGCTTCAATGAAACTCAGAAATTTTTTTCACTACTTTTGAAGCACCGACTGCATCACAAAATCCCTTGGCTTCAAAGAAGGAAAGGTCAATTTTAGAATTTGGAAGTACCAAAAATTGCAATCTGGTTGGAATATTAAGGCATCGCAGTGGTTAACAGTTCCATGATGCCATGACGAATTAGTACTAGAGATGGAAACAAGATGGGTGGAGACATGCAGTATTGATTTTCCACATTGTTTGTACCAAATCATTATTAATGTAGCTTGCTGTTATTGACTCTGAGAAGATGAATTGAGGAGAAATGAGAAGGAAGGAGAAAGAGGGAGGGAAGAAACGAATAGTGCCAGTGCTGCTTGCCAAGAACTGCAGGTTTCTTGTGAGAAAGAGTGGAAAGGAGGGGAATGGGGAGAGCCACGTTGGAAAACTGAAGTTAGGGTTATGTTGTGAAAAAAGACTTGGACATTCCCGGGTCTGAGTCTTTGAGTTTGGAACTGCCTGGACCTGGAGCCGACCTAAAAATATTTCAGACCCATCATTGTAGACCCCGGCCTGAAATATTTCGGATCCATTGTTGTAAGCCTGAAAATTAATTTGGTTGGAAGGATCTGTTATTCTAAGCCAGTGCCTATGCTGTGCTGAATATTGAATATGATGTTGTTTCTTGAACAGTGATCTAAATTATAAATCTTTTCTTATTTACAGGAAAACATACAATATTTGGAAGAGTCTGTAGAGGAATGGAAATCATCAAACGTCTTGGAAGTGTTCAAACTGATAACACAGATAGGTCTAAACTTTCACTGGCCATGCAGGTTATTTATGTTTGAGTTACACTAGTGACATTTTTACCTGTGAAAAGATGAAAAGAGCAGCAATTGCATTTTGCTCTCTCTTTCTCTCTCTCTCTCTCTCTCTCTCTCTCTGTGACTTTCAGAAAAAAAAGCAAGCAGTACAAGAGAGCTATACTGGCAGGCTTGAAACACCAAAAACAAGAAAGAACCAGAAATGACTACAGCAAAATAGGAACCCAAAAACAAAAGCTAGATAGGCCCTTCCAAAGATGAATTAAAAATTATCTGGTTGAAGGAGTAGCCTTGAAATGCCGGGTTAATCGAAACCCAAGAAGCAACTGTAAGCTTAGCCTTTTCCACCGAACAGGTATCACTGGAAACAACTCCTTAAAAACATATGGAGTTCCTTCCCTTCCAATTATCCCAATGACTGCAAGTAAAGAAAAACTCCACAACTCCTTGGGCCTCTAGGCATATTTGTCGGAGCCTTCCAAGCTTGAAAAAGATCTAGGAGTCTTTGGTAGGACCCAGCAGCAGTCGAACCACTTAATCACTGATTTCCAAATCATCCCTGTCTTGCAATTCAGCATGAGGTGGTCCACAATTTCCTCATCTCTTAAGCAGATGGGGCATCCATTGATCACAATTCTACCTCTCCTCCTTAGATTATCCATGGTTAAAATTCTTCTCCAGAGAGCCAGCCACCCAAAGATCGCCACTCTTGGAGGAGCCTTTAACTTCCAAATGCTGGTCACCACGCTCCTCTCCCTAGATCTTTTAGATATGGCCATAAAGAAAGAGGATACCGAGAAAGACCTATCGTTTGAGGCATTCCACACCCTTTTGTCCTCACCTCTTTTCGTGATATACACTTCATTTAGAATGTTAAGGAGAGAGATGAATTGAGTCTCCTCATGTTCCTATAAATTCCTCCTCAAAGTGGGGCTTCTTTCTTTTTGTTTTTTTTTTTTTTTTTGAACGATAATTTGTATTAAACGAAAGCTTGAAGTTATCTAAAATGGATTGCCTAGTGAATGGAGTTGATTACTTCATTTAGCTTGAGAACAAACAGTAAGCATGGTCTTTTGAAGGAATTGAGTACAAAGAAGAATTTAATTTTGGGAGCAAGATAAGACTATATTTTGACATTATTACCACTTAGACCAATCACCCTAAAAAATAAAAGAATCCTTAACCAAGCTGTGTGATAAAGTATGTTTTTCATGTGGTAAAGTAAATCTGTGATAAAGCAAACCTAGCTGCCAGAAATTTTACTTTTCCCATGTTTGGTTGGTCAGAATGAGTGGAAAGTAGAGTTGTAGTCGCTGAAAACTTTACTTTCAAGTTACCAGCAGCCAAGAAATTTTACCTCATGAAAGGCAAATGGTTACTTTACCCTCCCTCCCTCCCTCCCTCCCTCTCTCTCCCTCCCTCCCTCCCTCTCTCTCTCTCTCTCTCTCTCTCTCTCACACACACACACACACACACACACCACCTCATACAAAAGAAAAACAAATTTTACTTTAATGGAAACTATACTTCACCTTTACTTAACCATTACCATTCCCCCTGACTTGACATTGAATAGACTTTACCAGCAATTAAAACAAACATGCCCTAAGTGTTTCCGCTGTTGGGGTTGTTTTGCAGGAGTGAGCGAGGGAGGGAATTGAAAATTTATCAAAAACATGTTTTTGTTAATTTCAGAGAAACCAATGAATATATAGAGTGCAAAAGATGTTATTGAGTTCATGAGGACTCTAATAAAATAGCAGACTTAGAAAGCATAAACAATTAGGAAGGGAGATCTATCCTCTCCTCAGTTGGTCATACAATTTGTTTATGGGGGGTTTCATAATAATAATAATAAAAAAAAAAAAAACTAGGAAAGCCTTGAATTCAAGGCGCCCACCGGGTGTCCACGTGAAAATTTCTTTATTAGGAATTAAGTTCAATCATGTATTGTTTTCTTTTTGATTTCATATTGATATATGTAATAATGAAGTAATGTAATTGGTTTGTTTGCTTTCATGTTTGTCAATGAAAATTCTAGATTTATCAATCCTTCTTTAAAACGTGGACATGCAGATTTGCTTCTGGAGTGAATGTCCACACCCTTTCTCTTTAATATCTATTATCTGACTATTACTAAAATTTTAAATGAAGTCTAACCTTGGAAAGAAAACCTACTTTCCAAAGAACCTGAACATGGCTTGATGGATGATCCTTCTCTCTGATCATGATCCCGCTGTGAGAAATCACTCAGGTTGGGCATTACCAACTCATCATCTTCAAATTGTGAGTAGGTGACCTACAAATGGACTGCAGAAAAGATTTTTGAGGGGTCCAATATTGAGCGAGGATAGGTCTGCCAATTGAATAGGCAGGTCAATCAATTGATATTGTTTGTGGCAGTGGTCTTTCCCCAATGGGAGCCATCAGATGGATGGTCTGGAGCATGGACTATCCAATTATGTTCACTCTCTGGTTTGGTCCATCTGATGACAAATATTTTAGAGCTACATCTCGCAATTGGGTAGCCCAAATGAGAAAATGCTACGACTGTGATCATGGTACTTGATTTTTATTCCATGTCTTAAAGAGAATTGATGGGTCCTCTGCCACAGTTAAACTAATGTTTGCTTCAGCTCACTAGCTGTATATGGTACCCATGGTAAAATGATCTGAAACTGTTTATATGATGATCCACTCATTATTGCTTAAAACATCTCTCAGCAAGGAAGTTGCTAGAAATATGCTCCTTGGCCTTCTCTTGGTTGTGCTGACTGCTGTATTCTATTCTTAATTTAGGTTTGCATCAGTCCTTATCTTCTTATATTGACTATGAATGAGTTAACTGCTTGTATTCAAGAGAGAGTACCTTGGTATTGTAGAAGATGACAGGCCCATGTGGGCCCAGCCCATGTGCCAAGCCCACTCGTGGGATATACACAAATCTGTACAGGATTAGATTTAGTCCCTAATTTCTCTCCTTCTATGTATAGGATATAATTGATTCTTTCTATTCTTTTGTTATTCTGATTTGTATCTAATTTGTAATCTTTACTTAATTAGAGCCTTGATTAAGGCATCATATCAATATAAATATGATAGTCGATGCTCGGTGTTGGCACGACCTTCTCCCACAATTTCTTTTCTTCTTCCTCTCCTTTCTTCATATATTATTACATGGTATCAGAGCCATAATCTCTTGGAGACGTCATCTACATCTTCTTGGCAATAATGATCACGCATTTGTGCCTTTTGGAAGCAAAAACGTGAGTGAAAACTCACTATTTCTCATCGTGATCATAGTGGTCCACCTGCGATCATCACAATATACACAAGTCTCTCCCCAGCCTTGGTCGCCTATCTCTTCTTGTCTTTTTGAAGATTTTTTTCAGAATTTTTTAGAGATTAGAGGTAGGCCTTTTGATCCATCTTGTGATTATTCAACTTTCTGAAATTGTTTTCATCACAGCTGCACACAATCCTAGATTCTGAATGGATTTTGATGCGACCGCCACTGCTGGAAAGGGATTTTGATCCTGGTTTCTAGCCTCTCATCTGATTATCAATCAGATCTCCCTGTGGGCCCCACGAAGGGATCAAGCCATCAAAATCCAGTTCGTCTGGACTGTTTCTGGGCTGATTTTTTGCACCTGTGTGTGTTGTGTGCGTTTGGACACCTCATCCCCTACTATTGAAGTGCTGTCTTGGATCTGGGGGTTGTTTGAACTCCTCATCAACTATTTTTGGCGTGCTGGTTGTTTTTCTTCTTCAAATTGCTGCTGATCTTTCTTATCTCCTATTTTTGCAATGGAAAAGTATGATGTTATCCCAATTAAATTTAACAGACAGAATTATATGTCCTGGTCTTTCCATTTAAAGAACTTCGTTGAAGGACAAGGGCTTTTTGGTTATCTTGATGGGCCGATCACTCAGCCACAGTCTACTAGTACCACTGATTCAAAAAACTTAGCCACCTGGTCCAAAGAAAATGCTACAGTGATCACGTGGATCCTTAACTCCATTGATCCATCTCTTGCTGTGGCTCTTCAAGCCTACAATACCATAGCTGACATGTGGGCTCATCTCAGGAAAGTCTATCTTCGAACCGGTAAGTGGGCCCCATCTGGACCCATGAGTGGGCCCCATCTGGGCCCACATCCAATTGCTTGTTAGAAGAGAGGCGACAGTTGCAGGTTTTTGGCTGAATGACGACATGTCTTAGTGGGCCCCCCTAACCCACTTGATCAGAGATCATATCCATTCAATGGGTAAAGGACTGATGGTCGACCATAGGGAACTAGGGCATCTTAGGTTTGGACGAGTGGGTCCCACTGTCCAACAGAATTAAAAGAGCCCAGGCGTTAATGTAATGAAAAAGGGCTAAAGGTCGACATCAACACTAGGACCCACTATCTGATTTAATCATAGATTAAGACCCCACATATTGAAGGGGGCCCAGGGATGACCTGAATGGTGGTGGTCCCATGTGGCCTGGTCTCCATCTGCCCAGTTATCCAGGAACTTCAATTTTGTTAACCGTGAGGCTTATTTATGAATTCCGTTTGTGATGTTGAAATTGCGGGGCCCAGTAAAGATATCTGATGGTGAATCCAATCCATTTGAGAGTAAAGCCTATCCTTGGGTGACCTTAGGCATTAGGTCTTATCTTAGTTTGGTCCAGTGGGACCCACTGGATTCTATAATTAGAGTGTTGCAGGCGTGAAACATGTTCTGTGATGGGTTATGTGAGGACAGATGTGTTGGATAATTAATGAATAACCCTAGATTTGTTATGTAATTACCATATGACCATTCCATCTAAATTAATTGAAGTTTAATGTGATTTATAATAGTTGGTATGGACTATTTGGGAATGTTAGCATGATTATGTTATCTTGTGTAATGTTCTGTGAAGGTGGGCCATTCCGATATGATTATTTAAACTGTGATGATCAGAAGTGGGGCACTAATCTGATCAAGACTTGAATGGGGCTGGTCCCACACTAATGTTGTGCCAATTATTAATAATGAAATCTGGTTGCTATGCGATTATGAAATATTGTACATTGGGTCCCAGATGAGGTATGTTGGACTTAGTGTCCGGGCCGTTATAGCGTCTGGTCCTTAGTGGACGTGAGTGACCATTATGATGGTTGGTCCTTAGTGGACGTGTCTGATGAGATAAGGTCATAGTGACTGGTATACATGTATACAATAAGGCCTTTGAGGTGGGGTAATGTGCATGCGCACGGATGTGTATATGGATGTACTTTTAATGATATTTAATTTATTGATTCGGATTTTGTTGATTACGTGATATTATGTGTATGTGGCTTGTATAATTAGGAAAATTCATTCACCAGTAAATACTGATGTTGTGTTACCCCCTTCAGGTAATCTTATTGCGGGTGGGCTAGAACAGGACGGCGTTCAGCACGTAGATTTTGACATGTGTGGCTGAAAGGAGAGAACGAGAAACATTTAAATAATTGTCAGAGAGATTAGCTCTTGTTTTAGGCAATTTATTTAATATCTTAAGTACATTATGGATTCAGTCAAAGCATAATGATTTTTTTTTATTATGCTAGATTATTGGTGTTACTGACTTTTCATAATTTAATTGGAATTATGGTTTGATTTATATGCCTACCATCTTGCTAGAACTATTTATTAAAGGTATGGTAAATGTTGCAAAGTTATCACGATCCGAATATCCGATGGGGCCCCGGAATTTGGGTCGTGACAAAGTGGTATCAGAGCATAAGGTTTTGGGCAATTAAAAGAATTAGCAACCCGTAGGTCACGTGGTGAGGACGTTGGGGTGTCAACGGTAGAGAATAAAGTAAGATATGTTGTTAATGATCTTTTTACTCACAATTTTTCCCTTTTGCAAAAGGAATAAGACAATGGACAATGTTGCTGGAAATGAGAATGCGAACAATAATGTTCGGCCAAACAATGGAACCATGGAGATGCCGGAGTACGCTTAGCAAATGTTTGAAAGTTTTATGAAGGCGTACGCACAGGTCCAAGAGCAGATCTCTGCTATTCACCACAACAAAAGTGGGAATGGTGAGGGACACAGCAATAACAGAGATGGTTCAGGTGAAGGCAACAATAATGGGGCCAGGAATCGTGAAAGAGATACCTTATATAAAAGATTCAGCGAATTTCGCCCTTATATAAAAGATTCAACGAATTTCGCCCCAAGAGCTTTGAAGAAACAACTAATCCTTGGGATGCAAATAAATGGGCAGAACACATGGAAGGCATTTTTGAAGTCATGGGATGTACTAAACATCAAAAGGCAATACTTGCAGCATTTAAATTAGAGGGTGACGCAAAAGAATGGTGGAAGGCGGCCAAGAGGTCATTCAATGGGCAAGAAACAAAGATCACTTGGGCCTTCTTCAAACGGGAGTTTATAAAGAAGTTTATACCAAATCATATTAGGGCCCAGAAGAAGAGAGAGTTTGAAACTTTAGTGCAAGGAAATTTGATGGTAGCCAAGTATGCTCTTAAGTTTACTGAGCTGTCACATTTTGCTGAAACATTAATGACTACAGAAGAAGAAAAGATGGAATGATTTGTGAACGGCCTTAGACTAGACATCAAAAAGGACGTGAAGCTGCATGAACCAAAGACTTATGCTGAAGCCTTAAGAAAAGCTTTCATCTCAGAAGAAGCCATAGAAGATATTAAGAGAGAGACTCAAATGACGTCCATTGAAAGAAAAACAGATCACCCCAAGCACAAGTTCCCCAATAAGAAACAGAAAACTGGAACCAAGCCGGTCTGCAACCATTGCAGGGGATCACATGAAACAAATCATTGCAGGAAAAGATCTAGAGTGTGCTTTGGGTGTGGAAAGCGAGGTCATAAGGTAAAAGATTGTCCGGAGGCTAGGGAGAGAAATCAGGCCAAACAGAAAAGCAGATTTACGGTTGTGGTCAGAAAGGGCACTAGGTTAGGGACTGCCCCAGTAAATAGGGAAGGAATCAAACCCAGACACAGACAAGCACCTTCGCAAAATCAGCTGGACCGCCAACAAGAGCGTTCACAAAACCATCGTTATTATCAACAGAACTAGGTATATCAGCCTCGAGGAAATCAGCAGAACCCACCCTAGGGACATCATTACGACCATGGCATGAACAATCAGTGGGGAAATCAAGCAGGGCAACAACAAAACGGGAGTCTTCGCAATGACTCATCAGGATGTGGTAACAGCCAACCATGTGGTTGAGGGTATGGTTTTAATTTCTAATCATGAAGCTAGTACTTTATTTGATTCTGGTTCAACGCATTCTTTTATTTCACATACTTTTGCTGCTAAGATAGAAAACTCGCCCTCGACTTTGACAAATGCATTAGTAGTGTTTACACCCATGGGCGAGCAAATATGTACTAGAACCATATTTTATGATTGTAAGTTTGAAATTGGGCAAGCCCGGATGCCGGCTGATCTGGTATTATTACGTATGGACGACTTTGATGTCATATTGGGAATGGACTGCCTTACTGGGTAGCGGGCTATTTTAGATTGCTTTAACAAAGTAGTTCAATTTAACTTGGAGAGATTTACCCATGTTAGTTTGGTGAGGAAAAGGAGACCTGTTCGGTCAATGGTTATCTCAGCCATCAAAGCTGGTGAGTTACTGAGGAATGGGTGCGAAGGCTTTTTAGCCTTCATTTCGGAGGATAAACCGAAACCAGGTTTAGATGATATCCCCGTTGTTAGGGAATTCCCCGACGTATTTCTGGATGACCAGCCCGGGTTACCCCCAATCCGAGAGGTCAATTTTACTATTGAAATAATGCTGGGTACGGCTCCGATTTCCAAGGCACCTTATTGAATGGCTCCTGCGGAATTGAAGGAACTCAAAGATCAATTGGAGGAACTATTGGAAAAAGGATTCATCAGGCCTAGTGTGTCCCCATGGGGAGCACCGGTGTTGTTTGTGAAGAAGAAGGATGGAACCCTGAGAATGTGCATTGATTATAGACAGTTAAACCATTATAGACAGTTAAACCATGTGACTATTAAGAACAAGTACCCTTTGCCCCGCATTGATGAATTATTTGATCAACTGCAAGGTGCGAAATACTTTTCCAAGATTGATCTAAGATCTGGCTACCATCAGCTAAGAGTGAGGGAGGAAGACATTCCCGAAACGGCGTTCCGGACGCGATACAACCATTATGAGTTTCTAGTCATGTCTTTCGGTTTTGACCAATGAGCCAGCCGCCTTCATGGCATTGATGAACCAAGTTTTTCAACCCTATCTGGATAAATTTGTGGTGGTGTTTATTGACGACATCCTTATTTACTCTAAAGAACGACAAGAACATGGCGAGCATCTGCATACCTCCTTGCAACTGTTGAGAGACAATCAGTTATATGCCAAGTTTAGCAAGTGATTTCTGGTTAGAGCATGTAACCTTTCTGGGCCACATTATTTCAGGAGACGGATTATTTGTAGACCCTACCAAAATAGAAGCGGATACGAATTGGAAGCGACCTACAAATGTTTCAGAAGTTTGAAGCTTCTTAGGCTTGGCGGGTTATTATTGAAGGTTTGTACAAGGATTTTCTACGATTGCTGAACCGTTAACTAGACTCACAAGGAAGGATGTTCCGTTCACTTGGGACGCGAAATGTGAAGATAGCTTCCGAATATTGAAAGGTAAACTAACATCGGCACCAATACTCGCCCTTCCCGCGAACATCGCCATAGCACTAGGGTTTCTCTCGACAATCACACTTTTTTCTTTCTAGATTTTCACCTCAGATCGGGAATTCCACAGGAATGTTATTGATCAAATGGATTGTATTAATTATATTATATTAATTAGAAGAAAACATACATAGCCACCAAGACAAAACAACGGTATAAGAGCCTAATACCCATGAAAATAAATAAACAACCATAACATAGTGTAAGCAATCAAGGAACACTCTCATACACCCTTGTTTAGCTAAAGCATCTGCTATGGCGTTTGCCGACCTTCCCACATGCTTTTGAACTCGACATGGCCTTGAGAGGACAAATACTTGATTTCCGAAAGAAGAAAGTGAAACCTCCAAGGACCCTCATTGGATCAGATCCAAGAGATAGCGTCAAAGGAATCACTTTCAACTAAAAGACTACCATGGAAGAAAAATAAATAAAATATAAGGTTTTTCAAAATGGCCATCACCTCAGTCTTGTTTGACTCCTTGATACGCACTTCTTGGAAACGATAAGCACCACGTCTCCTCTTGTAGCACCATCTACGTTGAACTTATGGGGGAGTTGACCTAACGTAACTTCTTTGCCCGAGGAACTCTATAACTCAAAGAAGGTTGATCTAATCGCTGGTCCCCAAGTGTAAGGCCATCAATTTTGTAGTTTTACCCCGTGACTTGGGTTCGTATCCACAGGGAGTTATTTACTTGAACCTGTCCTAAAAGAAACTAGAACTAGCCTAAATAAAATCTATTCATCAATTGACCTACTGACAAATCTGAAATTAAAAATTAAATTACATCCCATGGTCTGAAATAAAAATTACAAACTCAAATAAAAACCCTAAACTAAAATCCTAGATTACACTAATACTAGAAACTGCAAAACAGAAGAAACATTAGACCATCAATTTAATAAAGATAGGAAAAAAAATCAGATTAAATAAAAATAAAAGAAAAGAGAATACGGGCTTTATAAATTAGAATTCCACCATTCAAACTCCATGCTTAGGGCCAAAGAATCAAACAAGAAACATAACATCAAACATGTCACCCCACATAAACACGCTATGTTGATCCATTAAAACCAATTAATGTGACTCGCAAATCTGATTTTTTCTTTGCACATCACTAAGAAATCATGAACAAGAATATGGAATTGAACTTCGAAATAGTCTCACTTACTACTCTAGTTACATGAAACACCAAGTCAAGGGAGCATTCGCCGTGCGAAATACATCATCTCTTGAATTATCTTGATCAACACTAACTAAAAGAAGAGAGAGAGAGAGAGAGAGAGAGAGAGAGAGAGAGAGAGAGAGAGAGAGAGAGAGAGAGAGAGAGAGAGAGAGAGAGATGGCTGGACGTGTGGGAGAGGGGTGGAATGGGCATGGACGTCCCATGTGGGATTTGGCTCACCTTTTATAAATTCTCTCTCTTTGTGTAGCACGTGTTTCCTACTTGGACTCTATGGCTTGGCTTGCACTCTAAGCTGTCTCTCCTATCCTTAGCAGTAATTTGAAACTCAAAGAGACTTGGCTTGAGAGAGAGGATCTTGCTTAGACCCTTCTTTCTAATTTGGGCTCCACCAGATCTTCTCATGTGTAGGAGATGAGGTTGCCAAAAAAAAATAAAAAAAAAATCAGATTGCATGAGATGAGAAAGAGATCTTTGTGCAACAAGCTGTGGGACGTCCAAGGCATGTGTGGGACCCCCTTGGTCGTCCACTCCTCCTTGGTATCTTCTCTTGCTTTCTTTCTTTCTTGGACTTTATCTCCTAGTTGGCTTAGATCTCATCTTCCTTTAGTTCAAAATTTCTCAAACTTCTCTTGGATCTTCTTTCCTAGTTGAACACATCTCTTGCTTGGCATTTGAATTCAAATTCCATTCTTGATAGAGGAGAGAGTTTCAGATATTGGACACCAAAGGAGAGAGAATTCTTCAAAATTTGAGAATTTGCAAGCACCACAAGTGGGACCACCCCACCTTGGGCGTGCCTAGGGATTCACGCCCAAGGAGGGTGCGGTTCCTAGTCATTATTTTTATTTTTCTTCTATTCTCTTCTTTTCTTGATTTCTCTCAAAGTGTGGGCCCTTTCTATGATAGTATCCTACAAAACAAAGAGAACAATGAAATTAAAATTAATTGCGTGAGACTAATGAATATCATGCATGGGACCCAATTTAATTTGAATTGTGCCTAATTATGTCATGATGCAAGGAATTGATGCATGTCTGAAAATCAAAAAGCCTAATTGGTGAGATGATCAAGTGGTCCAAAACCCTAATTTCATGAAAACCATGCAATTGAACCAATTTTGACTCATTTTGATCTAATTTCCAATTTTATGCACAAATGCATGAAATAATGAAATTTTATGCAATTGAATGTGAATTGACCGGATTAAGTCCACTAATGTTCATGAAATGATACTTTATGTGTTAATTTTTGTGGACTTATCAAAGCCGCCCAATTGTAGACAATGTCATCAATCCTCACACTAGAAAAATCCTCCCTAATAGAACGCCACCTTGCTACTCTCCAGGTAATGATAGAAAGGATGTCACCATAAATCATTGATACGCTTTTGAAGATTCTTTCATTCCTTTCTTTCCAAATTGACCACACTAAAGCAACAGGAATAAACCTCCAAAGAATAGCACCACAACCGGAGAAATGACAATAGCTCCAAGCCTCCTTCATGCCACTCAAATGATATTGGCACACACCAAGTCAAGCCACACCTCTGACCAAAAGCCCTCCACAAAGAAGAATAAACACTGCAATGCAAGAAAAGATGATCCATAGTCTCCAAAGAATCCCCACAGAGAAGAAATGATTCAAAATCGCTTCTGAAGACAGACCTTTCTTTCTTAAATTATATGTTGTAGAGACCTTCCTAAGAACCACCAACCAGCATAGAGTCTCTACCCATGGAGGAGCCCAATCCAACCACACCAGCGAACAAGAAGAGTTGAGAGAAGGCGCCTCTTCCAAAACTCTAAGAAATGACTTGGATGACAACACCTTGGAAGGTTAAGGTTTTCAGATGCGAATGTCGGCTTCGTCCCTCTACATATAAAGGCATTAGCAAGAGCACTCAATAAGGATACAAAGTTAGTCTCTTTAGATTGACAAAGGGATCTCCTAAAAGATGCATTCCAAGAAACCCCCTTCACTCCTTCCGGATGCAGGCCAGACCAATGGGCCTCATTTGAAAGTTTACTCTAGAAGGCCCAAAGCCCACAAGGCCCAGCCATGACAGAATCTTGATTTAAGACTCCGCCAACACCAACTTGCGAAGCATCACAACTGACTTCAAAGACCTTTTCAAAATCTAGAAGTTTCAAAACTGGTGCCTCTGCCATTTTCTGCTTGATTTGTTCAAAAGCACAAGTGGCTCCCTTAGTCCAATTGAAGTCACCTTCATGCAATTAGTTATAGGAGTCATAATGGTGCTGAAATTGTGAATAAACCTCCTATAAAAGGTGGCCCATGGCCATGGAAACTTCGTACTTCATTGATAGTTTTGGGAAGAGGCCAATTGATGATTGCTTTGATCTTCTCTGGATTAGCTTCTACTCCTTGGGCCGATACAACAAATCCCAAGAATATAACTTGGGAACTTAAGAATGTACACTTCTTCAAATTAATGTAAAACTTCTCTTTGCGAAGTGCACGCATCAGATACCTGAGGTGATCAAGATGTGCATCCTTGGACTTGCTGAAAATCAAGATGTTGTCGAAATACACAATGACGAATTTACCGAGGAAGGGTCGTAGAAGCTGTGTCATAACTCATGAAAGTGCTGGGAGCATTGGATAAACCAAACGGACGGGGCCCATTGGTCTGGCCTGCATTACTTCCCCAACATAACAATAAAACCCATAACTCTCCTAAAAATGCTCCCCCCCCCCCTCACATTAGATTCTTCCCCAAATTTTAGAACTTTCCCCCAACCTCCGAGACCCTATACCATGGTTCAAAATAGCGGCCGCTACGTAGCGTAGCGCCCGCATTATCGGTCGTAGCGGTCGAAGCCGCTACGCTATTTTGAAAATAGCGGCGCTGCGGTCTAAAACCTAATAAAGCCAAGTAATTTTAATTTTAAACATTGTTTTTCCTATTTCTTCTCCTCATTAGTCTTTCATAAAGTTATCTCTACCTTTATATGGTTTCAAATCACTAAAGAAATACAATATTGTTTGCTATACAAGATTTAAAAAATTTTGACCATTTAAAAAATTCACACCGCTACACCGCTACATATCACCGCAACCGCTACGTATCGCCCGCTACATAGCGTTTTGGCCACTGACCGCTACGCTTGCCGCAACCGCTATTTTGATCCTTGCCCTATACGTTGAAACGACTTCTAATCCCCCTCTTCCTCACCATACTTAGCAACGACAACTCTTCTCCATAGAGCTTCTCTTTCCTCCCCATACCTCCACCACCACCTTGCTAGCAAGGCCCAATTTTTCAACTCCATACTATCCAACCCCAACCCCCTTAGGATTTAGGTCAAACCACTTTCTTCAAATTAACCATATGCATTTTTCCCTTTCTCTACCACCATCCCACAAAAAATTCCTTCTAATCCGCTCGAACTTGTCTCTCATTGATAGGGTTGCAAATGGGTATCCGATTCTCTGATTATCCAGAAGTTCCGACCCATAGAAAACCGGGTTTGGAACCTATTTAGGTTCCGATTCATTAGCGGGTCTGGGTCTGGAACCCAATTTAGGTTCCGATTGATAAGCGGGTCCGGTTCTGGGTCCATATAGGTTTCGACTTGTGGATCCAGGACCCGACATATGAGTCTTGGATATGGCAAATTGCACCTCAAAATTATTATTAATTTTTGACATTTTTATATGTAATATTAGAGGTAGTAGACTTGATGCAATGTTTTGAGTTGAGTGATATGCTTATTTTAAGAATGCACTATTATTAGTTGAATGATATGCTTATTTTAAGAAAAAACAAATAAACAATGAAGAGAAATCGAACTGGTTTTGGAACTAGATTCCAATCCTCTAGGTGGACCCCGTTCCGGAACCAGATCTGGGTCTTGAACCAACAAAATAGGTACCGAGTCAAAACCTGACCCGGAACCGTTATTTAGAAACGGGTCCGGGTCTAGTATGGTTCCGATCTGGAGTTGTTCTGTTTGCAACCCTACTAACTGAGGCCAACATCTTAAAAAGAGACATAATAGACTGGCTAGTTAGAAGTTAGATAATGTCGCTTTGATCAAAGTAACCCTTCCTTTCATGAATAAATCCCTCCTTTTCCGCAGAGAAACCTTGCTTTTAAAATTCTCCACCACCGGATCCCAAAGAGCCTTTGCCCAAGGATTTACCCCAATAGGCAGCCCAAAATATTGCATGGGAAGCTTACTGATCTTACAAGAGAGAGAATAGAGGCCAGAGGATGAATCTCTTCCTCACAGCAACCCACACCCACAAGCAAACTCTTAGCACGATTAAATCTTCAACCTCGAAACTAATTCAAAGCACCTAAGAACCCTTCTTAGAGCAATAACCTCCTCTGGGTCCACCGAATTGAGGAAAAAAAAAAAAAAACAGTGTCATCCCTAAACTGATGATGCGGGATTGTCTCCCCATTACTACCAAACCCAAAACCATGAAGCAAATCCAAGTCTTTCACTCTATTGATCAAGCCACCCAAAGATTCAGCGATGGTAGTGAAGAGAAATGGAGAGAGCGGGTCACCCTGCCTCAAACCCCTTTACGTTTTGAAAAGATGCAAAGGGGACCCCTTGACCAGGATGGAAAACGAAGTGGAAGAAATGCACTCCTAATTTCAACCTCTCCCTCTCTCACCAAACCCGAACCTCCTAAGCATATAATCAACAAAACACCACTCGACGTGATCATAAGCTTTTGAGATGGATGTCTAGTAAAGCTAGAAAAGACGTAATTAGAAACGAGTGCCTTCATTAATCAAGAGCATTTAGGGGTTGCATCAAAAGTTGATAAATTAAGAAAGACTCCTTTGAGATGGTTTGAGCATGTCAAACTCAGGCCAACAACCCACCGACGAAGAAAAGGTTTTCTATGTAGGTTGCCTTTCAAGGAGAAGAGATAAGCCGAAGATGACATGTATGGAAGTAGTAAGGATAGACAGAAAGAAGTGCAACCTATTCAAGGATTTGGCTTGGATAGACTGGAATGGTTAAACATAATTCATGTAGCTGACCCCGATGTAGTTGGGAGTTGAGACAAGGCTTTGATGATGATGATGATGATAATATGATTCAAGCGGTAGGGTGTTTCATTCTGATAATTTTTGGGGAAATCATCCTTTGGAGCTGGAACTAATGTCAGTCTGAACATTATTATTTGGAAACTCATTTAGCCTACAAAACACTTGCGAATTTCACTTCCCAATTTAGCATGCATATCAGGCTTGTACATAATTGATATACAAAAATTTGCAAAATGAGTGGATTCTTGCTTTGCTTCTGACTTCTGTTTCTTAGTTTGGGTACTATAATCCTTTCATGCAAATAAGGATGCTGGTTGCCGGGAGGAATTTGTATCATTAACTTTCTAAAATTGGAATCCCTGCAGATGCTTCCAGCTGCCACTAAATAGACAGAGACTGATGCAATTTATTTTGATTATTCAGGCCTATACATGATGTGAAGATACTGCGGACCACAGTCAAAGATTGATGCCATCAAATTCCGACGATTGAGGTATCTTTTCCGTCTCAAACAGTTACACTTGACAAAAAAGAATATTATAAAGATTGTATTTTCTGCTGACCCAGATAGATGGGATTTGACTTCAATTGTATTGCCATAATAAGCAGCACCTTCATATCCTGTTTTTATATATGAAAAAGTGCAGATGAGTTGCAACTTTTGACTAAGGTAATTGCAATGTTGGTTAAATGGGAGTACATTGTAGCTTAGAAATGTGAGTTCTTTGGTCTAGCAGCAAGTATTTGTTTTAAAACAAGAACAAGATGCCTGTTCACACCTAACTTGAAGGGTTTTCAGGCGTCCTTGTGATGTTTTGATTTTGCAGTACATGCCAACCTCACACAACTCAAATCAATTTTGTTGCTTACAAATATTTGGCTAAGAACACACCCATGCACATGCACAGGAAAAGGCCAGATGTCGTAGGATCTTTCAGTTAAGCAGATATTCCTTGCCCAGTGGGACTCGTCAATCACCATATCGGTGGGTGCCATCTGAAATGGCACTTAGGGGCATTTGTTTGCACTCATTTGCATATGTAAATGATGAACATGCGTAATCTTTTAGTTAAACAAATATTCCCTGCCCAGTGGGCATCATCAAACACCATATCAGGGGGCGCCATTTGAAATGGCAGCTAGGGGTTGTTTGTTTGCACTCCTTTTATCTATGTAAATGATGTACATACATAATAATGGTTATGCATCATTATGTTTGCTTATGCTTATTTATGCATGTGTTGTGAAAATGATGTGTAAATGAGCTAAATGATGCCACTTTCAGCCTCTCATTTTGGAGGTGGTAAGTGGTTACATGGAAAATGTTATGTTGAACTACAAGTGCAGTCCAGCACTATGGGCCCCACTTGGACCCACCGTTCATCAATGCAGCCCCTTTGATACTCTTTCCATCCCATGATATGGTATCAAGCTCAATTTTACTCTCACCGAACCTCCACTCACGGTTGGATTAAATCTCAATAAAATCTATGGTTAAAATACCATTAAGCTTTAAGGCTCTTAAATCAAGGGCTAGGATAATCTTGTGGGGCTATTTTTTAGACCCTCCTATTCATGGTTAAACCTTTCCATCTGTCCTCCCATTTATGAATTTTCAGTTAGTGGGCCCCACAAGTTGGATTGCAGATAAGCTATATAGTCTACTTGCAGGAGAACATCTGGTTACGTATGTAACTGTAGCTAAGTGGTGGTATAGATTGTGACGGCTGTAGGGCATGGACTTATTCAACCATTTTTTTTTTTTTTTTTTTGTGAGCTCCAAATTCATCATCCTAGCAATTTATCTTCTTTATTAATATAATAAACCCATAATATAATAAACCTAAATACAATTAATTTCATATCTTAATTTTCATAGATTTTTGAGAAATTTGTGAAATACGCAAAAAAATTTCAACATATGGATTTAATTTTCTGCATTTTTATGCGCCTCTAATTCATGATCCGAACTGTTCAATATTCTCATATCAATTATAAGTATAAAGATATTCCCATATTAGTTTGATATCTAAAATCTTCATGGATTTTGTATATATTTTTTTAGAAATCATCCAAAAATCTCATGCATCCAAAACAGTTGGATGAACTCATTTACTCATGTGAAAATGGTGATTCTGACAATTGTGGTAATGTATTTCACATATGTAACGTTTACGTATGAAATCCCCATTTTCCTATTCCATGCTTAAAATGCAAATGACCCCTTAAATCGTTATGCACCAACATGCGAAATTTCTTATTATGCAATCTTTTAACTATAGTCTGGTATCTGTATCCACCATTCTATCTCTTTTATGGATGATGTGGTACCCTTTCCTTCTGTCCATATGTTCTTTCTCTGACATCCTTTCCACAAATTAATCCTTAGATTTCATGGGCAACATGCTTCTATCAAATAGGGTAAGAGAGAAGGATTAAATGCTATTAATGGAGCAGTGGGGTAGCCAGAGCTTGGATCGTGCTTGAATCGAAATTGATATCCATTAAAAGCACTTTGAAACCTGACCCAATAGTAGTTGGTCACCCATTTAACCCAATCCTTTGCCATCCCTATGGCACTGCACATTGAGCAATTTTACTCGTCAGCAGTCATTGTTTTAAGCACTGCACAGCTGAGTCGACTCAACAGGCTGTGATGCAGATTTGGGTGAGTTTGGGTTTTAAGAAAAAAATGACCGTGATGGAGGGCCCCACCTTTCTTCAGAGTTTCTGGAATAATTCTAAACAATTTGGACTTAAAGATTCACATGCTGCGAAATTGGAGAAGACCATCAAATGAAGGGGCAAGGCTTGGATACAGCGTATGGTGCAGCGACCTACTCCAGCCGATGACAGATTACCAATTTCAAACTCCCTTCACATCTTTCCAGACGCTCCTTGAAAGTTGAAAATTTATTTTATCCCAGCATTGCCCTTCTATGACTATGGAGTCCTTCCCAACATATCCACAGATCGCTCTCTCCAGATTCTCTTAGAAAGACACTTCAATCAGGGACGAAGAGTCGAAGAACCAGAAGGGCTCGTCGTGCAACCTGTGCTTACAAGTTACAGGAGCGACCGCTTCAAGACCGGACATTATGACCCTTCCCTTACAATATCTACACTAGCCCCAGCAAGGCCATTCTTTGTGTCGATTCTTTGTGGCTGCCACCAATGCACTGTGGTTCTTCCGGTTGCTGCTGTTTTGGCCTCTGGTCTTCTCAGAGCCACATGATTTCTCCAGATCCATTGGAAGAATCTAACCTACGGCATCGCCACTGGGACACTAAATCCCGATATCACTAACCCCACAGTCTGAGAATCCGTCTCATCTCTCAACAAACCGGAGCCTGAACTTGTTCAATCATCGTCAATGAGTGCTTGGCAGGGATTGGGAAGGGATCATCACTAGGATTTTGCCAAATAGCAAGTACTTGGATGTTAGTGTAATAGATGCCATGGCACATTACATTCCCACACTTCAGCAATGACCTGCCAATGCCATTCACCATGTACGCCTTTTCCAACTGCTACTTCAAACTCAACCTGATGCCCATGTGCAAGCCCTCAGAAGTCTCCTACACCATCATGCACAACGTGGCCACATAGTTCGAGTTCCTTAGCCATTTTGAAATGTCGTCTTCCTCCATTTTGATGTTTGGACCCACCTCCCCATCTCGTTGACCTTGTTGACGTTGAGGTTGGTTGCAAATACGAGCTTGTTATCACAACCTACGCGGGTCTCTTCCGCTACCAAGTCGAGGACATACTCCAAGGCACTGGGTTCCACAACTCCCCTCAGTTCCATTTCAGCCCCCACGTTTGGTTGAGCATCGACACGGACAATACCGATGAGTCTGAGCTGAAGAAGGTGATGGAGAATGCCTCGGAGCTTTTACATGAGTTTGAGACGTGTGTTGTGTGCACAAACTTCTTCCGAGTGTTGAGTTGCCTTTCGAGGCAGACCCCCAAGGAGATGGAGTCCCTTGAGTGGGTGATGATGTCCGAGGTGGTGTGGTGGGTTAGGCTAAGAGAGTGGGTGAGAAGGTGTGATGTGAAAATGAGAGAGAGAGAGAGAGAGAGAGAGAGAGAGAGAGAGAGAGAGAGAGAGAGAGAGAGAGAGAGAGAGAGAGTAAAAAAAAAGAGAAAATGGAGAGAATAACAACAGAAGGAGACAGATGATAATGATGATGTTGATGATAAAGAAAAATGTAGATGGGGAAGGGAGGACTGGTGGTAGTAGGCTGGATTTGTGGAGAAAGAGAGATGATGGTGGGGATGGACAAAAAGGGTGTAGATCGAGTGAGAACTGAGAAGAAAAAGGTGGCAGACTGGGTTGGTTTGGATTGAGCACTGGGATGCTGTTTTTTTTTTTTTTTTTTTTGAAGTGTACGGCATGATATACTTGTTCTTTCCAAGCGATTCTCGCTAGCGAAAGAGAGATGAAGCTCGGGAGAGGGGGTGAGAGACGTTGGGAAGGGATCCTTAGCTGTCGAAGGACAATGTTGGAATAAAATGAAATTTGAAGGGGGTTTGAAATTCGAAGGGACGTGGTGATTTGTTATTGGCTGGAATAGGTTGCTGCACCATAATATGGATCTCGCCCCAAAACGTTTGTTTACAGCATAGTAGTTGTAAATAAACCACCATTTCGTTTAGATATCAGGTCAATGGGTTGCAATACAACACAGTTTGGCTAAACTAGTTTTCGGGCCTCTTTGTGGATAGGCCTAAGCTATTGACCTTGTTTATCATTTCAGCTTGACACTCGGTGCTAACCATATCCCATGGGTCAGTGGATTGAGTAGTCCAAAATAAGCTGAGTTGGGATCAATCTGACCCCAACCTGTGGCACTAATTGCAGCCTCTCTAGCTCATATTGAAGCTAACCCATAGTTTTCGAAATATAGATAGAGATATTTGGAAGACTTTTCCTTTGTCACTTGCATGAATTGAGAGTGATGGACAATTTTGTGTCAACAGTCCTATTGAAACTTGTGCATTCAGGTGTGCCCTCCCTACATGCATCCAAGGTTTGCAAATCCACAAACTGTGACCGCCTATATTGACTCCAACTCAACTTTCAAATCCGTATCAAAAGGCCCACATGCCCACGTGTTTTACATATGATTGACCTTGTACATTTTTCTAACCAAACCAAACCATTCTAACCAAACCAAACCAAATCAAGCATTTTCCCATTAGATGGGGTCGGCTATATGGATTTG